>AP026540.1:11904739-12539652 GCA_026075535.2 Tricholoma matsutake | reverse complement strand
ATGAAGACGTTGAAAATCGTGGACATACCTCCGGTCGGTGGCCCACTGTCAACACTGTGTCAGATAAGCGTTCATCTTCCCTGACGCGCGCCAGGTCTCTCCAAGAGACCAAGCGCCGGAGCGGTCCTCGCTTAGAAACAACAGCGGCTCAGCAGTTCCTCACCCCTGTCCAGGAATCGCCTCGCGTAACCATCACCAAGCCACCCCCGCTCAACCTCGATGGCGACGCGTGCCTCAGCCATGCGTTCTGGGAGTCTGTTTCCTTGGAGCCCGGAAACATGCTATCCCCTTCGGTCCGTGGGCATGAGGCAATGATGTCACCCACACTGCCTACTATTATGTTCGGAAAGAAGGATGGCACACTTTGGTCCCCGGGCCTTCCAAAAAAAGCACGGCCTAACATGAGGCTCCCACTGTCCCCAACGGCGCCGAAGGCACAGTTGCGAAAATCAGTGGTCGCCTCTCCTTCCCCAAATGATCCGTTCGCAGCCTTTCCCTCATTCAGCATCGCCCTGAGCGGGTCTGTCGCCTCGATCGCTTATCCTCCCCGTGTTCTTAGGGAGGCGGATTGAACCCAGCTGCGGAGTGTGAATACAGGAATACGGATTCTGCTGTATCAGAACGCTAGCTACTCATCAATAATAACAACGTGCTTCACATCCCTGTGATGTTTGGTTCATTCAATTTTCACTTGGCTATTCTCGTCGATGCTTTGCTTAGCTTTGTTACCTGTACCATTAACTCATTGTTCCTTTTGTCCCGAATAAGTCCTATCTCCACACGTATCTCTGTATAGTATACTTTCAACCATCGTCACGAGCTCCACCTTGCTCCACGTCTCTCAACTCCTACGGTCACGGGTATGGAGCTTGCCCGAATATGTTAATAGTTTTTATGCTTCTCGTAGACACGATACACTGCCTCATGACACGAGTTGCTATCATACAACCACCGTGTTGCTCGTGGGGCGGAACGTGCCCTTTTTAGCCTGAGCCGCGGATATCCTATATCATTCAAACGGATGCCTGGTGATAGTTCCATCTCACTCTGGTAAACTGTTGGTATACAAATTATCACGCTTCCGACTCGCACTCCTCGGTGTACTCCTCGGGAATCTACGACACGACCCTGGAATTCATCTGTCGACAAATACCTGTCTGTCTTAGCGAATTTTTGCTGGTCAATTATTGTCAAAGACACTTACCATCTACATGACGACCCGACCGATTCTCAAGTCTCGCAAGTCACCCGAGTGCTTTCTTTCGATGTCAGCTGCACCCCCATCCCTGCGTCCACTAAACTCACCACATGTTCATTTTCCGCCAACTCCAACACTAACATCCACACACACTACCCACTCACCATTCGCCTACGATCGTGCACCCATCGTCGTATCGCCAAACATATGCGCCCTCCCAGAACGTGGCGGTAGAATGTACAACCCACAACCGAGCCCCCTACTCACACACAAGACACCAAAAGGATGCTACTTCCACCCTCGCGCCTACGAGGCCTGCGAGCGAGAAGTGCTCGATGAGCGCTTTGCGCCATTCAACACACCAGCCCTCATCCCTGACCTTTCATCCTCGTCTTCCGAGGCCTCCGATGATTCGGACGCGTACCAGTTTCCGATACCCAGTATATCCATTAGTCCCTCACAGGATTTCACATACCCCCTTTCATCATCACATTCACCAGAGCAGCTTAATGCAGCACTGTCTTTCTTGCCACATCCCCCTTCACCAAGGCAGGGCAGACGGAAGCCGAAGAAGCAGGGGACGGGAGACTGTTTTCGGTCGATAACCAGCGAGTTGCCTATAGAAGGTTGTCTAGGCGGTTTTTAGCTCCCACACTTGTGTATGGCCACTATCCATCATTCCATCATTTTGACTCAGTCCCTCTGTCAACGAGTTAATGGTCTGAATGCCGAGCCCGTGGCAATAAGTGAGATCGACATGTCAAATATCATAGACTCTGTTCAACAGGATCGAAGACTTTCTTCCCAAGAAGTTAGTGGTTGAGACTGAATGGCGTTTGATGAAAGCCAAGATACCTCTTCCATCCCATCTAGATGGCGAATCCTACCACCACAACCCGCTCCAGCCGTCCCAGCCTCGGTGCAATATCGCAGGTCCACCTACGAATGTAGATGATTGACATAAACATTATGAATGCTCACCCCGACTCCGATCGCTGGCATCGACAGCAGCACAACCCGCGACAACACCGGAAGCCCACACAACTGGGTACGGAGACAAAAGGGCACTTCCGAGTCATCAACATCAATAATAGACCTGTTGTTTGTTCTTTTGTCTTGTTTCTTCTCCGTACTATGCGACGGATCGCTATGGCGTTGTTGTTGCTCAGTTGGATATTGGGAGGAATAAGAATGGGAGTGCAGCATCTCGTCCAGTTCAGCAATCGTGAAACCTACGTAGGAGCCGCTGCACACTTCCATCTTCAAAAAAAAAATTGCTTGTCAGTCAAATACTAGTAAACCATATGCATGCCTTGTCCATCGCCAGTTTCGCATAGACTTAAAAATGTCACCAGGAGGAACCCAGTTCACTCGGTCACTGAAGCCAGACTTCCTGACGAACGGGATCAGTGACTACTAAGCAAGGCGGTACTTGCAACCATGGGCGTTCCCGAGGACTTTAGAAATTGGGTACACCGGTCGAGCGTGGTGCAAGAGATTCAAAAAAAGACTGACCAGGGTCGAACGATAAGCTTGGATCACCGGTAGCCTCAGAGGACTCGGAGAAAGTGTGGACCCTTGGGAAACATCCCGATGCAGGAGTCGGGACATTCGTCTTCCACTGCTTAGAAGGCTTCAAGCGCTACACCTTAGGACATGGTACCACGCACTTGGCAATGTGAATGTCTTGTGGGTGCCTTCTTTAGCACGAGATAAGTCCCGAGACAAATGGCTTGACTATCTCTCGCGTTGACTTGACCGGTCCTTTCGTCTATGTCCAAATGTCACCAACACCTCCCGTTACTCCTTTGCATGTGGTCTTCAGACGTCGTTGTCTTTACAGACTGCTGCCGGGGGCAGAGAGGCAGTGGGTTGCGGTTGGGGGGAAGGGGTAGGGGTAGATGCTGTAGTAGTGGAGATGACAACGTCTCAGGGTGTGATAGTGAAGAGAACCAAGGCCTCGGATGTTGTGAACAAGGTCTCATGCTCCAGTTCTAGTGGCACGAAGACTGCTGCCGACAGGAGAACGACTCAGGACTGTGGCCATGACGAGAAGGAGACAGACAACAGACAGTCTCGATGAAGGCAAGCTGCTTTGACTCCCATTGGGGCTTGTCCCTTATCTTTTATGTCCACCAGATTCTGCTTGCAGCTGCTATATCAACGTGCTCAGCAATGAACCTGGACTACATGGTCAGTCTTTTATCTATACCTTCAACTTGAATACATGACCCTAGTCCTTTGATCTTCACTCAGCGTCTATATCCCCCACGAACCCAAACCGCAACGCCTGAGTATCGGATTGTCTCCTCCTAATGATGCCGTGGACACTGGAATTGTCTATCTTGAAGCGTCCATCAGCAGTCTACGCTCGTGCTGACAGGCCCTGGTGCAATCCTGTTCCCGTCGTGTTTGCTGCTTCCGCTCGCTCACTGCCAGGGTCAGCATTAAAGCGGGCAACCAGACCGTTGGAAACAAGGATGTCATCAGATGTGTGGAGAAGCTTCAGCTGGAAATCCGTGGTATGTACTGTGTCGACTGCGTGGAAAGGGAGGTGCGCTGGGCTGGCACAACTTCTCTCAGTCGTTTCCGTCAACTTGCGCTATTTCAGTGGCACAGCTGAGCTGCACCACTATCCCGGGATTATAACCCCCGCCGCCATCGCCAATTACGTCGCCCGCGCAACCGGCTTCGGCATAAAAGCATTGACCCAAGCTTCAAGTTCTTCTGGAACATTGGCTGCGATCATCACCCTATCTCGTTATCTACCATCCAGTGAAAGTCTCCTGATGGCTCTGATACACCGTAGCTCGAAGTTCATCGAAATTTTGTTTCCCACTCATATCGACTCTCCCTACCGACCTCGTCAGATTCTGAAAATACTCAACCCTTATGGTGCTATGCTTTTTCCTGAGTATCATCGGCGTGACATCTTGTATTGCGTTCCTTGTGTGGGTTCTGGTTGGCCACTACGTTCGTAACGATTCGGCCACTGGGGGCTTGCTGCCAATACTCTCACGTATGCGATGCCATTCTCTACGTATATATGTTACCCTCTTCGCCGGATGGTTGGTGAACGAGGTGGAAAGATGACATGGAGGATACCATAAACCTCCAGTGCTGCACGCCGGCTGATCTTCGTCGTGTTGATTCTAACTGAGCAGTCTTCACCTCAACTGTCATACAAAGATCAAAGTTTGAACCATGATTCAGCACCCCCATCCCCGATAAATGATATTCATCAATCTAATTTCCATCCAAACTTTTCATCAGCCAGCCTAAGCCTCTCACACACCTGCCTCACTTTCTCATCATCCACATTCGCAACAGAAAACCTAACCCAACGTTTCTTATCACCCGCATCCTCCTCAGTCTCTCCCCCCTCCTCATCGAAAAATGCAGATGGCAACGTAACAACCCCTATCTCCTCCGCAAGCCTCCTACTGACCTCCAAAGAACTCACGCCGGCGAAGGGGTGCTTCACAAACGCATAATAACCGCCCTGCGAGCCAACCTTCCATGTCTTTGGCAATGTCTCCTTGAACACTGCATGGCGGTGACTGATTGCCTGCGCCGTGTCCCGTATAAAAGGTCTGATGGTCGGCAGGAGAGGTGCCAGTGCGATCTGGAGGGGGCGTGGTGCGCATATCTGGAGACAGTCAAGGACAGTCTTGATCTGTTTGAGGAGGACAGGAGAGGCTATGATAACACCGAGACGGTGTCCTGGAACGCAGTAGGATTTGGAGAAGGAGAAGAGGTGGATGAAGTGGTTTCGCCAGGAAAATGTGGGGGAGGTGGTGAAGAGGGAGTGGGGTGGCCCTGTTAGTATGAAGTCGCGGTATGTCTCGTCGACTATGAGCGCGATGTTATGTTCTTTGGCGAGGTTTGCGAATGAGGCGAGGAGGGAAGGTGAATAGGTGGCACCTGTCTGTACAGATTGGCAGGTTCAGCACAGAATGCTCTGGATGTTTATATATCGATGCGTACTGGGTTGTTGGGCGAGACGAGTGCGATAGCCTTCGTTTTTGAAGTAATGAGAGATCTGCACCGTTCTACTGAAGGCGTGAAGCCGTCTTCTGGAAGAGTTTGCAGTGGAATAGGTTTGATGCCTAACAATGTCAAGTCCATCCTACAACATCGATCAGTATCCTTGGTAGTTTGTAGAAGATGCTCAGAGATATGCCTACTGATGATTAAAGTACCTGCCAAAAGTCCAAAGTATCAGCGACCTCCCATTTCATGAGAGATCATCAAATCCATCTACCAAGGTACAGGCAACACAATCTCGTCCCCCGCATCTGCCAGACTCATCACCGTCGCCACAAACGCCATATTACATCCTGCCGTGAGAGCAACATCCTCCATCTCTACATCTGCGGCCTTTCCATATACGTGCTTCATCTCCTCCGCCAGCGTCTTCCTTAGTGCCGGCTCACCATCTGCAGGGCAGTACCCAAAGCTCGATGGGGAGGATGATGTTTCCTTCAACGCATTTTGAAGCGACTTTGGTGGAGGTACGCCGGGGACGCCTTGCGACATGTCGAGTAGTGGGCCATTTGGAGTGCTATTGAGGGATGGGCAGTATCTGGAGGCCCATTGGTATGCTGTGGGTATGCTGATCGAAATGCCATGGATGATCAGATTATTTGGTAAATGGGAAATTGGACATACGGTGGTGTTATTGTGTTTGCGACGCCACGAGAGAGCCTGAAGGCCAGTGCATTCGTGGCCATGATGGTAAGATATCGTTGTGATCAGTATAACATGGGAACATGTTGCACGGATGCAAAGGAACGGCACCGGCTGGATTTGATTTCAATACCATTTGACATATTGTTACAGCAATTCATGCTCCAGGTCGTTATGCGCTCAATCTGAGACTCATAACTGGCCGATTCAAGGGAAAGCGCTTTTCTTACCTGCTGTAACCTGTAAACCTGGTGGATAAGAAGATTCTTTCCATATCTATCAGAATATATGTGGGCTTAAGACTTTCATTTCTTGGGGAGATGATCCGGGCAACCGACACGTTTCAAATGCGCGAATGCAGCCTTGGGAGGAGTAGAAGAGAGTTCACGGACGAAAGTGAGTCTGGAGGCTTGAGCCTGCGCTATCCTGCACTCCCGATTCCCATCTCGATGATATACTTCTTCCTTCCAATGCGTCGCATCTCTTCTACTACTTCTCCTACTTTCTGGAACTCGCTCCACCGCCTTTCCTGTCCTGCAACGGACTCGTCGATGGGTTCTACAAATCGAACTTTCAGTGCCAACCATTGCATGGCCTTGACATTCGCGACGAATTCCTCCACATTCTCTTGTTGCCCCTGAGCGTAGATTACACCTGGATAACCGACTTTCGCGAAGCCTGTAATCGATAGTGATGAGGACCATTGCTGCAGAGATCGTCGTTTGTTCGGTGATATGAGATGATGCGATGTTAAGAGCGCATGATACGGGCGAGACGTGGACGTGTTATCTGAAAGAGCTACGTGCGGTGAAGTGTGAACATGGCGAGCGTCGGCTTGTGCTTGAAGAAGCGGAAGCAGATGCAATGACACGATTTGATATATGGGATACCTAGCGAACAATATTAATGACAAGTCGGACATGCCGACTGCGAAAGCTTCCTACGTACTCTGTGTCCGCTATCTCGTCGATCTTTCCCTCAATGATGCTCTGCCATCGTTCTTGCTCAGGTCTAGAGATGTTTTCGCCTTTGACGCAAAACGTTGGCCTGCATATCTGCAAGTCACCTGCATATTGGGGAGGTATTTCGAACTCGAACCATGTATCTGCCGACTCTAGTCTTATCTGAATACGAGGCGACATGAACATAGTTTCATGAGATATACTAGTCCCCATGGCGTGAGCATCCAGTAAGGCAGTCCATTCATGGGTATCGTCTAGAAACGTGAGCCCTTCTCCAGGAAGAAGAGAACATCGAATCAAGTTAAGTTCGTCAAGCTGTTTTAAGAATGTATCGGCAAGATTCATTACAACGTCGCCGTGAGAGAGACTGGTAAATATCAGTTCGCGACCCGAGATGCAACTTCTTGGTTTATGCTAGGACTTCCTAACGGATGGTTGCAGTGAAAGCTATCCATCCGGGTTCACTGCGCGCTGAGCTTGCGCCGATCGACTCAAGCCTAGTCTATAATTACACGAACTGCTTTCCAGCGGCGAAATATAAACTCAACACAGAAACTAACATAAGAAGTTCAAGTTTCAACTGCTCGTGAGGCGCCTTTTCCCCTCAGGGGCACTGTTCTCCACCAATCTTATCAGATAAAAAAGTTTCGACTAGCTTCCATGAATGCATGACGCCTGTCAGCGCCTGTCGTGCATCCGTTCATCATTCATCTAATTATTACGTCGATCATTCATCTACTTATTATGGATAAGAATGCTCCTCTATACTGGCAGCTATCGCTTATCGACTCGGTCACTAACAGCTACCACAAAGTTGAAGCTGCATGGATTCCCGTCGCCACTCTGACTGTGGAATTAACTTCTATCCTACTCGTCGCCATTCAAACATCATATATCCTAGTAGTGTCTCCAGCAAAGTGCCCTCCGAGCCAAGAATCCCTGTATTCGAGTCCACTGTTCAGTCTGACGTGGAGCAAACAAGTTTTGGGGAGCGGACGCCGCTCTTGCGTGTGGCCACACAGAGAGTGAAAAGTAATGTTGGGCTTTTGCTTATCATTGCTTCTCAGTTTTTCCTCGCGGTCATAAATTTGTTGGTTAAGCAACTACAAGCGATCGATCCCCGAATTGGGACGATTGAGGTATATTTCCTGCTTTTCGGTTACAGAGAGTGGAGTGCTGATTTGATTTGAATTTGTAACTCACAGATTATTGTTTTGAAGATGGTAAGTAGTTTGGGAGTCATCCAAAACTGATCAGGGATTTGAGCGTTGAGCGGCTTGTAGGCATTGAGCTTGCCATGTTGCTTGATATACATGTCGGTGTCCCTCTACTCCTTTCATAATAATTTTTTTCCATCCCTTACCAAACACGCAGGTACTGGCGCGGAATACCCGATCCATTGCTCGGTCCTAAAGGCGTTCGAATGCTACTCGCGTTGCGTGGAGTCTCAGGGTATGTTAACCCGTTGCTGGGGTCGATTAGAATGTAGGGATAACCTGAACATTGTACAGTTTTGTAGGAGTATTAGGGTTGTACTTTTCCCTGAACTATCTATCCTTGTCGGATGCGTCGGTACTAACGTTCCTAGTGCCGCTTGGCACGGGGTTTTCCGCTTCACGGTTTCTGGGAGAGAGATTCACTAAAATGGAAGTGTTTGCGAGTGGCCAGTAACAGTCGGATCGTTTCATCTTCTCCGTTCTTCTAACGCTTGTTACTATACAGTTTTTAGTCTGCTAGGCGTGGTGTTAATCGCTCACCCACCGTTTCTATTTGGAGATTCGGAGACCGCGAGCGGTCCTCTTCTGTTGATAGACGGAGGGGAGAAAGGGACAGCGGCTGAGCGGCTGTTGGCTGTTGGGTACACCCTTCGTCCTTTTCTTTCTCCGCATGCAGCTCATTGTGTGAACATTTTGTTTAGTGGCGCTTTGCTTGGAGTGGCGGGAACAGTCGGCACATGTAAGTCATTCCATAATCTCTATTCAATGGCAATGATCTAATTCGGTTCTCAGATACTTCCCTCCGTGCAATCGGCCATCGAGCCCACCCGCTACATGCCATGGTTTCTTACTGCACCCAAAGTGTGATTGTCGGTTCAATAATGTGAGCTTTCTCGTCAAATTAATCATGGATCATAGATTAAGCTGACATTAACAATATTATAGGATGCTCATAATGGCCGAACCGGTGGTGATTCCCACCAACTGGGAATGGAGTGCGCTGCTGTTCGGCACTGCAATAGGAGGGATCTGTGCACAGGTGTGTTATTTTTCTGCCATAAAGGTTTTCACATGTTTCAATGACAATCAATAGACACTCCTGACGGTCGGATTTGTATATGAAACTGCCGGCAGAGGAGCGTTGGGTATCTACTCTCAGGTATATGTCACTGTTCAGCCGATGTTCGACCCAACCGGCTAATATCGATTATTCCAATAGATGATGTTCGCTATGATGCTGCAGTGGATTTTCTTCCATTCATTACCTTCAACACTCTCGTTTATTGGATCCTTTATAATCATTACCTCCACACTATTCGTTGTGGTATGTATTGATTCTGGACAAGCCTATTGTCACATCATGCTGACTTGTGCAACCCAGTCAAAGAAAGAACAAGCAAAGTCGGACGAAAAGATTGTGGGGAGTGACAACTTAGAGGCAGGGCCTGCGAGTTGATGAGATGCGCTTGATCCAGTGAAGATCCTTTACTGCATGCGGCGGCTCTTCTAACTGAACAGCACATCTCGCCCTCATTTGATGCTTGTGCCTAGGAAATCCTACGTCAAAACCCCATAGATTTCGGAATGAGCGGCTCATTGGAGGCATGTAGCACGGCCAAGTATTCAATATATACGTAGAGTCACTATATTAGTTTTCTTCATAATGGGAAGCATAATTTAAATCACTCAGAAGATGAGAAACAAAAGGTCTCGGCTGAACAATGAATATTACATCCAAAACGATAGGCGGGTCTTGGAAAAACACATACATCGATAGGATTTTAGCCTATTTTCGACGTCCGAAAGCTATCAGTTTATAGGATAAGGTTGAATCAACAACAATGAATAAGATTCATGAGTCCAACTTTGAGCTCCATGCGGGTCGCCAGGTTTACTTACATCCAAAATTGGCAAACGCTGGCGATCTGACTAGATCATATCGGCAAGACAGCACTCACAAACAAACATACACTCCTCGCCCTACTTATCACATCAAGAGGTGACAGATTCGCCGATCCTGGCCATGTCTTACATAAAGGGGGTACCCCCCATATTAGGCAGTTGCGTGCTCTGTTTGGCTCTCGGCAGAAAGGCAGCGGAGTTTGATAGGATTGATACCAAGTGAACGTTATCTATCCGTTATTGCGCCTCCTCGACACTCGAGGCGCATCACTCTGCAGCATAAACCTATCACGATGGCGATCCAACACTGTAGATAGTGTACCATCACCCCACAATCTTTCTCCTGTCCATTCTTTTCCTTTTCATGTTCATAATACACTTTTCAATAAGGAGAATCAACCTCCTTGCGAAATCAGCAGAGCGTCGAACAGTCGGCATCAAATTCTTTGCGAAAGATGTGGTGCCTACATCAGATATACCCACTTGTCTTCAAACTCGCTGAGGCAGCATCAAGGATTCTCCCCACCGAACATGCACTCTTCTGGCTGGGCCTGATCCCTTGATTCCACTACGTACTCTTCTTTCTTTTCATGCTCTGTGATTCCATTAAACTGTGATTGACTTGTGATTCACATTCTTACAGTAATATATCAGCTCAATGACATAGCAATAACCTTTGACGATAAGAGATGGCCGGGAAGCTTTGATGATGCTTGATGACAAATCTGTCTTGCCGTTGAACTGCTGACAGTTGATCCCATCAGCCCTGACCAGATCCAATGGCCATAATTCCATGATCTGCCACCTCTTGTATCGCATCTCGACACACTGCATTCCTCCCTCATCTTGAATCACTGTATGCCCATCATCCCACCTCCTCCAAAACTGGCCACTTCAATTGCCACTACCCTCTATCCAACTTAACAGTAATCCACCACATTCAATTATCAGCAACATGGAATTGACACACTGGAGGGGTATTCAGAGGATCAGATACAAGGAGGGCCAGTAGGATCTCTCATAGTTATAATCTGCATGCTTTCTCCAGCAAAAACTATCATGTGGAGGTAGAACAAATTCTAAGTATCTTCATGTCCCAAAAAGGAAGTCATGGCTGGCAGACACGATGGCAACAAGATGGCGCTGGCAAACATGTAGTACTCCTGGTCATTGACAGTGCCCTATATGTACCATGAATGCAAAGTAATCAAATAAATTTGCTCAGAAGAAGAATGTAGCCTCCTTCACAGGAAATTGTGCTGCAGGAATTTCACAGCTAGTTCAAACTTCAACATCAGGAAAAAAGGTGATGGCAATGTAGAGCTATGTAGCCCACATAGTAATTATAGCCTGGTAGTCTTCTGCCAAAAATATAGTTCACTGTAGCCATGTGCAAATGATATATAGCACTATCAAATGCTACACTGGGCACTGCAAGAGATACATAGCTGACATAGGCTCATAGCTGTATAGAAAGGATAGCGATAGATAGCATTGATAGTCACACATAGATGTACATACACAGGCTGGCAGCATATTCAAGTTTCAGGTGGGGCAATCAAAACATGCAGATGACATAGCAATCATATTTTATCGTACTAATTAATCCAAATCTCTAATTACTCTGAGTCCCCTCTCTCCCCATCCATTTCAGTATTGTCATCCTCCTCATACTCCTTCATAGCAGCCTCAAATGCACCATAGGGTATCTTAGGAAGGTCCAGTCTCAAGGCCAGAATTGCTCTGGCATGGAACCTGTGTGATCCAAGTTTAGTAAGTATAGTACAGAGTGGTGAGAACATATGTACATACCTGCCACGATTATGAATCTTAACCAGGATCTTGTTGAGTAGATCATGCTTCTTCGTATACTTGTTGAAGTTTTCAGGTTCTCTGATCCAACCGAGATAAATATCACGGTATTCCTTCCCACTGAAGTCAATCTTGACATGTTTTCCTGATACCCACTCATCGATGGAATTCTCAATCTAGCAGTATGTCAGTATATTATTTGTGGAGATGTATGCCCCTCGAAAGACCTACAACAGTGAGGACCAGTGCTAGTGCTTGCAATGGAAATAGCTCAAAGTAGTCTGTGAATTGTACACCTTCATCTTGCTGATTCCGGAACCACATAACATTCACAATCTTCTGGATGACCTTGGAATGATAGACACCAGTTTGTTTATTTTCCTCCCAGTCAATAAACTAACAGAAACATGAATAGGATATCAACACGACTAGTGGATCATACCTTATAAGTGAAGTGGCCATCTTGTTTCAAATATTGGACCATCGAACGATTACTTTTAAGCGCTGATTCATGATTCCCACTGTCAAAGCCAAAAAAAGTCTCTACCAAGGGCTGAGCCTTAGTCTTGAGCTCACCATGGATCTGTGCCCCATGGGCAGTGATCTGTGTTCATGTTATTCATCATGAGTAGTAAAATATGATTTGAAGATAAGATCCCTCACCAACTTAGCAATATGATGGGCAAGGTGTAGAGAAAAATTCAGTTGTTTTCCTACTTCATGCCACACTTTGTGCACCAATGAGAGCTCCTCAGAGACATCAGGGAATCTTTGTGAAACACTGATCTTAACACGAAAGAGGGTGCATGCTGCTACAATGTACTCCTTGGTAATATCATCATAATCATGAGCACATGGGCATCCGCCAGTAGATGTCAACCTTGGGACCTGGACATCTCAGAGAGAATCAATAGAAGAGGCATGACATTTATGAGGAGTTGCAACATCAGCTGATAGTTCCTGATCTGTTGAGGGAGAGCTATGAGTAGACCCTTGATTACCTCTTTGTTTGTCGACAGAGGAGTCGCAAGAGTCTGCTGGGGAGTTTCTGTGGCTGTGTGCATGATTTGAGTGCCTATTATTGACCTGGTCCAACTGCTGAACCGGGGATCGTCCATGAGTCTAACAATTTTGACATGAATTTAATGTAAAAATCCTGGCAATGACTCTTACCAGATGTCTGCATCATCATAGTCCTGATCCCAGTGAGATGAATGCCTCTCCTAGTTTATGGAAGGATGTTGATTATGTGACAATAATATGGTAAGGAGATGCTTACCCGAGAACTGTGAGTGCCTTCATTAAGGTCGGTGAGTTCAGATAAGGGCACACAATTATCACGATGCATGAGGGCATTCTCCTTGATGGTGTTGGTCTTAGCTTGTACAGTGTGTAGCGTGAACTGTGAAGGAGTGAAAACATGCGATTAGGTGATAGATATGGTGACTGACATTGCTTCGACGGTTAGATCCATTACTAACGGGGTCACCATCACCATCATCTGCCACATCATCTTCAACATCAGGTTCTTCTTGCTTGTGATGTGCTCTTGCAGCTTGCTTGGCTTTGAGATTGTCAGCAGCTTCCTGTTGTTGTTTACCTGTAGGATCAATTCAGAGATTCCAATGTAGTGGAGATGTGAAAATTTGTTATCACGGGTTTCATTAATCTTTGCTGTTGGGTGCTGGCTGCAGGTGCCTGTGTCATGGTGGGTGCTTGTGCCTTGAGCATGGGCTGAATTCTTGTGAGTTTGAGTATCGATGTTCTCATTTCCTGAATGAATATGTGAGCCATAAGAACATGCCAAGCAGGGCAAACTCACAGTGTGGCATGGCAGACTTTTTATTCAAAGTTGTGGCAGGCATTGAGTAAGAACTGCAAGAATTGGCCAGATGTGATGCAGAGGTGTCCATTCTGTGGCTTCAATGCTGAGGGAGGGAAGGTCCATTTTATATCTGAAGTATGGGAAGTGAGTGAGAAAAATCAACAAGAAATTCAGGAATCAACAAACCGTGTCGCGACCCGAACATGACTGTGTTTGTAACAAGAGTCAGGGGCCATCAGACAACACAAAACTGCTCCTGACTCATAGTCTATCAGAAAGAAATATTATCGAGTTGACTCAGAACTGTGGAGTATTAGTCAATGGCATTGACAAACATGGCAAAAAAGAAAATTCACCATACATATCATAGTCTAGCATAGTTCACAACAGGAATTGACTGCCACGACTGTATTCAATGTGCTTCTGGCACTGTGCTATGTTCCGTCCACCCATCTGCAAATATTGCAAGAAATCAAGGATGACACAGGAGGCACTCCAACAGCACATCAGCCATACACCAGTCTGCCTTGCAGGTTGGGAAAAAGACCTCAGAAGTCATGTCACTGGACACAGTGTTGGAGATTTATGACATTCACAACTGGATGATGATATCGAGATGCAGGATTGTGGCAATAACATGGCATTCTCCCTGCCAAGTCCAAGTCCCCAAGCTCCAGAGTTGCAGGCACTGAGATGAGTTCTGATTGAAGAGGTCGAGGATGTCAATAATCCATGCAGCAAGGCCCGTTTCACAGAGGCTTATCCAGGACCAGTTGCCGAGACCATGGGGCATGGTGAAATCCGCTTTGAAAGGTGGTGTTGAGAACAAGAAAATTGAGGAGAGCACGCTTGGGCACCATTTGAGGATCAGGCGGAGTGGGACTTGGCATGCTGGTTGATAAAGAATGTTGGCCAAAAATTGATTGATGAGTACCTGAAGCTCCCAATTGTCAGTTTGGATAATTTGGTATCTTGCATTCAAACTAAATTATACCTAAAGATAAGTGTGCCCAGCTCTCTTTCCACAATACATATTCCTTTCTGAAAAAGCTCGATGAGCTTCCCAGTGGTCCAGAGTGGACTTGTGATGTTGTTGATGTTACAGGGGATTGTGAAGGAGAAGATGGTATGCTCATGAGGGAACAGCTTGAGCTATGGTGTCCTGATCCAGTCGAGTGCATTCGAGATCTGATAGGCAACCCAGCATTCTGTGATCATCTTGCATATAGACCAGAGCATGTTTGTGCTGATAGCTGAGGAGGGAATCGTATCATTGATGAGACATGGACAGCTGATTGGTGGTGGAATACCCAGGTGAGTGTAGCCTATATATTGTGTTGACAGCATGGCTTATACAGAGTTTGATTACAGGAAAAGTTACCAATGGGCACGACAGTTGCTCCCATCATTCTTGCTTTGGATAAGACCCAGCTGACCTGATTCTGAGGCGATAAGATGGCATGGCTGGTTTATCTTACCCTTGGGAACATCTCAAAAGAGAAACACTGTGAGGTTTGTGCAAAGTGTTAGCTCTAAGTTATAATAAGCTGTACATATGACACTAGGTGTCTGCGAATGCCACTGTGCTCATTGGTTATCTTCCTGTTTCTAAACTGCAGTGCTTCAATGAAGACTCATGCTCAGTAGCTGGATATCGACTTTTCCACCAATGCATGACTGAAATCCTGAAGCCACTCATTTATGCCAGCAAGAATGGGGTTGAGATGGTGTGCGCAGATTCATTTATTTGTTGAGTCTTCCCCATCCTTGCTGCATATGGGGCTGACTTTCTGGAACAGTGTTTGGTTGCATGCTGCAAAGAGAGTTATTGTTCACATTGCAAGGTTAGTCCCAACCATTGAGGTGATTTTGCAGATTTTGGTTGGTGGGATGTCGATGAAACAATGTCAGTGTTGGAACGAGACAGAAGGGCCCAGATGAAAGGAACGAAGCCCCCTCCAGCATTTGAAGACCTGGGTTTATGCATGATATATGAACTGTTCTGGAGATCTCTTCCTCCCACCAACATCTTTACCTGCTTCACACCTGATCTACTGCACCAACTACATAAGGGCATATTCAAGGACCACCTTGTGAAATGGTGTACCAGCATCATTGGGGCCGACAAGATTGATGCACATTTCAAAGCCATGAGTGATTATCCAGGATTGTGGCACTTCTGGAAGGGGATATCATCTGTATCACAATGGACAGGGACTGAGCACAAGGAGATGCAAAAAGTATTCATTGGTGTCATGGCAGGGGCAGTCAATGATGAGGTGCTCACCATCATACACACCGTTATTGACTTCATTTATTATGCACAACTCCAATCTCACACAATGAAAACACTCGTGGGTCTCGAGAAGTCACTTGAAACCTTTCACGCGCATAAGGACAGCTAGGAGTACGTGAACATTTTAACATACCCAAGCTACACAGCATGCAGCATTACCTCAATGCCATTCTTGCTCTTGGAAGCACAGATGGATTCAACTCAGAAAACCCTGAATGTCTATGCATCGACCTTGCCAAGGAGGCATATCGTGCAAGCAATATGCATGACTATACAGAGCAGATGGCCATCTGGCTTCAGCATCAGGAAACTGTTTGTTTGCACATATCGTACCTCTTGTAGCGTTACCCACCTGGCATCACAGATAGCTCAGTCAACTTGGACATGGATGATGATGGTGACGATTTTCACACAGGTCTGACAGCTGACACCGAGTCTCCTGCTGAGTCTCCTCTACCTATTACTTGGCATGTTGCCAAATGCCCTGCCTTCGCAAATCAGCCAATAAAGGAACTTGAGACTCTGTATGGTGCCGTTGACTTTCTACCCATGTTCTCAGAATTCCTCTGGTGCCATTCATGCACATTGAAGCCCTCAAAATATGATCGATTTGATGTCTACAATCAGATTTCCATAGTTGTACCTTTCAACCGACACATCAGTCTCACTCAACCCTTGAAGACTTGCATCCAAACCACTCCAGCTCGAGACTCCTGTGGATGCTGGCCTGCTGTTCCTGCACACTTTGACACAGCTCTTATCATTGAAGACCCCAAAAGTTATGTTGCATCATCATCATTTCAAGGTGAGTTGTCATTTGAGATTCTGGCTGGTTCTTACCATGACTCACCATTGTTTCCTATGAACAGGCCTCCATGTTGCACAAGTTCATGTGCTTTTTAATCTCCCACCTCACTTCAGTCAGCTCTCTCAGCCTCTCACATATGTTGAGTGGTTCACACTGCTCAGCAACCCTGACCTGATTACTGGGATGCATATGATCAAACATTCCACGTGTGCGCATCATCGAAACACCGAAATCATCTTTGTCAATCACATAGTTCAAGGTTGTCATTTGATGGCGAAAGCTAGTAGAAAGATAGATCACAGTTGGACTACCGATAATGTTCTGGAGAAAGCAACATCATTTTGGGTCAATGCTTACCATCATGTTGACACATTTGTTATTACACGACCATGACCAATTCAAAATTGATTAGTGACAGTTCTATTCACCACCTCACATTCACTCATGTAATATTATAGAACTACTAGTAGTAATAGTAGGATGTGAAGCACTACAAATATTACTGGCACAGCTATCACATACTATAATGCATCTCGTGCATCCCACAGTAGCCAACAGTGCCTGGATTGGGTACAGAGTACTACTAGATCACTCTGCTGCAGATATATACGTGTGATATTGCAATGTTCAGCTATCAACCGTTGGCAGGGAGCTATGACCCTGACTGTTTTTCCTGATGAAGTTGACTGCTAGTATTACCTTGGTATTACCTCAGGCTAGTGACTAGCTGAAAGACAACAAGAGAACTCTTTGAATACAGAGATTGTGCAATTATGTACACCCCACTGTAGAATATAACACTGTAGAGTGTTCTACAATGCCCAGAAAGCTGGGTGACTAATTCATTGATTTATGCAAGATCAGGGCAACAACAACAAGATCCACCTTGTAAGATAGGGTTCGTTCACTCCCAACCACATCACATAGATAAAGAGTGACAAATTGTGACCAACAACCATCCATCTAATTACTGCTTCAAACAAGTGTTTTTCTCAAATGTAAAACCTATAATCCACAGAAAATAACATTTTCAAGAGAGTCTAGGTTACCGATCTCTTGATTGTGAAGAAGGAGGAAAGTTATTAGGGTTCAGTCAACTTTATACCAATGTGCAGCAATGTCCATGAATGCTCGACCTAGCTCTAATAGCTTTCCTCCATCCTCATGCCATCAAGCCATATATACAGCCTGTATATTAGTTGTGTACTTTGTAGTTTGAGCTCCAAAACCTTAATTTTGTACTCAACTGCAAGACAAACCCCGCTGATGTCTCAACTGCATATCTTGCATCTTACTCCATATCACCGGTTTGACTCATTGTCACCACTCGCATATATGGTATCCATGGTGACTTGGTGTTGCCTAGCATGGATCTGGATCAGGAGTCAGACTTGTGTTTCAGTTGCATGCCAAGTTTGCAAGGACTTGTATGTTATATTGGTATAAGAGCTGGTGCTGGCAAAAGAATTGAGTAATGTGAGTACTCCTTTCTAGAATGTTCTAGCTGTCAAGACAGATTCTTCTCTTCACAGTACACACATCTTCCCTACTTTCAATGTTCTTGAACAAGTGCTACCTAGTACCCCTGCCAATATACTATTTCAAATACTCTTGAGACTCCTCACAAAGCGGCTACCATGGAACCATTTCAAATATAGTTTCTCCTCCAGCTTCAATATTTCCATGCATGCCAATGAGCTATGCTAGAGCTAAAATTTGAAATAGCTTTTTCACATAAGAACACCGTTTTTGTCACCATTCATCCAACAGTTCTCTTTCCAAATCTCCTGTCCTAACTCTAACACACCTTCTACTGGCCCTAATGACCCAGAACATGTCTGGTATTATGATGCTGATGATGATGTACCCATGGGCCAACCTGGAAGTAGCGAGCCAACTAGGACCACTGACAATGGTATTTAGTCTTGCATTATGAGCATTTCTTTGTGCTTACCTCCTGTCATTTTATTTAGTACAGCAGGAGGGGCAAGGACACCAAAAGAAATCCTCTAGCCATATGCAAGAATTAATACAAGCAGAAATTGCTGAAACTGCTCATGAGGCTGCTGAAAAATGTGGGCGCAAGCCTCATGTATCTCGCCAGCATGCTCCAGCTCCATTTTAAGCTAGTGATGAGGATGATTAGGGTTCATCATGGGTCACACCATGGGTAAAATTTTGCACACCACACCTGCACCCGCCAACACTGCACCTGTTCTAACACCACACCTGTTCTAACACTGCACCTGTTCTAACACCACAACCATGGTGACAGGTTTTTACCATGGTCTGTTGTGAAATACTGCAGGTGTGACACCACAAATATACAGTGTGGTTTTGACTCCTTTTTGCCTTCTAGTTGATGTTCTACATTGTTAAATATACTGTACTGTATTGCATAACCCTCAGCTAACTTAACTACACCCTGCTGTATACATACCTAAGTGACAGACAATAAGGCTTTTTTTGAAGAATGCCTCACATTTGTGTGAAGGGGCAACACAAATATTAAAAACATTCATTAAAACTAATTAACAGGGACAAAACTAAATAATGATAGAAACAGAAAAAACCACCCTCGCATTTTCCGCAAGGGAGAGTCCTGCTCCCCATCTTCCCTGATGGTGACAGTGGTGATTGTAATTCCCTCACCATCATCGTTGCATCACTGTCATCCTCGTCATCTGCATGGCCCGTGGCATCGTCTGGCTTTCTGTGGTGGTGTTGGTGTTGGTGTTGGTGGGGGCCATCAGTTGAATGGGGAAATAAGAAGAGAAATGAGGGGAAAAAATGTATCTGGGCCCATTTCGGGTGATTTGCATTGCTGTCCCATCACTGTATCCATTATCCCATTGTCCCCATCCTCCCTATTGTGGTCATGTCATTCCCTTGTCATCCCATCACCCCCCAACCACCCTGCAAGCAGGGGCTCACAGCAGTGGTGGTAGATAGCATAATATATAATCAATGAAGACCTAAGTTAGCCGAAAGAAAAGATAAGAAACAAACATGAAAAAACTCACCTGGGGCCAAAACAATGATAGACGTTGTTAGGGCCCATCTCATGTGTGATGTGGCTGGCCCCTCCCCTTCCCCATTGCCTTCATTCCATGGTGTCCTAGTGGCTGTCCCCTTCCCCATTGTCCCCATGGTTGCTGTGTTGTCCCCATTGTCCCTGGTGTTGTCTCCATTGTCCCTGGTGTTGTCCCCATTGTCCCTGGTGTCCCATGGTGGCGGTGGCAGTGGTCTTCTTCTGTTGTTGGTAGATGGGTCTTAGCTATGGGTGCATTGGTTAGTTGCATTATTATAGGCAAGTTCAAGTAAAGAAAAACTTACCTGGGGCCCAAACAATGTTTATCATCATTTGGGCCCTGTTTCATTCATTTCGTGTCATGTGCCTTGGGCAGTAGTTTAGAACCTAAAAAACATTAGATGTGAGAATAAGAAAGTTAAAATACTTACCAACAATGAAGTCATTGTTGTTTCTCACAATGGAAAGAAATGATGACACGGCTTGTCGATCAATGTCTGGCAATGTCTGGCAACTTCCACGGTGATGATGCTCAACCTGGAAACCCAAACAAAACCTACTAAATGGCTTTGGATGGTATAACACAAGTTAGAGGAAGGATGCGAGGCCCTCTAGATGTCACCTGTCAGACTGACCATCAAATAGTCATAAAAGGACTGCTTGTTGAAGCAATTTGAAGCTAAAAGAATGTGTTTCATGGAATTTCGGAGAATTTTGTGGCTATATTGATAAATTCGGAGTGCACAAATATGTTCGGACACAAGATCAGGGGACTAGATGAGTAGTAGAAGCAAAGCAAAGGTGAATTGAGGGAAATGAGAGTGAAAATAGCATAATGCAAGGATTTTTGAGGATTTTTGGATTTTCGAAGAGGTTTAGTGTTAAGACTAAACTGAACTCTCAAATCACTACAATCTGGGAGGAAGATGATGACTTTCTTGTTTTTCTTTGTATCTAGTACATCTTTTTATATAAAATAAAGAAACTACCTAAAAAGGCTAGAGAACATGAGGCAAACATGTGGAAAACTCGAGGCAAAAGACAATAGAAGTATATCAGAACAATAAAGCGAGACTAGAAAGGGTGAATATAACACATGATGAAGAAATAATAAGAAAGAATGGCTAAAAGCAGACTGTCCTTGTTATAAATTGCATAAAACATCAGAAACTGCTTTGAGCAGATTGTATGCGTGCACATGCAGTCAAAATGTGTGTGTCCCATGTGTCTAGCATGCGTCCGAAGATTGTTCAAATAGGAAATACTGTGTCCGAAGATGTTTTTTGAGGTTTGAGGTTTTTTGAAGATTTTTGAAGTTTCTTCGGACTTCGTTTGTGGCCCGAAATTGGTGCAATATTGCTTGAAACTGGTTCAGAACTCATTGACAATGTTCCAAGTGTATATTCTGAGCTGTACAAAGCATTTGAAGTCAATTGAAAGTGCAAAAACCCATATATCAGTGCTCGAACTGCGCTGGGGACCTATTAACAGCCGGTGACTTATATACACCCATTGATAACCGTGACACTGCCAAAACAGGTACAGTGTGCCACAGGTGTGGCATTTCAGCAACTGTACCCATACCTGTCAAACCCACTGTCTATTTACTGCAGGTTGACCCACACCTGTGCTTAGTGTTGAAGGGTCCAGTCCATAGGACCAAACAAAAGATTGAAATTGGACTCAATTGGACTGGAAAAGACCAGACCAGTGGTCTATTTATGGACCGGTCTTTTGCAGTTCAGTTAGCAGTCTTTCCATTTTGAAAAATGTTGTAAAACCGAAGAAAACCGGTCTAAACTGGTTAGGACCGGTTTTATCGTGGGAACATATATTGGACCATGCTCCCACATTAAATCCGGTAAATTCGACCTCTGGTTCATAAAAAATGGTTAAGAATTGAGCAAGATATAACCAAATCTATTTTTGTATGAGTATTTTGTTGTATCAGATTGATTTTCATTTCATCTTACTCATATGTTGATCATTTGCTTGATTCTATTAATGATCATAGGACTAACATGTATAATAATACTCCCACCATTTGTCAATGCATGCTATGCATCACATAATTTATGGTTGTCACATTACATTTCTTGGTGTTCAGCACAAGTCATTCAGTAGATGTATTTTATATTGATCATAGCCAAGTCAAATATTGATGAAATGTTTTAAAAGTTAGACCAAATGATGGGGAGTTACAATGTTTATCCATCTGTAGAGTGGTTATAAGGTCTGGGTAATATTTGCTAAGATACATATGGGTTATATTAATATGACAAATTTCATGACAAAACATCGGTCTGAACCAGTCTTAACCAGTCTTTTTTGGTCTTTTAACTGGAAAGGATCGGTCCTAGGTGGTCCAGTTCAGTTCTAGTGGTATCTGGGTTGGTCGTGGACTGGTTTAGGTTGTGGTCTTTATGTTTTTGGGTCAAACAACCGAACTGGACCGGACCCTTAAACACTACCCGTGCTTTACCCTAAGGATGATGAGGATGACAGAAGTTTCATGGAGTCCTTGGGTGAGAGTTCTAAAGATGATGAGCATGATGCCATGGTCAATAATGCAGAAGTAAGCTCAACCCTATTTCCACTCAGATTGAATATTCTAATATCTTATCTCAAGCTTGCTGAGTCACTTCCATCAAAAACCATTCCAAAAAGAAGTCTCGATGTTGAAAAAATGATGTGAAATGAAAGAGATCCAAATCTCCTACAAATGATGCTATCGAGGATGCAAGTACCTCAAAAAAACCTTGGCACCAGTCAGTCAGTCACCATCAAAGAAGTAGAAGATGAGGATGCACCACAGCCTTCAAGACAGGCAGTATGTAGTTAAAAATCTTTTTCTGATTGTTGCTTATCAGATGATGCAGCATATATCATCTTCCACCCAATCTTCAGAACCCAATGTGACTGCATCTACTAAGCCTAAAAAGGTGAAACAATATTGTATACTCTCAAACTATTTCTCATCACCTTATTCAGTCGTCTGCAAGGCAAAATCCTATTTATCTCTTCTATAAACAAGTCGCAACCGGTGCTGATGGCAAAACTGCAGATGGCGACAAACATCACAAGTGCTACCATGGCTTGGGAAAAATTCTGACAGTCACCAAAGCCATGAAATATAGTCTCAATGGTGGGTTTATTATATCCAGTGCGACACCATGTCTGATATACTGATAGGTTTGGTCAGTCACCTTAAACACCACTTCCCTGTGATGTACTGACTATATGAAGTACTCAAGGCATGCCCTGAGCCTCCAACTGTGGAGGAACTCAATATTGCAACTGGACACACAAAACCCGATGCATTTGCAGCTGGGGAATATATTCTGAAACTCAAGAAGGCATCATCAAATATTATGGAGGCACTTCAGTGACAGGCAGCATAGGCAACCATAAGTAGTCAATAGTCACCATTCACTTGGCTACTGGCTGACAATACACCTAAGGGTGAATTTGTCCAGGAAGAGTTTGAGAACCTCCTTGCAGAATGGATTGTTGCATGTGACCAACCATTTGATGAGGTCAACAAGCAGCCATTTCATAAACTGCTCCAGTACACACATCGACCTTCAGCTAAGCTGTAAGGGAACTAGGTGGTGCTCCATGTGTTTCTCCTATTTTTTACGTTCATCCTATATTTCTCCTCACTTCATTTCCTTCTATTCTTCATTTTCTATGATTTTTGTTTATTTTATTACTAATTTCCCTTTCTATCACATTTGTGCATGTTGACAGTTTTATATTTAGAGGTGGAGTACCATTTCTGACATCTACCCCTTGGTATGATGTCATTTGGCAGCCTTGATCTGCCTATTTCTGCTGTTTCTATTTTTAGGCTATTATTTGATTTTTGCAATCTTCACATATACTGGGCATTGGAAAAGGGGTCCTTAGAGTTTTCTCTTCAGATTTCCCTTTGCTAGGTGCGCCTCCACTCCCTGTAATGTGTACCATAATTTTAACTTTGGATTTCCCTCTGCTAGTCCACTAATTAAGTGGCCTCTAAGGTTGCCCTTACAGTAGAAAACTCTCCTAAGGGCTGAAATTGCAAATGCGCTGCCCAAGATAGGCAGGTACAGAGTGGACAACACTTCCCAGAGCTTCATAGACTCCATACACACTGTTCCCAAGACTCCTGCCTTCAGTGCACCACCATTTTCGCTTAACATGCCTAGTGCCATGGATGCATCAGAGCACCTCAACATGCTTGAAAGCGATGTTACTGGAATATGCACACAAATTGATTCACTCAAATCTATGATTGAAAACTTTGTCAGAACCCTTCAGACTAGCTCCACAACCAATATTCCCCCCATTACGACTCCAAGCATGCCCAATAATGACACACCGCCTAATGCACCCACTAAGGAGCATGCCCAGATCAAACTGTCCCCCCGATGCTGGCACCAGCACCAGCACCAATGCCACCAGCAGACGATGATGGAGCACTCACCCCCATGCTGACAAGCCACTGCTCATCGGGTGGACAATGGGTAAATAAGCCACCTCGAGCACAACATGGCACAACATGGCCCAAACAATGTGAATTGTCATTCATAATTTAAATTACAACAATGATGCATGACAACAACACATGCCACCTCCCACACCTGAAATAACCAAAGTAAATATTTCTGTCATTCAGTTACTAACAACCCTTCTCATTCATTATTTATATGGTTCAAACTACAACAATGAGTGTCACTTAGTGCTTCAACTATCATCTCCATAGAGTCACCTCCTTCGATCTTTGAAGTCATGAACGACCACATTGTGCTCAGAAAAGTGAAGAGCTGTCATATAATCTACTTGTAGATTGTTATAAAATTGATTTAAAAATGATATAATTGAAATGCTCAGAAGTGCAATTACAATATATTTTCAACATACAGCACAGGGCATCACAGCACAGGGCATCACAGGGTATCACAAGGTACTCTAGGGTGCTTGATGTGTCCTGGGAAATGGCCTTAACCCTGGGAAAGCTTGTGTCAACAAGTGATTTTCCTGATGTTGATACTTGTCAAGCAGCACTTATGTGTTATACAATGCACCATTGATGACCTTATAGGTAACAAGTAATAGATATCCATGTATTTATTCAAATTCTTCTTGACTGTAATAACCTGTAATACCATTTTATGGCTGTCTTCTACCCCGTACTGTACCATATAGGCTGCTGAAGTGAAAGCATACGGTATGGGTAACAGTATGGATAGTAGCCATATACATACCATATTGAGTATGGCCATGGCCATATATGGTATGGTTGGCAGCCCTAGATGGAACCTGCCCACCAACACCAGTCATGTGGTTTGCTTACATAATTCATTTCCACAGTACAACTGCCATACTGTAAATACATCACCATAAATGATAGTGTCTTCACTTTCAGAATCTTGAGGTGTTATGCTAGAATCCTCATGTTGACAATCTTCTAAAGTAGCGATGGGGCAGAAAGTTGTGATCACAGGCACGGAAATCAGCTCACAAAATTGGCTTAGCTGCTTGAGCTGAGCTGTGGCAACACTAGCTGTCATCTTCTTCGAGATGAGTCAGTATGATCATTGATGCTGTTGATGGACAATGATCTCACTCACTATCAACAGAACTGTAAGGGGACTAGGGAGGTGCCCTGTGTGTTTTTCCTATTTTTTATGTTCGTCCTATATTTTTCCCCACCTCATTTCCTTCTATTCTTCATTTTCTATGATTTTTCCGGATTTTATTACTAATTTTCCCTTGCTATCATGTTTGTACATGTTGACACTTTTATATTTAGAGGCGGAGTACCCCTTCCGACACATACCCCTTGGTATGATGTCATTCGGCGGCCTTGATCTGCCTATCTCCGCCTTTTTCTATTTTTAGGTTATATTTGATTTTTGTCGTCTTCACATATACTGGGCATCAGCAAGGGGATCCTTAGAGTTTTCTCTTCGGATTTCCCTTTGCTAGGTGCGCCCCCAATCCCTGTATTATGTAGCATAATTTTAACTTCGGATTTCCCTTTGCTAGAGGCTGAGGTTGCCCTTATAGTAGAAAACTCTCCCCTAAGGCCCGAAAATGGCGAACGCGCTGCCCAAAATAGGCAGGTACGGACTGGACGACACTTCCCAAAGCTCCACAGAGTCCCTACACACCATTCCAGATACTCTCACCTTTATTACGCTGCCATTTTCGCCAAACGTGCTCCCTAGCGACATGGATGCATCAGAATGCTTCGACGCGCTTGAAAGCAACGTTTCCGGAATGCGCGCGCAAATCGACTCGCTTAAATCTATGATTGAAACCTTTGTTAGGACCCTCCAGGCTAACCCTATGACTAATAGTTCCCCCTTCACGACTCCAAGCGCACCCAACAACGACGTTTTGCCAAACGCGTCCACTAAGGAACATGCCCAGATCAAACCGTCCCCCCCCACCGAATTTAATGGTGCACGTGCGCAGGGACGTGCATTCCTTAATTCCTGTGAGTTATACATTAGTCTCCAGTCGCATCAATTCGTCGATGAGGCTGCAAAAATTTATTGGGCCTTCACATACATGAAATCTGAATGTGCCTATCTCTATGTGGACCGTATCCTACGTCAAACTAAAGAACTCGGTTCTCTACCTTTCTCCACTTGGGGTGACTTTCGAGCTGAGTTTGTACGCCACTTCTGCCCCCTCAATGAACGCCACCGAGCAGTGACATGACTTGAGTCATCCACTTACCACCAGGGACGTCGATCCGTGGACGACTATATCGATGAGTTCAAGGATTTGGTGGACATGGCAGGATATGGGAGTGGGTTACCAGTGGTGGTGAAGTTCCAACGGGGGCTCCACCAAGAAATTCAGGACCAGATTGCACAGATGTTGGAAGGGTGCCCAGCGGACAATAATATCCTTGCTTGGTATGAAGCTGCTTCACTCTGTGACGAGAACCGACTCACAAATGCGGCGTTTAATGCTGCATTCCGTGCTCCAACTACCACTCATACACCCTACACCTTCAATCGAAGCCTCCCCTGCCCTAACCCCATTCCTGCTCGTCAAACTCCCACACCAGCTGTCAATGTCCCAGTACCAATGGATGTTGATGCAGCCCGCAGCCGTGCACGTAAGTTGGATCTCTGCTACCGTTGTGGGGAACCTGGACACAGGGCTGGAGCGTGTCCCCATCGTCAGGATATCCGCATGCTCACCCCCGAGGGACGAGACGAACTCCTGCAAGATTTGTTGGCGCTTGTAGATGTTGAGGAAGCGAAGGATCAAGTTGCAGAGGAGATTAAGTTGGAAGTTGTAGAGGAGCAGGATTTTCCTATTCGCAGCGAGTGAATCATACGCCCTCACTGCCTGTCCATAACCGCTTTGAAGTCTTGTCAGTTGAATCCCCGGAGAATGAATCCATTTCTATGACTGCTCCCCGCTCTGACCCTTCGAAGTTGGCTAAAGACGTACCTGCTCTCCCCACCTCTCCTTCTACTCCACATCCCAAAATTAAATCATGGGAGCATAAACTACCACGCAAGTATATTGTGGCATCCACTCCCTCTGCACATTCCTTAAACCTAGCCATCGAACTGCAGACGACCGACACTGGACAGATACTTGGTGTCTCTGTGCTCCTGGACTCTGGTGCAACTGGTCTCTTCATCGATTCCCATCTGGTACAACAACATTGTCTAAATACTCGCTCACTCTCACGTCCGATACCTGTATATAATGTGGATGGATCCCCAAATGAAGCTGGTGCCATCTGAGAGGTTGCAGACCTGGTTCTCTGTTACAAAGATCATAGTGAGCGTGCCCTTTTTGCTGTCACTCAATTAAGAAAGCAAAAGGTGATTTTGGGATATCCATGGCTTCGAGACCATAACCAAGAGGTTGACTGGTGCACCGGGGAGGTTACCATGAGCCAATGTCCATCCCGCTGTCGGACATGTTTCACGGAAGCCAGGCAAGAATGTCGTGGACAGAAGGCGGCAATACGACGAACTCAGAAGTGTCGTGCTGGACCCCTGCCTATACCTGAAGTGGAATTGGAAGGGGTTCCTGATCTAATGCCGGACTCGGATGATGATGATGAGGACCCAGAGGAAGTGGAGGAGGGTGATCGGATCTTCTACACTGCGATTCGCTCATCGCATGAGGTGTGTGCCACATTGAACATATCCCAATGCCTCGCCGAGGCCTTCCACAAAAACAATGCTGCTAAATCCTCTACTAACTCCTTACTCCCTCATCTCCATGAGTTTGAAGACGTGTTCTCCAAGGAGTCATTCAACTCTCTTCCTGCGCGTAAGCCATGGGATCATGCGATTGAGCTCACCCCCGGCGCAACCCCTTCATCCTGCAAGGTCTATCCTCTCTCTCCGGAAGAACAATGGCAGCTTGACCAGTTCATCGACGAGCACCTGGCCTCTGGACGTATTCGACCATCAAAGTCACCCATGGCCTCTCCCTTTTTCTTTGTCAAGAAGAAGGATGGCTCACTTCGACCGGTTCAAGACTACAGAAGGCTCAACAACATCACGGTCAAAAATCGCTATCCACTACCCCTCATCTCCGAACTCGTAAACCAGCTCTGTGGAGCCCGATACTTCACCAAGCTCGATGTCCATTGGGGCTATAATAATGTGAGGATAAAGGAGGGAGATGAGTGGAAGGCAGCCTTTTGTACCAACCGTGGTCTTTTTGAACCGCTTGTCATGTTCTTTGGCCTTACTAATAGCCCTGCCACCTTTCAGACCATGATGAACGACATCTTCCATGACCTCATCCTCGAAGGCGTTGTCTGCATCTATCTCGATGACATCCTCATCTTCACTCGCACGGTTGAAGAGCACCGTCGCATCACGCGCCTTGTCCTAGAGCGACTTCGACGGTACAAACTCTACCTTCGTCAGGACAAATGCGAGTTCGAAAGGACCAAGATCGAGTACCTTGGCCTGATTATCTCGGAGGGTCAAGTGGAGATGGATCCTATCAAGGTAAACGGGGTCACAGCTTGGCCGACGCCCACGAACAAAAAGGAGGTGCAGTCTTTCCTGGGCTTCATCAATTTCTATTGGCGTTTTATCAAGGATTTCTCACATCATGCACAACCGCTGTTCGACTTGACAGGAAAGGAGGCATGGAGGTGGGATAATGCACAACAGGAGGCATTCGAAAAGCTTAAGGAGATGGTCACTTCCACTCCGATCCTTACCTTTGCTGACAATTCGCGTCCTTTTTGTGTAGAAGCTGACAGTTCTGACTTTGCAACGGGCGCCGTGTTGTCTCAGCAGTCTCCGGAGGACCAGAAGTGGCATCCTGTTGCGTTCTACTCCAAAAGCCTTAGTGCTGTAGAGAGAAACTATGAGATCCATGACAAGGAGATGTTGGCGATAATGCGTGCACTAGAGGAGTGGCGACACTTCCTCGAGGGTGCCCAACACAAGGTGGAAATTTGGACGGATCACAAGAACCTCGAGTACTTCATGACGGCCAAGAAATTGAACCGTTGTCAAGCTCGTTGGTCCCTGTATCTATCTAGATTTGACTTCTCCTTACACCACCGTCCGGGTCGCAGCATGGGGAAGACCGATGCCCTATCCCGATGTGCAGACCATGGGGATGGCAGCGGTGACAACCAAAACATTGTGCTGTTGCAGCCAGACCTGTTCACCATTTGGGCACTGGAAGGCATCGCACCCCAGGGCGAGGAGCGGGACATCCTACATGACATTCATCGCACAAACCGTAGCGGTTTACATGAGGATGTTGTCGCCCGAGCTGTTAAAGAACTGAGGAAGGGATCGACCCTTTCCTTATGTGCGGCAGAGTGGGCTGAAAAGGAGGACTTGTTGTATTTCAGGGATCACATCTATGTTCCCAATGACCCAGACCTTCGCCGGTGCATCATATCCCAACACCATGACTCACAGATTGCTGGCCACCCCAGACACTGGAAGACCTTGGAGCTCACCTCATGGAACTATTGGTGGCCACAAATGTCGCGGCTCATTGGTCAGTATTGTTGCACTTGTGACCTTTGCTTACGCACCAAGGTTCCTCGTCACAAGCCTATTGGTGAGCTACACCCTCTTCCTGTTCCAGAGAGTCGTTGGGATGTCGTCAGCGTCGACTTTGTGGTGGAATTGCCAGAGTCAAATGGGTTTGATGCAGTGATGTGCACAGTTGACTCAGTGGGAAAACGTGCTCACTTCATTCCCACTCACACCACTGTCAGTGCCCTAGGTGCCGCTCGACTCTACCTCCACCACGTGTGGAAATTACATGGACTTCCTGGTGCCTTCCTCTCGGATCGTGGCCCTCAGTTCATGGCAGAGTTCACTCGTGAGCTGTACCGACTCCTGGGGATCAAACTCCTTGCTTCAACTGCTTATCACCCACAAACTGATGGCCAGACAGAGCGAGTCAACCAGGAACTGGAGCAGTACATCCGCCTCTTTGTCAATGAATGCCAGGACGATTGGGATGATCTCCTTCCTTTGGCCGAGTTCGGATACAACAACCATGTCCATGCTTCCACTCAACAGACCCCTTTCCTCTTAGACACTGGACGACATCCACGCATGGGATTTGAACCTCACCAAACTCCCTCACACATCGAGACAGTGAATGAGTTCACAGAACGCATGAGGGATAGCTTGGAGGAGGCAAGGGCAGCCTTAGCAAAGGCGAAGGACGACATGGCGCGATTTTACAACCAATGGCACTCCCCAACCCCTCAGTACAAGGTTGGTGATCGAGTTTATCTTGACTCCAGTGACATTTCCACTACACGTCCATCCAAGAAACTCGCTCATCGCTTCTTGGGACCTTTCCCCATTGTCAAGTGCGTTGGAACACATGCCTATCGTCTACGCCTCCCAGCCTCCATGTCCAGACTCCATCCCGTCTTCCATGTCGTCAAATTGCTTCCAGCTTCCCCAGATCCATTCCCGGGACGCCATTCACACCCACCACCACCACCTACAGTGATCGAGGGAGAACCCCAATATGAAGTCGAGTCAATCTTGGACAGCCGTTTACGTCGAGGAAAACTCCAGTATTTGGTACATTGGAAGGGTTATGGGTATGAGGAGAACTCATGGGTCGAAGAGTCTGACGTAAATGCCCCCCGGTTAATCAAGGAATTCCACCGACGGCACACTGCTGCACCGCGTCGCATTCAAGTCACGGACTTTGGTCGTATATGATTTCGAATGCATCGGGGCAATGCATATTAGAGAGGGGGTGATGTAAGGGGACTAGGGAGGTGCCCTGTGTGTTTTTCCTATTTTTTATGTTCGTCCTATATTTTTCCCCACCTCATTTCCTTCTATTCTTCATTTTCTATGATTTTTCCGGATTTTATTACTAATTTTCCCTTGCTATCATGTTTGTACATGTTGACACTTTTATATTTAGAGGCGGAGTACCCCTTCCGACACATACCCCTTGGTATGATGTCATTCGGCGGCCTTGATCCGCCTATCTCCGCCTTTTTCTATTTTTAGGTTATATTTGATTTTTGTCGTCTTCACATATACTGGGCATCAGCAAGGGGATCCTTAGAGTTTTCTCTTCGGATTTCCCTTTGCTAGGTGCGCCCCCAATCCCTGTATTATGTAGCATAATTTTAACTTCGGATTTCCCTTTGCTAGAGGCTGAGGTTGCCCTTATAAGAACTAGGTATCGAAGGCCCCATGGGTGATTGACCAGCCTCGACAGTGTTCAGCAATGATGGCAAGCAATACAAAGAGGAACAGACTCACCATGCCTGCAAAATCAATGGGGAATGTCAGGTCCATAGTTGAACTGGCTGGCACAGTTAACTGATCTGGGACAGCATGCGCGCTTGTCAGCTCTGACACAGGCACCTGGATGAAGAAGTACCATGTGTAGTCCAGCTCTCGATAGTCGGGGACACCAACCTTGATGGGACCTTCTCAAAAGACACAAAAAAGATCAGAAAGAAAAAGAAGGAAAGAGGGTGTACATAGCAACTCACCTGGCCCTGTGATTTGGCTGTTTGTCTTCTGCAGGTGTTGAAGAACATTGCAGGCAGAAACCTGCCATTTCTCTGGAGAACACGGGTGGTTGATGGCATGGCTGTAGATGACTTCTATGGTCTTCATGGGCTCTCATGGATAGTGGTGGTCCTGAAGATGAAGTTGTATTTCCTACAAAAAAGAATGATGGGTTGAACATCAAAACACAAACCGATATGGACACGTACACATTGGTGAGCAGTGGGTAGGATGGCACACATGGTTTGCAGTGTACCAGGTGGCTGGTGGAGAGAAAGGGCCTGAGAGATCTGATGAACAGTGCATTAGCTGCTCATAGACATGAATCCTGTACTTACTGAACCTTCATTGTTCTGCATGGAATCAGTTCATGGTGCACTTGGTGGTCCACCACTAGCACAAGATGCGTGTGAGAGCCTCCTCAGTGCAGTCATGGTGAACCCTGCCCGCCAATCAAGCAAGACCTTGATCAGCTTGCATTTTGTCACCTTGTCCTGTCCAAACTTCTTCTGCTTGCTGTGCAATGGCCATCGTTCGATTTGCATCTGGGCGAGAGCAGGCAACACTTACTTGAGGTCTGATTCTTCATATGGGCGGCCACTGCAGCTTCCATAATGCTCTGACATCTTGATTACAGGGAGATAAGAAGAAAATAAGGTGGTGGAGAGGCCATCAAACGTGTTGCAGAGGTGGATGCACATGATGACGGCATTTGCATGGATGGAGGCTGTCGAGGAGGGGTGTGATGTCAATGTGGCATAACTGAAACAGGCGCGATGGGGGTTACACACCTTGCATGATCGCGCCTTCCCCGTTCCACCCCTTTGGCATCCTTGTCAAGCCTGCCATCGCTGCCATCAAGGCCCCAATTGAGCATGACCAGCCTTGTCAAGGTCCACACACTGCCACCAATGGCGCCATTTCCTTCAGCGCCAGCTCCTTTGTGCCTCGAGATGTCTTGCCAGCATGGGAACAGAGTTTTTTTGTTGAGGAAAAGGGTTGGGTTAGGACCCAAGGAAGTCACCATGATGAGGTGCCCAATTGACATGATTGGGGAGGTTGCTTGAGGGAAACAAACAACAAATCTGCTATCGAGCTCGCTATTGCCCAACGAGGAAGGCGATACATGGTGTGAACCCACCTGGCTTTCCCACAAACCCAGCCTAATAATAGTGGGTGATCCGGCCCCTGACGCACTATAACTATACTCGCTTCCGTCAAAACCCAACACCAGTGTTAGCTCATTCCCCAGCTTACCTTTAAACTTGTAGTATTCTACTCCTTCATCGTTGGCTGCTGCCCACGGGCTTCCGTAGTGTACCTGGCACTTCTGTCTCTTGTCCAAACAACATTAACATGTGCCCACACTGCTTCTCACACTCTCTCATGCTCTCTTGTCATTGTTGGCAACATTGGTCATGCAGCCCTTCCCTCAGCAGCTACCTGTGGGCTCCCATAGTACACCGCCTTGACGCCTCCTTGTCCAAACAACATCAACATGTGCCCACATGGCTTCTCACGCTCTCTCATGCACTCTTGTCGTTGTCAGCAATGTTGGCCATGTAGCCCTTCCTCAGCAGCTACCCACATGCTCCCATAGTACGCTGCCTTGATGCCTCCTTGTTCAAACAACACAAACACACTTCTATGCTACTTCTCATGCTCTCCAACCCTATCTCATCATCGTCACTCGTCATCAAACTTTGTGGTTGCTATCCTTGCCTGCAGCTTTCAGATGCTTTCTCCCTTCCTGTGCGTCTTCATACCCCTTCTATTCCCATACTGTGCACTCACTGTTGACATCTCAGCCCTATCTCATTGTTGTCACTTGTCAACAATGTTGTTCTTCTGACCATGGGCTCCTTCCTTTCTTGTGCCTGGCACTGGCACGTCCTCTTCCAAACAACACTAACATGCGCCTATGGTGCTTCTCACACTCTCGTTGTTGCAGGCAATGTTGAGGCTGATGCTAGGCTGTTGTTGTCTGCAGGCTCTTGTAGTGTACCCGGCGCTGGCACTCTTCCATCCAAACAACATAAACCCCTCCTACAACACCTCTTACATCTTCTGACCTACCCTCATCATTGTCGATCACATTGTGGATGTAGCCCTACTCAGTGCTGGTGCCTTTCCATCCAAACAACATGACCATCCACCTCACACCCTCCAATATATTCCAGTTGTTGTGATCCACGTCAAGGTCAATATTGCCACTCTTGCTGCCCATTCTATTTCCTTTTCAGCTCAATGGTGTTGCTGTTGATGCCACGTCATCACATCGCTCTCATTGAGCACGTCTTGCCACTGTTGATGCCACTGCTCATTTCACCTCGGCACTCCCAGAGTCCCAACCTTGCTTGTTGCTTCTAGTTCAGCCTCTTATCTACATATGTGTTTCTATGGCCACTAGCAAATTGGTCCATATGGCTCCTTGCCTTTCTTATTGTTTATTTTGTAATTATATGTGAGTTGAAGCCTCATTCTTTGCTATTCTAGATGATTAGTGTTGTTTAAATTCATATATACCATTGCATTTACGATATTGCTTTTTGGACATGCGAGTGTTTATTGGTGCAATTTTCATTATGTCATATTGTTAAATTACCACATGGCCAGACAGCCTTTGATGTAGCCATCGACATATGTGAGCTTAATCCCACCAAATGTCTCAAAGGTCCCAGCATCAAGGTCTCTCCAAAGCTATCCTTTGTCATGGGTTTTGACATGGCCAACAGCGTGAAACACATATTTTACAAGCAAGCTCAGCGATGAGCAACACAAATATAAGATTGTCAAAAAACTATACAAGGTGTGAGACACCATTGATGACATACTGAATAGCTGCATTGAACTGTTTACATACAGAACTCTCACAAGACAATCGAGATGTGGTGGAGAAAATGGTGGAGAAAATGGACATTGATGCAGGCTATTCTGGCGAGGATGTCTCCGCTATTTCACATACTGCCCTGCCTGGAGAAGAAGCTCTGGACATCAGTCATGAGGGTGGAGAATATGAGGTTTTTGAAGATCTTGTAGAGATGCTCGCCCAATCGATTGGATAGTAAGTCATCGTAACCCTCAGCCATCTTTTTTTCTTGATTTTGTGGTGCCAGCCAGCATGTTGATGATCGGGATCATCAAGATTGTGTCAAAATCCAAACACACTAGTGGTCTCAGCAAATGTCAGCTCTGGTCAATGCCTATCTTGAAGGTCGAACACAGATCAATGATGAAGGCATTCCAAAGATACCAGATTCCTTGTTAACTACAATGCTGGGCCCTCCGATTAGCATTGTTGTCATCGATATTTTCTGTATATCATGCACTCTCATTTTGTACCATTGCTAATCTTTTTCCTAGTTCAACATGATGCTACTTTTCCTACATTTCCAGGCAACATCTATTCTAATGAAACTCTCCTATGCCATGGGTATATCGGATGTTCCCCTGTGCAACCTACTTTAGCCATCTTTCTTAGGACCTTAGCTGCCTACTGACAGTCCCACCAAACATGGTTGTTGTTTCCAGAGAAATCATTGATGCAATTAATGCCACCGGCTTCCAGGTACCTTATGTCCCTTACCTTTCCATGCAATTTTCGATAGCATATGATGCATATCTTGAAATTTGCCGACATCTCAAAAATCAAGTGAACATTGCCCTTGGACTTGATACAGCACAACTTCGTCTCAAACAATCCTGCCTGTGCTGCTTCAACAAGCTGGAGGATAAACCTGAATTGGATTTTTCTTGCTTTGTATCTGTTGATGGCAATAATTCCTTGAAACATCTTGGGAGTAGTGTATGTAATGTCAGGGACCACCTAGACTCACGTACAATCACTTCTGATTGCTGGATAAGCATTGAAGAGGTTGACCGCTTCAAGGATGAAGTACCTAGGGTGAGTATCTGAGACATGTCATAATTGTGTGTGCTGACCCTCTGACTAGTCAAATAGGCTGCTTACTGATAATATTGACACCAACAATGATTGGGAAGAGGACACCCCAACTCCTGGCCCAGGTCTGCCCTGCGCTGATCGATGGTGAAATGCTGGCCCAGAGGAACGCAAAAAAATGTTTGGGATGTTTGAGGAATCTGGTATCTTCATTGCATCATGCCATCATCGATTTGTCCTGCTAGTGTGTGATATGGTCAGAAGTGGAGAACTGTACATCATAATCAATCTTGGAGGAATATCTACTCACGAGTAATTAAGTGTGAAGTACCCGCTTGCAATAATTGATTGCCTAGTTGATCTGATTGGCAATGGTATTGGTTGTGCTTATGACATCAGATGCTCTTTTGCAAAGACCCTTGAGGCCAGTAGTCTGGGTGCAAAAGCAAAGGATGCGCAGTTTCATTTGATGGTCAGGGCATTTCATGGTCATGCCCACAATCGAGCATTCCAGCTTGAGTGGCACCCTCTCTACATTGAAGGAACAGGACATAGTGAGGGTGAGGGGTGCGAGCATGTGTTTTCCTCATCAAATGATCTTGCTCGCAGAACATGACACGCTACTCGCTTCCATCACCATCAAGCAATTGAGGAACATTTCATGTTTTGGGATGAGGACAAGTACGCGAGTCTGAGTATATTATTTCTCCCTTTTGCTACCAGAAGCTTATGACTGATTCCAATAACTTTCACAGGTCGGTTCATTCAGAATCATTATCAAGAGGCAACTCAAGCAATACGGTCTCTTGAGACCAAGCTTGCTGTGCTGCGCGAACAATTCAGAATTACTAATGATGCGTTTATTCAGTATCTCGCAGTGGAGAGAAAATACCTCCAAGATCTGACAGAACCATCTCCCACAACTACCCTGAAATCCCAGTATGTTCAAGCATTGAATGATCTTTCTCAGTGTTGGTAAGAGGTGTTCCTATCAAATCCAAATTATGCTATTCAGATTAAGATCAGGCATGAATGGACTGCTGCTCGAACTGCCACAAATGAGGTTTTCACATCTATTGCTTCTGTGTCGATTCTTGCAGTGATTAATCAGACTCGGCGCCGTGTTGACACTGCATATTCAAAACTGCAGAATGCTGAGTCATATGTTGAGACCCTTGAGAATGGTCTTAATATTGAGGAACGGTGGACCGCAACCTCTGCTGAGTACCAAACCTTTGGTCAAGCTAATGTCCAGACAAACTATGAGCGAGCACTGGACAAACTGGAGCAGTTAGTGGTTATGTGATTGTTTGAACTTGCAAAATTGAGCTGTTCGGGCACTGGTATTTTATTTTATGAGCACATATAGTTTTTTTTTTTTTCATTTTAAGGCCAGTCTTACAGGTTATAGGCTGCATCATCAGCTTGGCAAGGCTCTGCAGTGACATTCTGAAGCTATTGGGAATGCATTTAGTCGATACAATACACAAGCAGCAAAACTCACGCCACCTCATCCCTCACTATTGTGGAAGGAGATTGTCAATTACAGTTTTATAGGTGAATTCGACACCCTATGGCATTCTAGAGCAGACATTTGCAATCAGCCATGGACACACACAGCTCATTGTGAAGCAACAGTGAAGTTTTTCAAGCTATGTCGTGCATGTGAGGAGATAATGAGACTGGACATTGAAATGCAATGGCTTCGTGTTTCTATCTGCGATGAAGCCATTTGTTACAAACAGGCGATTTCTCAGCTTTCATTGTCAGATCCTCCCTTAGCTGCTGAGTTACGCCAGGTGTGGAAACTTCAAAGCACTGTGAATTGACTTCATATCCAATGTCTTGATGCCATTCAAAAGAGTAATGCTTTTCTATGCACCAGAAGCACGTTGAACAAACAGATGGAGGGAGAGAGAGCCGTGGATGCTGAAGAGATTGTCAACAGAATTGGTAGTGATGGAGATCTTGAGGATGAAGACACCCACAATGAGCTTGAGAAACTTGCAGACTTTGTATTGTCGATTATGGACTAATAGTATTCAATTTATATCAAGTAAATGTAACCATTCTCATGAGGTTTACTATCGCTAGCATAAATTTAAAAGATTGCCAATGTAATTGGTAGTGATGGGGATCTTGAAAATGAAGACACCCCCAATGAGCTTGAGAAACTTGTAGACTTTGTATTCAAGTTGACAATTACAGACTAATAGTATTCGATTTATATAAAGTAAATGTAACTGTTCTCATGAAATTTATTTACTATGGCTAGCATAAATTTAAAATTGTCAACAGAATTGGTAGCCAAGGAGATCTTGAGGATGAAGACACCCACATGAGCCTGCTCTGAGTCAAGATTGACTCTCGTGTATCTGTGCAATAAAATAGTAAGCATCTTCTCAGTATAGCATACCATAGATAATGCTTTATGCATATGACTTGAATAATGCACTCTCTTGTTTACAGCAGACAGCACAACTTGAACATAGGCCATGATGGACAACTCTTGACTCTTGATGTCTGATTTTGAAACCAATGATATCATAAGTAATCCTCAAATTCATCCATTAAAGATCTATCATTTGCCACCACTACAATCTTCACATCCAACTTCAGATACAGTCAATCTATGGACATGGTTACCTATTAGTATAATCTATCAGAGAATATTATGAGTAGATGGCTCATAGGAGTGTTATCTTACTGACATCGACTGTGTTTGCCCATGTTTAACTTGGAAACTATACTCAGCATTGTGCGCTCACATTCTCTCATCCCATTGATCATCTCACATACTTCAAGTACTATGTTGACTCTCAGTTCTACTAAACTAGAAGGTCTTCCAAATGACTACTCTCCTTCAGCTGTTGGCGCTGTGTACAGTTCTACTCATGGCTCCACTTTCTCTACCTTGGAAAGAATGGCTGCTTCACGTGCTGTTCTTTGTCACCAGCAACACCTCAAAGATCATTCCAATACCAGGAAGCCATCTGGCTTGCATCCCTGGTATGTCTCACTCAATGGATTTGGGAAGGTTTCCTCGCAGGAACAGCAAGAAGTCTATCAGTTGCATAAGGAAACTTTGCACAATATCTTTGACTCAGTGCATTCCTTTGTTTATTATAAAAAAACAACACACACAATATTTTTTGCCCAGATCACAACTTTGGACAACATAGATGGGGGCCTTACTGTCTTACTTTGCTGTCCAGGATACAGTGTACAGGGAGATCTGGCTGCTGAGAAGATAACGGTCAATACATACATCTCACCTAGAGAACTCAAGGAGGGTGGCAAGGAAATGAGTAAGCAGGTAGCACTCATTTTGCAGGCTTTTGGTGCTGAGCTGGCCATTGATAGGTCCACCTTGTCATTCAAGCTTGGAAAACACATCTACAATTGTTGTCGAAGCTCTACGAACCTCTACAAAGTCACAAGAATGCTTTGAAACTCTTTGCAACACCTCGAAATTCTTTGTATGCCTTCGGCCGCCATAATACAATTCCCCTGACCTTTGTACAGCTCAGGATATACACTTGGAACATCATCAATGGGTTCCGAACCAGTTTCGAGCAATATTGCAGTGATATCGGCCTTTGAACAAGTCCAATATTTCCTCAACTGACTTCGAAAATCGTCGAACATCGCAAATTGACATTGGACACTATATCGCTATCTGAATAATCATCGCACACATGCCAGACGTATCCCCTACCATTGTCAAACAATATCACACCGATTTTGAGCCACGAATGAAGTCTGAAGAAACTTCGAAAATCTTTGAGAAACATTGAACCTTGAAAAACATCTTCAGACACAGTATTTCCCATTCAAATGATCTTTGGATGCATACTGGACACATGGGACACTATCTCGAGTATCTCGAACACATTTCGACCACATGTGCATGTATACAATCCACTCAAAGCAGTTTCTGATGTTTTATTCAATTTATAACAAGGACAGTCCACTTTTAGCTATTCTTTCTTATCATTTCTTCATCATGTGTTATATTCACCCCTTCTAGTCTCGCTTTATTGTTCTGATATACTTATATTGTCTTTTGCCTCGAGTTTTCCACATGTTTGCCTCATGTTCTCTAGCCTTTTAGGTACTTTCTTTATTTTATATAAAAAGATGTACTAGATACAAAGAAAAACAAGAAAGTCATCGTCTTCCTCCCAGATCACAGTGATTTGAGAGTTTGGTTTAGTCTTATTCAGGCTGAAGTTTGGTGTTTTACACTAAACTTCCTCGAAATTCCTCGCATTATGCTATTTTCGCTCTCATTTCCCTTGATTCACCTTTGCTTTGCTTCTACTACTCGTCTAGTCCCCCAATCTTGCATCTGAACATATTTGCGCACTCGAAATTCCTTGAACCTTCTCCGAAAAAACTTCAAAAAATATCGCAACACCTCGAAAAATATCACAACACCTCGAAAAATATCACAACACCTCGAAAAATATCACAACACCTCGAAAAATATCACAACACCTCGAAAAATATCACAACACCTCGAAAAATATTGCAACATCTCAAAAATCATTGCAACATCTCAAAAATCATTGCAAGTCCTCGAAACACATTCTTTTAGCTTTGAACTGCTTCGACAAGCAGTTGTTTTATGACTATTTGACGGTCGGTCTGACAGGTGACATCTAGAGGGCCTCGCATCCTTCCTCTGACTTGTGTTATACCATCCGAAGCCATTTTGTGGGTTTTGTTTGGGTTTCCGGGTTGAGCATCATCACTGTGCTTCACCTGCGCCATTTCCATGCACGCTGCACTGTTGAAGGGCTTAATGCCACTGCTGCACCTAGTATGTGTTTACAGCTCAAGTATTTTGTTCGAACTTATGATGTTGACTAGCACTGGGAAAGCAGCTAAAAGTTGATGGCCAATCCTATCTTCCTTCGCCAGTTTTGAAAGATAGCCCACATATTCGGGCTCGGTGCCGTATAGCTGGAACATTTGCACAGGACATTGCCATTAATGCTATGTCTCATTCATTGGCTCTCCCTCAGCTGTCTGCTGGCCCCAAGCCTGTCATCAAAACTGCTGACACCAAATCTTCCATCAAAAGGGTCGAGACTGACACCGAGTATGAAGCCAGCGATTTGGATCCAGGGTTCTGGGAATCCACTGTCAATGTTGCTGCTGAGGACGATGATCCCCCTGAACGTTTAATCCATGGTAAACCTTTTATTTGTAATGACAAACAATGCTAAAGAAAATTTTCTTCACCATAGCTCCTCGTAAAAGCACCGTGGATGGTTTTGAGGGTACTATTATTAGCATCGGTGCTCAGACTGATGCCGTTCTCGACCGGTTCAAGCTAGACGATAAGCTCATCCCTCGATTGCATGTCCTCACTCGCCAGGTTCGAAATACCCAGTGGGAGTCAGTCCTTAGGACACCTCAGTGGGGCCTGAGCTATGAGCAAGCTTCCAGCTTATCACGAGCAATGTTGGCTGACCTGAAATATGCTTCCCCCCAAATGGTTCAAGTCAGTATTTTTTTTTTGACATACTTGGTCACAAATTGGCTGATTTTGAATAAGGTTTCGATGTCCTTCAGAATATTGTTCTGGATTTCTCTCATTTTGATCGCTTTTTTGGCAGCCAGTGCCATCTATGTTATCTGAATTTTATTGGCTCCAAAGTATAGACACGTCCCTTATTTTTTTTTCTTAGTCTTTTTTCACGTTTGTGTATACCTTTTTTCATCTGACCCTTTATTTCGCTACTCGTGATTTCCGGTGATCTGTTATCTAAACTTAGGTGTTAGTCCGATCATGCACACCCATTCATTGTTGATTGTAGGTGCACAATTCTGCTACTTATGAACCTAATTGGCATCCGTTAATGAGCTTGATAGCCCTGGGTTCAAATAAAAAATTCGGCAAACCGTGCGCTTTTGGTATAACCTGTGTACTGACCCTAGGCGCATATACAGATACTCCTGTGACAAATCTAATTTATCTTCCAGCGGCAATTTGGATATTCCAGATGCAATGCTCTCAAGATTTGTGTCCCTTCTTCGGTCTTTATTTATTTTGTGGTGTGTACCCTCTAATTTCCATTTCCTACTTAATTTTCAGAGGACCCTAGCTTGGCCTACCTGTGCAATTTGGATATTCGGCAGCGATATAAGGACTCTTCTTTAGGTCTATTTTATTTTGCTGGAGCAGTATGTTTTTTATTGAGAATAATGTGGTACCTTTGCGTGGTAGTGTAAACATCATTTACTATAGTTTTTGTGCTAATATCATTAATCTCACTTCGACATTGGGGTGTATCACTTTACTCTGCTCATTGTAATATTCTGCGATGAGGACTCGCTTCTATCAAACCTCCACAAAATCTAGCAGAACAACACTCGGAGTCAAGCGCAAGGTCAACCGCCCAAAATTAAGTGCAGATGCTTGAGCTGCCCTTCTTGCATGCCACCGGCAAGCTTCACAAAATTACAAAAATGCACTGGGTGAGACTTGGGATACCATTGACAAGCTCATGGAGGACCTTGCCATTGCCCATCACAAAAGCCTCCAATGTGTCCAATCTGAGCTTCACATGGGTCATAGATTGGCACACAAGACTTGACAAAAAACCAATGCTTGGAACACTTTTACCTGGAAAAAATCACAAGACAAAGAGAACAGTGTGTGGTATGCAGAATTTGGATTTGATTGACGTATTAAGTTCTCGAATACCAGATCCTGATATAGCTTCCCTTACTGGGAAAGAAGTATTGAAAGGATTGGTCTGCGGCGCTCAAGAAGAATACAATGAACTATCAATGCAAGACCATAAGGAATTGGTCCATGAATTTGAAGAGCACAAGGCAACACAGACGAAGGCATTCCGTGTCTCAACCAAGTCGCGTATCAACAACACAACTCACACCCTTGCAGCAATTGAGAATGAGGTCATCTCTATTTTTTCTCTTCAATTACCGCACCAGTGCCTAATGCTCTGTGTATAGCTTAATAATTTAAGATCACATACAGGTGTTGAGACTATGCTGCTCACTACACACAGGACAACTGACATGCCTATGAAAGGTGTCGCATTTGCAACACCCAGTGTCAAGCACTTCCTTGAAGGAGTAATGAAGACAGATACACAAGACTTTCTAGGGAAAATGGAGGGATTTGCAGTACACAAGGTATTCAGGGTAAGCCAATGATGCATATAATTTTGATTCATTGTCAATTAACATATATGGTAAAGGAGCAGCCAAAAATCACAAACAGCAAATCTCATCCATGCATGCAGATATACGGAATATTATTATTGACAACCTTAGTAAATCAACCACGCAATTCTTGATTGCACTATCTAATACTTAGATTATCTACAGGAGAGGTTACTGGCGATGAAAATGCATGGATGGAGTGGAAACATTACTGGCGAAACATTGTGAGGAGGTACCAAGTAATGATCGAGGGTTGGCCCGAAACAATACCTTTCTGCATGAGGAAGGGCTACGTGGCCAACATTGCCAACGACGACAAGAGTGTGTGAGAGAGCATGAGAAGCCATGTGGGTGCATGTTGATGTTGTTTGGACAAGGAGGCATCGAGGTGGCATACTATGGGAGCCCACAGGTAGCTGCTGAGGGAAGGGCTGCATGACCAACATTGCCAACGATGACAAGAGAGCATGAGAGAGTGTGAGAAGCAGTGTGGGCACATGTTGATGTTGTTTGGACAAGAGGCGGAAGTGCCAGGTACGCTACGGAAGCCCACGGGCAGCAGCTGACAACGAAGGAGTAGAATACTACAAGTTTAAAGGTAAGCTGGGGAATGAGTTAACACTGGTGTTGGGTTTTGACGGAAGCGAGTATAGTTATAGTGCGTCAGGGGCCAGATCACCCACTATTATTAGGCTGGGTGTGTGAACCATCGAGGTAACCGCAGCGTGACGGTCGGCAACTTCCACCCGCCAAAGTTGATTCACGTGAGGCCACCTCAGGCGGTGGTGCGGTCACCGCGGGAGACCGGGCGACGCGATACAAGGGTTTCTGACCGACAACAACTATCGTTCACAGCTGGGACCCAGACACAAAAGAAAGCGTACAGGCATTATGGGCAAAGAAAGTGAAAGACGAAACGACAGTCCAGCGAAGGGAAAACAAAGAACAATTAGTCCTGACTTAGTCATTCGACAAAGCGCTCAAAAGAAACCTCACATCTTCATCTATATCTAGACATTCATATTGCTTCAACCTCCTCCTTATCCCAACCACTCTTGATAATGGTTGTTTTGTCAATATTCGGAGCAAGATCTATGCTAGATTGCATAAGGTGGTTAAGCTGAACGCATGTTAGACATTCAAGGATCATACCTGGATTTAAGAAGCACCATCGCATCTTGCACCAATACATTTGCATCGTTATAAAGTTGGTTCTGGCGTTTTATTTCTGCATTTCGAAAATTTTCCACCGCATCGCCAGCCAAAGCGAGAGCCCGTTCCCATTCGCCTGTGCTCTTCCGTGGCTTCCCTTCCTTTGTAGCCATGCTGACGGAGTGGTTGTGGTACGCGTTCAAGCTCGAGATATAGCTGGCAAGCATCAGGTCGAAGATAAGCTCGCATATCGGGCACAGGGCGCGAATGAAAGGACGGGGGGTTTCCGGATCATTGAGTTGAAAACCACGCCGAACGGCTGGAGTATCTTCGTGTAAGATCCCACGGCTGAACGAGTACGGCTGGATGTTTCCATCGAACAAGAAGAACTGAAAGAGCGTTCCATCGCAAAGGATGCCATATACGGGAACGTGAAGCCCTCGGCGTGTGTTGTTCCAGTGACAGGCTGCAATGTTAACACATTAACACATAGTGATAATGAGTGCGAATTAAGGATCAGGAGCCTGACCATCGCATTCTGCTATTACTTGAGCAATTGCATCCAAACGCTCTTGTCCACTACCGATTTTGAGCTTGACTTCTATAACAAGAAATGCAATAGCACCAAACGACTTGAAGAAGTATTCGACTCTGCCTCTATTAGTTATGCGGTCTTGGAGCATGGATTTGGGCAGATTCCGAAAAGCACAGCCAAACACAGTGATAAGACGATTAAAGATCTGAGGGCAGAAGTGAGTTTGTTGTAGCAGGAGGCTCGACTCGCTCTCACAGGGGCCAGGAACCGGGATGTCGCCTCCTCCGTTTGATGCTCAACGATAGGCCCATACTGCGGAAGGAGAATGTCCATATCATCCACGATCGACTCGAAAAGCGATGTGGGAATGCGGGAGCGATAGAGGTCGAAAGTGGAGATATCATGCATGTTTCGATCGGGGTTGAGTCCCACGAATGGAGCCATATCCACGTATTTTACATTAGCAAAGCTGACATCTATGTGGTCCTCTACGGAGAATATTTGAACCAATCAGTTTCCTGGGTCAAAAGAAAATGAACGGACCGGACAAGATCTGATGTAATAAGCTCAGACTGAAATCATGCTCTTGCATTATATGGAGAAGAGCAACTTCAGCAGAATCATAGCTTTTGACAGTTGAGGACAGCAGTCTTCGGAGATCGTCAGCGGATTGGATGTCTGGTTTGTCGTTCTCGACTTTTCGCTTGGGGCCATTGGTCGGAGCAAAGCGCGTGGGACAGTTGATATAGAAGTGTGACGAAAGCGTGACACCGTGAACCCGATCATCTTCAGAAAGGAGGACAATCCATCAATGACAGCATGAGTTGTATGATTAATTTTGACATAACAAGACTTACTTACTATGTCCAATGAGCAGAACAATAAAACAATTGAAAATGGCAGTGAAAAGGACAGAAGAGTAAACACTGCAAACATGAGTTTGAGAGTGAGTACGATGTTATCGATTGAAGGAAATCACATATTGGCAACCAAAATTGGTTCTGAAATTCCCAAGGAATCAGGGTGGTCAAAGCAAAAAAAGGGTTCCACAACAACTAGCCAACACACTGAATGGGTGTCTATGTGGATTAGTCCTCAACAGTTTGTTGAGTGGGGTCCTCAAATGCAAGCAAGCCAGCTGCAAGACTTCTGACTCACTGGGTTAGTACATTGTGTCCCATGTGTGTTGATTCACATTCTGACACATTATGTGTCTAGCATCACCTCCAATGTGTAGTACTTGAGCAAGAGCCGCAAAATTTGGTTGTGCATGGTTGGCGAGGACGCAGGGAAAGTATGATGTCATATTATTATATTTAGACATATTCCTGATTATGTAAGTTAGTTAGTCCATCCCAGAGCCCCCTTGTTATTTCCTCAAACCCCATACTCCCTCATAACCCATAGCCTGAAGTGTCCATGGAAGGGTATGGGTTAAAAGGGAGTTGGGTACTAAGTAGTGTTGTCGTATTGAACCTTTCCCATTCGGACTTGCGTAAACAATCTTTAAACTAATCGAACAATCTCCATCGTCGCTAGCGTGTCGAGGTCTTCGGAGTTTGAAATGCCTCGCTTCGGCGGCTGAGATACACCGTAGTACGGATCTTGAAATCGCCAGCATTTTCTTTTGCTACGATTCCATTTCCCTCATGATGTCGGATTTTTCTTTTTCCGCGTTCTCGATCCTCCTGTCATATAAGTATGGTATGTCTCGATCTCGTGTACAATTCCTCATCAATAATTTGTCGATAATATTAACCACAAACCTAGGATTCAAAACAAATTTTTCAGTAGTGCATAGAGTCAGATTCTATGTGCGACGTTCAGCCGAAGGAATAAGCACGTGTTGCGAACCAAAGCGACGCGTTCAAAGCGGTCTAGTTACCATTACGAATGTCATTGAGCTTCGGACCCCGCCGGCTGTCATTCAATCGATCGATCCACTATGTTGAAACCATAAGAATGCTATCACCCGCTCTCTGGACTTGGTCACTAACAGCTACTACGAAATTGTTGCAGCTGCATGGATTCCCTCCACAACTCTCACGTTCCAATTAACTTCTATCCAGGTCTTCGTCATTCAAACATCATATATCCAAGTAATGCCTCGAGCGAAGTACCTGCTGAGCCTGTAGTCGAGTCCCCTGTTCACTCTGACGTGGGGCAAACAAGCTTGGGGGAACGGATCCCCCTCTTGCGTGTAGCCACACAGAAAGCGACAAGCAATGTCGGGCTTTTGTATATCATCGCTGCTCAGTTTTTCCTCGCGGTCATAAATTTGTTGGTTAAGAAACTGCACGAGATCGATCCCCGAATTGGGACAGTTGAGGTATGTGTCCTACTTTTCGGTTACAGACGGTGGAGTGCTGATTTGATTTGAATTTGTAACTCACAGATCATTGTTATGAGAATGGTAAGTAGTTGGGGAGTCATCTAAAGTTGATCAGGAATTTGACTGTTGAGTGGTTGGCAGGGATTGACCTTGCCATGTTGTTTGATATACATGTATGTCGGTGTCTCTTGACTCTCTTCATACTTCGTTCTTACCAAACACGCAGGTACTGGCGCGGAATACCCGGTCTATTGCTCGGGCCTAAAGGCGTCCGACTGCTACTCGCGTTCCGTGGAATCTCAGGGTATGTTAACCTGCCATTCATGGTGTCGATGAGAACGTAGGGATACCCTAAACATTGTGCAGCTTCGTCGGAATGTGGGGGATGTACTTTTCCTTGAACTATCTATCGTTATCGGACGCGGCGGTGCTGACATTCTTAGTGCCGCTCGGCACGGGGCTCGCCGCCTCGTGGTTTCTAGGAGAGAAATTCACCAAAATGGAGGTGTTTGCGAGTGGCAAGTAACAGCTCGATCATTTTGTCTTCTCCACTCTTCTAACGCTTGTTTTTATGCAGCTTTTGGTCTTCTGGGCGTGGTGTTAATCGCTCGCCCACCTTTTCTGTTTGGAGATTTGGTGACCGGGGCTGGGAATGACCTCGTGAACAGGCAGCTTTTGTTGATGGACGGGGGAAAGGGGACAGCGGCTGAGCGGCTAATGGCTGTTGGGTACATCTTTCGTCCTTTTTCATCCGCGTGTAGCTCATTGGGTGGACATTTGGTTCAGTGGGGCTCTGGTTGGTGTGGTGGGAACAGTCTGTGCATGTAAGTCATCCCATAATGTTTATTTTAATGTCAATAATCTAATCTCTGTTCTCAGATACTGCTCTTCGTGCCGCCGGCCATCGAGCCCACCCGTTGCACACTATGGTTTCCAACTGCACCCAAGGTGTGATTGCCGGGTCAATCATGTGAGCTTTCTCATCAAATCAATCATGGATCATAAATTAAGCTGACGTTCACAATGTTATAGGATGCTTATAACTGCCGAACCGGTGGTGATTCCCATCAAGTGGGAATGGAGTGCGTTGATGTTGAGTATTATAATAGCAGGGCTCAGTGCACAGGTATGTTATTTTCTGCCATAGTAGTTTTCATACATTTTAATGGTGATCAATAGATACTTCTAACGGTCGGATTTGCATCTGAAGCTGCCGGCAGAGGAGCGTTGGGTATCTACTCTCAGGTATATGTCACTGTTCATCCGATGTTTGACCCGACGTGCGGCTAATATGGATTATTCCAATAGATGATGTTCGCTATGATATTGCAGTTAATTTTCTTCCATACGTTGCCTTCAACGCTCTCGTTGATTGGATCCCTCATAATCATTACATCCACACTATCTGTTGCGGTATGTGTTGAAGATTTTTCATCTGGACAGGCCTTTTGCTACATGATGCTGACCCTTGCAACCCAGCTAAGGAAAAAACAAACACAGTCGAACGAAAAGCTCGTAGGGAGTGACAACTTAGAGGCAGGGGCTCCAAGTTGATGAGATGCGCTCAATGCAGTGAAGATCCTTTATACATCTCGCCGTCATTTAATACTTACGCCTAGGAAGTACTTGTATGGAATATTAAAAACTCATGCACTTCGACATGAGGCATGTAGCACAGCCGAGGACTAGACGTACAGTTGCTATCATAATCTTCATCATGACAGGAAGCGATCACTCAGAAGATGGGTAACAAAACGTCTCGGCTAATATTATATGGTCAGAGAGTTTAAGTTTTTCTACCTCGCCACTGATCTATATGCATAATCGTCAGTACCCGCAGTCGTATATGTTGTTCATTTGGAGGCAATGAGGTGATTGATGTTTATGCACATTGTGCTTCCTTAAGCGCTCCTTGATGCGAGGAGCTGTTGTCTGCGACATATTTAGTACAGCAGTGACAAAGGACCATGAGTTTCGCAGCGGCGACTTTGTTGTTCAGTCTCAATACTTTAAGCCACATGAATGAAATTACGAAACTAAGCAAGTTTATCCATCTGCCAGATCCTCTCGGAAACTCACCCGTCGCATAGTTACTTACCTCGAGGCGGTTTGCTGTCACTTGTGAACGACAATAGTGCCTCCATCATTTGTTCGTCCACGCCTACGATCAAGAGACGATCAACCATTCCGGAAACTAACTTTCACAGCATGTACATCAACTAGCTACATGTTGCTACCTATGTACTTGATAGCTTTTGAAGATATTGATCGGATCTGGAAGAGGCTATAGCATACTAAGTTTTGGAAACACGACCTGAGATGATGTATGTCCAGACGGGGGGAATCCATTAGGCAACTCGAGGCACACCAGTGCATTGACCACTCGAACAAGGCGACCCAAAGGCATCCAGGCCTCCGCTAGGAAATAACGATTTAAAATCACAGCTGTCAAAAAGAGAAAAATTAGAACTTATATACTTAATGTCAACAATGAACTTGGAGTGACCGTAATTTGTAACCAACAGCCGAGGATTGAAGTTGAAGCCGAACCATTTCATCCTAAGTGAGAAGCCGGTAACTAACTTACAAAGTTACAAGTGACACTCGCGGACAGTATACTGCCAGTGAGGGCTCCACACTCGCTCCGGCAGCCTATTCGATCCCATCAATATGAAATGAGCATCAGGGAGCACATGCCTGGGCACGAACTGTCAAGAAGCTGGTATGCAGAAGGGTTACAGGTGCCAACGACCTTACACCTTACACAATAGGTAAGATGGGCTTGTCGCCGAAAGGGGACCCTCAGGTTATAATAGTCGCACCCCTTTCCTGCGGTATTCTGGCCGGTCCCCGGAGACCGGTAATACAAAAACTCGCCACCTAGTCAGGAACCGTACACCGAAACCCACCACGTGTTCACACTGCTACCCCGCTCCGTGTCAACATACTACCCTTTGAAGCAATAAAAGAATGCACGCCGACTATCCAACTTGTCGACCAGTCTAGTAAGAGGAGAACAAGGGTCACGCCAAGAAGGTGGGAATGGGAATAACACAGGTGGGAAAGCTATAAGCCAAGTAAAGGAAGCCCAAGATGATGATTACACATTTACATATACAGAGGTGTTCTATCTGGGTCGTGGGTACATTGGGGATGCCTGGGGGTCCGTCACGAATAGAGAAAATACTAGTATATATCTCTGTACATATGGTACGCCACAATCGGAGAATAAACTTGGAAAGAAAAAAAAAAAAAAGGCCCTTCTGAAAAAATACACATGTAGCTGAATCCCAACTTCTTGATTGCCGAGGCTTTTAAGGAAATTGCATACGATAAAAGTTAAAAGTCTGTCGGACGTCGAAAAACAATCGAAAATAGTAGTGCTGGGTCTGAATCACATTTGGTACGTCAGTGCAGAATGGTGCTAGTCTCTGTCAACTTAAGAGTCAAGAGGAATCAGATCTGGTGATTGTGGACGTTGGTCTCATGCTACAGGGGGGGGGGGTGTCACCCAAATTGGGAAATGGCAAGGCAGGATGGCATCAGGCTGAGATCACTGATCAGTCTGACTTTGAGTCCAACCATCACCACCTCGCGTCAACAACCTCACGTTGTAGAAAATCAACCTAGTACAACAAGAGTGAACTCAGTCTCTGTATAAGTGACTATATTAGTACTGTACCTAGTACAACAAGAGTGAACTATAAGTACAGTAAGTAATCAATCACTACTAAATAATAAGTCGTTACTCACCTCAGTCTCTGTATAAATGACTGAGGTGATCTGGTATATATATATGATCAGGTTAGATAAAGAAGAATGGTATAAAGGTATCCATGACATGGATACAAACATGCGCATCAAAGGGATGCACTAAATATAGGACACGCATCAATTAACATGCCAAGATCCGTATTTGGCAATACAGTGTTCACATGCGCTCACGGTGTCATTCTCAACACGCGTCGTTATCTGCGACGCATCTTAGTCTTTGTTCTTATCTCTTTCTCATCATGGCAGGTTGATTCTGTACATAGTGTATCGCAGCAACCTTCTTCTTCCTCTGTCTATATTTCTACTACTTTCAACAATAATAATCTCCCCCTCGAAAAAGGCAACTTCTCCGACAGCACTCATCAAGTCCTCTGTATGCGATGTGGCGAATACATCGCCCACAAGTGTGATCGGCACTCACTGAACTCCCTTGATCAACATCAGAAGAGTAAGAAGTGTAGATTGGAATTTGCTGGTGTGTAATAGCTCTTCTGCCAATCTATCATTGTGAGTGAAGTATATGACAACCGTTGCATGAACACACTTCTAACAGTACATGATACCCACAGCGATTCTCCCCAGAGAACCTGCGAAGGATTCCAACCTACAATATAGTACCCCCACCATTCCCATTATTACACCAAAGAGTTCCCATTCCACTCATTCCCCCTCACATAAATGATGTCTTCCATTGACATGCCTGATTCAGGGATGCTCATACTACTATTATAATCTATTAGGAGTACTATTGGACACTACAGAATGACTGAAAGATTATGACTTTTGTCATCTTGAGCACTGACAAAGCTGAGTTGCTGTTTCAGCCACATTGATCTGCCATGCCTCAGTAAGCTCCGTGTGCCACGTGTGCTACGAGATCCAATGTCCATGATCGACCAATCTGAAACCTCTTGTTAAGAGTGGCATAGTGAGGGGGTCAGTTCTGTAGTAATCGGACACCAAGTGGCACCAAACATAGCCTAAAGAAGATGCTTTGTCATACATCATAAGTCCGAAAGTATCACATGAGGCAGATGTGAGAAGCCAGAAACTCTTTTGAGTGCTGGTTTTTCATGTTCTATGGATCAGGTAGCATCTCCAGTTGATATCTTGTCCATACTATACCAGCTTTCACTGTATTCATTGACTACTCAATGCTCTGAGATTACATCAATTTTATCTATCCGACATCACGTGGGTAGTTGCAATGGTAACTTTCAGCCGATAACAACCGATGGGACCCCCTCACTACGCCACTCTTAAGTTGGGGCAGACCTTATATCAGATCAACTCATCATCTGATATTTTAAGGTCAGCTACCAGAGACTAGAATGGTGCTGGCGTATTGTAAGTACCATAGGTATTAAATTTTTTGTGTATTATATGTATATATGTATAATTGGTACAAAACACTATTAAGACTACCAGGTCATATCATTTGAGTTTTTCTGTCGTTCCTGTCACTCTGCTTCACAATTGGCTGCCGCAGATTGAAGGATTTGCATTGAGAGCTGAAGTTGACTGCCAGTGGACACTGTTTCTTGACTCAGCGCATCGACATCCATCTGACTCAAGTCAGTTGAAGGGTTGAGAAGCAGTAACTACATTAATCATTAGCATGTCACCAAAGGGAAATACATATACTTTAATGCACCTCTGGAGCCCAACTAGTATCACCATCCCTCAACTGCTCCTCATACACTGTAAGAGCAGTCCAATATTGCAACCATTTCATCATGTTGTCTCTATCTCATTGAAAACTGAACATGTTCAACATGACATCTTTGACTTGCACATGGGAGAAGCCTGGGTCTTGCAGGAATTGTCTAGCAGTGTCCTTGAGAGCAAAATAGTAATCTTTATTGATCATTGCTGTAACTTTGATGCAATGTCTTGACAAAGAAGGCTTGGAGAAGGCTCCAAGACAGGAAAATCAAAACCTATCAAAACCATCAGAGCAAAACAAAGCTGTTCCAATGTTGGCAACTCAATTTCTGTGTTAGTGACACCAATAGAGTGCTATGATACCAGTAGACAGCTTGCCTATTTTATTCCAAATTTTTGGCAGTTTTTAGGTCTTTAATACCAATTATACTGAGGTTCTGGGACCTCAGATGTATGATATGTATGATACCAGTATAATACAGCCTGGTATAATACAGCCAAGTTCTAGACTCAGCACTAGAAAATAGGCCCAAATAGTACACCACTCATCAAATGCCCCTGTGTGTATTTTTTCAAGAGGGGTCTATCGATATGAGTTTGGCTGTAATCACTTCAATTTAAGGGCCAAGCATGGCCTAAACTGGTAAATTTGGCACATTTAAAACTCTGCCGCTCCACCATGTGGTCATAAGTGGCCCCCAACATGCATGCATTGCCCTCAGCACATACACTCAAGGGCCAGACACTCTGGAGCCTGAGTCTCTGGTATGTGGAACAAGGCACTTGGGCCTTTTGCTAGACATTCCATGCTTATTTGGCCAGTTATTTAGCAAAGAGTTTTCAGGACATCTCCCCTCCTACTGTTCTAGTCAACTTTTAACAATGAATAGATTTGGAAAAGAGATATTATGGTGTTGGTACCATGCAGGTACACATGAGGTGATTTTCAAGGTACTCAGTAAGGGTTGTAACTTGTAGCTATAGCTCCAGTCCTTTTCACCTTTTCTCTTCACAAAAAATCAAGGGGCTTTCTGGATGCTGAAATTTACATATAGAAAAATTGCATTGGAAGCAATGCTGTAGCATGCATGTGTGTTCTCCAGTCCTCAACTGCATTCTTGAGCTGACGATGAGCAGATCAAGTGCATAGCTACTTGTGGTGTGAGGGCCACTGCTCTGCACAGCATACCTGAGTTTCTCAGGAGTGGAGAGGGTAAAGCATATACAATGCCATTACAGCATGATCAGTAGTAATTGAGCCAATTCCTGTGATTCATATAATAGTGATTGTCCTGTGAACATCCTGCTGTGGAACCAGACCATGCCAGTGCTTGTTATGATGCATTCTGTGAAATGGTTGTCTTTGAAATAGATAACTCCTCTGAGAGTGTAATGCATGCAGTCACCAGCACATGTAATCCAAATAACAGGATCTAAGGATGGTGAGAGGCTATTTCCTACCCACATCAAAGTATGCACCTATGACAACCATCAGCAACCTGACGAGCACCGCTTCAATAGCCTACCACATCTCTCAGGCTTGGTTTATGAATGTAGGCATGTCTTTTGATATATATACTATTAGAAAGGACTGAATGTTATCATGTTACTATGTTACTAAATAACATTAGATGCAGTGAGCAGCAATTGCTGCAACATCAAAGCACTCAGCATTTGCTGCAATGTTGCATTAAGATTATTCTGCATGGTGTGAAAGCAGCAATTGCTGCAATGTGAAATGCTGCAACATTGCAGTGAAAGCCCAAGAAAAGCAAGCATATGCAAACATTGATGACTCACATAAATCAGCATCAGCAAACACCACAACATTCGTGTGAACATATTCCCATGCATCTCCAAGTCAAGGGATAAACCTCATCCTCAACACTGAGAACTCAGAATATCTAGATTTGGCTTTTAGCTGAGCATCAGCTCATCAACAGACTGTAAATTGGGCTGGTTGGCATCATGGGTCCATAAATTGAACTATAAATTGAGCTCAATATACAGTAAATTATCAGGTGTTAAATACTTAATCTGCCAAAGTTGCTACCTAATAGTGTTTTAAGGTCTGGTCTGGTCCAGCTTTTTGCCTTATTTGGCATGTAACCAAGACTGGGACCGGTTACATGATGTTCCCAATAAGGAAGGACCATAACTGGACTGTCCATAACCAGTTATTGTGCAATTAAACAACTGCTTACAACTGGTTAAAAATTGAACCAGTTATTAACAGGTTGAGATCAGTTGCAACCACTATTCTTCTGGTATTTTGAGTCCAAATTATGCATATTCATGGCACATATAAGGCACAAAAGAGTTGGTGTAAATATACCAAGTTGCCATCAAGTTATTTCAAAAACATGATTGATGTGAGTGCCAACTCAGCATGGCTATTATGTTAAAGTACCTTGACATTCATGGTATGGAGTAACATGAAACCTTCTTAGCCCATTGGAATGAGTAATTTCATATCAGAATCAACCAGGTTACTTGATATTCTGAGTAGGTATTCTTGTGTTGCTAATAGGACAAGGTGATACTACTGGATTATGACTGTAGAAATTGTTTTTGTCATATATCACTCAGTTCTGGACCTATTTGGATGAACCAGGGACCTAAATTAACCAAAATTGTTACACTATACTCCCTATCCATGTATCTAAGACTGTGGTCTAGTTTTAGACTGGTTATAACCAGTTTTTTGTTGGTTACAATGTTTATACACATCAGGCATAACTAGTGATGTGCACAGCTTGGCTCAAAGCCATAAGCTGGCTGAGGCTGAGCCCTAAAAAGCCAAGCCTGCATGGGCCATAGTGATGGTTTCACAGGGCCCATGGCTCAGGCTTTGAGTCAAGAAAGCCATAAGCTGTGGCCTTAGCTGCAGCTTTTGTAATGACACATCGAACTTGGACTTCTGCTCAAAATGGATTTCACCAACAATTGTATTTACTCTTGTTTGTAAATTTGTCTATGTCAACAACTTTATCGTGTGATTGACGCATCAACACATCTCATTTTCATGATCGAGATTTGAGAATGCATAGTTTAGGTAGGTCATATCTTCTGAACCTTTGTTAACTTCTACTACTGATGATATTGATGTTACTATAGCTTTAAAATTAAGATTATTACATTTTTTCCTCAAACAGACATAACAGCATACCATGACATCTGCAACACAACCACAACCACAACCACCCACAACACTGCCTCCCATACTTGTACCTCTCATAAATGGTGCCCTCAGCCCAACTGTGGAGTTCCAACAGCCAAAGTGCATGGCTGCAAATGTTCAGATGCAAAAATAGCCATTTATGAGCCATTTATATATTCCAATTTTGGATTGTGTTCATTTTTCCACTAATGATTCATTCCATTATTGACTTTTAGCCACACAATGATGATTACCAGCATAATGACCACCACACATACATCAAAACTCACCATTGCACCTGCATCCCTGGCTACAAACCCCCATGCCCACCACCACCAGCAGTGTCCACTATCACAATGCCCTTGTGTACCCCAATGAGCTGTGGCTTGGGCCAAGGCTGACCTAAGCCAGCCTGAAGCTGTCTTTATGGCTCAGGCTTGGATTTTTGAAAGCCTGAGCCCCTCAAAGCCAAGCCTTAGCTGCAGCTTTCAGGCCAAGCTGAGACATCACAACACTAGGCATAACTGTAACTGTGACCAGAAAATAACTGGATGTAACTGGACCAATAGTCCAGTTACAATTGGTTACAGTCCAGTCTAGTTACAGTCTTTTTCCAGTTAAAGTGACTGGACCTTGAAACACTACTACCTAATAACTTAATGATCTGAGCCAGCTATGCTTTGTAGTGAAATAGACTTGAATTTTGGGGTGGAGCTTACTGTATCTTTTGAAGAGATATGGGTAGGCCACTGACAGCTCAATATTTTGAGCACATTTCAGCTGTGTTGCACTCATTGCAGGACCTGCAGTGGTGTACATGAAAACTACGTGAAATCAATGGATTCTTATTCTATTTTTACAGATCTACAATGGCTGGGACACATGTTCCTGCTGTTCTCATGGGCTCTCATGATCACTCTAGACAGCTGCTGCACACAGATTTTTTTCAAGCAAAGTTTGCTGCAGGGCGAGGAGGCATTGAAGATGTGTGCAGCAGAGTTTCAAACCCATTGGCACCCCAGCACCAGCAATGCCCAGTAAATTATTGGTACTAAGTATAATCAAGGGGTGTCAGAAAAAAATAAGCATATTGGGTTGAAAGGACCACAACTGGGGAACTAACTAACTAACTTGCATGGGAATATACTTCCAAATAGGGTAATGTGACTCAGCTGACCAAGATCACCAATGGCTCATGTGATTCCTGCACCAGCAGTTGCTGGTAGGCTTCATTACTGTTGTTGATGACTTGTACTATTGCCAGCAAAGAGACCTTTTCACTGACCTCAGAGACTTTGTAGCAATACACACCAAATCTATGCATCAATCAAGCATCAATAGTTGCATGACTCAGAGCAGTGTTGGACTCTAAGGGGTTATTAACATGCCCTTAGCTATTCTGAGTTTGATGTCTCCAATGTCTATGGCAGTGATGGTTGATCTGTCTACTCCTTTAACAACACATGGATTGATCAGCCATAATGTGATGAAGTCAGTCCATTCTTGGGAAATGTGGATGGTGGCTCCTGTGTTGACATAGAAAGGGTGCACATCAAGGGAAATGGATGTGCATAGAGTTTGCTGAAGGGCTGTGATGCTGAATGTGTCTTCAGTTGGTGGGGCCATGTTGGTAGTCCAATCCATGGATATAACCAGCTCCTCCTCAGTTGCAAGCCAACCTTCATATTCAATCTCTTTTAATAGAAGCAGAGCAGTGAGGGTAGATGCTGATGGATGTTGTTGTCAAGCTGTTGGGGTAGTAAGTGATGACATGCAGATCTCAACAAGCAGTAAGCACCAGTTCTGGGGGCTCTTCAACAAGTTCTTTCTTGCTCTATTTATACCTATTGTCAAGACTGATTCTCTCGACCAGATTTCCAATCATTTTCCGCCCCCCTTCCCAGCCACCTTGCATCACAGCCCACCTCCTATCAGCAGCACTGCCTAGAGGTGAAATTCCCTCATTTCCAATTCGATGAAATGGTTTCAGGTTATTTATCTCAGAAGCCAGTTTGCAATTATCACAGCCTTGGAAACCCCTATCGCCTCTGGACTTTAGTATTTAAGCTAGCTACTTTTGTCTTGTATTAGCAGTTTGTAAATCAACCAAGTCTCCCACTTAATTCTATCCTATTTAAAAACTCCAATTACTCTCTTAAGTCTATCTCCAACTCTTGCTCATCCTATCCAGAAATTCTCTGGACCTCTGGTCATCCTCCTTACCCTTGTCTTGAAATTAGGACACTTGACAAGGAGAAGGGTGCAACTTCTTATAAGTTGAAGCCAAGTCCTTTCTGCTCCCCCACTTGGTATGACACATCAAGTAAACCCTGCCCCAGATTTCCATCGGATTCCCTGCCTTACTCAATCCATCCTCTGCAACTTCTATCATCCAGGTACAACCAGAAATCCAATGACTTCCCCATCCAGCTCAGTACTTAACACCTATAAGTCAAAGTTGAGGTGAGAGCAATTATTTTACAAGTGCTGGTGTAGTTATGGTGGAGTGGCACTATTAAGTGTAGAAAGTAAATCCTAGTATAAACAACTCAGTCTCTGGATAAGTGACTGTATTAATCTGTACTATACCTAGTATAAACAACTGTTGTAGTAGAGTAAGTACACGTCAATAAATATGTATAGTAAATATAGCTCACCTCAGTCTCTGGATAAGTGACTGAGGTGATAAAGTAAACTACTGAAGATATATATACGTGTAATGCATAACAAAAGGATGTGTGTCAAAGGAAAAGAGACAAGGGGAAACTTAAACACAAACCGACCATGCGGATCAAAGGGAATACTAAAAATAGCACACGCATCAAACACATCAAAAGTGTTATGGACTCACGGTGTGATTCCAACACTCCTCCTCACCGTGAATACACTCCTCCTTGCATGGAATCCCACTAATGAAGGCCAAGAGATGCACGAAGGATGGCGAAATGTTTAGGTTCCAGGGCTTTAGTAAACATGTCAGCTACATTGTCACAGGTGTGGATGTAAGTGATAGCTAGGTCGCCCAACTGTACATGCTTGCATAGGAAATGATATTTGATGTCGATGTGCTTAACACGTGAATGAAGTAATGGGTCCTCGGATAAAGTCTTCGTAGTGTTGTTGTCGCAGAGGATGGTAGTAGGCAAGTTTTGATGAAAATCAATAGTGTGTAGTAGTGTACACAACCAGATGCATTCCTTTGTGGTCTCAAACACCGCTATGTATTCTGCTTCACAGGTGGAAGCTGCCACTACCTTCTGTTTATGTGCTGCCCAAGACACTGCGCCTGAGCCAAGAGAGCACATGTATCCCCCAATGCTGCGATGAGTGTCATGGCAATTAGCCCAGTCGGAGTCACTATAGGCATGCAGGAGAATGGGGTTCTGTCCGCCCAGATAAAGCTTGAAGTCCCTAGTTCCCTTTAGATAACATACTAGCCATATAGCAGCACTCCAGTGTTCTAAGGAGTATGAATCAAGGTATTGAGAGAGCTGTTGTACTGCATAAGAAATGTCGGGACGCATAGATATTGCCAAGTACAATAAGCATCCGACAAGAGAGCGGTAGGGAAGCTTGGCCAGGGTGTTCCTGGCATCCTGGGACATACATTGCAGATTGGAGCGCCATAGTTTCGAACCAGGGTCCAATGGGGCAGAAATGGGGTGTGCTTCTTTCTGACCAAACTGTTCCACTATTTTGTCAATAAGAGCAGTCTGTGAAAGTGCAACAGTACACATGTCTTGGTCCCATGAGACAGCAATACCCATAATAAATGTGCCATCCCCAATTCGGAGATAGTCCATACTTTGCGCATCTAGTTCTTGAAGCACTTGTTTTCGTCCTTGGAGTCGGCGATGGTTAGATAGTCGTCGACATGGACAGCAGCGATAATTGTACCAGTGTCAGTTTTACGGTAATAGATACAGGACTCGCATGAGAGGCGGGTGAATCCCCAATTTAGCATCTGCGCGTTAAGGGTCTGATTCCAAATGCGCCCACTCTGTTTCATACCATATAAGCCACACTGTAGTTGCCAAATCCAGTCCTCCTTGCCCTGCTCCTCAAAACCAGCAGGCTGCTGCATATATTGAATTTCATCGTCCAGAAGTAAGCTGTAAAGAAAGGCCATCTTTATGTCGACCTGTTGTGTGTTCCAGCCAAGTGTGTAAGAGAATCCACCATGATTCCATGCGCGCAGTCGGTGAGGTAGTTTTGGTGTAGTCCCTGCCATAAATTTGTTCATTTCCTCTGAAGACTAGGCATACCTTCCATCTAATAGGGGTACCCGCCTCATTGCGCTTAATGTGGAAAATCGGTCTCCCACGCCTAATACGTTTCCCTAGTGGAACCTCTGACCTAGGTATTAGTTTGTATACCCCCATTTCTTTCAATGAGTTCAATTCCTCCAGATATCCACGCTCCCATCGCGTTGCATCAACAGATCTTCTGGCTTCATCCCGTGTTTTTGGCTCATCCTCAAATTGAAGTGACTCCGGATCAAAATCTACCATTTCCAAGATCAGGGCCTGAAATTGATGCGCTTGATCACCCAAATCAAGATTATGAAATGATTGTTGGAGTTCTTCCATGTCATCACGATCATGATCGGAGGATTGATCTGTAATGTGATCCGATCGTGCAGCCACAATAGCAGCCCGACGCTCCCGCCGCGCCTCCTTTACATGCACAGCACTCTCCAATGATTCTTGCACTGCAGCCACTGTTCTAGTAATAGCAGGGCCACCATTGGGGTTTTTGTCTGTGGGTATTAGAACATGGGTAGATCGACGAATAGGCTGGGTGACAGGTGGCGGTGGCGGTGTCGTGAAACTATTAGAGGGCGCATCAGGGAGAGTGAATTCATGAGAAGACTCAACATCATCATCTTGCTGTAAAATAGGACCAAGGAATGTGGGTAGACTACCACTGGACCCAATATTATCATCCTCTCCTAATTCATCAATTGAAGGTGGTGAATAGCCTTCATGGCTCTCAAGAAAGCGGACATGATATGAAATATGAACCTTACACATTGCGCGGTTATAACAGCGATATGCTTTTGATTTTGGCTCCTAGCCTATCAAGATGCATTTGATGGATCGTTCAAGTATCTTGGGATTATCCTTTCCTGGGATAAGCACAAACACCCTGCAACCTATCTCCCAAAGATAAGAATAATCAGGTTTTCTCTCGTACCATAATTCCCAAGGCGTTAGGCTTGCTAGTGAATGGGTCGTAGTCTTGGCGTGCAAGTGGGCAGCTGTGAGGTAGAACTCGTCCCACAAATAAGCGGGCAGACCAGCATATATTCGCATAGTGCGTGCTTTAGCCATAAGCATCCTATGCATTCACTCAACATGGCCTATGTGAGCCGAGGTGTGAGGTGCTGTGAAACGCTGATCAATACCATGAGTCTTCAACCACTCCTTTATTTCGTGCGATTTAAGTTCACTGTTATCGGTGATATAGGTCCCGACTTTGAGGCCGGTTTCATTCTCCTGGGCAAGTTCCCAAGCTTTAAGTTCCATGAAAGCATCATCTTTATTTTGCAATGGTATAGACCATGGGAATGAGGTGTAGTCGTCTACTATATCCATGATATAATGGTTCCCTGCATGCGACGTTACTGAATGTGGTCCAGATAGATCCACCCACACCTTTTCCAGCTTCCTTGTCACCTTATGGCCTGGTCCCTCCTGATGTTTCTTGGGGACTGGAGACTTGGTCTGCTTGCCAAGGACACAGGAATCACATTTAGGTAATTTTTGCAATGAAGCGAGCAGTGCACCAGTGAAAGCACCCTTCTTGGCCATATCCCAGAGTGCCTGGTAATTTGCATGACCCAGACAACGATGCCATGTCTCGAGAGTAGGGGTATTGTGAACTGTTAGCGTGTGATCAGCCTGGGCCGATGCAATGTTGAGCATGTAAAGCTTTCTAGATATGCGCAATCCACGAGCTATGAAGGCCCCGGAGGATTTATCAGTGAACCAGCATGTGTTACTGTCAAAATGTGCGACAGCATTAGAGTTGTCGGCCAGCGTGCCCACTGAGATCAGCCAAACTGCCGATTTTGGGATGTAGAGGGCATTACGTAAAATAATTGATGCGCCCCAGGCTATTCTTAGCTGTATATCACCAACACCGACAGCATCAATAGATGAACCACCGACACCTCTGACAGAGTGAGGTGAAATGGGTCGTAAGGTGAGGAAGTCAGACTTGTCAGGGGATATATGTACTGTAGCCCCAGAGTCAATAATAAAGGGGAGAGCGTCTAAGGTGATGCGTGAGCGACAAGTCTGTGAAAGGGGTTCCACGGTGAGCGCATTGTCAGGGATGGGTGATGTATGGTGTTTCCAGTCCACTGTAGTGGTGAGCTCCTCCTCCACAGCAACCCATCCTTCATATTCCAGCGCGTCCGAAGGGTCTAAAGGCAGCGGGTCGTGAGCAAGCCCGGCAAATTCCAGTGCAGGTGGGGTAGGAATATTGGGGTCGACCATGACAGTGAAGGCACAACCATTAATGTCCTTCACAGTAATAGGAACCTTCGTAGTGCCAGCCAGTAAGGATTTCTTCTCATGGGCAGCCCTGTGAGCAGCGATCGACTCCTTGAGTGATTTCCCAGCCATACCACTGCCAGGTTTAATGCAATATTGTTTCATGTGGCCAAGTTTCCCACAGTTAGTGTTGGTGCAGATTGGTGCATTAGGGAGCTTGGAAGATTTGGACTGTGCGGTAAAAGCAGCATGGTTTTTGGAACCACCACACTGATCATTCTCAAGTAGTGATTGTTCGTTCTCCAGAAATAATTTGATATCCTTCGAGCCATATGGAGCTGAGAGGGAAGAAGCAGCAATATCCCATGAAATAATGGAGCGAGCATGTGGAAAATTATCACTAAGGGAATTAAGGAGAGCGATGCAACAAAGAAGATTGGCCTGTATATCACCCATGGCAAAAGCGCGTTCAATTAACGCGCAAATCTTTTCTGCCATCTCGGGGAGTGGTGTGTCCTTTGTACACTGGATGGAAAGCGCTTGTTGTAAGAGCTGGACCTGCCGAACGGGGCCTTCCTTCTGGTGACGGTCCTGGAGAATTTTCCAGTTCGCATCAGGGCCTACTTTAATGTCCAGGAATTTATGCTCAGATGGAGAGACACTGGACACGATAAACGCATATGCGAGGCGGGAATTCGCCTTCCAGTTGGCAAGCGCTCAGAGTTCAGTAGAAGTGGGCTCAGGTATTCCACCCATAACATACTCATAAAGGCCGTTTAATGATAAAGCAATAATAATCTCCTCGCACCATTCTTTGTAATTTGATTTAAGTTTGTCGAGCTTCTCCCCAGTATATTGCACAGAAAGTTTGATAGGGGAAATGGACGGGGGATCAACAGTATCGGTACCCATGATAGAAAACCGAGGTCAGTGGACAACGAGTGTGCAAAGGGAGATGAGAGAGACGCAATGGTAGAGCAGCCGGGTCCGTGAAAGACAAAGGAATTGATCCGAGATCAAAAATGATCGGGGAAATGGATCAGAAGGTATGACAAAGCAGAACGTCGAGTGGCTAGGATACTTTCTCCCGTTGTTCAAAGACAACGAGAATGGCCCATAACCTGTAGAAAGTAAATCCTAGTATAAACAACTCAGTCTCTGGATAAGTGACTGTATTAATCTGTACTATACCTAGTATAAACAACTGTTGTAGTAGAGTAAGTATGCATCAATAAATATGTATAGTAAATATAGCTCACCTCAGTCTCTGGATAAGTGACTGAGGTGATAAAGTAAACTACTGAAGATATATATATGTGTAATGCGTAACAAAAGGATGTGTGTCAAAGGAAAAGAGACAAGGGGAAACTTAAACACAAACCGACCATGCGGATCAAAGGGAATGCTAAAAATAGCACACGCATCAAACACATCAGAAGTGTTATGGACTCACGGTGCGATTCCAACATTAAGGGTGCTCACACTAGGGTTGTGAAAAAAATAGGTATTTATTTACTGGTAATTTACTGGTAAATTACCACCCAAGTCTCGAAGTAGTAATTTACCAACTCATGTGTAATGTTGTCTGTGATACTTCTGGAATCCTGGTGTTGATTATGCATCGTCCCCACAGACCGAATCATGATTGTGAGAACTATAGTAGATAGCTAGAATGCAAGTCCATGCAGCTGGATGCAGGCAAGCACTGGAAATCTTTGACATGCCTACTAAAAATCACATGAATTGATCAAGTGCAATATTTTACCAGTAATTTACTGGTAAATTACAGCTTGGAAATGGACCCCTTATGATTTACCAGGCCAGAATATTTTCCACAACCCTAGCTCACACAACCCTTGCAAGGCTGCTGTTGTGTTTCTATGTGCATCTTTGCTAAGTAATAGCTATGGGCTGACTTATCATGTGACTTCCACAATAGAATTAAGAGGCTCCTGGCTCGGGGCAGGGACCAACTAACCATCATATGGTAAATTAAAACTCTGACACTCCCATCATAATTATTCAAGTACACTAAGGCCTAAGTAGGGAGTCAATTTGAGAATCAATACACTCTAGCTGCCTCTCGGAAGCCTTTCAAAGTCAATATTTGTGATCAAAGGAGTTATCTCCCAACTCTACAAAAAGGAAACACAAAGGAAATGCAAAGGAAACAGTGTGCTATTATGTGTACTGGGTTGCAAAATGACAGGGAGTTGCAAAATGCAGACACACCGTGATGAAGGTTTTGCAACTCCCTGTTTTTGGGATCTGGCCATCCGGCTTCCTTCCGAGAGGATTCCACAAAAGAAACTGATATTATAAGCACCTAGCTGAGGTAGTAAATCCTCGAGTCTGATTAAAGAAAAGTGAAGCCGATGAGTCATAACGGTCTATTTGCTCAAAATTTTGCAACTCCGTGCTGATAGTACCGGTCGGTCGGAATGTCCCGAATATAAGCGATCTGATAACCCGTTTGGTGTCTGGTTTGCTACAGCTTACCCCAAATATTCAGAATAGGTGCTGCCATCAAGCTGCCATGTGCTCTAACGCAAAGTTGCGAGTTTGCGTGGAAGCCTGCCATCGTCAATTAGGCTACACTGGCGTGGTTACGCAAGTTGACAGGACCGCGGTGTATTCTCGACTGAGCGCGGATACAGCGTCATGATAAAAGCATTGTAAGCATTGGATAAGGTTCAGTCACAAGGATGAATAAGATCACATGAGTCCAAAGGGGCACAATCGCGACAACAACACAACTTCGCCATAACAAAACATACTATGTAATGCCCAAAGAATTCCAAAGTCATGAACAAGACAGTAGAAGTGTCAAAGGCCATTTTACTTCCAAGAGTGTCATCTAATGCGTAACCGTTATATTACATAATTATAATTTTCACCAAATTTTCACCGAAGCTGTCAACTGGCCGTGGGGCTTCAAGAAGTCGAGAAGGGCCTCCGTAACGTCCATGGTCCAAATTACCAGCCGATGGGATAGAGTCCCTTGCCAGTGAAACAATTCTAGCCGTGGCGCCAGGAGCAAATCGGAATATGTCACAGTGTGAACATGATGGCACGTGTTGCTCTCCGAGAGCGAGTCTGCGGTCGTTCAAACGTTCATCTGCTCCTTATCTAACCCCGGGAGTTAACATTGTGAGTCTCTCACCCGCTGCATGCCGAGCTGGTGTTTAGTGCTACCACTAACTTACGAAAGGCACCACTTCTAATAAATCACTATGTTTCTCTTCCTCTAGTAGTCCGCGACATATGATTTTATGAAGTCTCCTTGGAGCTATTTCGGTTTTCGCTATGCGGGGAAGTCGGGAATCTGGTGGGAAGCTATATCTTCGACTCGCAGGATCAGCCAGAATTTCTACTGCGGAATCATCACTGATTCACAGGAACTGTTTTGTCAGACGCTGAGAACTGCTTTTTCCATATCACAATTATCGTTTGAAGATCCCATGCAGTTCCGAAGTTCTATTCACAGAAAGCACCGCCTCTCCGAATGGCGCCCAACTGAGACTAGTGATGTTCACGGTTGGCAGGTGGGCCAACACGTTGCGATCAACATGTTGACAATTTCCTTGTTAGGGCCTGGGCATTTGGAAGTCAATCACCCGTCTTCTGATGTCACTGGAACGGTGGATGGTCTATCTACTCCCGTCTCGACCTCACTCTGCGAAGATATTCCCCTTCTTCCCCCCCTTTGCAGTCGTCTTGACCTTCAGATATCTTCAAGCCCCTTAGGGGGGTCCTCGTTCCTTGTATTAATTTACAGCCTGGAGTACCCTTGGCGTCATGAGAGGCAATAACGATGGTTTCATGCTCAATTTCCTAGTTGTTCTGATCCTTCTGAACGCCGTCTTTCTGGTCGTTGCCCAAACAGGGGGGGCTGGGTTTGTCGTTGGCTGTTCTGTTACTTATCATTGTCATCTTATTCTCCTGCTGTCTATAGAAAAACCACAACTGAACCGGACAATCCGGGTTACACTCATCCTTCCTCGACGCCGATGTATGGTCTCTCGAATGTTCTCAACCGATTGTACGAGATTTGATTGGCTTTCTAGAGTGTCGTTGGCCGGCGATTCAAGTCCCACCGACTCAACACCTATGATGTCATCAACGAGTGTGTTGATCTCGTCAACCACAACTGGCACAGCTCCCAGATCCTCTTCATTGAAGCGGGGGCGCCTATCGCCAGGAGCAACGGCAGGAATTGTCGTCGCCACTGTCATCCCATTCATCCTCGCCGTTGGAATCTATCTCCTCTATCTACTCAAAAGACAGCGCAGACCCCCACGTCATGGACCTGTCGACTTGACAGTGGAGCCAGACCCTATAGGCAGTCCAGTTTGTACGTCCTCTCGACACTCTCTTATGCAAGGCACAGCGACTAATGTCTTTCCGGTTCCACAGACGAAAAATCTTTCGTCCCAACTCCATTCCTCACCGACACAGAGGCCAACGAGCTGGGGTATGGTCAGTCCACACGGCGTGTCGGCGCAAAGTTTACCACAGTCAACCGCTTGGGTTCAGCACCCCAGCATACCCACCTGACTGACTCGCTAACCTCCCACACCCATACAACGCTTCCTGTCTTGCTATCACACTCAGGACATAGCTTGGAGCCCCCGGTGGACTCTAGGTCTACTCTCGCTACACAAAGGCCCAATACAGCATCGTCCGAGGATACGCTTACGGAAGAACCACCTCCAAAAGGCGCAACTAGCCTAGTTTGATCGTCTTCACGAGGTAAGACCCTATTCTTGTGACCTCGACATGGACAAAGCGCTGGTAGGGAGGAGCCACATTTATTCGGATCGATGGTCATTGCGAGATTATTGCCATGTTTGCTGCTCGACATCCTTACGATGTTTGATGCTGTCCTATATTATCGGACTTGGCAGGGCCCAGTCAGATCGAGTGCACTTTTGTTATGCTCATAATCCTTATTGTTTTTTTTATGACCTGGGTGTGTACCATGTACTAGTGGATATAGGAACACGGATGAAGTAGGAGAAATTTGAAGTTGCAAAGTTTGAACGTTTGAACCCAAAAGTTGGACGCTAGCACGAGGTGCCTTGGGCCAAAAATATTATTATATCGTAATACACAGAAACCAGTATCGAAGGGAATATGTGTTACTTCCTGGCGAACGTGATCTGTAAAAACATCAGCAAGTATGTCATCCAAATAGCCACACCAAAGCGAACCTTGATCTTGTTCTCTCCGTCCAATTTATAATTGTGCAATGCGTCTTTGGCGACTCCGGCACTTCCTTCGTCCATGTATTCCACGAACGCAATATCCCGCTTCGTAGGGATGAGACGGACTTCGTAAAGATTGGGATATCTGACAAGCGGATAAGATGAGTAGATAAAGAAGAAAAGAGTACATACTGAGAGAACAGGGACATGAGTTGATCTTTTGTGACGCTTTCCGGCAGGTTCTGCAGGAAGAGAATTTTGTTGGGTGGTAGGTATTCGTCTGGCATTTGCACGTTGGGCCTTCTGGGGGCGGGTACTGCGGCAGCACCATCCACTGCAGAGAATAGGTATACAGTCAATATAAAGGTATCTTGAGGGATATTAAATACGAACTCTCCGCAGCCGTTCTTTTCGCTCGGAACTTCTGTTTCAAAGGATTCGAATAGCGTGTTTTCTCTACAAAGATAAAGCGGATCAACGACATATTCTGCACAGAAAATCGCATAACGCACTTTTATGTTCGTCTCTCCGTGCCTTGTGCGCATCGTAATTGTGCGCATCTATTTTCTTCACCACAGCATCCGACCGAGTCCTGGCAAATGATATTTGCTTGATGTGAGAGTCACGGTTAGTGCCATTAAATTAGCTGATCAAGAGCACATACCATTGGTTTAGAGTATAGCGGAAAGCGCTGAATATCCTTCATAGCTTTCGCCGCACTCTCCGGCGATGCAAACGACACGAACGCCTGGCCCCGCATACGCAGATTGCCATGTGCAACCACATCTAGAACTTCGCCATACGATTTGAACAGACCCCGTAATGACGCTTTCAATACTGAGACATAGACACATTTAGTCCAATAAACAACGTATAAAAGCGTCCAACAAACCATCGGTCTTTATTTTCTCGTTCAGGTTCTGGATGTACAATGTTTCGCATGCATTTTCGGGTTCCTCAGGTGGCGTCACTGTCGCCTCTTGCGCAATAGGCTCAAGGCCGTTTACGGGCGCCTCGATTACGCCTATCATGCCATCTGATGGTGGAGGAGCTATTGAGATGTCTTCCATGGCGATTCAAGTGACTCGGCGGAATGAGTGTAATGTTAACGTTTGTTTGGTCTTACTTATTCCGTTCCAAAAAGGGACATTGCGACATTCCGAGCAAGTCGCAGAAACCGCAGAAATGCATAAGAATGTTACGGTATGGCCATCGTCTATAGTCTGCTATTGTTTGACCTTATCCTTTACGAACCTTTTGGTGCGACCTAAAGTTGTCCTCAACCGTATCACTCAAACGTTCCGATTGGCTGCTACCGGTGCATCACATGAATAAGATCTTACACACACACACCAAGCGCAGCTTAGCTGTATACTGTATCTCCATCATTACTAGTACTACGAAACATCGAACTTATGTCTGATCAGACACCTAATTCGAACTGGTGGGACGCATACCCGGCCTTCAAGTCTTCAGCTCCTCTCTTCACAGTTGAGGATCTCGCTGAACTTCTCCGTGCTAAGGCCGAGAATGTGGCCGTTATCGATGTTAGGAGAAACGATCACGCTGTGCGGTTAATTCATTTCCGCCTTTCTCTTGTTGTCTGCCTCTATACTGTCTCCAATAATGATATGTACACAATATAGGGCGGCCACGTCCGGGGCAGCAGCCAGTGGCATGCGCAGACGTTCTACGACAATCTCCCCAAATTTTTTGAACAGCACCACAATACAGAAAAGGTTGTATTCTATTGTGGGAGTTCGATGGGGAGGGGCCCGAGGTGTGCTGGATGGTATGTTGGCAGTCTTTTCCGTCTCCTCTGTTTCATGCTTGGTATGTGGCAGGTATCAGGACTATCTGAACGAAACAGGCACGACGACCTCAACAGCATATATTCTTCAAGGAGGTATCAAAGCATGGCTGGAGAAGTATGCGGACGATGAGAACTTAGTTGATAAAGATTAAGACCCACAGTTGTCAGTCGGCATGTGGGGAGTAACCAGTATCCTCCATAAATTGGACGTGACGTAACAATGTGCCGTATGAGCAGGCTCGTGTATTGCTGGGATAAAATTACAACGCAAGAGAAGAAAACGGTGTCCCATATTTCCAACAGTTTTCACACGTGTCATCGGCCGACACACTGTCAAATATCCATCACAAAAATGCCACACCATAAGTAGAACGTACAATTGACTGCAAGTATTGCTGGCGATAAGCAACTCAATGAGGACAGGAAGGGATGACTTGTCTAGAAACATGATTCAGACTTGTCAGTCAGTCATACGTATCAACCTAGACCATTGTCAACGATAGGAGCGACCTTGTGTGGCTATCCCGCAAGTAACTTGCCCATCACCGGAATGAGAACATCGTTGTCCACTCTGCATCCCTCCGGATCCCCCTCAGGCGCATCGCGCAAGCCATTCAGTAGTTCCAGCGTAATAAGTAACATATCCTGCTGCTGGTGTATACGTGCGTTAAGTGTAGCGAGGACAGTGTATGCCACTGTGCATGGTGTGGATAATGACTTGTCTGGAACCGATTGAGGAAGGAATGGGTCACCGTCGATTCCAGACGGAGCTGTGGCACGTGGAAGAAACAACGAGCAACATAGATCCATCTCCGATAGGGGGGTTGTATATTTATGTGGCAGCAGAGCAGGAGGGGATGGCGCAGTACAAGATGAATTCGTTTCTGACGCCAAATCCCAAAGAAAATCGGCGTCTGGAGGCGCAGGTATAGCACCGGTTTGATCAGGATAACCTGCACCGTGCAGTGAGGATGTACCAGTCTCCACTTCATCCGTTAGCAGGCCTTCATAACTGTCTGCAGATTCCGGTTTAGAAGAATCCACAGCGCATGCACACGATTTACTCCTAGCCAACTCTGCGCAAGGCGCCCCACCATCAATTCTTCGTAGCATCTCTAACTTGGCCTGTATATCCTGATCTCTAAGACCAAGTTCATTGAGAAGCTTTCGAAGATCTCTGTTCTCATTGAGAACTCTCTGCGCGGCCTCTTGAAGACCAATGTTTGCCTAGGTATAAGTGTAAATATGCAAACAAGAGTGTTGCTCAGGAAATCGAATGACCTTGACACCTGCTTCATGATAGCGACGCAAGCGTTCCTCCAACGAAGCTATGTATTCACGTTTCCTCGCTCTAGATCGCCTTTGGTTTTCACGAGCACGGTCTGCATTTGCACCACCAGATGCATTTTTGGCCCCCATGAGTTATTGCTGGAAAGTCGGAACTCCAACTCGAACGTTGGAACTTGAAGTATTTCGTGATACTTCCCAAGATCACGGTCATCTGACTGTAGACCAATAAGAAGCTAGCAATGACCAAGACGGCGAGCTATCAACGTCTATGAATGGCTTGTTTATGCCTTTTGTCTGGTTCCATCAGTGATTTCTCCACTTGCCGACCGGCGACCATTGCCGGTAAAGATCGATCACATTGCTTATCGCTACGTAGGGGGACTCAGAAATCCATCCACTTTAAAGCAAAGAAAGAACGCACGGGTCATGGAGATTTTGTTTAAATCAGCCCATCGTTCAATAATTTTTTCTGCAATGGAGCGACCAGCTCATCAATGTCGAGAGCGAGCAAGGATGTGGGAATTGACAAGTCGGCACACCGGCAACTGGCTCAGTAAAAAAGAATGTAGTGTAAAAGTCAGGCAAATGTCAAGTTTGACAGAACTTGACAGGAACTTGACTAAAAATGTCGATTTTGATACAATCGCTTGACTGCGCAAGTCAGTTATCAGCAAGCTAGTCCGAAATAGCTAGTCAGGCAAAGTCATGTAAAAGTCATGTAAAAGTCATATCCTAGTCAAGGACCTCAAGCCTCCAAACTTGAACATTGTAAAGTAGTTGTCATTATACTAGCTGCAGCTAAAATAGTAGAGCCATGTACATATAATACATAAAAAGGAATACCAGACAGAACAAGAAACAAGGGGGAACTGGGATTGCAAAAATTGCCCGGGGTAGGCAAATTTTTTAACGGGTGGCGGCCTGACCCCCCCTCCCCTATCCCTCAAAAAAGGAGAGGTCAGGCCAAAAAAGGAAGTCTCACAAAGAAACACGAGCAAATTTTATTGGAACGAAGAATTAGTAAGAAAAGACATCATTTTTGGCTTGCCTTCCCCACTGTTTTATCATCCCTGACTGCACTCTCTGGTAGTTGAGTTGCAATGGATGGGCCAACCACAATGTGAGATGAGCTTGCAGCCTCTCTAGTGACCCTGGCATCAGTTGGCTCCCTCTTGTCCTGACATTGCAGAAAAGAGAATAAGGTCAAGTTCTTTCCCTTTTGTTCGTCTTTCTTCTTCTTTTCAACATTTCCCAGACATTTCTTCTTCCCTTGGTGTTGCTTGAGCCCTTGCAGACCTGCGGTACTGACTTGCACTTCCTCACCACACAGTGGACAGCATGCCATTGTCGAAACATCATATTTAGGCCCTTTATTCTTTCAAAAACCACTTTACATGTCTGAAATAGTTGAAAGTATAGAAATTCAATCCTAGCATAATCAGAGTTTAACTCAGTCTCTGTATAAGTGACTGTAGGTAATACAAATACTGTACCTAGCATAATCAGAGTTTAACTATAGGTACAGTAAGTAATGATTCATAATCGAGTAATAACAAACATGCTCACCTCAGTCTCTGTATAAGTGACTGAGGTGAACAGTTGACTGTCTCCTCTATATATATGTGAGGCCAGCTACACAAAGAATGAAAGGAATAAATGGCACAAAGGGGCTTATGAAATGACACATCAAAGGGATAGGCTATAAATAGTACATGCATCAAATGCATGATTGTGTATGCTCACAGTGTGATAGTGAGCATTCTCAACACTCCTCACCGTGAGCACTCCTCCTCGCTAGTGTTTAAGGGTCCAGTTTGGTCCAGTTTTTTGACCCCCAAGGGGGTCAACCAGAGACCAAAACCGGTCCAAATCAATGCCCAAATTGGATGGACCGCAACCAAAAAGACTGGTTTTGACCAGTCTTCGGGCTGTTTTTATGAGTCTAACTAAATTATAATATATCATAGATAAAACTAATAATATTTACACCCTGCAAGCAGTTGCTCGCAGTGGTGTTGCTAAAAAACTGAAAGAAAACAAAGAAGAACAATATAATAATAAAATAGCCCCACCATCTCACGTTTGTAGTGAGGGTGGGGGGTCGAGAGTGGTTGTCGTTGGTTGTCTCCCCATCGCATGTTGCCCCCTCCCCTGTTCTTGTTGTCATCTGTTTTCTGCTCCCTGTCGTTTGTCAGTCCCTCCCTGTGTGCATTGTTTGTCATCGGCACCTCCATTACCCCCTATGAGCAGTAGCTCATAGGTGGGTTGGTGGTGCTGTGACATTGCTGTTGCTGTCTGGAAGTGGCGGTACCCATTGCCACCCTGCAAGCAGAAGCTCACAGCGGTGACATAGGGCATGGGTGGTGTATGGCGAGGGCCCAGCATCATTAGCAAAAGATAAGAAACTAAGAAAATAATCATTAGTAAAAGAAATAAGATTTCAAAAAACCATACTCAACAGCCCAAACGACGACTAGCATCATTTGGGCTGTCTGCAGCAGAGCCCCCTAATTTGTCCTCGTCCCCCTGATTTGTCATCCTCATCATCCCGCTATTTGTCATTGTCCAGGAAAGGGCCCGTTGCCACCCTGCAAGCAGAGGCTCACAGCGGCGGCGTTGGGCATGGTTGTTGTGGTCCAGAAGCAGCCCAATGCTGGCCTGCAAGCAGCAGCTCACAGCGGCAGCAAAGGCATCATTTGGTGGGTGGGCGATTTCATTATCAAAATGAAAAGTACCTAAAAAAGAAGAAAAAACTTTAAGTTAGTTAGTTAGTTAGTAAAAGAAAAGAATTAACTATAAAACAATGTACCCTAGGGCACAAACGACCCTTGTTTGTCATTTGGGCCATCTACTCTGTGTTTGTTTGGTTGTTGTGGTCATTTTCATGGAAATGGCATCATTGGTGTTATTGTTGTGGTCATGGGAGGTCATCTGGGAAGTGGTGCCACATTTGTTTTTGGGTGAACAAACGTGACCACAGGGTATATAAGCACTCACCAAACAACTGTTTTTTCCCCTGGGCTTGTTCCACTTTATGTATATATACCATAAATAGTAATAGTAGTATTTATATTTTGTTCTTTTATATACTTTTGGATACTTATTTCTGTATTTTGTACTCAACTTATGCTATATATCTAGTAGTATAAATATGTCTAAAAGACTGGTCTTACATTGGTTTTCGTGAGTTTACAAAAGTGATCAACTGACAACTGAACCAACCCCAATATGGGGTGAACTGAGACTGATGGTTTGGTCTTTTGCAGTTAAGTTCAGTTAAGGGTCCAGTCTTTTTCCAGTCTTATGGGCTGGACCCTTGAACACTACTCCTCGCATGGAATTGCATTAGTGGAGACCCAAGAAGTTCCTCAGGTAGGTGAATTGTTTAACATCAAGAGCCTTTGTGAACATGTTGGCAATGTTCTGATGGGTATGCACATAAGAAAGATGTAAGTTATTGGATTGGATGCATTTGTGGAGGAAATGGTATTTGATATTGATATGTTTGACATGGGAGTGGAGAAGGGAGTCTTCAGACAGGGTCTTTGCCGCTGAATTGTCACAGTAAATAGTCATCAGGATTGTCTGTGGATAATTGATGGAGTGTAGAAGAGTGTGCAGCCAAGTACACTCCTTAGCTGCTTCAAAGGTGGCTATGTATTCAGCTTCACAAGATGAGGTAGCAATGACTTTCTGTTTATGGGACATCCAAGAGACAGCGCCAGACCCAAGAGAACAAATATAGCCTCCAACACTGCGATGCGTATCAAGACAATTAGCCCAGTCAGAGTCGCTAAAAGCATGAAGGTTTATGGGGAGATCACTGCCAAGATAAAGTTTCAGATCCCTTGTCCCCTTGATGTATCTCACCAGCCTGATGGCGGCAGCCCAATGTTCAAAAGTGTAACAGTCAAGATATTGTGATAGTTGTTGTACTGCATGTGAAATGTTGGGTCGAGTAGAAATTGCCAAGTATAGGAGACATCCCACAAGTGATCGGTATGGGAGTTTAGAGAGCTGTAGACAGTCTTCAGAGGGAATGAGCTGAGGGTTAGGCTGTCATAGTTTGGAACCAGGTTCCAGAGGCGCAGAGACTGGGTGTGCTTCCTTCTGGCCAAATTGTTTGACTATCTTGTTGATAAGTGCCATCTGTGAAAGTGCAATGGTATGCATGGTCCGGTCCCAAGATATGGCAATCCCTACAATAAAATGTGCCATCCCAAGCTCAGAAATAGTCCAGACTTTACACATTTGGTCATTAAACTGCTCATTCTCCTCCTTTGAATCAGCAATTGACAGGTAATTGTCAACATGAACTGCCGCAATAACAATGCTGGAGTCTGATCTGCAATAGTATATGCAAGACTCACAAGATAGGCAAGTAAATCCCCATTTAATATCCAGTCCTTCTTCCCAGGTTCTTCAAAGTCAGAAGGTTGTTGCATGTATTGTACCTCATCATCCAGTAGAAAACCATATAGGAAAGCTGTCTTTATGTCAATCTGTTGCGCATCCCAGCCCAAAGAGGCAGCAATATGCAAGAGGATCCACCAAGATTCCATGTGTGCAGTGGGTGAGGTGGTTTTAGTATAGTCTCTACCATAGATTTGTTCATTGCCTTTGAATACGACACGTACTTTCCAGTGGACAGGCTTTCCAGTTTCATTTTGCTTAATATAGAAGATTGGTTTCCCTTTTTGGATGCGCTTCCCTGGGGGTACTTTGGCTTGTGGAACTAGCTTGTAAACTCCCATGTCTTTCAAGGATTTCAACTTATCCAGATAGCCTTCCCTCCATCTTTCAGCATCAATGGTGATCTTAGCCTCCTCCCATGTCCTCGGTTCATCTTCAAATTGAAGAGATTCCGGATCAAAATCTGCCATCTCCGAGATCAGGGCTCAAAGTTGTTGTGCCTGATCACCTAGATTGAGGTTCTCCAGTGATCGACTTAGGTCTTTGATGACATCATTCTGATCATGATTGATGATCGAAGGGTTATTTTCATCAGTTGGGGGGGGGTGTTGGATCAGGGCTAAGTGATTGAGCAGCTACCACAGTGGCACGACAAGCATGCTGTGCTTCTTTGATGCATATGGCACTTTCTTTGGATTCCTGAATGGCCTTTGCTGTCCTAGTGGTGGCTGATCCACCATCAGGATGCCTTTCAGTATGGACAGGAATTTGAGAAGAACAGCACAGGGGTATGGGGGGTACAGGAGGTGCTAGCAGTGTTGGTGCTTGCTTGCATCTATCGTCAACTTCAATGATGGGGTTGTGGGCAGGGAAGGGATCATCCTCCTCATCGTTCACAGGTAGGTAGGTATGAATAGATTTATTGTCCTGAATTTCCATGCGTGTTGACTCAGCAGGAGGGATGTCCGGTGAATGGCCATCATGACTCTTGAGAAATTTGATATGATATGAACTGTGGACCTTCCTAGTTGCCTGGTTGTAGCAATGGTATGATTTAGATTTGGAGTTGTAACCAATTAATACACATTCTATTGACTGCTCAAAGATTTTGGGATTATTCTTCTTAGGAATGAGGACAAAAGCTCAACAGCTGATCTCCTGCAAGTATGAATAATCAGGTTTGCACTCATACCATAATTCCCAAGGTGTAACACCCTGTAGTGATTGAGTCATGGTTTTTGCATGCAAATGGGATGCCGTCAAGTAAAATTCATCCCAAAGAAATGGTGGCAATTCCAAGTAGATCCTCATAGTCCGAGCCTTAGCCATGAGAGTCTGGTGCATCCATTCTACATGACCAATGTGAGCAGAAGTATGTGGAGCAGTAAATTGTTGGTCTGTACCTCGCATTTTCAACCAAGTCTGCATCTTGTGAGACTTCAGTTTGCTGTTATCAGTGATGTAGGTCCCAATTTTTAGTCCAGTCTCATTTTCCCAAGCAAGTTCCCAGGCTTTCAGTTCTGGAAAAGAGTCGTCCTTATTTCACAGAGGTATCAACCAAGGAAAAGACGTGTAATCATTGACTATATCCATAACATACAAATTCCCATCCCGAGATTTGATAGCATGGGGGCCTGATAAGTCCACCCACACTTTCTCCAGCTTTCTCGTTGCTCTATGCCCTCTCCCCTCTTCACGTGTCTTAGGAACAGGAGTTCTGGTCTGTTTACTGAGAACACAAGATTCACATTTAGGGGTTTTAGGGATAGAGCTAATAGGCACACCTGTGAGTGTGCCCCTTTTTGCCATGTCCCAGAGAGACTGATAATTTGTGTGACCGAGATGATGGTGCCAGGTTTCTAGGTTTCTAGGTTTGTGTATGGTAAATGCATGATCAGCGGTAGCAGAATATAGGTTAAGAGTGTAGAGTTTTTTGGAGAGTCAAGATCCCTGAGCAATGAGTGCTCCAGTGGATTTGTCAGTGATCCAAAATAGGGAGTTGTCAAAATGGGCTGTAGCGTTTGAGTTGTCAGCCAGTGTTCCCACTGAAATAAGCCAAACTGCCACATTAGGAATATAGAGGGTGTTATGTAATGTGATTGATGTGCCTCAAGCAACCCATAATTTGATGTCACCAACTCTGACTGCAACAATTGATGTGCCGCCAACACCTTTGACCGAATGTGGCTGAACTGGATGAAGAGTGATAAAATCCGATTTGTTGGGGGAAATATGGACGGATGCCCCAGTATCAATGATAAATGGATGATTGTCAATGGATAGTTGAGAATGGCTTGCTTGATTGAGAGGTTCAACAGAAAGTGCATTAGTGATGGGTGTAATAGAATTATGAGCCCAATCAATACTAGTCATTTCCTCATCCTCAGTGACAATCCAACCCTCGTATTCTGATCCATCATTGTCAGTAGGCAGCTGATCACTAGTCAGTCCAGCAAAACCTGCCACATGGGCCACTGGTGGGTCAGGTGGGGGGGCCATTGAGGCAGAGTCAATCATGACAGTGAAAGCCCAACCATTAACATCTTTCACAGTGATAGGAACCCTGGAGCTTGATTGCAATGGGTACTGTTCTTCTTCCCTTTATCCTTGAAGTCCAAAAAGTTAGGCCACATCAGCCATGAGAGGTGGAGGTGGAAGCACCATTGCAAGGGAATGGCTCAATCACTTGTCCTTCTTTCGGTTAATCAATTTGGTTGTTACTCCAAATGCTGTTTTTTTGACAGTTACATAACTACCACATGACACCACATGACATCCACATGAAATTCTTTTTTACTGAGCATCCATCAGGGAATCCTCCATCTGTGAATTATCTGTAAATTATGAGTATTTCCAACAATGTCAGATATTTCACAAACATTTTGACAAAGGAGGTATTTGGAAGTATCTTTGTCATAATTAAGAAAGGTGGAGAACCAAGCCAGCCAATTGTCCAACCTTATCACAAGATGCCTCCATGGCTCTCACAAATTTGAATGCAATTTTAACTTAAACTAATGCACAGTCAGGTGTGTCTGTCAAGGAAAGGGCTAACAAAAAAGAAATTGCTATCATCTAAAACTGTAGCACTGGTCCATTCATGAGGAATAATCAGACCACACTTCAGGGTGAGGTGAACACTCCAATGAATGTCTGATACAGGGATGATACTTGCTACATGTTCTCCACCAGACAGACTGTGAGAGATTTTATACATGCAGTGGTTTGGCTTGGGTGCATCCTTGAATGGAGTGAACCATTCAACATAAGCTAAGTGTTGAGGTGGTCAAAAGGCAGTGGAGAAAGTGAGGATAGTGCCTGATCAGTCAGTGTAAAGACCACATGGACCTGTGCAACACAATATCCTATCAAAAGCAAGGGAAGTTAGACCAGAAATCAATAAGTACAGGTACTATCTCTTACCAGAGACTCCACAATGCCCACCATTACCATCATTGACCACAACCATATCAAATCTCCCTGGAACATACTTGCTGTGATTCTCAAGCTGGCTTGGTTTAACATGAACAGAATCCAAGAGATCAGATGTCTCCTCACGACCTTGAGCATCGGTATTCCAGAACTTGATGTTACAATAGACCGAGAGTGTTGTAAGGGGACTAGGAGGTGCCCCATGTGTTTCTCCTATTTTTTACATTTGTCCTATATTTTTCCTCACTTCATTTCCTTCTATTCTTCATTTTTTATCATTTTTCCTTATTTTATTACCAATTTTCCTTTCTATCACATCTGTGCATGTTGACAGTTTTATATTTAGAGTCAGAGTACCCTTTCTGACATCACCCCTTGGTATGATGTCATTTGGCAGCCTTGATCTGCCTATCTCCACCTTTTCTATTTTTAGGTTATTATTTGATTTTTGCAGTCTTCACATATACTGGGCATTGGCAAAGGGGTCCTTAGAGTTTTCTCTTCAGATTTCCCTTTGCTAGGTGCGCCTCCAATCCCTGTAATATGTACTATAATTTTAACTTTGGATTTCCCTTTGCTAGTCCATTAATTAAGTGGCCTCTAAGGTTGCCCTTATAAGTGTATTGAATGGAAGATCAATGTCCTGAGCACTGCATTCGACCTGGGCAGCAGTTTGCAATGAAGGATCATTCATATGTACAAGCCACATAGCAGGCAAGGGCCAGTGTGAAAAATTTAGCACCATATGGGCTTGAGAGGCACACTTCTGACACTGGGATGAGCCATCATTTGTATGCATGGGTAATGCACCCACTCTGGGGGATGCCAGCTGGTATCAGCAGAGGGTGGTTCACCAGAAAGATGCCACTGAATGAAGTTGTCATGGAAAAAGATCTTTTCCTTGCACTTGAGCCATTTTGTCATCTGGGTAAACTCATCCTTGTGATTTGTTGAGTGGTACACATCCTTTGCAAGGTCAATATGGAGTTGTTCTGTATATTCTGTATTATAGTTGTCTGTAGTGCCCAGGCTTCAATTGCAAGCTTGTAGTGTTTCACTTTATGAAGTTTCAGAAGGTTGAAATTATGACGGATCCCAAGATCAACGGAAATATCTTTGTTATTGTGGAAGGCTTTAAGTGCAGCTTCTAGGAGAGTAAGTGTCTCGGAGGAATGGATGGGGTACTGGGAGATGTACAAGAAGTTGAGAAGGGCTAGACTGCACAAATCAGGCATATAGGAGAAAGGTTATTGGGTAGAGGAATATCAATGATGATGCCAAGTGTTAGGGTGACACCCACTATCTGCTAGCTAAGACCATGCAGGTTCTCTCTACAAGAAGGGGGCGGGATCTGTGTGCGTGATGGGGGAATCGATGGTTTGGATGCAAGGGGTTATTAATAGATGAGTTGGTTGAGAAAGGCCTTTCACACTGAAAGCATAGGTGGAATACCTAAGAGAATGCAACTGGGGTCCCCTAGGCATATATTTAGGGTTTATATACTATGTTACATATATTGTACATTGTTGTTACCGATGCACTTGTACATGTGCGTACATATTGATGTGTGTGAAATAAAATTCTCATGCTATCAAAGTGCAGCATCATTTGGCGTCATTTAGCATAATGTAGTGTAATTTGACATAATAAAATAAAAATAAAAATATATTAGGTAATGGGGTGGTTTCCTAACATTACCCCCCTTTTATGCCTCGACTTCCAGGCAAGAAAATATTGTGTTTGTCCCCTCTGTGAAATTTTGGTAAGGCCGGAATCTCATCCCCTCATACACCATTCTTGCAATGCGACGTGGAGCATTCGGATTATGTTTATGTGTTGTGTGCTCGCTTACAATTCTCTTTGGGCTCCCATGAATTATTTTCATTGGTATAGTTTTTCCACTTTATTAAGAACTCCAATTTGTTCCATCGAAGATGTGAGTCTAGAATTTCTTCAACTATGTATTCTGGAGCACCTTCTACTATTATCAGAGGTTGTGGAGTAGTTTTTTGACCAGGAATAGTGGGCAGGCGATAAGGGTGTAGGTGGGATACATTAATCTCGGGATCAATCTTGAATGATTGGGGTAATTTTAGCACTACCGCATTAGGTGAGATTACTTTAGAGATCGCATATGGGCCAACTTGTTTCTCTGTAAATTTCCTCGAAGGTCGTGGAATATTTAGGTCCTTGGTACTTAGCCCACACCAAGTCACCAACATTGTACTCTGGAGTGCGTGCTCAAGTATGATCTGTGTGTCACATCATGTCATCATGTGCTTTCTTCAATGATGCCTCTGCTTCCTCCTGTACCTTTTGCATCTTAGATACAAAGTCTTCTACCAACTGTACTTTGACTTCCCTTCTGGGTTCTACTCCCATGTGAGGATGATATCCATAATTCACAAAAAAGGGTGACATACGAGTAGCTGAATGGAATTTGTTATTGTGAGAAAATTTGGCAATTGCCAGCCATTTGGGCCAGTCGGTTTGTTGGTAGTTGACAAACATATGTAGGTACTGCTCCAACTCCTGGTTCATTCTCTCTGTGTGCCCATCAGTCTGCAGGTGATATGCGTAGATAATTTAGTTTGAATTCCCAATATGTTGTTCAGTTCTTGCATAAATGTGGAAGCAAATTGTGGTCCATGATTGGAGATAACGGTATCGGGTAACCCATGTAACCGCCACACCTGATTTAGATAGAGGCGGGCCAAGCCCAATGATGAGGTTTCTGTAGTAGTAGGAATAATATGGACCTCCTTTGTGAAGTGGTCACATACTACGAATATTGCATCGTACCCTTGAGCCTCAGGTAATCCGGTAATAAAATCCACAGATATATCTTGCCACGGTGCTTTAGGTATAGGGTTCAACATTAATTTTCCTGCAGGTTTCTCTGGAAATTTCTTCCCCCTCATGCACATATCACATCCATCCACATACCCCAACACATACTTTGAAATTCCAGGCCACCAATAATTTCTCATTACTAATTCCAATGTCTTCCATCTCCCTGGGTGTCCGGCAGTTGGTGTATTATGATGTAACTGGACAATCTCCCTTTGCAAATCCTGATCCTTTGGTACATATACTTTTCCTCAAAACAACACCAACCTTTGTTCCTCAGCCCATTCATCTCCTTTAATATTACCTTTCTTCTCTCCCTTCAGAGCTTTCACACTTCATCGTCCATTTCTGAACATTGTCTAATTTTAGACAACATTTCCATTTCCGAGCTATCTATTAATAGATGCCCTTGATGCATAGCACAAATGCGAAAGTATTTGGGTTTAAGTAAGGTAACATTCTTATTGTCCTCCTCCACCCCCCTTTTATGATCAATACATCTGGATAATGCATCTGGATAATGCACTCAAACACTGTCTGCTGCTGCTCTCCCCACCTCCACACTACTCCTTTTCACATAAGGTTATGTAAGGGTGCAGCAATTTTGTAAAAATTATGCACAAAGTGACAATAATTTGTGAGTCCCAAGAAGGCTTGAACCTCCTTGACATGGGTGGGTGCAGGCCAATCTGTGATCGCCTGTACCTTGATCAGATCCATTTTGATCCCATCAGGGCTGATCAACAATCCTAGGAACTTGCCCCAAACACACACTTCTCTGGTTTCAAAAATAGATCATTCTCTGCTAACCTCTGTAGCACCTCCTGCACTATCGCCTCATGATTTTCTTCATCCTCCATGAATATCAGAATGTCATCAATAAATATTATTACACGCCTTTGTCTATTACATCCTTGAAAATGTTGTTCATCATATTTTGGAAGGTCGGGGGACTATTAGTCATCCCAAAAAACATGACAAGCAGCTCGAAGGATCCTCGATGCATGGCAAATGCGGCCTTCCACTCATCTCCTTTCTTTATTCGTACATTATTGTATCCCCATTGTAAATCCAATTTTGTAAAGACCTTGGCTTTTCCCACCTTGTCAATTATTTCTGAGATCAATGGCAGGGGGTATGCATTCTTCACTGTCCACACATTCAGATACCTATAATCTGTACACATCCTCTTCCTTTGGTCTTTCTTTGGCACGAGGAATATTGGTGACATCTGTGGTGATTTCGAAGGTCGTATGTATCCTTTGCACAATTGCTCCTTCAGGAATGCATCCACTTCTTCTTGTTCCATCAGAGATAATGGATATACCTTTGACTTCTTTGGCACAAACCCTGGCTTCGTCTCAATCGCATGATCCCATGGCTTCTGCACTGGCATTCGCTCAGACTCCTTCTTCTGGAACACTGACAGATATTCATGATACACTTTTGCACTGGCTTCTCCACCTTCACAATATTCTTGTCCCACAACTGTCCTCCACAAATTGCTCTAAAGGTTTGCTTCTGCTCTTCTTTCTTGATCATGATTGGAACTTCCCCATTTGGCATTTCCTCATCCTCCACTTCCTCCATCATAACAGAATACTTCCTCGGATGTTCTTTCTCTCTCTTTTTCCTTTTTTCCTTCTTCATCTTCCTTCCATACACATTACATTCCTTAGGACAATGAGTCATTTGTACTTTCCCAGTTTTCCAATCAATTTCAGGATTATGCTTCCATAACCATGGACATCCTATTATTAGATTGGTTTTCCCAAGATTGCACACTTTGAATATGGCTTGCTCCTGATGCTCTTGATACTTGAGTACCATAGTCACCTCCTCCTTGATAGTTCCTCCACGATTGACTGTTCTGTCAATATTGTACACCATTATAGGTTGCGCCAGCTTGTGTGTGCTAATACTGTTTTTAGTAATTAAGGACCGATTAACGAATAATCCTGTAGCACCACTATCAAGCAATGCTTCCACATCAATTGCTGCATGTGTGTCCACTGTCTTCAGTCCCACAGTCAAGGTGATTTCGGGTTCTATTTGCACAGAGCAAATAAAGAATTTAGGGGTTTTTGGAAATAGTGCTCAGCAATTTCCTTGGTCATGTGATTCACAACAGTTGTACTCCTCCTCGAGTTCCTTTCTGATTTACTCTGTGTTTTCTCAGATACTAATACATTGTAACGATTCTGGGTCACCAATGGGGAAACCTTCATTGGGACTCTTCCACAAAATTCTTCTGCCTGCCTTCCTCCAGCTTCACTTTCTCGATTGTAGCTTCCCTAATCTTTCTTTCCTGCCTACAATTCCTAGTGATGTGTCCTAACTGCCCACAGTTAAAACATTTAAGTGGGGCTCATCTCCCTGCTTGATCAACCTCCATTGCCTCTGCTGGTGCTGCTGACTCTACAACTATAGGTGTCACTGCCATGGACAGTGGCTGTGCCCTCAGAGCTTGCACCTGAGGCACCTTTCCTTTCTTGGACTTTCCTCCTGATGACTTTCCAAATTTACTACTTCCGTACATCAACTTTGACTCTGCCTGTTCCTGCCAATATTGCCAGTCAAGGTGCATTGCCCAATTATACCACTCATCCAACTTCTCTGGCATAGAAGGTAGTCAGTAGATAGACTTGAATAAAGAGGGATTTAATCCTGCTTTCAAAAACTCTACCAATGCGGCTTCTCCCATATCTGTTTGCAAAGCTTCTGCTTTGAACTGCAAAATAAATTCATCCGCTGTTAGGGAACCTTGGCACATGGTCTTTAATTTAGCATTGGCTGTTGCCTTTGGATTAGGGTCTCCAAACTGTGCCTCCAATCTCTCCAGAAATTCCTTGAAGGTTGCAAATGGTTTATTTCCTGTGGCAATTTGATTAATAGCCTCATTTCTCCAGAACTGTGCTTCCCCCCCCTGAATGTATGAGAGAGCAAACATAATCCTAGACTTGGCTGTACAAAGCTCTGGCTTCCTACAATACTATAGAGCTGATGAAGGATTTTGTGTTCTCCATGGTACCATCAAAGATTTGTGGGGATGCATACTTAGGTAAGTGCACTTTTCCATTTCTGGATTTTTCCACTGTCTCATCCTCCTGTGACATCCACTCCACCATCTCCTCCATCTCATCATCTCTTTCTCCTGTCATCTCTGGCTGTACTTCTGCTTGTCTGGATTGTGATGCTGCCAACACTGACACTAATTGCGACATTTGTGCTGTGAGCACATCAATTTTCACCTCTAGCACTGGTTTGGGAACAGGATTAGGGCCGGGATTAGAATTTGAGAGTTCAGACATAATGGTAAATCTGTGATGAATCACTTCTTCAACAAATTCAAGATTTTTTCTTTGGGACCTCTCCAAACATTTATGGGTCACGTGATGGTTCGTCGATGGTTTGTCATTTGTTAGGCACCTATTTTGACACTTCGGATCAATAACCCTTCCAACAGTGCCTGATCTCGGAGATAACACTGAATTCGGCTTGTAACTAAAATAGTTGTCTGAATAGAGTGATGTAAATCATAACTAAACCAGATCCAATCAGTTGTCTGGTTGCAGCTGTCCTAATGATGAGCACTGCCTCTTGATCACTGGCAGTCACAATGTAAGCCGAGGCCTGGTGTTGGCTTACAAAAGAAAAGGTAGATTACATATATACAAGTACTTCCAGCTTGTGCTGAAAGGATGAGTAATCAGATGTGGTGCGGTGAAACAATGACGTATGCACAAGTAAGAGAAGGCACACTGATATGGGAAGTTGTGTTCTTCTGTTAGGGCAACACCCACTATCTGCTAGCTAAGACCATGCAGGTTCTCTCTACAAGAAGGGGGCAGGATCTGCGAGCGTGATAGGGGAATTGATGGTTTGGATGTGAGGGGTTATTAATAGATGAGTTGGTTGAGAAAGGCCTTTCACACCGAAAGCATAGGTGGAATACCTAAGAGAACACAACTGGGGTCCCCTAGGCATATATTTAGGGTTTATATATTATGTTACATATATTGTACATTGTTGTTACCGATGCACTCATACATGCACATACATATTGATGTGTGTGAAATAAAATTCTCATGCTATCAAAGTGCAGCATCATTTGGCGTCAGTTAGTGTAATGTAGCATAATTTGACATAATAAAATAAAAATAAAATTTTATTAGGTAATGGGGTGGTTTCCTAACACCAAGGATGAAGCAGCACATCTGGTCATGCTCATACCCAGTGACTCAAGAGAGGGTACTTATACCTTTGAAAAAGATATGGATGTTGTGGTTGGGAGGTAAACAACAACATCATGCATCAATTTCTGTGGTACTATAGGTTTCAATAATCCAAGCAATCAAATGCTTCATGACCCCTTCATAAAGCTCATGGAGGATATTTGGAGTGATTGCATGGTAGACATTGGCATAGGGGAGGTCCTCCCAGAAAGGGTGTTGGACAGGCTTGATGCCTGCATTGTGACAGCTCCAAGGAAATACAGTTGATCCTTCACTGATAGAGGTGAGCATGTCAAGGATTTTGCCTAAATCTCAGAACAGGTGTTCTGCATTACAGTCCTCTCCAAGCTCATCATGGGGTACTTCACAGGTGGGACACTTGCCATTCTTGATGAGCATCACTAACAGCTGCTCTGGGTAGTCCCCTACATAATCTGCAAAGATGGGATGGCATTGCTGACTAATTCCATCTCTGCTGCAACACAGTGCTGAGAGGCCTTGTTGGTGATCTGTTCCAAATGAGTTGTTGGGAGATAACCAATCAAAATGTGGCCATGGTGTGATGGCTTGCATCAAATTTCTTTTGGGAGATTTCCAATAGTCAGATAGAGAGGATACACCATCTTGTTTCCAAAAAGAGTAACAACAGTTTTATCTGAAGATAGAATGACCATGATGATGGTCGCTCCAGGGCTTCTCTCCTCAACATTTTTCTGTGACAATACATAATGAAAACAGTAGACTTAGATTGGAAGATTGGATCAAGTACCTGGGTGCCCCACCACCATTTACCAGTATGCATATTGTGGAACAAGCAAATGCACATGTCTGGATCAGTATAATGACATTTGGGAAGAAAGATGAGGAGTTGAGCAAATTGTGGATTGCTATAGAGCACCTTGATGCAAGCAATGATGTCACAGAAATAAACATTGTACACTTTGCCAGCAATGACTATTTCCTTCCACACAAAGCAAGGGTGAGTGGGGAGCTTTTCATCTATGATCTTGTTGAGCTCAGCCACATTCTTGAAAGATATGTTGAGGCAATCATGAAGCTAAAAGTGTGATGGTCAGTCCATTCTGCAACATGTTGATATGCATCAGCAAAAACACTTACTCCTTCGATCTTCAGGAGATCTGATAACACTGTTGACCCAGGACCCAACAGCTTCACCCACCATGCCAGCTCCCAGTCCAACTTTGACACAAATGGTGCCCAAAAATTAGTTTCATCATCAGGCAGTTCATGCTTGTATCCAGCATAGCCCAACTCTTCTGCTGTGACTGGAACAGGTGTGCCTGTCATAATGGCATCATCAATGATGTCATATCAATGTTGCACAGGAGATGAACACATACCAGCAGTACTCTGTGGGAAAGCATCCTTGTAACTGATAATAGTAGGCTGAACTATGAAATGTGCCTCAGCAGTATGTCATGCTTCAACTTGTGGTACATTTTCATCATCTTCATCTATGATCACTCCTTCTGGAGATGGTGAGTGACTCAAACATGTGCACATACCATGGTCCCATCCCTGACCTTGATTGAAGTCATCTTCATCATCTGAATTGGAGCTCCTTCCCTCATTGCCACCAACTTTCTTTTCAAAGTTGGCCATTGCAAAGTCATCACCAAAGAAATCACTATCAAAATTTGGAGGCACTAGGGGATCTTCATCAGCACCATGAGGGATACCCAGATAGGTCATGTCATCCATATCTGTGTTGGAATCATTGAGTTTTGGGAGGTAAGCAAGTACAAGACAGCACAGCATGTTGAGTTTCTTGTGTGTTGAAGATGGTTGGCATGCAAGCGTGCAGATGCAAATTCACCATTGCAGCCTGTACAGATGACCATGGACAATGGTTCCGGAGAACTCTGAGTGACTGGATTGCAACAGAAAAAGATTTAGCCTAATAGTAAACAGACCATCAACTTGTATATTGGGACTTACAAATAAAATGGCAACAAAATGGTAATGGAAATGATCCTATTAATACAGGATCAAAACTAACCACCATTCAAATTTCAATCATCCCCCCCCCAAAAAAAAACTCAAAACTCACTCTTTGTGTTATGGGTAAAAGGAAACTTGAAGTCATTCAAGATTCAGATTCAGATGATAGTATGGAGTCCTTGATAAGTGAACCTCCTAAATGTGGGTCTTCAGGCTTTGACAAGATTTGTCTATAACTCACAGAGCATTTACCAGTTCCAATGAGTCTTGCCTGAGGCAACAAAACAAAGCTCCTTGATAATCTAAGTATCTGATGACTGACATATGTTAAAATGCATTCTGATGACTTTTATCCAGCCTGGACTAAGAAAAAGACCAAATTGGCTCCAGCACTGTCAGCTGTGAAGAAAAAGTCAGTGAAGACAAAATCTGGTGAGTGGCTTGTTTCACACATTTTATGGTGAAGCGTGGTTTCATTGTTGAAGTCATGACAGTAGCAGACATTCAAGAGGATAACAAAGAAGTTGTTGGCATTGCCCAAGGTTTGTAATCATTATTCAAATCTGTCGCTAGGCATTCACATGGAAATTTAGGTTGAGCAAGACATTATCCAGCCACAAAGTTGACAAATGACTCAGATGAGGACAACACACCTGAGCAAACACTGGTCTCACATGCTAAGCCATCTCAGGCTCATATTGGGGCTGTGGCTTCAACTTTAGCTTCAAGTGGTCTCTTCGATAAGGAGGCTGCAGGGGTATTGGAAGCATTGATGGATGACCTATATGAAGGGAAGGTCCATATGAAGCTGCGGAGAGGGATGAGATTGAGCAGGACCACAAAGCAGAGACCTGTGAGTCGGAGGATGTTGAATTCAATGAACTTGATGATACAGGACTGGTGGCACAGCTAAAAGCAGAGGTATCATTCAATTATTCCATGACATCTTGCCAGAGATCTGATCAAAATCATCATAGCAGGGAATGTGGGCAGCTGACTTTGATGATGTTCTGGATATACCACAATCCAGATCTACTAGCTGTACTTCCATTGCATCTGAGTCTTCAAGGGTTATCTTTGACAATGAAGATGACAACAACCCTAATGAGAAGATGAAGCACAGGACTCTGCAGAATTGCAAGAAGCATACCATCATTATTGGGTATGCCTGCATCAATTATCATGATGAAGCATCCAATCAATCAACCTGATCATGATACCAGCGATCCAGACAGTCAAGGCTGCTATAGATCTCAAGGCCATCTCAAATGTTGTGACTACAGCCACAAAACCAGTTAGCGCTGCAAAGATGACTCAGAGTGTGAAGATTGTAGATATATCTAAGGTATGCCAGAATTATAAACCTTTGTCATTGCCAAGTTTTCATCAGCATTCTAAAGACTCCTGCACATGTAGTCAAGCCTATGAAGCCTGGTGGTGTATGGCAACAGAACCATGAGAAAGAGATAAGATCTGGTCAATATTTGATAAACTTACTCACCTTTGAACACAGCATCTCGAATGGGCAATCGACACATCACACACATCAAAAGTTTGCCCTACCATTGGGAAACCCAATGCACTTGGTTCAAAAATCAAACCTGAAGTCAAGTCTGAAGCCAACATCCATGGCCAGGCTGTAGACTGGATGAACTTGGTTTATAAACCAATGATCCTTCGACACTCCCTTTGACTTTGCAAGAACCCCAGGTCAAGAAAGTGGTCCAGCATTCATTCATCTTCCTTTGGGCCTTCTTCTGCTGGATGAACACCTATTCAGACTTTGCAACTCTCACTGAATTCATGCACAAATCACTTCTCAAAGCTGCTTAACATCTGAAGTCCAAAGAGATAATCCACTGCCTCTCTACCAACACTGAATATGTCCAAGAGCTTTCAACTATTGTATATTATCAACACATTCACTTATCATTACTAATTGATCACTTCCTGTCTTGCAGCTTAATGGTCAAGTCAGTGCCTGGCATGTCAAGCCCAAGTGTAATGGCACATCTACACATGTCCATAGCCCCAGGGACTATGTTGATACATATTTGTATCAACTACTTCTTGACTTACACTGCGTAAACTTAGCTATCAAATAGATTAGTTTCTGCTCAGTGTTGTGCAAAGTAAGTCTTAAGTATTCAAGCTTGTAACAACCCATTACATTTTTTTGAGCTAACCAACTATTTGGAAGCTACAAGCTTACCAGTTAGAAATTTCAGAAAAAATACTACCTTTTACAGACACCAAACATAGCAACGTGAAGCTGTCGGCGATAGGACAAATGATGACCACAACTGCTACTCAACAAACCCCAATGCAAGTGGAAGGTGGTTGCAGCAAGTGGAAGGAGTGCAACCACCTTCCACTCCTCAAAACCATCTCAACAACCTGAACAAACTGTAGTAGGAGGGTGGAGAGTAGACGAGAGTCCCGGGGTGGACTCTCTAAAGGCAAAGGCAACTGAACCTGGGATGAAAACAATGATGCATGCACCAGCATTGTTGATACCAGTGCCAACTGGATCCGCTACACAAGTACCAAAGCCACAGGGACCTAGACAATGAGTAGGCAATAGGCATGCATCTGACATGCTGAATCCCTTCATTTCAGAACCTCAAAGGGATATGCACCCACACTTCCCATTGGCCCTGGAATTTGCATCCTTGCACCAAACCCCCAAAACTCCAGAAGCTCAGACCGGATGCCGATGTTCAACATCAATGCCACACCTACCTCATATATCAGAACACTTACAACCAACTATTGAGACATCCCATCTTGAAGTGGATGGGAATGAAGTATCAGATGGTGAAATTGAGGTCGAGGATCCTATGGAAATGCTTGAACAGTCTGAAGGCCTGGTATGGAATGAAGGCCCATTCACGAACCCTCACCTATGCATGAAACTCAGGATCGCTGCGCATGCCCAAACCATGGAGGTCCTAACCCTCATGAAGAAGAAGGTAGACCTCTCATTGAAGATGTATAACGACATGTACCTCAACATATTCAAGGCACTTATAGTGAAATGAGTCACCTCAAAGAAAAGGAATATGATAACATGAACTCCATCCATAACAAATTTAGAAGACTACATGGATCATGGAACAATGAGTGGAGACCCCTCAACGTCAACTTAAATGTGAGCTCGAGGATGTCCAAGTACCACGGGACATCCAACCGGAGTCTACCTACATGGACCCCACCATCAAGAATGCCATTGCTAACATAAATGCCTCAACAAGCCAGGGAATCAAATGATGACTACCATAAATGTTGTGCTGCAGCTGCTCGACATCAACATGTTATGTTTGATAAGACACCATCCCTGAGGACCTTCCACCAGACTAATCCCACTGAAGACACAGAATATCCGTGCCCATTTGCTACTGGAACCTCTGATGCATTGGGACCTACGATCCAAGTACCCCGAGCAGTGCAAATTCATATGGCCAACACTATCAAAGACAGAATTGCCTACCAATGCCTCAGGAACAAGGATTTTGAAATAGCTGGGAGTTTGTTATATGATGACCAAAAGATAATGTTCAACAGACATCATCACATCGATATGTTGGACCCTCACTATACCTGGGTGGCAAGAGCAACTCAAACACCTAGTGAACCTAGCAGCAATGGCAATGGACCAGAGGACCGGAACAATGGGAGTTGATGACAACCCCCAGATCTACCTGCTGCCCCATGCAGCTCCACTTGAGATCGTACCTCCTATGGTCAAGCTTGGAATAGTGGCGGCAGTGGAGGTGGTGATGGTGGACCCCCTGATGGTGGAGGAGGCTTCGACCCTGCTGAAGATGATCTGGATTGACAGGATAACTGATGGCCCCTACATAGAGGTTACTCTATGCCACCCGTGGATCAAGCCAGGTTACATACCCCTGGTGTGCATGCTACCTCAGAACACCACTGTAACCAGATGCACAATCAATTATTTCGACTGTGCTGAGAACACCTCACTATCTGACTCAGAATCCCTGAGGGAACAAAAGTCCATTGAGCTGACACCAGTTCTGTAGGCCAGTACAGCGGATCACCTAAGTTCTCGGACTTAGAGACCTGGCTCATCAATGTGGTCATGATGCTCCAAGCCATCCAGTATGGAGGAGATGACCATGACCAGGAATGCATGCTCTGCATACCCAAATTTTTGGATGGTGAAGCAAAGAAATGGTACTCTCAACATGTTATCCATATAAATCAATCACAACTACACTGGACTTTGATGATGTAGTTATTGGCTTGTACAATCGATTCACACACCCAACAACTATGCAAGATGCCCATGAGGCATATGCCACCACATGCTACACAGACAAGCTTGGCATTCAAGGATATTATGACACCTTCATAGATCACCCAGAACATGTCAGTCTACCTCGATGCCTATAACATCATGGACACCTTCCTATGTGGCCTCCCTAAGGAAATGTGTACAAAAATGCTCCAGAACAGGCTCACGCCAGAAGCGAATACCATCGAGGATTTCATATCTGAGGGCAAAGCACTGGAAACAGCCATGAAGACCATGGAACACTATAATTGACACTCAACGAGTGCTACCCATACCATGGAAGCACCCAAGACCCAAAGCCGACATGAGGACAAGGTGGAGAAGGTTGGTGTAACCTTCATAAAGAGGTTGGACTTAAACCAAGACAATAGCGGACCAAGGCCTAGGTTCTTCAGGAATAACTGCATGAACAACAATCAGTCAAATATCAAACCCTGGACTAACAATAATCATAGCACACCCAAGGCCCCTAATGACAAACATCAACCTGTGGCAGAAGACATAATATGCTTCAACTGTGATGAACCAGGACACTATGCTAGGGATTGCAAAAAACCAAAATGGAATAAGTCATACGTATGCACAGCCCACACTGCTATTGTTGACAACAAAGATACTGGCAACAATGAACAGGATGACCAAGCCCTAGAACATAGCATCCAACCATCCACCAGATCCCAAGGCTACCAGAGCAATGAGGATGATATGATCAAGGTTGATGTATATGACAATAACAACTGATATGACCACTTGTCTGACATGGAACACATGTGCGTGATTGGGGAAATGGAATGGATACCAATGGTTAAACCACATGACAATGGACTGGCACGAGACATGGACAAAGCTCACTTTCAGAAAGTACACTTACGCACAGACAAGACGGCAAGACCTTGACCAGAATATAGACCTGAAGAAAAGGAATGCTTAGCCATGCTGGTATGATGTATCCATTGGTGGATGTGAAGCCTGGACCTTATGGGACTCAGAAAGCATGATGATGGGTCTGACCTCTGCCTTTGCTCAAGTTGCCGACATCTGGATTTTTCCATTGACGAACCCTCATATGTTACAGTTGGGAACTGTGGGAAGTCAAGCGACAGCAAAACTATGGCCCAGACATTGAACTCGAGGCCCCGGGCATAAGTAACAATACTTATGTAGATATCGCGAACTTCGACCACTATGATATGATAATTGGAACACCATTTATGCACAAGAACAAGGTTATACTAGATTTCAAAAATAGACAAGTAATCATCAATGGAAAACCAATGCCTGCTTTGAAAATACTATTGGACGATAATGATGGATGGCTATGCCAATATTGAAGCATTGACAAATGCAAGAACTGACTACATGGTAGCAAGCCAATCATGGAAGAAATACCAGACAATGACAGCAAGAAAAATGGACATACATTACCTGAAGGAGTCCCCACACTCCTTATGGATGAAAAAGAGTCTAAAACTCTTCAACAGGGGGAGAAACTGGCAACAAAATCACAAAAACCTAGAAAGAATCATGAACAACCTAATGTCACAGAATGCCAACCTACTTCATCAAAGGTAAAAGTAGAGGATATGATGACAGATGAAGAGGAAAGGATCATTGAGGAATGAGTCAAGGCAACAATGAGTCAAAGCACTTGTTCCTTCTGGGATAGACCAATACCTCAACCGCAACACAACTGGCTGCATGACCCCAGGATGCCAGACAAATGGAATGCTGTGGTAGCATCCATGAGAGCTTACGATGGAAACCCTAGGTTACTGAAGGGTGAATAGTACCAAGAAGCACTCAAAGACACAGAAAGTTGGATCCACTGGGTCACAGGTCCACTCACACCTTGCACCTGCCTCACACCTTGCACCTGCACCCATACCCAAGACCTTGGACCTCAGACCTGTGTATGTTTGTGGTGCAAAGCTTTGGCTCCAAACATCCATCAAGTGTCAAAGCGCATTGAAATGTCATCACATCAAAGCCCATCAAAGCCCACTGTGTACCCTTGCTGACTTGTGCTGCATAATGGCCAGAGAAATGGGTGCCAAAGATACCCTCAGGCATCAGTACAATATATATATTGTAATCTGTACTTGCTAGACTCCCCCAAATTTTATAACATGCCACAAGTCGATCCTCAGATTGCTTGTATCTCATCTTGTACCCAATGTACCCAGCCTATGGGTGCTCTCTGAGTCTATGAGGGAAGTACTCCAGATAAGCAACATCTCTGAGGTAGACTGGTTCAAATGGTGCGGTTATCAACTATTTATTTCTGTACACAATGTTCTTGCCTAACCAGTGATGTCCAGTGTACGAAGAGAGTGTGTGACTGGACACATTTTCACACTAACATTTCCTATCAGTATGTAAATGCACAGAACCTTGTTCTTTGCATAACTGCCCAAGAAAACAGTGCCCCCCTTCCTGATGCAATAGCCAATGCACCCCTTTGACTTGCTGCTCCTCTGCTACCCAACACTGATGGGCCTGTTGCATGCCAGAATAACTGCAAGTCAAAGAGTGGTGAGCCAACATGGGGCAGCCGGGCTTGTATAGAGCACAAATGTCATAAGTGCAGCTAAATATGCAAAGGAGAAGAACATACCTCGTGATCCATGTAAATCACACAAGGTTCCTGCAGTTAGTGATGTTTGTTCCATGCCTGCTACTATCCCAACAGTACCTTCTCCATTACCTGCTGATGGGGTAGCCACACCTCTGCAACCTGCCATTCCCCCCCCCTTTGGCCCAATCTCAGGTGCATTCCCTAGCCACACCTCTGCAACCTGCCATTATCCCACCAAATCCCACTCCTACACTCCAATCCCAGGTGCATTCCCAAGTTCAAGGACAATCAACACCATCCCAATCTCAACATGACAATCGATGTTGGCCTCTTGCTCAACCCTTGGGTTCTAATTGACTGCACAACAAGAATGTAGCTGATTGTGACAAGGCAGAAATGGAGGCTTTGAAGGTGCAATGCCTTCATATGGATGAGATTGAAAAATGGACCTGTGAATTTGTGATATACTATGAGGTGAGTATCCACACATCTGCGTTCTCATTATCATCATAAGCTTACCTTGTTACAGGATGGGAAGTGACCAATTGAACTTACCCATCATGTTGAATTGTATCCACGCCTTCAACTGTCATCAGTTGCTGTCTTGGTTGCCAACTTCAAATTAACAAGCACATTGTTATTTGACTTTTTTGATGGCTACTGGAGGGTTATCACAATCTCATCTGTGCTTCATGTTGAGAAGGGCAGGTGTATACTGCTGTGCTTTTGCCGTTCGCTCTCTGATGGTATCCCTCATGGTGTTGGCCTAGAGGTGGTTTGTCCTGGGATCTCTAATGAACTAGCCCAACAACCACACACAACTGGTAAAAAATGATCAGGTGAAGTTGATCTTGTGTCACCATTGAAAAAGATTTGAACCAAAGAACCAGATGCACTTGTGTTGACTTCATCCCCCACATCTGATACACCGCTTCCCCAGCAATGCAATGAATCATCCAATTTATCATCCCTGCTACTACTATCTGATTCTTCCATGATTACAACTCATGGAGCCAAAGCCTCTCCTCCAGCGGTACCCCTTCCAACTCTCTCCAACAATGCTACATTGACAAAGTCAGTTTCTGTGGTAGAAGTGCCAGCATCTAGTGAAAACCCCACCTCTCATTCAAAACATGCTTCCAAATCATCCATTTCTCCAGAAGCAATTCTGGATATATCTATTGCAATGTGGGATGCAGGTTGGGCTGACATCAAAGCAATGATAGATGAAGATCCAAAGGTTATGGAGTGGGATGCTTTTCCAAAGGTTTTCCATCTAAAGTATGTCAAGAGTTTGGTGTGCAAGTATAAAAAGCTATGGGGAAACACTCCTGAGCCACCGAAGAAGAAGTTCATTACACTAGGCAACACAAGCAATGGATCCTGGTGTAAGTTTCAGGAAGCTCTCAGGGACCCCACCATGGTTGGCCCATTGATCTGCGACAATGTGGTTTCAACAGTACCACAATAGGAAGACTCATCTACACCTGTCCCATCTTCTCCTTCCATTTCTCTTCCACCTCAGATTTCCATCCCTCATCCAACAGCTTTTCCTCTGATCTCTCCTCTGCTGATCAGCCCTGTCAGTGTACCTGGTACCCGTTCCACCCCAGCTGTTAGCCAGCCCCACTACAATAGTCCAAGTACCAAAGAACCAAGCTTCCTTCGAGAGGTACTGATACCTGAAGCAGCTTTGCACTTGATTCAAGGCAACCTTGTCACTGATCGACAATCTGCTATTGATGTACTCCATGATAGCCAATCTTTTGGGAACATGATGCATCCTTCCAATGATGACAGCCAGATTGTCATGGAAACCACTTGAGGGGCAGTTGAAGATCTTCACCACAGGGAATCACTTCATTGAGCCTACCTTACTGCAGATACAACATTAGGAATGGATGAATGGATAGCATCAAAACAAGGAACTGACCAGCTTACCAATAATGACATGGAGTTAGATGATGAGGAATTACAAGTTAAGCAGGAAGAAATTGATTTGGAAAATGACTTTTGGAGAAAGAGCAACACAACAGTTGGTGCAGGAATAGAAGATGATCCTATTGACCTTACACTCAAAGATTGAATTAGCAAAAGAATGTATGATTGATGTAGTAACAAGTAACTTAAACCCTATCAGGACAAAGAAGATCTTCTCATGGAATACTGTATGGAGCTTTACCTTTCCAATGTAACTCTTTAATAAGAATCCAATTTTGCTGTTTAATCATTTTGTCAAGGAAAAATTCATAATGATCAACCTGCATCTCCTGCACCATTGATTGTACCCTCCAATCCATGCATTGGCTTGCTCAGCTGCTGAAGAATTGAATCTCCATTTGCCATCTTCCATTTGAAGTTCCAGCCAGATGTATGGATTGCAGTATCAACCACAGTCAATATTACTTTTCTTATGCTTGCATTTGAAATGAAACACATCTATGGGAAGCAGGCATCCATCAAAATAATGTTGAAGGTATGGATCACTGTCATTCTTGAGCATTGCAACAATGCAGCAGTTGTTGTCATGCCAGAGTATGGCAGGGAGTGATGCCTTCATGGGGAAAAGATTCATCCAGAAAGACTAATGGGCATTGTGAGTAATGCCTTAGGGGAAAAGATGTGCGTGCTTACTTGTACACCATTTGGAGCTTCTGAACCATAAAATGTTGCATGTCCCAGAATCACGCCACAAGAGCTGACACATAATTCCTCATTATGAGTACGCTTGCATCCAAATCACACCCAAACACTGCAATTGCCAGATTCAGGCTTTCTGTCACATATGCCGTTTGCATCTACCTCAACATCCTCATCTTCAACAGTCCCCAAACCTTCAAGACATTCTTCCTCTCCACCATCAGCACTAGCAATAGAATCATGAGTTTGCAAAACCTTGAGGCATTCAAGATGTTGCGTGAGTTGAAACATAGCCTTGCCCTTCTCATAATGGTAATGTTCAAGATATCGATGTGATGGATCAGTGCATGTCTGATGGCCAGCTTCAGCTAATGCTTCACAAACAACAATCACACACTTCTTTGCCAGTGATCGATGCGCAGAGCAATAGTGGTGTTTGACAGTTGGTAAGTGATTTGGGCAATCATGCTTCCTGCAACATGGACAGCCAATTCCCACCCCATCGGTAATGGTAGATCGACAATGGTCTAACTTGAAGTTTAGAGAACACCCTTCCACAAAAAATATAAACATATGAAATACTCCATTCTCATCCTTGAAGACCCAGCAGCACAATTCACAGGCATGGTTCCATGCCTCTTGTCCAGGTCCAGCCATCTTCACATTCCTTGCTTGTAATGCAGGTTGAAGATGAGCAGCTTGGCTCTCAGCATTATGTGCCACCTCCAATGTCGACGATGACTCCCTGTGTTTGAGGATGAGATTGTAGATAAAAAATCCATTCCAGACATCTTTGACGTCCAGCTCCAAACTAGTTGGCCAACTAGCTGGAAGTGAACAGTTGACTTGTTCATTTTGAAGACCGCTATTGTAAGTTCATGCACAGTTTGTTGCAGAGGTCCTGGAGCATAATAATCAGTTGGTGAATCATCGAAGTAACTGTCAACTAACTATGATGTCACCATCATAGTGGCAAAAAGTTCACATAGTTCTGCAGCCATATAGAAGTGTTGAGAACTTTGAATGAACAAGAGCTCTTGACAATAGTATGTACATAATAGTTCAGGTAAAAGTGAGTATTGCATTCTGCAAAGGCGCCATTAGTAAAACATACATTTCAGGAGGTGAAATTTTGAACATACTGCAACAATATCTTGATGTTGAATAACCTGGCACTGCACCAAACTCCTTGGTGAATACGGTTATAGGGTATGTCATGGGTTCCACCAATTCATGATCACGATGGATGTGAGCATCAGTTTGCAGTTGCTGACTGCACCAAGAATCTATACAAACATGGGTGGGAGGCTCAAGACTATACACACCTAGGGAGCCAGGTTGGTATGGATTTGCAAAAAGACTACAAATGACATACCAATTTTGCAAGAAATGCCATGGTCTAAAAATAATTTGATGTACTTCATGCGGCTCGCCAGCTCGAGGTCCTTGGATGGCACAAAATCCCAAGCAAGGCCATGGAAGCACTCCCAAGCTAATTTGACTACATGATCTGTCATCCTGAGACATAGTTTAAGAAAGTTGTGTACATTCACAGGAAGTGTTGAGGGTGGTTCAGGGTGGTAGGAAGCCTGGGTCGCAGAAATAGTGAGCTTCAAGAGCTGGACAAGATCAATGTACTTTGTAATTGCCTCATAGTCAAATGAACCATGAAGTTCCGAGTTCTCTAGAAGGATGGAGGCAAGATGGACAACATCCATCGGGGTATGGTCTCTGGCATTACTTCGAGAGAAATAGGAATTAAAAGCAACAAGAACTTATTGTTAGATGAAGAACAATTGTAAGAATGATGATTGACAAAGAATAAGGTCTATATTATTGGTCTTTACAATGAGCATGGACAACGAGGTTGGTGCAAAGCCAAGACAGAAGCAATGGTTGATATACAGACATCATGCATTGGTAGTACTGGAGACAATGGCAAGACTGGAGTAGATGGCAGGGCTGGAGAGAACAGCAGGGAAACAGCAGGGAGGAATGCATAGGATGGCTGTGCAACACTGGGAACAATGACAAACAACAAGTGCACAGCCCCATACTTAAGCTGTGCAGGTGCGAGGTGCAGGTGTGAGGTCTCCATGGACCATCCTCCCAGTCGATCAGACGTTCTCTGAAGACGAGATATCTGAACCTTCAAAATTCATGGATCGACGACCCAGCCTGTTGGATCACCTCAAGAAGCAAGACTCAGTATGACTGAACCCTCAGAAAACTGACTCGGAACAGGATTTCAAGGTGCTTTGTTCTAGGTTCCACAAACCTAAGAAACCACCAGACCCACATGAAAAACAACACAAGGAACAGCATAGGCAGAAAGGCAAGTCCAGGATGTTGGGACTTACTGAAGAAGACTACCCACGTTTACGACAACAATGGCACGATGAATTCTTGGATATCTTAGGGGGAGCCCAAGACCAATTACCACCTTGGAGAGAGGTGAACCATGAGATTAACCTTATCAATGACAACAAGTGATATCATTACCACCTACTGAAAGTACCAAACTCTTTACATGAACAATTCCACAAGAAAATCAATTGATACATGAATGCAGGATGGTGGGAACCATGATCTGTGAACCAAGTGGCCCCAATGATCTGCCTGAGCAAGAAGGATGGAAAATTACAAACTGTCATGGACGCCCGACAATGAAACAACAACACAATTAAGGACATTACCCCCTTACCAGACCAAGATATTATTCGTGAAGATGTGGCCTCAGCCACAATTCACTCAAAAGTCGACTTATCTGATGCATATTAACAGGTTTGAGTATGAAAAGAAGATGTCTGGAAAACTGCATTTGCCACAATTACAGGAACCTACATCAGCAACATCATGCAGCAAGGGGATTGTAACGCACCGGCAACCATCCAACGACTCATGACATCCATCTTCAGGGATGTCATTGGTAAATTCCTGCATGTCTACCTGGATGACATTTTCATTTACTCAAACACCCCTGAGGAACACAAAGCCCACCTTTGTATCATCTTTGAACACCTCAGAAAAAACCAATTATATCTCAAATGGTTGAAGTGTGAGCTGTATGCCAAATGAATTGACTGCCTCAGTCATGTAATTGACAAAGACGGCATACATGCAGACACAGACAAGTTATTTTGTACTCAGGAGTGGCGCACCCCATGGAATTACAATGACATCCAGTGTTTTGTAGGCTTGGTAAATTACCTAGCCAACTTCCTGCCAGATATCACATACTACACGGGGCCCCTACTGTTAGGAAACCACCCCATTACCTAATAAAATTTCATTTTTATTTTATTATGTCAAATTATGCTACATTATGCCAAATGACGCCAAATGATGCTACACTTTGATAGCATGAGAATTTTATTTCGCACGCATCAAGATGTATGTGCGTGTATGCATGCGTTGGTAACAACAATGTACAATATGTGTAACATAGTATATAAACCCTAAATATACACCTAGGGGACCCAGTTGTGTTCTCTTAGGTATTCCACCTACATTTTTGGTGTGAAAGGCCTTTGTTAACAAACTCACCTATTAATAACCCCTCACATCAAAACCATCAATTCCCCCATCACAAGCGCAGATCCTGCCCCCTTCTTGTAGAGAGAACCTGCATGGTCTTAGCTAGCAGATAGTGGGTGTTGCCCTAACAGAAGAACACAACTCCCCATATCAGTGTGCCTTCTCTTACTTGCACATACGTCATTGTTTCACTGCACCACATCCAATTACTCATCCTTTTGGCATGAGCCGGAAGTACTTGTATATATGTAATCTACCTTTTCTTTCATAAGCCGACACCAGGCCTTGCCTTACATTGCGACCGCCAGTGATTGAGAGGCAGTACTCATCATTAGGACAGCTGCAACCAGACAACTGATTGGATCTGGTTTAGTTATGATTTACATCACTCTATTCGGATGTCTATTTTAGTTACAAGCCAAATTCAGTGTTATTTCCGAGATCAGGCACTGTTGGAAGGGTTATTGATCCGAAGTGTCAAAATAGGTGCCTGATGAACGACGAACCATCAATGAATGATCGACGAACCATCACGTGACCCGTAAACATTTGGAGAGGTCTTGAAGCACCAATCTTGAATTTGTCAAAGAAGTGACTCATCACAGATTTTACAATTATGTCCGAACCCTCAACTTCTAATCCCAGCCCTAATCCTGTTCCCACACCAGCACTAGAGGCAAAAATTGATGTGCTTACAGTGCAAATGTCACAATTAGTGTCAGTGTTGACAACATCACAGCCCAGACAAGCGGAAGTACAACCAGAGATGACAGGAGAAAGAGATGATGAGATGGAGGAGATGGTGGAGTGGATGTCACAGGAGGATGAGATGGCAGAGAAATCTGGAAATGGAAAAGTGCACTTACCTAAGTATGCACCCCCACAAACTTTTGACAGTACCATGGAGAATACAAAATCTTTCATCAGCTCTATAGTATTGTACATCCATGGGAGGAAGCCAGAGTTTCATACAGCCGAGTCTAAGATTATGTTTGCTCTCTCATACATTCAGGGGGGGAAAGCACAGTTCTGGAGAAACGAAGCTATAAATCAAATTGCTGTGGGAAATAAACCATTTGCAACCTTCAAGGAATTTCTGGAGAGATTGGAGGCACAGTTTGGAGATCCTAATCCAAAGGCGACAGCCAATGCTAAATTAAAGACCATGTGCCAAGGTTCCCTAACGGTGGATGAATTTATTTTGCAGTTCAAAGCAGAAGCTTCACAGATGGATATGGGAGAAGCCATGTTGGTAGAATTTTTGAAAGCAGGATTAAATCCCTCTTTATTCAAGTCTATCTACTGACTACCTTCTATGCCAGAGAAGTTGGACGAGTGGTATAATTGGGCAATGCGCCTTGACTGGCAATATCGGCAGGAACAGGCGGAGTCAAAGTTGATGTACGGAAGTAGTAAATTTGGAAAGTCATCAGGAGGAAAGTCCGAGAAAGGAAAGGCGCCTCAGGTGCAAGCTCCAAGGGTGCAGCCACCGGCCATGGCAGTGACACCTATAGTTATGGAGTCAGCAGCACCAGCAGAGGCAATGGAGGTTGATCAAGCAGGGAGATGAGCCCCACTTAAATGTTTTAACTGTGGGCAGTTAGGACACATTTCTAGGAATTGTAGGCAGAAGAGAAAGATTAGGGAAGCTACAATCGAGGAAGTGAAGCCGGAGGACAGCAAGCAGAAGAATTTTGTGGAAGAGTCCCAGTGAAGGTTTCCCCATTGGTGACCCAGAATCATTACAATGTATTAGTATCCGAGGAAACCCAGAGTAAATCAGAAACGGAAATTGAAGAGGAGTACGACTGTTGCAAATCATGTGACAAAGAAAATTGTCACGCATCATTTCCGAAAACCCCTAAATTCTTTATTCGCTCTGCATGAATAGAACCTGAAATCACCTTGACTATGGGACTGAAGACAGTGGACACGCATGCAGCGATTGATGTGGAAGCATTGCTTGATAGTGGTGCTACAGGATTATTTATTAATTGATCCTTAATTACCAGAAATGGTATTAACACATGCAAGCTGGCACAACCTATAATGGTGTATAATATTGACGGAACAGTCAATTGTGGAGGAACTATCAAGGAGGAAGTGACTATGGTATTAAAGTATCAGGAGCATCAGGAGCGAGCCATATTTGAAGTGTGCAATCTTGGGAAAACCAATCTAATAATAGGATGTCCATGGTTATGGAAGCATAATCCTGAAATTGATTGGAAAACTGGGAAAGTACAAATGACTTGTTGTCCTAAGGAATGTAATGTGTATGGGAGGAAGATGAAGAAGGAGAAAAGGAAAAAGAAAGAAAAAGAACGTCCGAGGAAGTATTCTGTTACGATGGAGGAAGTGGAGGATGAGGAAACGCCAAATGGGGAAGTTCCAATCATGATCGAGAAAGAAGAGCAGAAGCAAACCTTTAGAGCAATTTGTGGAGGACAGTCATGGGACAAGAATATTGTGAAGGTGGAGAAGCCAGTGGAGGAGTGGGTGCCGAAAGTGTATCATGAATATCTGTCAGTGTTCCACCAGAAGGAGTCTGAGCAAATGCCAGTGCAGAAGCCATGGGATCATGCAATCGAGATGAAGCCAGGGTTTGTGCCAAAGAAGTCAAAGGTATATCCATTATCTCCGATGGAACAAGAAGAAGTGGATGCATTCCTGAAGGAGCAATTGCGGAAAGGATATATACGACCTTCGAAATCACCACAGACGTCACCAATATTCTTCATGCCAAAGAAAGACCAAAGGAAGAGGATGTGTACAGATTATAGGTATCTGAATGAGTGGACAGTGAAGAATGCGTACCCCCTGCCATTGATCTCAGAAATAATTGACAAGGTGGGAAAAGCCAAGGTCTTCACAAAATTGGATTTACGATGGGGATACAACAATGTACAAATAAAGAAAGGAGATGAGTGGAAGGCCACATTTGCCACACATTGAGGATCCTTCGAGCCGCTTGTCATGTTTTTCGGGATGACAAATAGTCCCCCAACCTTTCAAAATATGATGAATGACATTTTCAAGGACATAATAGACAAAGGCATGGTAATAATATTTATTGATGACATTCTGATATTCACGGAGGATGAAGAAAATCATGAGGCAATAGTGCAGGAGGTGTTACGGAGGTTGGTGGAGAATGATCTATTTTTGAAACCGGAGAAGTGTGTGTTTGGGGCAAGCGAAATTGAGTTCCTAGGATTATTGATCAGCCCTGATGGGATCAAAATGGATCCGATCAAGGTACAGGCAATCACAGATTGGCCTGTGCCCACCCATGTCAAGGAGGTTCAAGCCTTCTTGGGACTCGCAAATTATCATCGTCACTTTGTGCACAATTTTTCTAAAATTGCTGCACCCTTACATAACCTTATGTGAAAGGGAGTAGTATGGAGGTGGGGAGAGCAGCAGCAGACAGCATTTAAGGAATTGAAGAGGAAGTTTGTGGAGGGACCAATATTAGCCCCAGTGGATTTCACATGCCCTTTACGAGTGGAATCAGACGCATCTGATTTTGCTACTGGAGTGGTATTATCAATGCTGTGCAAAGATGACAAATGGCATCCTTGTGCATATCTGTCCTGAGGGTTGAATGATGTGGAGAGAAATTATGATGTGCATGACAAAGAGATGTTGGGGATAATACAAGCGTTGGAGGCATGGAGGCATTATTTGGAAGGATGTACGCATCAGATTGAGATCTGGACGGATCATCAAAATCTGCAATACTTCATGTCCACTAAAAAGCTTAATCGCTGGCAAGCGTGTTGGGCATTATTCCTATCCTGTTTTAATTTTCACTTGGTCCACAAAGTGGGAAGCTTAATGAGGAAAGCAGATGCATTATCCAGACGTATTGATCATAAAAGGGGGGTGGAGGAGGACAATAAGAATGTTACCTTACTCAAACCAGAATACTTTCGCATTTGCGCTATGCATCAAGGCATCTATTAATAGATAGCTTGGAAATGGAAATGTTGTCTAAAATTAGACAATGTTCAGAAATGGATGATGAGGTAGTGGAAGCTGTGAAAGCTCTGAAGGGAGAGAAGAAGGGTAATATTAAAGGAGATGAATGGGCTGAGGAACAAGGGTTGGTGTTGTTTTGAGGAAAGGTGTATGTACCAAAGGATCAGGATTTGCAAAGGGAGATCATCCAGTTACATCATAATTTACTGACAGCTGGACACCCAGGAAGATGGAAGACATTGGAATTAGTAATGAGAAATTATTGGTGGCCCGGAATTTCAAAGCATGTGTTGGGGTATGTGGATGGATGTGATACGTGTATGAGGGGGAAGAAATTTCCAGAAAAACCTGCAGGAAAATTAATGCCAAACCCTATACCTAAAGCGCCGTGGCAAGATATATCTGTGGATTTTATTACTGGATTACCTGAGGCTCAAGGGTATGATGCAATATTCGTAGTATGCGACCGCTTTACAAAAGAGGTCCATATTATTCCTACTACTACAGAAACCTCATCATTGGGCTTGGCATGCCTCTATCTAAATCAGGTATGGCAGTTACATGGGTTACCTGATACCATTATCTCTGATCGCGGACCACAATTTGCTTCCGTGTTTATGTGAGAACTAAACAACATATTGGGAATTCAAACCAAATTATCTACGGCATATCACCCGCAGACTGATGGGCAGACAGAGAGAATGAATCAGGAGTTGGAGCAGTACCTACGTATGTTTGTCAACTACCAACAAACTGACTGGCCCAAATGGCTGGCAATTGCCAAATTTTCCCACAATAACAAATTCCATTCGGCTACTCGTATGTCACCCTTTTTTGTGAATTATGGATATCATCCTCACATGGGAGTAGAACCCAGAAGGGAAGTCAAAGTACAGTTGGTAGAAGACTTTGTATCTAAGATGCAAAAGGTACAGGAGGAAGCAGAGGCATCATTGAAGAAAGCACATGATGACATGATGTGACACACAGATCATACTCGAGCATGCACTCCAGAGTACAAAGTTGGTGACTTGGTGTGGCTAAGTACCAAGGACCTCAATATTCCACGACCTTCAAAGAAACTTATGGAGAAACAAGTTGGCCCATATGCGATCTCTAAAGTGATCTCGCCTAATGCAGTAGTGCTAAAATTACCCCAATCATTCAAGATTGATCCTGAGATTAACATATCCCACCTACGCCCTTACCGCCCACCCACTATTCCTGGCCAACAAACTACTCCGCAACCTCTGATGATAGTAGAAGGTGCTCCAGAATATGTAGTTGAAGAAATTCTAGACTCACATCTTCGACGGAACAAATTGGAGTTCTTAATAAAGTGGAAAAACTATACCGACAAAAATAATTTGTGGGAGCCCGAAGAGAATTGTAAGCAAGCATGTAATGCGATCGCCCAATTCTTTAAACGTAATCTGAATGCTCCGCATTGCATTGTGAGAATGGTATATGAGGGGATGAGATTCCAGCCTTACCAAAATTTCACAGAGGGGACAAACACAATATTTTCTTGCCTGGAAGTCGAGGCATAAAAGGGGGGTAATGTTAGGAAACCACCCCATTACCGAGGTCTTTACACTGCCCCATATGTTCCGCGCGGATCCATGTGGAATTGCATGGACTCCACACGGATCTGCACGGACTCCGTATAGATTTACATCCCATCTAATGAACAGTTTTAGTTATGCAACAGGGGCAGACAGTCCACACGGATCCGCATGGACTAGCTCGGATTCCACACTTTTTACTTGGATTCCATGGATTTCGGCCATCCGCATCCGAGATCAGACAGCAAGTACGAGCAAGGACCAGCAAAGACAGTCTGCATGCATCTGAGCAGACCATTTGAGCTTAGCAAAATAATGTCATGAATGGTGTTTGAACTCAGAGCCTCATGGCTAACTAATAAGTACAGATGCACATTACCATCACACTATGCAGCCATTATTGTTTGTAGCCATTGATGCAACTACATATGACTGTTTGGCTTTGTATGACAAAGCACACAGCCATGTCATCAACATTGCCAGCTCATCACTCACCACCACCACCATCAACGACGACCATGCCACCACCTCACTCCCTCCCTCCTTCCCTCTCTACCACCACCATCTCCACTCTACCCACTTCACCTCCACCCACTCCCAGCCCCATTCCACGGCCACGAAGAGCTGCCAACAAGCCGACCAGAAGCAATGCGGGCCCAAACAATGCAATTGCATCATTTGGGCCATAGGTAATTTTTTAAAATTTGTTTCTTCTTTTTATCAACTAACTAATTGTTGTCTTTGTTTTTTAGGTTCTAATCTACAGGTAATGATGGACGACAATGCAGGATGACACAAACCCCCCCAAAACAGATGAAAACAAGCACCAGGGCCCCACCACGACCACCCATGGCAATGGATGACACACCACCCACCCCCAGCCCCACGACACTGACGAAACTGACGCCAACCACAGAACAACACACCACCCACCATCCACCCCACAAGGACACACCACCCACCTCCAGCCTCGTGAGCCACTGCTCGTGGGGTGGATGGTGGGTGGAATGATGACGAGGGGGATGGGAGACGAGAGGAAAGGGAGACAAAGGGGGAGGGGGAGGGAGACAACAAGGGAGATAGGACAGGAGACAACAGCACACCACCCGCCCCCAGCCTCACGAGCAACTGCTCGTGGGGTGGATCATGGGTGGAACAACGACGAGGAAGGGGGGTGCATACAGACCAATGGGGAATGGTGAGGGGGGACAAGAGGGGGCCACAAGGGAAGGCCGACAATGAACACACCCGCCCCTGCCATCTTGCATGCTAGCGAGATGGTGGGTTATTTATTTTGTTCTATAGTCTACTGCCCCCCTCCTTGGCAGGGGGGCAACTTTTTTTGTATTTAATACTACCAATAAAATGTCCCCTGTCATGGGGCATCCTTGTTTTTTTTTGCCATCAACCCATGCCTCAATTCTTCATTTGGGTCACCACATGGTTGGAATCTGTGTGGACTTATGTGGACTTATGTGGACTCCGCGTGGACTTATGTGGACTCTGCGTGGACTTATGTGGACTCTGCACAGACTTATGTGGACTCCACGTGGACTTATGTGGACTCCGTGTGGACTTATGTGGACTTATGCGGACTCCATGTGGACTGGGGCGAAGTCCGTGGCAAAAGGGGTGTAATTTTTCATTTTGGTCACCAGATGGTTGGACTCCGCATGGAGTCCGCACGGAGTCTGCACAGTCTGCAAAGATCCGCATGGAACATATGGGGCAGTGTAAATTACTGCCATTACCTAATAAAATTTCATTTTTATTTTATTATGTCGAATTACACTACATTATGCCAAATGATGCCAAATGACACTACACTTTGATAGCATGAGAATTTTATTTCGCACGCATCAAGATGTATGCGCATGTATGCACGCATCGGTAACAACAATGTACAATATGTGTAACATAGTATATAAACCCTAAATATACACCTAGGGGACCCAGTTGTGTTCTCTTTGGTATTCCACCTATGTTTTCAGTGTGAAAGGCCTTTGTCAACAAACTCACCTATTAATAACCCCTCACATCAAAACCATCAATTCCCCCATCACGAGCACAGATCCTGCCCCCTTCTTGTAGAGAGAACCCACACGGTCTTAGCTAGCAGATAGTGGGTGTTGCCCTAACACCTACTAGCAATGACACAAAATGGAACTCCTTTCCACTGCTGACCAATTCACCAATGGTGTTTTGATATGATTAAGCAGATCTGCTACAAAACCCCGATAATTGCACCTATCGACCCAAAACATCGCGACAAACCTATATGGCTGATCTGTGATGCATCGAAATCGGGTATAGGAGCAATGTATGGCCAAGGACACACATGGCAAAGGTGTTGACCAGCTGGATTCATGTTGAAAAAGTTTATGGCTGCCCAACATAACTATGCAGTACATGAGTTGGAAACTCTTGCGATCCTCAAAGCATTACTAAAATGGGAAGATAAACTCATCGTATACTGCATACATATCATCACCAACCATAAGGCACTCGAATTGTTTCAAACCCAAGCAAATCTATCAGGTTGACAACAGAGATGGATAGATTATCTTTCTTGATTTGACATTGACATCACCTATATCAAAGGCAAACTCAACAAGGTAGCTGATTGCCTATCACAATATTATGAGAGCGATACCTTAATGGATACTCATCAACCTCATGAATATGTGCAAGCTGACATTTGTATCGATCCTGCTGGGGACGACCTGCCTGGCCAATGGTATTGAGAAGTCACATCAAAAATAATCGAATTGCAAGCCATACATATGGAACATCGCTGTAGTAAACAACTACAAGAACAACAAGAAACACATGACTTAGAGGCCAAACTTATGGACAAGGCTAATCAACACATAATCAATAATATGTCTAACATGGCTGAGGCCCCATCCGTATCTGAAAAAATACCCGAGAACCCCGCTCCATCATCCTATGGTGACGATATCACCTTAGCTGAAATTCAAACAAACATCAAATGCTACACTGACAACATGGGGGAATGAAGAATTCATCAAACAAATCCAATCCAGCTACAAAGATGATAAGTTATTTGCACATATTCTAGAAAAACCCAGCAAATACACCAACTTTGAGGTCAAGGATGACCTCATCTGGCAAAAAAACCAACAATCCGTCGAAGTTGTATGCATCCCCCACAACCGAGGTATGATTATGCAGGTACTGGACCAAGCACACACCATCCTCAGGCACTTTGGAGATCAATGGACAAATGAGTACACCCGATGATGTTACTGGTGGCCTCTTATGAACAAGGACACCTGCAAGTTCTGTTGGACCTGCGAACTCTGTCAGCGTGCAAAGGGATTCAATGTGAAACTGTTTGGAAAGCTCCACCCCTTACCAATACCAATCAAACCATGGGATTCTATTGGAATGGACTTTGTAGGACCATTCCCAGAATCAAAAGGCTTTAATTACCTCTGGGTGATTATATGCCGAATGACTAGCATGGTCCACCTTATACCAGTACACACCAATATGAGAGTGTCCGAGCTATCATGGATATACCGACGGGAAATTGTATGCTTGCACAGCCTACCCAGTTCAATTGTAAGCGACAGGGACACAAAGTTTACATCAAAATGGTGGCACGAGCTCCACAAAATGCTAGGAATTAAACTACTAATGTCCACCTCATATCATCTGCAAATGGATGGTCAGACTGAGTGTGCCAATCGAAACGTCAGGCAAATATTTTGTATGATCGTCCACAACGATCAGAAGGACTGGACAGATAGAGTCGATCTCACAGAGTTTGCCATCAACTCTAGCATATCTGGAACCACCAAATATGCACCATTTGAACTCAACAATGGGTATATGCCATCCATGATACATGAGATTCAATCAGACAACACTATCCCTAAGGGAATAAAAGAATTCGTGAGGCAAGCTTTACAGAATCTTGCCAATGCTCACAACGCTATCATTGAAGCTTGGGTATTCTGACATACCATGCAAACAACCATCAAACAAAGGAACCAAAGATCACCAAAGGGGAATTGGTATTCCTCTCTACAAAAAACCTCAACTTACCATCTGGATGAGCATGCAAGCTTTGTCCAAAGTTCATCGGACCATACAAGATTCTTGAGGCAAAACATGAAACATCTACATACATGTTGGAACTACCTACAGCATTGCAAGCCTGGCGACTCGTACCCTCATTTCACATCACAACTACGACCCTACCACCCAAACGATGACTCTATGTTTCCAAATAGAGTCCACCCAGAACCGTATGACTTCGGAACACTGGATGACCAAGAGTGGTTTGTGGATAAATTAATTGGACATCGATGGGGAAAAGAAAAAAAACTTGAGTTTGAAGTTCAGTGGTCATTAGGTGACACTACATGGGAACCATTGAGTTCTTGAAAAGAGCTTGAAGCATTGGACAGATACCTTGAAGTCCAGGGCATACAACAGCCATCCCAGCTAGCCAAACACCAAAAGTAACAATTACAGAAAGTTCCTGACTGTGGGAACTTACATAATCAACCACAAATATATTTTCGAACAAAGTTTTCCCTTTTGCCAGCACAGCACTTGTTCACTACCAACACCAACTTACTTTGAACCATCAAGACATTTCAAAATGCAATGTTCCTACTCACATGCTTCTAGCAATGACAGTCGTGGTAGAGGTGTAGGGAGGAGTCAGCAGAGTTCCAGAGTGAACTCTGCAGGGGGAAGGAGAGACCAACACTCACCAGAATGATGATATCGCAAATGATCAAGGTCACCAATTTGTCCCAGCACTCACCAACCACCCATGGCCATGGAGGTTGATGAACCTACACATAATCGGACCAGCAATCATCGGGAACAAGAGACCACCAAAGTTGACAAAACGGTGGATGACTTGATACAACAATTGGGACACACTGGCATCGATCAAGCCACTTACAGACTTCATGCAACAAGATATCATAGCTCAGTTGGTCATAGGGCAACTGCTCGACAAGATTGATGGCCTTTGAGGAGAAGTGGATCGCATGAAGAAGATGACTGTAACATTGGCATCCCAGATAATGGTGGACTCACGTAAATGCCCAGCTTCCCCCTCTCATGAGAGCCCCGAGGACGAAGACTGTCAACCTCGCAAAGTTTGTGAGCAAGAACAACCTATGGAAATGCAACCACCACCAGTAAGACAGACTAGAATGGAGGATCGCCCACAAAGCCCAGGTCCACCTTTGCTCCCACCTTACCAGGGAGACTGGTACAGGCCACGCTCACTGTCTCCTCCATACTGCCATGAACTCCCACCTTGACGAAGGGACTCTCCCCCACCACATCATTGTTCACCACCTAGATGGAGATTCCCATCTCCCCCAGCCCCTCGAGAAACTATTCAACAAAATCCACCACGGAGCGTACCATGAGTCCTCAGTGTCCCCATTCCAGAATGTCGCCCATGCCATGACATATATCAGCCAGGTGACTCACCAAAGAACTCAACGATCACTGTGGACCAACAGCCAAAAGCCACACCCATGCCAGCCATTCTCTCTGCACCTGCAGTGACCCCAACCCCAACTCCTACCTCCAAAGCCACGCCTACATTCTGTTGGTGACCAGTTGTTGTTGGCTTGCAACTGGTTCCAAGCAGTCACAACCATACATATGTACAGTAAATTGTAAATCATAATATGTATTAATAAAACTAATAATAAAATAACAAGAACCTTCCCCCTGCTCATGTTGGGAGTGAGAGAGGGGGGGAGGTAGCTGTAGTCATGTAGAAAAGATCAAGAACCCCCCTGCTTGCATTTGAAGCAAGAGAGGGGGCTGAGGGGCCACCATCATCATTATTGGGGTTGGCGGTGGGTGTTGGTGATGTGGCAGCAGTGCCACATCATCGTCATCATCATCGTCGTCATTGTTGTTGGGGTTGGTGATGTTGCGGCAGTGCCACATTGTTGTCATCAGGTTGGTGTGGCAGCCTGTCATATCTCCATTGTTGTTCCTCTCAGTCAGCACCCCCATCTACCCCTGCAAGCAGTGGCTCACAGGCTGGGTGGTGGTGCTGGAAACATAATAGAGACCCCTCCATCTCGCGTTTGGAGCGAGGGAGGGGGGTGTCACCATAGAAAAAGAACATACCCCTCCATCTCACATTTGGAGTGAGAGAGGGCATGTCGCATCTAGGTGGGGTGGGTTAGCTGTGATGTGGCATGGAGGTGGGTGTGGCTGGGGGGGCTTACCTGGCAGGTATCCCCCTGCTGGGGTCTCCTGGTGTCCCTCCCCATCCTCCTGACTGATCAGCACTCCTCACATCCCATTTCAATGGGGAGGAGGAGGTAGAGCGGGTGGGTGTGGTTTGTATGCATCAGCACACATCATTACCAAAGAATTTCAACTTAAAAACATAGAAATAAAGTTAGCAAACATAAAGATATACAAAAGAAAACTTACCACAGGCCCAAATGATGATAATGTCATTTGGGCTCATGCCATCATTGTCATTGTTGTGAAAAGTGAATGACAGCACATACAAACAAATGTGTTGCATTGCTGTTTACTTGCACCACACATATTCAAACATATACAAATGGCCCAAACATATATAAACCCTTGCCCATCCAACCTGTCATTCCTTGGGCATGCCCCAAATTTGTTACAGAGTAAGTAAATTACATAGAAAATAAATAAAAAATTGTACTATCTAAGATTGAGTAGCGAGGTAAGGCCACCCAGTTGCGACTGGTTGTGACCAGTTCCAATTGGTTGGACTTGCGAGCCTGAGCCTACCAACTGCAACCGCAACTGTTGACAATGAGGCCCAACTGCAACCAGAAAGACTGGTTGCTTGCAGTTGGGTCCAGTTGAGTTCCAGTTTTTTTTGGTTGCAGCAACTGGACCCTCAAAGACTAGCAGTTGCCCATATTTGGGGTCATTCCAGTTGCTGGTTGCCTTATTTTGAAAATCTTTGAAAACCATTCAAAGACCGGTTGCAATCAGTTGCAACCAGTTCCACCCACATTCCACCCCACGAACAGTTGCTCATGAGGCTGGGGGCAGGTGGTGCGCTGTCGTCTCCTGTCCCTGTGCCTGGGCATCGCTCCACCCACATTCCACCCCACGAGCAGTTGCTCATGAGGCTGGGGGTGGGTGGCTTGTCGTCATTCATCCCTGTTGTCCCCCATTTGGATTTCTGTCTTTTTTTCTTAGGGGGGGGAGGGGTTTGGGTGCATCAGTGCAATGTGGCACATGTATGGGGGTTGGTGGGTGCTTACTAGGCAGGTATCCCCCTTCTGGGGTCTCCTGGCATCCCTCAGCACCCTTCTAGCCCATGTTGACAGCCTCACATCCCATTTGAACAGGGAGGAGGGGGATTGGGTGGGCATGGGCATGGGTTGCACGTGTTTCATCGTGGCAGGTCATCCCCAGTAGTATACAACATAAAAAGCAATAAAATACAATTAGTTCATTGATAAAAACAAAAAGAAAAAAGAAAAAAAAACTTATCTATGGCCCAAATGACAGTTGCCATCATTTGGGCCCGCATTCCATCCAGTCGGATCGCTTGAAGGTGGTGGTGATGGTGGGAGTGGGCATGCATGCAGTGGTGGTGGTGGTAGAGTGGAGGGAAGGGAGGGAGGCGGTGGTGTCGATGTTGGTGGTGAGTGATGAGCTGGCAACATTGATGACGTGGCTGTGTGCTTTGTCATGCAAAGCCAAACAGTGGTATGTAGTTGCATCAATGGCCCAAAACAGTAATGGCTCCATAGTGTAATGGTAATGTGTGTCTGTACTCTATTACTTAGTCATGAGGCTACGGGTTCAAATACTATTGGTGACATTATTTTGCTAAGCTCAAATGGTCTGTTTGGATGCATGCAGACTGTCCTTGCTCATCCAACCTGGTTGATCATGGATGCAGATGGACAAAATCCGTGGAGTCTGAGTAAAATACACAGATTCCATGTTAGTCTGCATGGATCTGTGTGGGCTGTCACACCGTGTTGCACAGCTAAAATGGTTTATTGTATGGATTGCAAATCTGCATGGAGTCCACACAATTCTGCACAGATCCATGCGGAACATATGGGGCAGTTTAAAGACCTCAATTGTCATGACATTTCAGTGTAGATACTGAAAGTATTTTTGTAAGGTGATGTTTAACTTATCAATTGCCTGAAAGGCTTTCAGAAATTAGATCAGAAAGTGTTATTTTCTGGTCATGCTTTCTGATCCATAAAAGAATTTCTTTCTGCTTGGTCAAAGCCTGTGTGAAAGCATGACTTTCACAAAGACTTTTAACAAGCCTTTCAGCAGCTGTTCAGTTTAACATTCTGGGAGCAGAGGGGCTGGCTTTCAATCTGCAGAAATAGTTTCAGAAAGGCCAGCTTTCAACCTCGTGATTGGTATAATGAAAGTAATAATTTCACATTAGGTTGTCAAGATCACGAAAGGCAAAGATTCTAATAGAGATTTCACCACCTAGAAATATTAAATTTCAAATTCATGAAAGGCAGTGCCCATCCCATGGGCAGTTGTGGGAACTGTATTAGGGCACTTTATTGAGTAATCTGCAGGTATCATCCTAGTCTGTGGTGAAACCTTATGAGGGTCTACATGTGTCAAAGGTATCATACCCAGTATGTTCCCTGCTCATATCATGTTCTGTTTGTTTATTGACTCTTCTCTCTCTCTCTCTCTTTCTAGGTCTATGTCCATCAAAGGTATGTAAGATGACATCATCTCATGGTCGAGGCACCTTCCCTACTCACGATCCTCATTCTTCCTGGCTGAAGATGACCATGACTAAGCCACATTGCTGAAAGAGGAGTGTCAGTAAAAGATAAAGCAGAGCACATAACAACAAGATGATGCAAAGAAGCAGGCAGGGGTGAAGACTCACCATTAAATCCTCTGCTACAAGATTTGACACTTAGTACATGATCATCAAAGGATAAATGAGTGGAGTGGCAGGGTGTGTATGTGGTGTTGCTGTGGATGATGTGGCTAAAGCTTCAATGGAGCAGCAGAGATTGAGAAGGCCTGGTTGTGGAATGAGCTGAATGGTGTAGCACCATCGACACCCAATTTGACATCTGGTTTGGGCAAGCACATTTCAACCTAGAGGGGAAGATGGTGCAGGCTCAGCATCACGGCCTTGGATTAGTGCCTAGCAGGAGGGCTACAGAATGTAGGCAAATGGGTTTGCTAGGGCATTCAGAATGTGGATGGAACATCAGTGATGATCGTGTTGATGTGCAGGGCGAGGATGATGACAAGGCGGAGGGCAGGCACATGGGTGGATCCATCGACGAGGATGAACTGAACAGACAACAGAGCCTCCACTGCAGGTACTAACAGTGGCACTTCCTGTTACATGTGGGGGTGGGGGGGTTTGCACGGAGAGTTCCAGGTCTGGTGGTGGGGAGGCAGGTTGCCTGGATCAGCTCAGTGGAAACAGCGAGTCCATGAGGGATTTAAGCAAATCAATTACCTTGCAAACACCAACAACCTGTGCTTATGATAAACCTCCATGGCCATCTTCCTTGTCAGCTCTGCCTTCATAACCACCCACACCTTAAGCCCACCTATCCAAAGGTCTGCCATGCATCTGTATCCCCACTTGGGATGGAAAGCAGCTGGGAAGCTCAAGCACGCACTAGTGAGAGGTGGATATAGACTGGATGGCAAAAGTTGGCAACCTTGCACAACTTTTGCAATCTAGGAAATGAAGTACTTCAGCAGTAATTCACTAGGCTAATAGAATGCAAGTATCTGAGTCAGTGTGACATTAATAGGCAAAGGAGAAAATGGGAAACTGACCTTAAACACGGATAAGACTCAATTTCAACTGTTACCATACTTAAACCATAAAATGAGCACAAACTCAAATACTAGTAATAACAAAATTGGCAACCATGCACGATTTTCTGGATTGGAGATTGGACCACTGAGTGTCCAACTGCGGTAGATGGAATCAGGGTTTACAAGGCTGAGTGCCTGAGGGTGAGTCCGAGTCATGGTCCACTGGTGCGATTATTAAATCATAGTGAGCAACATTTAGTATGCTTGTCCTATGTAAGTGACATAAATATTACCCTTCAGCAGCTCCCTTTGAAGATGTGAACCACCTGACGGGGTCATATATCCTGCTAAATACTGTGATACCTCTTAGCATGATCAATTGTGCTTGGCACTTAACCTCGCTGCATATGAACATGTCGTCAAGTGCGCCCTTATAAAGTCATGGATTGGCCACACTTTGTCAAATTTGTTGACAGTGGCAAACTTTTCTCAAACCTGTAATTCTAATTGTTCATATGCAAGAGAGTTATGTGAACTTCTGCATACTTTATCGACAACTTTCAGAATATTACCCATCTTCTGATGAGTGTACACTTTTGTGAGGTTGAGCTCATCCTTTGAAACAAGCTTTACATACTCCTCAATCAATGGTCAATCAAATTCAATGAAAACATGTGAGTTTACACATGGCAACATACCTGAATTCTTTCAAATACTCATTTATCCCAGGTAGGTGCCACTGCCTTCTCCAAGGTATATCCTCACCGTCCTGGTTGACCAGCTTCACCTGGTGGTTTTCTGATCACTTGTTGCCCATCTGTGTCCTCTGCTATTGTTTCTCACACCTGTTGAGGTAATGGCCCACCATGCACTGACTCCGATGAAGAAGTGGAAACTGCATTGTATTGGCTTCTCTGCCTATTTCTCTCTCTGCGTGTTTGAATGCGTCTCACAGATGATGGCAGACCAGTATGAATAATTAATGGACATGTCGCATGAGAGTAATAAGCTAGATTGGTATGCACAAGCAAAGGTAGGATGCTAGGGTGGATGTCATCACAGAATGTGGGCATTGGCTCATTGGCGAGGGCCAGGGAGGATTCAGAATCTGACATCATAGCACCTTTTGTCCACAGACTTATATAATCTTGTGTTCTTTGTAACTTTGAATGACATCAGCATGATCTTGTGGTGATCAGTTGGTCTTCCCTCCTACTTGCTCATCCATGGCACATTTGGAGGCATGAGAAACCCAGGCTCTTCAAAGGGTGCTTCAGTGCCCATGTGGACCTGCCCAACACTTATTACTTGATCTGGGCAGGAATATACTAGTCTAATTTCAACTATCAGCAGTTCAATGCTGGTCTGTCATCCAGATTATGATAAAGGTGAGTGCTCTACCCACAGGTATGACACTAGTAGACTGATCCCAGCAATCTGTGCATCAATGCGCCACAGTCATTGCCTTGGTCTCCAGGCATTCTTGATATTTGTTGTAATTTCCCAATCTTGCGAAGGTCACTTATCCACCACATTGCAATTTCTGTTCTACATCAAGCTCCCTCATCTGCCCTGCTCCCCAGGTTTCAAAATTTGTGCGCCTGGCAAACACGTAAACTTTCCTTTCCATCTCTTCAAGATGCTTCAAGATGCGCGCTCATGAACAAGACTCCAAACCTCCAGGGACTATTGATCATCCCATCCATTTCGAGATTGTACCCAGTAGCTCTCTGCCTCTGTCACAACCCTAGGCCCAGAAATACAATACCTGTGCTCACACCAAATACTGTCGCATCTGAGCATCAGCCAAGCTTAAAAGGTAACCTTTTTATTGCTCTCAACATACCCTCCCCAGACTTTAGGTATCTTAACTCGATGCTCAGGCCCACCTGTCTACTCTCAGTTTCTAAATGCAATCTTTCTACATGAGCCAAATGCTGCTGTATACCGCCTCGATTGAGTTCAGTGGAGGTCAGGGAGGTGTCAAGAATGTCCCAAGGACCTGTACGGTGGATCATTAATATTGCTTGACACAATGCAAGTAAGTCATTCAGGTTATGCTGCTGAGGATCATTGCAAAGGCCATCTATCATTGTATGCATTTGGTGAGCATTGGGCCTGCAACCATGCATGACCCAATGCAATCTGAACGTGAATGTTTCCATTTTATTTGCCTGCCTCAAGGGAGTCTAGCCCAGAAAGTCCACCATGGCAAGGGATGTATTGAGCCTGCAATCATGCTTGACCCAACACATGGCACTCAAGACTACTCAGAGCATAATGGAATCCAAATGTAGATGTTGTTTTTGATTTGCCTGTGCCTGGCCTAAAAGATTGCCGTTGTGAAGGTCATGTCGGGCCCGCAATCATGCTTGACCCAACAATGGCACTCAATACTTGGGAGCATGATCAGGGCCAATCTGGATGTGGATGTCCTTTTCAATTGCCTGTAAGCAAGTTTCTGTTTGCTATGATGGCTGATCTGGACATAGATGTGGGTTTCAATTTGCCTACCTCTAGTCAGTCTAGTCTGGAGAATTGGCCGCTGGCACGATTATTAAATCACAGTGAGCAACATTTAGTATGTTTGTCCTATGTAAGTGACATGAATATTTGTGATTAGATCTGATTTCGTAGAAAGTAGTTGGATGTGACATATGAATATGTAGGAATCCTGCAAAAAAATGGGTTCTCAGGGAGGAACTGTGATGTGTGATGTGATTTTCAATATCAAGGCCACTCCATCCACCTTTCTGAGGCTCTCGGGATGTTTCCAAGTTGGAAGATCGTGCTTGCAGAGTTTAAGGGTGGTAAAACTAACAGGAGCAAGTTTGAGGAGGATCTGTTAGTAGAATAATTTTTTAAAGGAAGGGATGTACTTGGGATGGGCTCAAGTTGACACATAGTGCTTGCAGAGCTCAAGCATTGTAGAACAAACTAGGAGCAAGTCTGAGGAGGATCTGTTAGCACAATAACAATTTTAAAACAAGGGACATACTTGGGATATTGTTTACAGAGTCTCCTAGGTATGTTCCCCGATGCTTTTGGGACAGCGATTGGTAGGGGCAAATAGAGAGTAATAACCTGGGGTTTGTGCTGCATCCTTGAAAGCTTGAACTGTAAAACAAGATGTGAATATAGACTGGATGGCAAAGGTTGGCAACCTTGCACAACTTTCACACTCTAAGAAACAAAATACTTTGGCAGTAATTCACTAGGCTAATAGAATGCAAGTATCTTGAGTCAGTGCAACATTAATAGGCAAAGGAGAAAATGGGAAACCAATCTTGAATATGGATCAGACTCAATTTCAACCATCGCCAGGCTTAAACCATAAAACAAGCATGAACTTGAATACTAGTAATGACAAAATTGGCAACCATGCCCAAGTTTTGGCATTAGACCTCGCTGAGCCTACAACTGCAACCAGGGTTTACAGCGGTGAGGCCTGAGGCCTGAGGGTCGGAGCTAAGGCAGTGTTATGTGAGTTGTGACCATTTATGTGACAGATGGTTACATGGTGACCAAGTTCTGAGTCAAGTGTCTTGTTCTCTCGATACTCCCATGGACCTCTAGTAGTAGATCTTGTGCATGGTTGCCAAGGTCAACATCAGCCTAGGGATCTTGTTACCTATGTGAGATGTTCACATCTCAAGCTTGCTTACTATCAGGCATGATTGGTACTGATTCCAACTCAAGCCTAGTCATCTACTTGTTCTCTTGATACACCTCTCCCATGGACCTCTAGTACTAGATCTTGTGCATGGTTGCCAAGGTCATCATCAGCCTGGGGACCTTATAACTTATAACTTTCAAGCTGTCACCTATATGAGATCTTTCATGCATGATTACTGCAGCTGGGTACTTATCTGATTTGTACACATTGTCTTTGACTCCCACACATTGCCATGTGTTGGGTCAAGCATGACTGAGGGCCTGACATGATGTTTGCGACGGTAATTTCTTTATGCCAGGCTCACTTCAGGCAGGCGAATCAAAAACCTTGGCTGTCATGTGTTGGGTCAAGCATGATTGTGGGCCCAATTGAGACTACCAGGTGATAACAATCTCATTGTTAGCTTAGTGGGTTACCCTCCCAGTATCATCAGTGTGCCCTCACATACATAGTGCAGAAACATCCTCTAGACAATCTCAGTGCTAATCCAGCTGGCTCATGTAGGTGAGCATCACATATGATCACTGAGTTGAAACTGGAGGGAATGTTATGTGTTCACAAGTAGAAAGGCCTCCTACATCATAGCATCCTCCAAGCTAAACTGCTCCATCGATGGTTTGCACTTGGGCTCATCAAGTCAGCTTCTGTGATACATATCTTTATGGTGCAGATCTTATAACTCTTCTTTCAGCTTGCATTATCTCTTACATTTCCCAAGGTTTGCTTTCATCCTATTATCTTCACTCGAGGGCTTTGAGCTTGACAGCCGTCTTTCCAGGCCATTGTCTGCATATCAAATGAGAAGACCCTCGATGCCTACAATGCATTAGTGCTCCACAACCAAGCTTTCTCAGATGAAATCTCTTCTTTGGAACTTCACCTGAAGCAACCTTTCCCTACACTTACTCAAAAGGTCTGGCAGCTACTTTCTTGCCTCACCCACATAGATACCCTTATCATCCAGCGACCATGTATAACTTCCATGGAGGGCTCAGCACAGTTCAGAAATCTGTGATTTCCCAACCTGGCCCTGCTCTCAGCAATGTTGCTTCCCCATAGCAGGATCATCAGTTTCTTGATCGGCAATCCACATATCATGACAATCATATTGTCAAACCCAATGAGATGTAAATGCATTAGGTGTCCCTCCCTTGCAACCACTGAGATATCAGGACCTTCATCGTGTGTGTCTGCATTGGTGGCCATCAGCCCATTGGTCTGCCAGATCATGGTGACATACATACACTCCCGAGACACTCACACCCACCTCTTCATGTCCCTCATGTCATCGCCTCCACACATCACCTACCTACATTTGGACATCTCCACAGAGCATGACTCTAAAATCCTTGTGTCAATCGCTGCCTCTGCACCCTTTGTTGAGACCCTAAAGCTCGATGAAAAGTTCTCAAGTGGCCAGGTATGAACGAACCTGGGAGATAATTTCCTCAGTGCTTACAAAACTTATAGGAGCATCCATGGTGCAATACTGTGCACTGGGTGTTGGGCCTTCAGTGCCTCGAGTCTTTGTCCAGGTTCTCATTGCATACTCAGTCATCCCTCATCAAGCAGCCAGGGAATAGGCTTGAAGAGCGACATCTTATATCCAACTGGAGTGGAGAACAAACACATTATCCAAGGCAGCTTAGCTCTTTGACAATTTAGTACTTGTGGGGCAAAGAAACTAGCTACTGGAGTGCTTGGACTAGGGGGGCAGCAAGGTGGCAGAGGGAATTGTCAGCATGCAACCCAGTGATCCAGTTCTAAGCTTCTGTCCAGTGCTGGACGTGAGCCAACTACTTGACAGGAATGTAACATTTAGCTAGTTCCAATTCTAGTTGTTGGTCACATATTATGTAATAAATTTAAAGTAACTTGTCTCTAAAATTTGTAGTCACAACTGATACTTACTTGAGGTCAAATGAATGATTCCCATGCTTGATCTACCTATGTTCATGGATCACATCTTTGGAAATTGAGAACTAGTGACTTATTGAACTGCCTGATGAATAAGGTCAGTCAGCCCAGGCCAAACAACACTGCCTAGTGACTTGAGGGAGGGACAGGGCCATGCTGGGCCTGCAGACAATCTGAGACAACCTGGCGTGGCTGCCCTACTGCCAGAAATGCACCGGCAAAAGGTCTAAACTGGTTTTATTGCTCGAGCTGGCATGGTGGCCTCATGAGAAGGAGGTCCCAAGTAGCCTGTAGTTTTTGGGCCACTGAAGAAGCAGATCCTGCCATGGGTCGCCAGAACCAGTGTTCAACCCCAGGATGATATTTGTAGACCAAGTGGCAAGTCCGATTGGGGATGGCCAATCCAGAACAAGAACTGGTTGCAGCTGCGACTATGTCATGCTTGAATTTTCCATCTCCCTCATTGAAGGTCTTTGTCCTATCATGATAAAGATTTTAGAGAAAAGCAGGCAGCAGGATGCAGATCAAATAACTGTGGACAGGTAGAAGATGGAAACGGGGTCTCACCAGATGAGTATTTGAAATTTGACCTTTACCTCAACTGAAATACCACACCTAAACTGATTGGAAATACTCATTCTATAATGTTCTATAACATAGGTAGAACTCAAAACTTTTCTCAAGTGAATAGTGCCAGTTATAAAAGGAAATACTATGGTCAATCAAGATGCTAATGCTATGTTCTGGTAGGTATATGTTGCAATGGTCTTCTGAGTGACCCAGCTCGGCCTCCCCTTCTTGATGACAAACAGATAGCTGGGGAGATAAGGATGCTTATGACCTGCATTGATAGGCTCCCAAGTCTTTTGAGTGGTTCTCATCCACATCTGCAGTGCATTCTTTCCATCTGTATGGATGAAGATGTTGCCATGAACTGTGCTATTGCATGGAGGTGGGGTTTCAAGGGGTGCATTTCCTAATGATTTGAACCACCCCATGTACTCCTCAATTAAGCGAATTTTGCACTTGCTCCGGTAGGTTAAGGGTAACATGTGAACAGCAGCTGTATGATTCAACACATCAATATGCAGGCAGCAAAGAGAGATTCAGTGCTGACCGGAGTCTTGGGAATCAGGTCCCAGGGGAGAGGTGTTGCCACCAGTTTGAACAGGGTTTGTCGCTGTGGATGTGTAGCAGTCGTTTCCTCATCTGGGACTGTCAACAAATGAACCTCAGGTGAAATATACCAGAACTGACCAATATCATCCATGTGGAGTTCATCCCAGCCCAGTGACAAGGGGGGTGGCATGTCAACTGAAAAGACTTCTCATGTGACTGGAACACTCTATGAAAAGAGGTAGGTCAGGCAGGAAGTTGAAATTCCAACATGAGCAGGATCTTACATCCATGTGCTGCCCAGGAATGATAGTGACTAGACCTGGATCTTTTCAGAGGGGGTGTCAAATGGGAAACTGTTGCTTGTGGATTGGAACAACCTGAAAACAGCCAGAAGAAGTATTAGGTGGGCCAAAAAGTAGTGAGTGATGACATATGTCTATCTCAACCCAATGATGTGCCCTATTTAGAGTTGGACTATGGGTCGCAAGTAGAATCTTGGTTGCTGGATATCGTGGAGCTTTCATTGTGGGATACAACTAGGAAACAAGCAGGCTTAGTCATCCATCACTGCTCTTATAGCAGTCAGCACAGAATGTCCATAACAATGAGACCTTTATGAATTAAAGAACACTGAAGAAAGACAAAATATGAATGACCAGCAGAAGGGGCTTGATGCACAAAAGAAACAAGGGGCAGCGATTCAGAACCAACAAAGCCAGAAGAAACCATTAGTATCAGAGCCAGAAACATTGCAGTGACAATACATGTACATTGACAAAAGTTGACCAGTTGGTTTGTTTGGTATGTTCAACAAGATAAGATTAGATATTGGTTGCTTACTGGAAGCCACGCTTTCAAATCCTAACACTGACAGACAAAAATTGCTCAACTTCATTACAAATGTTGGTGCATATAATCTGTTTCCCCATCATCTATTGGCAAATGACACTGTCCTGTGCGATATACCTCCCTGGGCCACGAGGAGCCAACCAAAGGTTGGTGACAAGTCCCATTTAAAATGGTGCTGCCTGACTTTGCATCTGATATCCAACTGATATCTTGTCATTTATATAGCTGATTTCTACAATGGAAACCTCGTATTGAAGCGAAAATGCCAGGCAGTTGTTCAGGAAGTTGTGCTGCACCTAAAGCAAGGTTTTGAGTTGATGGCTACAGCAATTGCTAGAGGCAACATCATCACCAGCCTTCTTGGTCATACGTATACAACCCACAGAACTACACATCGGCCGCTGGTACAGTGCTGCACTTCACTTCAGCCAATATTTTCTTGCCAAGTTTTTCGATAGCAACACAATGCCTTTGTAACTGGAATGTGTGCAAGGCCCGGTAATAGATACCATGATAGCTTGACAGCAATTGCATGCAAGTGACAGGACAATGAACTGGGGTGGAGCAGCTGTTATCATCAGACTCAAACCTGTTTCAAGGAGAACAGCAGGACTTACCAGCTATCCCATCACTTTCCACCCCCGATATGACTTCACAGATGGAAACTTACTTGAGCCTAGATGGAATGGTGAGTCAAGGAAGTTCAACAAACATTATACAACACACACTACAACACACACCATCAAAACCCCAATGTAATTCACTGCTTGCCAGTGCTAGTGAAGTGTGGGGCAACTGACCAAATCAGTGCACAAGGGTAGGGTTTGGAGGCCTCATTCCTGTGACAATCAATGAAGGTATGTCACTCCAGCGCATTATAAATTAGAGCACCTGTCCAGTGTCATGCCTTGAGCCCCACAAGATGAAGGAACCTAAATTCAAATTTGAGCCATGGCAATACCTTTGTAATGAGATACATACCTTCTGCTGAGCCTTCCAAACTGCGAAAGAACAGTGGTCTCAGGAACTTGAAGATCGCGCTTGTGCGATAAAAGGAATCAACCGCGATACGGCAATGAATATTCATCAACACTGAAGAAATGTGCTGCCAGATCAGATGCCTGCATTCAGTGAAAACTGGGATCCATCAGTTCTACTAAAAAAATGAGTATGCACCATCACAGCTCAGAGATATGAAACCTACCACAGGTGTGAGGAAGTTATTCATTGTTATACCCCAACCCCAACCCCCCTGCTGGCTCCTGAGGTGGCAGGTGAAGTGGTGGTGACCACCTCCAACTGAAAGATAAGAAGCCCTGGCATTGGTTGTTGGGATAGCATTGGATGAAGAGGTGTGGGTACTCACACATGTGCCAGCATCACAATAACTAAATGAAAGTCAGTATCATGCAGAGACACACAAGATGCTACATACCTGATAAACTGGCAGTCAGACATATCCTTGATCATCCACTTGATAGAGCCCACACATTGGTCCTGGACACCCTGATCACATTGTTCCACTTATGGTAGCTGCAACAACCCATGGTGCCTTGATGACTGGAATGCATGCGAGACATGGTGGAGAGGTTGCGTAAAATTTACAGGCAACAGGAAAGTGAACTGAGCTGAGCAACTGTAATCATTAAACTAGAACAGTTTGGACAAAAAGCAAAACTTACCAGCTATCCCACCCTGATATGGTTTGAAACTTAGTTGAACCTACAGCAGAATGGTGAGTCAAGGAATTTCAACGAACATGATACAACACACCATCAAAACCCCGACATTCACTGCCAAGTGTGCAAACTAGTTGTGCAGTTGACATTGCACCTGTGCCTTTGCATCAACAATAACCTGTGAAATTGTCCATGAGAAATATAAGCATAAGATGACACAGCTCTCACTGTGGGTCATTTTATGCAATTTGCTGTTCTGAGAGGCTTAGACCTGGTGTAACCTGAATATGTTTGGCCGGGAGAAAGATTTCAAGGAAGTTGAAATGTGCAACCTACCAACAATTGAAAGGTGACCATGAGAAATTCCAGATCAAGTACCATTCTGATAAGATATGATAATCTAGTGATAGTATCGTCAAGGCCATGCCCATTGGCCTGGGGTCTCAACTGGTTCTACAGGTCAATAGCAGGCTTCCAAATAGCATTAACTTTGTTTCTGCTGTTCTGTACCTTGTTCATCTTCTGCCACTCTGCTCACCCTGAAGCATGGAAACTGGCAGTCACATAAAATCATAACAAGTCATATCTAATCACTTTGTTTCTGGGCTGGTGAGGCAGGCATAAGGCTGAACCTATTGATATATTGTCGATGGCTTCCTGACATTGACTTTCAAAAGTCCTTGCTGCAAGATGACCACTTGAGAATGAATAGCCATGGGTGTGGGAGCACAGATGGAGTTGGCCATAGCTCAATATGCGGAGCAGAGGTGGGAGTAACAGGTGCATTGGTTCTAAGAGCATGGAGGGCATGAGCAAAAATAAGACAGCTAGATGGCATGAGGAGCACAGTGGAGTATGTACTAAGGCAGAAAGTGAGAGGCTAATACCCTGTGGAAGTGATGTGTGCATTGTCATCAGCTCTACACATGAAATAATCACTACTGCTTGTCTCTCTGCATTCCCCAGAGTATGTGCACCATTGGTTGTACAAATCCACTGAGACTTGGCACATCAAATCCCAATGTCCAAGTGACTTCACCGCCTCAATATTCTCAATCAAACCTGATCACATATATCATACAACCATCAATCAATGTGCCCCCCATAGCACTTGACCCAATACTGAGAGGAGGCTGACCCTGTAGCACCTGCAGGGCTTTGGAGAGAAAATACAACGAGTTGTGGCTTCCAAGAGGGCAAAAACTTTATAATGTGGACGATGTGTTGTCTGGAGAAGCAGATGAGATTGTGGTCAGGTTTCATGTAGGGGTTCGAGGACAAACAGAGGGCATTGGGATGTATTTGTGACTACCAGGACCAACTCAAACTTCCAAAATAGATTCAAGGTCTTTGATGCACACAGGAAAGGCAGAAAGAAGGCAGCACTCAAAAGTACATCAACAAATAAAATGTGTGCACACCACTCCCAATTTGTTTAGTGAGAGTATCACTTGCAATTACATCAACAGCAGGTGACCTGTGAGTGTAGTTTAACACTTGATGAGAATGCTTAATGCCCAAAGCTCTTCCGCTGTGAAGCAAAATGCCTGGAGATGAACATTGTGCCAGCCTTAAGAATAAGAATCTGCTATGTGAGACTAACTTGTTGAATCTCATGCTCAGAAGGAGCCCTATTGTTGCATACAATACATTGTGCCCACAACTATGCTTGACAAATCCATGCACATGATCCAGCCCATGTTCAAAGGTCACTTGGAATGCTGTCCCAAGTATCTTCATTCACAAAGAGGTGGCCTGTAACCGTGATCATTGCATAACCCAATGCATACAGGTTGCGCAGTTCAAGGATCATTGCAAAGGTCGCCTATAGTCATCATACGGCATTGAGGTTGCAACCATGCATGTTTTGTCTCAAGTAACTCTAGCCTGGAGAATTTGCCGTGGTGAACAACGGATCAGGCCTACAATCATGCCTAATGCACTCGAGACTGGATAATCTGAACATGTATGTGGTTTTTGATTTGCCTGCCTGAAGAGATTCTGGAGTAAAGAAATCACTATTGCGAATGTCATGTTGGGACCGCAATCATGCTTGACCCATCACATGGCGCTTGGCAGGAGTCGAAGACAATGTGTACAAATAAGTGCCCATCCATGAGAGATCTAGACAGACATGATAAAACATCTCGCATAGGTGACAGTTCAAAAGTCATAAGGTATAAGGTCCTTAGGCTGATATTGTATTCTGTGGGCATGCATACATGGGTTTGAAACATGAGTTGCAAGTGTACCATAGTAAAGGAGACAGGAGGAAGGTGTCGAGGTATGCCAAGGATGTAGGTGTAATAACATTGAAGATGGGATGGGCTCAAGTCAACAGGTAGTCCTTGCAGAGTTCAAGCATTGTAGAACAAACTAGAAGCAAGTCTGAGGAGGATCTGTTAGCACAATAACAATTTTAAAACAAGAGAGTACTTGGGATATTGTTTATAGAGTCTCCTAGGTACGTTCCCTGATACTTTTGGGACAGCAATTGGGAGGGGCAAGTAGAGAGTAATAACCTGAAGCATAAATTTCAAACAGGACTACAGCTAGACGATGGGTTTGTGCTGCATCCTTGAAAGCTTGAACTGTAAAACAAAAGGTGAATATAGACTGGATGGCAAAAGTTGGCAACCTTGCACAACTTTTGCACTCTAAGAAATGAAATACTTTGGCAGTGATTTACTAGGCTAGTATCTTGACTCAGTGCAACATGAATAGGCAAAGGAGGAAATGGGAAACCAACCTTGAATGCAGATAAGATTCAATTTCCACCACTGGCATAAAGAAATCACTATCGTCAACATTGTGTTGGGACCACAATCATGCTTGACCCAACACATGACATGCAAGACTACTTGGAGTGATGGCCAAGTCATCCAAAAGTAGATGTTAGTTGTTAGTTGTCAATTGCCTGCCTCAAGTCAGTCCAGTCTGAATAAGTTGTTGCAGTGAAGGACATGTTGGGCTCGCAATGATGCTTGACCCAACACATGATGGCCAAGGTTTTTGATTTGCCTGCCTGAAGTGAGCCTGGCATAAAGAAATTACCATCATGAACATTGCATCAGGCCCTCAATCATGCTTGACCCAACACATGGCAATTTGTGGGAGTCAAAGACGATGTGTACAAATCAGATAAGTACCCAGCAGCAGTAATCATGCATGAAAGATCTAGTCAGACACAATAGAACATCTCGCATAGGTGACAGCTCTAAAGTTATAAGTTATAAGGTCCCCAGGCTGACGATGACCTTGGCAACCATGCACAATATCTAGTACTAGAGGTCCATGGGAGAGGTGTATCGAGAGAACAAGTAGATGACTAGGCTTGAGTTGGAATCAGTACCAATCATGCCTGATAGTAAGCTGATAGTAAGCAAGCTTCAGATGTGAACATAGGTAATAAGATCCCTAGGCTGATGTTGACCTTGGCAACCATGCACAAGATCTACTACTAGAGGTCCATGGGAGTATTGAGAGAACAAGACACTTGACTCAGAACTTGGTCACCATGTAACCATCTGTCACATAAATGGTCACAACTCACATAATGCTACCTTGGCTCCGACCCTCAGGACTCAGGCCTCAGCGCTGTAAACCCTGGTTGCAGTTGTAGGCTCAGCAAGGTCTAATGCCAAAACTTGGGCATGGTTGCTGATTTTGTCATTACTAGTATTCAAGTTCATGCTTGTTTTATGGTTTAAGCCTGGCGATGGTTGAAATTGAGTCTGATCCATATTCAAGATCGGTTTCCCATTTTCTCCTTTGCCTATTAATGTTGCACTGACTCAAGATACTTGCATTCTATTAGCCTAGTGAATTACTGCCAAAGTATTTTGTTTCTTACAGTGCAAAAGTTGTGCAAGGTTGCCAACCTTTGCCATCCAGTCTATATTCACATCTCATTTTACAGTTCAAGCTTTCAAGGATGCAGCACAAACCCATTGTCTAGCTGTAGTCCATTTGAAATTTATGCTTCAGGTTATTACTCTCTATTTGCCCCTACCAATCGCTGTCCCAAAAACATTGGGGAACGTACCTAGGAGACTCTATAAACAATATCCCAAGTACTCTCTTGTTTTAAAATTGTTATTGTGCTAACAGATCCTCCTCGTTGCTCCTACTTTGTTTTACAATACTTGAGCTCTGCAAGCACTATGTGTCAACTTGAGCCCATCCCGTCTTCAATGTTATTACACCTATGTCCTTGGCATACCTTGATGCCTTCCTCCTGTCTCCCTTACTACGGTACACTTGCAACTCATGTTTCAAACCTGTGTATGCATGCTCCATACATATAAACAACATCCCAAGTATGTCCCTTCTTTTAAAAAATTATTCTACTAACAGATCCTCCTCAGACTTGCTCCTGTTAGTTTTACCACACTTAAACTCTGCAAGCATGACCTTCCAACTTGGACCCTTCCCGAGAGCCTCAGAAAGGTGGATGGAGCAGCCTTGATATTGAAAATCACATCACACATCACAGTTCCTCCCTGAGAACCCATTGTTTTGCAGGATTCCTACATATTCATATGTCACATCCAGCTACTTTCTACAAAATCAGATCTAATCACAAATATTCATGTCACTTACATAGGACAAACATACTAAATGTTGCTCACTGTGATTTAATAATTGTGCCAGTGGCCAATTCTCCAGACTAGACTGACTAGAGGTAGGCAAATTGAAACCCACATCTATGTCCGGATCAGCCATCATGCATCATGGACCAAGTAGTTTTGAGTGTTGGGTCAAGCATGATTGCAGGCCCGACACATCGTTTGCGATGGCAAATTCTCCAGACTAACTCACTTGAGGCAAATCAAAAACAAATATTCACATTTGGATTGCATTGGGTCATGCACAGTTGCAGGTCCAACACTCAATGAATGTGTATGATGATACCTAGGACTGCAGATGACCTTTGTAAAGGTAGGCTGAGCATTGCAAAAGTCGTGTCAGTTTGCTGAAAATGCATAGCAAACAGAAACTTGCTTACAGGCAATCAAAAAGGACATACAAGTCCAGATTGGCCATGATCATGCTCCCAAGTAGTTTTGAGTGCCATTGTTGGGTCAAGCATGATTGCGGGCCCAACATGACCTTCACAACAGCAATCTTTTAGGCCAGGCACAGGCAAATCTGCTCTGAGTAGTCTTGAGTGCCATGTGTTGGGTCAAGCATGATTGCAGGCTCGATACGTACCTCGCCATGGCGGATTTTCTGGGCTAGACTCCCTTGAGGCAGGCAAATAAAATGGAAACATTCACATTCAGATTGCATTGGGTCATGCATGGTTGCAGGCCCAATGCTCGCTGAATGCATACGATGATAGACAGCCTTTGCAATGATCCTTCAGCAGCATAACCTGAATGACTTACATGCATTGTGTCAAGCAATATTAATGATCCACCATATGGGTCCTTGGGACATTCTTGACACCTCCCTGACCTCCACTGAACTCAATTGAGGTGGCATACAGCAGCATTTGGCTCATGCAGAAAGATTGCATTTAGAAACTGAGAGTTGACAGGTGGGCCTGAGCATCGAGTTAAGATACCTAAAGTCTGGGGAGGGTATGTTGAGAGCAATGAAAGGTTACCTTTTAAGCTTGGCTGATGCTCAGATGCGATGGCATTTGGTGTGAGCACAGGTATTGTATTTTTGGGCCTAGGGTTGTGACAGAGGCAGAGAGCTACTGGGTACAATCTCGAAATGGATGGGATGATCAATAGTCCCTGGAGGTTTGGAGCCTTGTTTGTGAGTGTGCATCTTGAAGAGATGGAAAGGAAAGTTTACGTGTTTGCTGGGCACACAAATTTTGAAACCTGGGGAGCAGGGCAGATGAGGGAGCTTGACATAGAACAGAAATTGTGATGTAGTGGATAAGTGACTTTCACAAGATTGGGAAATCAATGGCGCACAATGAATATCGAGAATGCCTGGAGACCAAGGCAATGACTGCAGCACATCGATGCACAGGTTGCTGGGATCAGTCTACTAGTGTTGTACCTGTGGGTAGAGCACTCACCTTTATCATAATCTGGACAACGGACCAGCGTTGAACCACCGATAGTTGAAATTAGACTAGTATATTCCTGCCAAGATTGAGTAATAAGTGTTGGGCAGGTCCATGTGGGCACCAAAGCACCCTTTCAAGAGCCTTGGTTTCTCATGCGTCCAAATGCACCAGGGATGAGCAAGTAGGAGGGAAAACCAACTGATCACCATGAGGTCATGCTGACATCACTCAAAGTTACAAAGAACACAAGATATGTATAAGTCTGAGTGTCTTGCATGGACAAAAGGTGCTACAATGTCAGATTCCAAATCCTCCCTGGCCCTCGCCAATGAGCCAATTCCCACATTCTGTGATGACATCCACCCTAGCATCCTACCTTTGCTTGTGCATACCAATCTAGCTCATTACTCTCATGCGACATGTCCATTAATTATTCATACTGGTCAGCCATCATCTGTGAGACCCATTCAAACATGCAGAGAGAGAAATAGGCAGAGAAGCTGATACGATGCAGTTTCCACTTCTTCATCAGAGTCAGCATGCAGTGGGCCATTACCTCAACAGGTGCAAGAAACAATAGCAGAGAACACAGATGGGCAACAAGTGATCAGAAAACCACCAGGTGAAGCTGGTCAACCAGGACGGTGAGGATATACCTTGGAGAAGGCAGTGGCACCTACCTGGGATAAATGAGTATTTGAAAGAATTCAGGTATGTTGCCATTTGTAAACTCACATGTTTTCATTGAATTTGACTGACCATTGAGGAGTATGTAAAGCTTGTTTCAAAGGATGAGCTCGACCTTACAAAAGTGTACACTCATCAGAAGATGGGTAATATTCTGAAAGTTGTCGATAAAGTATGCAGAAGTTCACATAACTCTCTTGCATATGAACAATTAGAATTACAGGTTTGAGAAAAGTTTGCCACTATCAGCAAATTTGACAAAGTGTGGCCAATCCATGACCTTGTAAGGGTGCACTTGACAACACATTCATATGCAGCGAGGTTAAGCGCCAAGCACAATTGATCACACTAAGAGGTATCAAAGTACCTAGCAGGATATATGACCCCATCAAGTGGTTCACATCTTCAAAGGGAGCCGCTGAAGCATAATATTCATGTCACTTACATAGGACAAACCAGCACCCCCTCCCACTGCTGCGAGCAACTGCTCACAGGGTAGAGACAGAGTGCAAGAGGCAAGGAGACAGAGAGTGGCGGCAACAGCAGCAACTAGCCTAAGGGATGTTGTTGACGTCTCTTGGGCCATAGCTAAGTTGTTTTTTTTTGTTTATCATTTCATTTTGTTATCAACAAAAATTTTAGGTGCTAACTACCACTATGACAACTGGTGCCCACAATAAGGAGCAGCACCCCAAGATTGTGGGTGCTAGCACTTGAGGATGATGCCAGCATGCCCAAACGACTGCAGCTGACCTGGCAGGCCCCAGCACTGGTGGAACGACAACAATGGGTTCGACTACCATGAACAAAGCACCATCCACCTCCAGCCTTGCGAGCAACTGCTTGTGGGGTGGATGGTGAGTGGAACAGTGATGACAGCCAAGGGGGAAGGGAGGCAACACTGACAGGGAGACCACCTGGGGGAATGAGGGGGAGGGGAGATGGTGGGGAGGGAGAATGAGAACGACAATGCCACTGCCATGCTGGTTCCAAAAAAATGTATTTGCATCTGCATATAACAGTAGTCATACAACCCCAAGAAATGCTATATCTTGTTACTAAGTGTTCTATAATTATGAATTAATATATTAAGTGGCACCATGTCAAAGTGATGTTCATCTGGAGGCTGCAGATTCGAGCATTTGGCCAGAGATGCATGTGGAAAATAATGGGCAAAGGAATTGATTCTCTTCCTTCTAACACGTCAGTACCCCAAGACTAATGGCAGTGAGCACCTCATCAGTGCATTGGTCATCGCTCCCATCTTCAGGATCATGATCACGATCCTGCTCTGGCAGAGAGCCACCTTCATCTACATTGTCTGGTTCTGAGTCTGTGGTATCACTGCCCTCCACATCCTCCTCCTGGTCCAACTCTAACCCATTATCTTGGTCTTGAAAAACATAGTTCTCTAGCCAGAGCAACTCTGTGCACCATTCAGGGAAGATGATGCAGGCTTGTCAAATAGAGGGAAGATGAATGTGAGACATTAGGTTTGCAATTCCAGGCTCAAGGATGAGCATGAGTTCCATAAGCATGGGCCATTTGATTTGCAGTAAATCAGTGGGGGTGAGCTCAATGCCATGAATGGCAATAACAGTGTCCTCCAGTTGAGGTAATGGAACTAGGAAGTCATAGAAGGTCCAGGGCATGGATGCATAGAGCCTGGGCTGAAGCGCAGCAAGACCCAGGGTCATGACGGTGAGATGTTTGATAGACAATTGGAAAGTGCTGGCAGCAAAATCAATGCAATGAGTATTGGCCAAATAAAAGCACCCTGTTTCCAACAGTGGAGCATCTATCCTGACCATAGGAAGTAAGGGACTGGCATGGTAGTGACCTGCTGCCCGAATAAAGAGCTTGGTGGCAGCAGGTAAATGGACTGTCCTGAGATCATGCAGCCAATTTACTTTGACATCAGGTTTTTTTGCGATAGTGCAGAAGTCTGTGAACAAGGCCTCTGTGCTCACCAGGGCACAGTGAAGAGCAGAGCCATACTCTGTGATGCTGTGCATGCTTGTACAACACATCATCAGCACTGTGACAGAGGGAAGCTTTCCAAATAACACCTTTCCAATTCCATCGGTATCTCAATAACAGGGCATTTAAGTCTAGGGAGCTCGATTTGATATCTGACAGGGGATGTCTGATGCCTCCTCCTCAAGATGAAGGTGGGGACTCCTCTCATCACAGTGTACAGGTGTTCGAGGTTTGGAAACACAGGAATGGCAACAAAGTGAGTGAATGGTGATCTAACTTCAATGTGAAGCTCAGTTAAGGCATTGAAAGCACGTCTTCCTTCCAACATGTCAAATATTTGATCAGTAATTCCAGTATGCATTGTTGATCGATGGTTGTCTGACTCAACTACCACCAAATGCATTGACATGTTTGATGTTCACAAGCTGTCTATCAGATCCAGCCATCACCCAAAGTGGAGGAATGTTTTAGCAACCGGTGCTTTGTGAGAGGCCATATCATTGTCAAATTTGATGTTGAATATAGCAAAAGGGTTGGGGTGATTGTCAAGGATAGTACGGAATGTAGTGGATGTATGTTGCAGAGTAAGCCAGTGTAGATGAACTTCCGAGCATGCAATACTTCTGGAACAGGACAAGCTAATAAAACTGAGTTCTATGATCCAGTTGATTACTTCATAGCATAGAGAACTGTATGGATAATTGCTAGGAGGCATGATCAGAGAGGAGTGATTAGTCTTGAGGGGTGGTCTCAATGAGAATCTTTCACATCTGTTTTCTATTGACTGCTTTTGCTCACTTTGCTGTCAGATTCTTACTAAGAAACTCAATGGCGTTGCAAATACTTACCCGTGTCACAAAGCCTGCTGTGGTGCTTCTGTTTTGTGGTTGCCTCACCCACGGGACATATTTCATAGCCTTGATGTTGCGGTTGCAGCTGTGTAATAGCCGTCCAACCAACAACACCGAGGTTGTGGCCAGAAGGCACAGCTATTACAGCAATCTGAAAGTTACCTTGATACATGGTTGATCTAGGGTTGATTTCAAGTTCTCCAGTATTACGATGGTCTGTCTGACCTTTCAGGCATCCGATTCTATGTGTCCAATCTTATACATCATCCTCAGCAATTAATCTTGATAGTTGCCAGATATAATGTCATAGTCAATGCCTAGCTGGACCATTGGATGACTCTGGCCCTATTCTCCACCCCCATGCCCAGGTTGGCCCCTCCCCTATTCCTCTCATCTATTTCCATTCTGCTAAGTTTGGTTCTAGCCTCTGCCTCTTGTTCATCTTTTTAGACTTGCTGCTGGTTTTGCCAGTTGAATGCGGCCAGAAGATTCAAATGGCACCAGTGTCAGTTTGAAAAGAAAAATTGGTGATGTAACTATCAATGAAAAGTTGACTGTTAAACAGCCACATAAAAGATTGAGAGTTAGCAGTAATAAAAGTTCTGATACAACAGGTAGTGAAGTTTACCATATCTCAGTCCCTCTTGGTATAATATGGAGCAATAACAGTTGTGCACATGACTCTGTCTTTTCTATCCTTTATGCAGTGTGGAAGACTAATCCAGAGTATTGGAGTCATACTTTTGGTTCTATAAATGATGATATACTTGAGGATATATGCAATGGATTTCAAAGTCATTTAGATGGTCAGACTTTATTAGAAAATGTGAGGGACATATTTAGACATAAACTGGATGACTTAAGAATTGCTGGCTTGTGGTGGGGTAGGCATACATTAGTGGTTAGATTATTACAGCTTATGTTTACAACACCCACTCAAATTGTGTACAACTTACATGTTCTCAAAAACATACATTGACTCAGGCTCAAACTTGTCAACATTCTGTTTGGTCTTGCATTTTGTCTTCTGGAACAAGTCCTTATGTATCAATACAAGATTGGATTCAGAATCATCAGGAAGGTTCAATGTCTAGATGTTCTGAATGCAATCAACATCTCATATGTTCATATTCTTTTGTGTTGGTTCCAGCTATACTTATATCTGAATTTGAAGGAAAAATTAAAAAAATAGACCCAGAAGTGATGATTGTTAGCAGAAATAATCAGCCTTTTACAATAAAACTAAAAGGTATTATCTATCATGGAGAAGCACATTATATATCACCCATTGTTGTTAATGAGCAACTATGGTTTCATGATGGTATTACAACTGGTGCTAACATGGTATATGAGGGACTATTGCAATCTACGACAGGTATAATGCATTGCACAGGGAAAGAAGCAGTTGTGGCAATATATGCAAAGTGATGGTGAAATGCAAACTGTGCATTACATTATGGATTATGAACTTCTGTGATCCTGTTTCCATATCTAGTCCTCACCTAGTAACAATTATAATGATAACTTCTTATAGGAATAACTTGAACTGTAATATGTTCCATACTGACTGGCTGTAAATTTTTCTGTTTGTATGACTCATTACTTTAGAATGGAGGACTTGTTCATGCCAGGCTTTAGTCATGGCCCAATTGGACAAGTGGAATTTGTGAACTGGTGTCTTTATAAATTCTTCAGATCTGAGAAGGGACAGAATGTATAACATGGTCATAATTCCATTCCTTCCCAGATCTGAAGATTTTGTCAAGACACCAGTTCATGGATTCCATCCCTTCCCAGATCTGATGATTTTGTCAGGACATCAATTCATGTATTCTATCCCTTCCCAGATCTGATGACTTTGTCAAGACACCAGTTCATGGATTCCATCCCTTCCTAGATCTGATAATTTTGTCAGGACATCAATTCATGTATTCTGTCTCTTACCAGATCAGAAGGGACAGAATACATGAATTGATGTCCTGACAAAATCTTCAGATCTGAGAAGGGACAGAAATTAGAATAACATAGTTTTGATAAAATCTTCAGATCTGGGAAGGGATGGAATTATGACCACCTTATAAATTCTGTCCCTTCTCAAATCTGAAGAATTTATAGATACCAGTTCATGGATTCCATCCCATCCCAGATCTGATGATTTTGTCATGACACCAGTTCATGTATCAGCTGTTATTTCCCCTGATCTGGAGATTTTATCAAGACACCACTTCATGAAGTCGTTTTTCCTAGATATGTAGAATGTCTAGTTCCAATGTTAACAACCTTAGCTCTGACAGCGCGTCAGAATTTGAGCATAGCCTCTGGCTATTGTAATTGATAATTGGTGTTGATGTGAGAATGACACCATTCTTGCATTGTATGTCATCAGACACTCACTAAGTGTCGCCATGCCTGCCATTCTGTGAGAAGGGACCTGATGAGCCTTTACAAAAGGTGAAAAGGGTCGGCTGGAGTTCTCTCCAAGCCCTTCATCCCATTTCGTCAACTCCATTGTGTAGTTGTAGTTACTTCCCCTAAGCGCCTGCCACTTCATGAGAATGGGACCTGATGAGCCTTATTTAAAGGTGAAAAGGGATGGCTGGAGTTTTCTCCAAGCCCTTTGTCCCCTCTTCATCAACTTCATCATGTAGTTGTAGTTACATCCCACCCTAACCCTAAGTAGAGTTTCAACCAACTCTTCAGTCACATGTCACAACCAAAAAAATCACTCATCCAAAATGTTTTTCTTTTGATTTTTTTTTGACCAAAATTTTCCAAATGTTTGAAGAGTTGGTCAAAACTCTACAGTATTGTCATGTCTAGAAAGGGCAGATAGTGATCTGATGTGCCCTATTCAATCACACAACCTTTGAATTTAATGATACTCATGGTTTGGATAGCTTTGGTTTTGGTCAGAGCATAGACAATCCCAATGATGTCATTGATGAAGCACCTGTAGAAAGGAACTAGTGGGTGCTCAAGAATCTTAGCTTGTCATTCAAAGTACTATAGAAATAACAGTATTTTAACCCTAAATAAACCATTTCTAACATTTTCTAGCCTAAACCCAGACCTTGTGCACAAAACCCCCCTATAACAACTAATAGAGTTTGAAGAACATATCCTAATGATTTTCTAGCAATACAATGGGTCCTTTCACCTGCTTTGCCATATTATTGTACACAAAAACTTTTTGATAGCCATCCTGGAACACAACATGAAATAAGTTTTGGATCACTAGAAAGAAATCAGCACAAGAGTTAGCCAGAAAGGAATTATCAATACCTGGATGTTTTTTCCTTGGAATGCTCGTGCAGCAGTCAAGAAGGATGTAATCGGCCATATCACTAGACTTCAGCCAGGCTCCATATGCTCCAGACTTAGCAAAATGAGAACTATGTTCTTCCAACCGACTCCCATCTCAAGTGATCTCGACCCCCCATTTCACTGCTGGAATGAAGAAGTCGATACAACCTGCAACATGTGCCTTCCTTGCAGATGCAAACTCAGGGGAGACACAAACATTCCCAAAAGTGACAGAAAATACAGAACGATAGAACTCATCCTGGTATTGCACTTCAGGTAGCTTGTCTGTGGACATAGGTCTAACACAGTGGATCGGGAGCCATAGCTGGGAAGGTTTGAACTTGGAGATGGCATCGAGGGCCAGATCGAAGAGGGAAGTGAAATCAGGCATGTCATTTGTAGGTTTAAGCCTCCAGGAGATACACACAGTGTGGAGAGGGGATGGAAATGAATAGCACACAATTTCCAGATCCACAGTCGGGTTGGCATGGATCCACCCATGGCAATGGCACTTGTGAGTGGCTTCATCTTCATCATTATCTTCGTTTCTGTCAACCACGCCATTTTTGAGCAAGTTTCTAAACAGTGCCGCCACGTCTGGCTGAGCCAAGAGCTCCTTAGCCATAGGAAGGCCTCGTTCAAAAGCTCCATGGCAGAGGTTCTGTACGAGTGCATGAGTGGGGGTTTCATCATGAAAGGCTTCCACTGTGAACTGTTCCCCACGTCAGGTTTCTGATACTCTCTGGGGAGCAGGTTAGAACACAAACAACTCAAGCCGACAAGGCTTTTGCTAGGGAGACTCGCCTGGTACGATATCATACACAATATTTCGACAACAGCACCTGCATGCCCAACCGTCCAGTCAAAGATCAGGTCCAGAAGGTCAGGGTGCAGGGATAGTCAGTGTTCGAACTGTGACACAACTTCATCAAATTCAGAACACTTGAACAAGATACCAATCAATTCCTCCAATCCCTCTTGGGGCCACAAAGAGATGCGAGCTGCATCACAGAGTGCTAGGGGTGTGCCAATATCATGAGGCACAGGATGAGAAGATGGGCTGCCATAACTGCAAAACAGGATGACGTGGTACCATGGGTAAAAACTGTCACCAACTCCCTTGAGGAAACCATTCCAAAAAAGATGATCATCGTACAAATCTTGCCCCTCATCAAAAAGGAGGAAAGCAAGGCCATCGGGCCGGGGAAATGCCGGGTCCACTTGCCGGAGACGCTGCTGTTGTGACGGGCCCAACTCCTTAGGTGGCCACGATTCCTGGGTATTTACAAAAGCCGATGGTAATTTTTTGTGAATATAGGAATGGAGCAAGTTCATAAGAGTGGTCTTTCCACAGCCTGGGGTCCCTCGAACCTGTGAGAAGATTGGTTAGCCGCGGGCGAAGGGAAAGCAAGAAACGCGCCTGGACGAGTTTTTCTTCTCGTAATATACGATACAAGCGAGATACCGTGTCGTGCCGTGGGCTCCAGTTGTCTGAAAAGCCGTGAGTTGCCGTGTCATGGACGTTGGGTCTAATCAAATCTGCTCACTAGAAATGGATGGAACGGAGCTGGCATTAGATTCGTTAGATGAGCTTGGACTGATGTTGGCTGATGAGATCGCGGAAATAAGAATGGGCACGGTGCAGGGAGTTGAGCACGATTGGGAAAATCAACGCGGTTGCGATGGCAATTGGAAGGGAAAGTCGGCAATTTAGGGGGCAAGAACCTATCAGCGATGTTCAGCCATGGCAAGGCACCCTCACTCACCAGTATCCGGTTTCCGTACAATAATATGTAAACGATCGAGTGGAGGTTGGTCTAGGAAGACGGTCAAGACGCTGTCCGCAGATTCTAATTCTTCCCCGGATTCCCTAGCAGATGCGACACGTCCGTGCAGAGTCTGTTTCGGTTTCGCATTGATAGAATCCCCCTCTTTGGGCTGGAAAGATGACAAGTGAGCCATATAATCCGAGATCGCAACTCTTCGATAGCACGCCCCTTCCAGAGTACTAGGCTGTGGGCATCAACGCCAGCTAATGAACCATCTTTTCGCTTCTCTTGTATTTTCTCCTTCAGGTAGCCTACCGTGAACTTAGGATTGCGCCACAATGACCCTTCGATATCAATTGGAAACACCTCGGTTTCGCCTTCGATAACGCAAGAAAGCCAAAGATCGTCATCACCGAGATTCATAGCGGCCTCCGCTTGGTCAGATGTGGACAACGGAAAGGGGGCCCCGCTTGCTGTGGAGTGCGGGGAAAGGGTGTTGGCGTCCTTGGCTGGAACCTGTGTTGGGTTTGCTGATGCGTTATCGCCTTTTCTTGCCCGATGGAGAAAGCTACTTACGGTATCAACGACCTTACTTTTTATAACGGACACGAGAGAATGCTTGTAAGGGGAAGGTTATCTAGAAGCAAACCTGGGGGTGACCTTCACGACGTGACGAGTACAATCGACTGGGACGAACGCACAGTGTTTGGTCTGCTTATATAATGAAGAGTGAAGAGGAGTCGTTTCGGTAGCAATCCATGTTTCAAGCCCAGTGAAAAGTGGATATTACTAGATCGAAGTAGATATTATTAAATCGGACTGGTTCAAATAAAATCAAATAAAATCGAAAAATCTGTGTCAACTGTGTGAGCTTGCATATCTTTTGCTTGAACGCTCTCGACATGCTGGTACAATTTCGTGCATCGACATAAACATACACACTACGCACTACGTGCCATGTCAGATGATCCTCCTGAACTTGCTCGGGATGAACTCGCATCCAAGTCAACCCCAAGAGCAGGGCACACAGGCTCAAAGTTCTTTAAATCTTGATGAACTTGATGGGATTGCTATCTTGGACAATCTGAGAACTACTATGGCTTTTATCAAGGCAATTGCATCAGCATCTCTGGATGATGAACATTCAGAGTTGAATCCTTTGACTTTGGAGTGCATTAGAAATCCTCCAACCTCTATTCCTACTCTTGGTGATAACCCAGGAATGCATCTTGGATTGGACATATTTCTTTCACTGACTAATGCAGCCCAAGGAACATACACATCAGTTCGCAATGCCATCATCAAGAGATATCCAGAAGATGAAATGCCATCTTATGAACAAGTCAAACCATATGTTTCTGATGTTATGGGAGTATTCTCTGTCAAATATGATATGTGTATCAACAGCTGTCTTGCATTCACTGGTCCATACAAACATTTACATGTCTGCCCAGAATGTGCAGAAGTGCGATATGATATTATAACCAAGAAAGCCCACCAAGTATTTTGGACAATACTACTTGGGCCCTTGTTGCAAGCTCTCAAGTTAAATGAACAAAGTGCTGAAGCTTTACTTTATCGTCATATTCTCCAAAGCCAAATTAATGAGCTTCTCAAGAAATATGATGGTGAACTACCTTGGTTGGAGGATATTATGCATGGGCATGCATTTAATGAAGCTGTGAACAGTGGTCAAATCAAGAAGGATGATCTTGTTCTAATGTTCTCATTTGATGGTGCTCAGCTATATGCTAATAAAGCTTCCGACTGTTGGATATTTATTTGGGTCATTTTTGATCATGCTCCAGATGGCCAATATATAAAAAAATGTGTTCTGCCTAGAGGATTCATTTCTGGACCCAATAAATCAAAATATCCTGACACATATCTATTCCTTAGCTTGCACCATCTTTCTGCATTGCAGAAAGAGGGTCTTCATATGTGGGATGCCAATCAACAAAAAATGGTAACTTCCCATCCATTTTTATGTCTGGCAACAGCAGAGGGACCTGGAATGGCATATCTAAATGGTTTGGTTGGTCACCTGTCGATTGTTCTGTACTTTGCCTGGTTGCCACAAGGAAGGGGGAACACACTACTATCCTGCATTACTCAAACCAAACAACTATAGTGTTGAAGGTTGTGACCATCCCAACATTGATGTTAATAACCTTCCATTACCTTCAGTCCAAGACTATGAGCAGAAGCTCAAATATCTTGTGGGATCTGCTAATGAGACACAATACAAAAAACATTGTTTAGAAACTGGAATTTCAAAGCCAAGCATCTTTCTTGGACTGCTTCCAAAGCACCACTTTGATGTTCCTGGATGTTTTGGATCTGATATCATGCACTTGGCATCACTTAACATTCCAGATCTGTTTATCAACCTTTGGCAAGGATCATTTGATTGTGATAAAAAAGATGATAAATCCACCTGGGATTGGGCAGTCTTACAAGGAATTGTATGGGATAAACATGGAAAAGAGGTGGCTGATTGTACTCCATATCTTCCTGGTTCTTTTGATCATCCACCATGAAATCCTGCTGAAAAGATTTCCAGTGGATATAAAGCATGGGAGTTTCTTATGTATCTCTATGGACTTGGTCCAGCACTTCTATTCAATATTCTTCCTGAAAAGTACTGGACACATTTCTGCAAGTTGGTTTATGCAATGCAGATTATGAATCAATATCATATTCTCACTGGCAATTTGAAAAAGGCTCATGTGGCTCTGCTAGAGTTTGTCAATGAGTTTGAACTACTTTATTATCAGCGCTGCCCTGAGCGACTTCATTTTGTTCACCCAAGCATTCATGCATTAACTCATTTGGGCCCTGAGGCTGTTCATATTGGTCCTCCAATTATTTCCTCACAATGGACTATAGAGAGAACTATTGGCAATCTTGGTGAAGAGATTCGTCAATATTCTAATCCTTATGCCAATCTTTTGGAGCAAGATCTGCAGTGATGTCAAGTCAATACATTGAAAGCAATGATACCAGAGCTAGAGGATGAGAAACCAAGAATACCTAGAGGAGCTCAAGATATTGGTGCAGGTTATGTGCTTCTTTGAGCAAGGGACAGATATTCATATAAGCTTGATGAAAATGAGTTAGCAGCTGTGAGGAAAGCAAATATTGTGCCTGTACATGATTATCTAGCAGTGCGCAGATGGGCAAGACTCCAATTGCCTAATGGCCAAGTAGCACGATCAATGTGGAAAGAAAGTTTGAAACCTTTAACAAAGATTAGTATAGCTAGGAATGTCAAGGCATGTACTACACCTTTGAATGTATTAAAGTGGATGATAGCTAACTTGGATTTTATTTAGATCATAACCAAAAATCGAAACATTGACTTTGCAGAGATTTCATTCTATTTTCAGCTCCCTATTATGACACCAAATGGAGTAACACAAGATGAAACATTTGCTCTTGTATCAACATACTGCCCTCCACATGAGGGGATTCTTCAAAAGTCACATAACACACTCTGGTCATGCACACATGGCAGAATTGACAATATGGAGATCATTCCTGTGAAGACAATTCTGGCTGTTGTTGCAATAATTCCTCATAAGCTATTCCAAAATGATCCTGAGCAGCAGTATTTTCTAGCTGAAAAGTCAGGTCTTGATGTTGCCTGTATGGGTGGAGTACAAGAGGATATACCAGATGAATAATATGTGGCACTCATTTTCATATAGGTAATAGTAGTAAGATAATCTATGTACCATAACAGATTATCCAATACAGAAGAGCTTCTACAGTAAGACTCAGAGAATTAAAATATAACTAATACAACTTGAAAGGTAGCAGTGTATAAACACTAGGAATGCTAGGTATTATGCTGCACCTTTTGATCTATGCAAGTCAAATGAGGTCCCATTGATGGGCCTCTACTACTACCTCAGTGTTGTCAACCTTGGTTCACTTCAATTACATTCAGGCTGCCACAAGGACTAGAGTTTGAAGGTCCATCGAACCAGAAAAAAACTGAAACCAAACCAGACTGAACCATGGTCCAGTTCTTTTGTGGTTGTGGTTGCCTTAGTTTTCACATGGCAGCAGTTGCAGTTTCTTAAATTTGTATATTTATTTGGAACTGACAAAAGTTGGTTCAAACCAGTTGTAACCAGTTATACACATAGCATTTACATTACAATACTATAAACTAAAATAGATTGTAAATGGGATGAGCCTGAGGACAAAAGAACCTGGAAAACAAGTGTTTAAATATCCTGTGGGTGCACACAGACCATTTGATCACATTTGTGCACCCAAACAAAAAAGTGGTGCCACTTGGTTCACCATTCCCATGGTTGCCAACACAACAACAACATGGTGACATCAACATCAACCACCACCACAACTCTCGATGCTGCCTCCACCTCCTCTGCCTCCTTCCACCACCACCCCATCAATGCCTGTCACTACCCATGTCCACCACATTGGATAACACCACCAAACACCACCAACAAACCATGTTGGGCCCAAATGATGACAAATGTCATTTGGGCCCCAGGCAAAGTTATGTTAATGTTCTGCTTCAACTAACTCATCTTTTATTTTATTTTTTAGGTTCTAACTATGTTATAACAATGAGACGGCACCAAGACAACCTATGCCCGCCCATATTGCACCCACCCATGCCACTGCTGCGAGTGCCTGCTCACAGGGTGGTGATTGTTCTGGACAGCAACAATGATGACAGCTGCAGAAATGACACACCACACACACCACTGCCGCGAGCAACTGCTTGTGGGGTGGATGGGGATGGTGACAACAAACAAACAACCACCACTGGGGACCACCAACTGGACAACAACAACAGGAGATGGGGGGCAGATGATGGCACCAATGGCAGATGATGAGGGCAGTGGGCGACAACACCAACACCAACACCAACACCAGCTGATGAAGACCAGATGACAGCAAGGGCAGCAGACAATGAGAGATAGCAAGCAACAACACTAACACCAGCACCAATGCCAATGCCAATGCCAGATGCCAGCGCTAACACCAGATGATGACACCAGCCCCTCTTGTGGGAGGGTATTTTTCTTTCTTTTGATCTGTGTGGTACCTGACCCCCTCCTCTCACATCCTGCAAGGTAGGGGGGTTTTTCTTTTTCTACTTTTATTATCCACATTCTTGCTTGCAGGCTCCTGCCTGTGAGTGACTTTATTTTACTGTACATTATTATTAGTATGTACAAAATTATGTAGATAACATTGGTTTAGACAGACACAAATCAGTTGACAACTGGTTGTGGTTGAACTGGACTGGACTGCAGCAAACCAACTTCATGCAGTTTGGTCCAGTTTTATTTAGTTTTTGAATGTCATTGAACCGGTTGCAGTTCCAGTTCTGTCCCAAAATGGAAAAAAACTGGACTGAGCTGGACCTTTAAACACTAACAAGGACTGGCCAAATCCATGAAGTGGAACACATCTGTAGGGAGAGTAACTTCTACAACCATGAGAAGGTCAAGAACTTCCTCAAAGAGGCTCAGCTCTCTGACCAGCTTCTTCTCATCATTGTTTATGATCACTTTGACTTTGTGCACAACCTTGTCCTCTATCTCTACCAGAATGGACATATGAAATTTATTGAGGTCTTGTAAGGGGACTAGGGGGGGTGCCCTGTGTGTTTCTCCTATATTTTACAGTCGTCCTATATTTTTCCTCACTTCATTTCCTTCTATTCTTCATTTTCTATGATTTTTCCTTATTTTATTACTAATTTCCCTTTTTATCACATTTGTGCATGTTGACAGTTTTATATTTAGAGGTGGAGCACCCCATCTGACACCTACCACTTGGTATGATGTCATTCGGTGCCCTTGATCTGCCTATCTCCACCTTTTCTATCTTTAGATTATTATTTGATTTTTGCAGTCTTCACATATACTGGGAATTGGCAAAGGTCCTCAGAGTTTTCTCTTTGGATTTCCCTTTGCTAGGCACACCTCCAATCCCTGTAATATGTAGTATAATCTTAACTTTGGATTTCCCTTTGCTAGAGGCTGAGGTTGCCCTTATAGTAGAAAACTCTCTCCTAAGGCCCGAAATCATGAATGCACTGCCCAAGATAGGCAGGTACAGAGTGGATGACACTTCCCAAAGCTCCACAGACTCCCTACACACTGTTTCTGACAGTCCCATTTTTGGTATGCCCCCATTTTTGCCTAACGTGCCCCCTAGCACCATGGACGCATCAGAGCACCTCAATGTGCTTGAAAGTGACATTACTGGAATATGCATGCAAATCGATTTGCTTAAATCTATGATTGAAAACCCTTCAGACTAGCTCCACCACTAATATTTCCCCCATTGCAACTCCAAGTGCACCCAACAATGATGCACTGCCTAACATGTCCACTAGGGAGCGCGCCCAGATCAAACCGTCTCCCCCTGCCAAATTTAATGGCATGTGTGTGCAGGGGCATGCATTCCTTAATTCCTGTGAGTTGTACATCAGTCTCCAGTTGCATCAATTCGTCGACGAGGCTGCAAAGATTTATTGGGCATTCACATACATAAAATCTGAATGTGCCTATCTCTACATGGACCATATTCTGTGCCAAACTAAAGAGCTCGGTTCTCTACCTTTCTCCACTTGGGGTGACTTTCAAGCAGAGTTTGTATGCCACTTTTGTCCCCTCAATGAGCGCCACCAAGCAGTGACATGGCTCGAGTCATCCTCTTACCATCAGGCACATTGATCTATGGACAATTATATCGACAGGTTTAAGGATTTGGTGGACATGGCAGGATATGGGAGTGGGCTACCAGTGGTGGTGAAGTTCTGACGGGGCCTCAATCAAGAAATTTAGGACCAGATTGCACAGATGTTGGAAGGGCACCTGGTGGACGATGACATCTATGCTTGGTATGAAGCTGCTTCACTCTGTGACAGGAACCAACTCACAAATGCAGCGTTTAATGCTGCATTCTGTGCTCCAACTACCACTCATTTGCCCTACACCTTCAATCAAACCCTTCCCTGCCATAACCCCATTCCTGTTTGTCAGACTCCCACACCAGCCATCAATGTCCTGGTACCAATGGACATTGATGTGGCCTGCAGCCGTGTGCATAGGTTGGATCTCTGCTACTGCTGTGGGGAAACTGGGCACAGGGCTGGACCATGTCCCCATCATCAGGATATCCACATGCTCATCCCTGAGGGGTGAGATGAACTCCTCCAAGACTAGTTGGTGCTTGTAGATGTTGAGGAAGTGAAGGATCAGGTTGCAGGAGGAGATCAAGTCAGAAGTTGTAGAGGAGCAGGATTTTTCTATTCACAGCAAGTGAATCGTACACCCTCACTGCCTGTCCATAACCACTTTGAAGTTTTGTCAGATACTTGGTGTCTCTGTGCTCCTGGACTCTGGTGTGACTGGTCTCTTCATCGATGCCCATCTTGCACAACAACATCACCTGAATACTATTTCACTCTCACATCCAATACCTGTTTATAATGTGGATGGGTCCCCAAATGAAGCTGGTGCCATCCAAGAGGTTGTAGACCTGGTCCTCTGTTACAAAGATCATAGTGAACATGCCATTTTTGCTGTCACTCAATTAGAAAAGCAGAAGGTGATTTTGGGCTATCCGTGGCTTCAAGACCATAACCCAGAGGTTGACTGGCATACTGGGAAGGTTACAATGAGCTGGTGATAGGTCCACCATGTTGTTCAAGCTTGGAAAACACATCTACAATCATTGTCAAAGCTCTATGAGTCTCTACAGACCTCTATGAAGCTCTATGAACCCGTACAAACCCCTCCAAAGTTCTATGAACCTCTACAAAGTCATGAAAATGCTTCAAAAATCTTTGCATGTCTTCAGCCACCATAATACAACTCCCCCGACCTTTGGACAGCTCAGAATGTACACTTGGAACATTGTCGATGAGTTCCAAACCAGTTTCAAGCAATATTGCAGCAATATCAGCCTTCAAACAAGTCCAATATTTCCTCAACTGACTTCGAAAATCATCGAACATCAAAAATTGACATCGGACACTATATTTCTATCCAAATGGTCATCACACACATGCCAGACATATCCCCTACTATTGTTGAGCAATATCACACCAATTTCGGGCCATGAATGAAGTCTGAAGAAACTTCGAAAATCTTTGAAAAACCTCGAACCTCGAAAAACATCTTTGGACACAGTATTTTCTATTTGAACGATCTTTGGATGCTTGCTGGACACATGGGACACTATCTTGAGTATATCGAACACATTTCGACCGCATGTGCATGCATACAATCTGCTTGAAGCAGTTTCCAATGTTTTATGCAATTTATAACAAGGACAGTCCGCTTTTAGCTATTCTTTCTTATTATTTCTTCATCATGTGTTATATTCACCCTTTCTAGTCTCACTTTATTGTTCTGATATACTTCTATTGTCTTTTGCCTCGAGTTTTCCACATGTTTGCCTCATGTTCTCTAGCCTTTTTAGGTAGTTCCTTTATTTTATATAAAAAGATGTACTAGATACAAAAAAAAAAGAAAGTCGTTGTCTTCCTCACAGATCACAGTGATTTGAGAGTTCAGTTTAGTCTTATTCAGTCCAAAGTTTGGTGTTTTATGCTAAACTTCCTCGAAATTCCTTGAAAATCTTTGAATTACACTATTTTTGCTCTCATTTCCCTCAATTTGCCTTTGTTTCACTTCTACTACTCATCTAGTCCCCCGATCTTGCATCTGAACATATTTACGCACTCCACATTCATTGATCTAGCCTTGAAATTCCTTGAAAACCCTCGAAGCACATTCTTTTAGCATCAAATTGCTTCGGCAAGCAGTCCTTTTATGACTATTTGATGGTTGATCTGACAGGTGACATCTAGAGGGCCTCGCATCCTTTCTCTGACTTGTGTTATACCATCTGAAGCCATTTAGTAGGTTTTGTTTGGGTTTCTGGGTTGAGCATCATCACCGGCGTCCATCCCACTGTCACACTCGAAGCCAGGCAAGAACATTGTGGACAAAGGGCCTCAATACAACATACTCATAAGTGTTGTGCCAGACCCCTGCCTATACCTGAAGTGGAGTTGGAAGGGGTTCCTGATCTGATGCTGGACTTGGATGATGATGATGAGGAGCCAGAGGAAGTGGAGGAAGGTGATCGGATCTTCTACACTGTGATTTGTCCATCGCACGAGGTGTGTGCTACATCAAACATATCCCAATGCCTCACCAAGGCATTCCACTAAAACAATGCTGCTAAATCCTCTACTGATTCCTTGCTTCCTGATCTCCATGAGTTTGGGGACATGTTCTCCAAAGAATTGTTCGACTCTCTCCCCATGTGCAAGCCATGTGATCACACAATCAAACTCACCCCTGGGGCAACCCCTTCATCCTGCAAGGTCTATCCTCTCTCTCCTGAAGAACAGCAACAGCTTGACCAGTTCATCGACAAGCACCTGGCCTCTCAATGTATCTGACCATCGACATCACCCATGGCTTCTCCCTTTTTCTTTGCAAGACTACAGAAGGCTCAATGACATCATGGTCAAAAATTGCTACCCATTTAGTGCTTTAAGGTCCAGTTGCAGTTAATGTATCAGTCTTTTGAAATTCTGAGATGAAATTTGCCATTGAAAGGCTCATATTTAATACCAATGTTTTAGGACTTTTATCATATCATCTTAATATAGTAACAAATAGATTGTACTATTGCCCCTAAGGTTTATCTACAAAAGTAAGCACCTTATGACAGAAACAGATTTATCAGGTTGTACACTTTCTGAGGCCATCACAAACGTCATGTTGGGCCCGCAATCATGCTTGACCCAACAATGGCACTCAAAACTACTTGGGGGCATGATCATGGCCAATCTGGACGTGGATGTCCTTTTGGATTGCCTGTAAGCAAGTTTCTGTTTGCTATGCATTTTCAGCAAACTGACATGACTTTTGCAATGCTCAGCCTACTTTTATAAAGGTCATCTGCAGTCCTAGGTATCATCGTACACATTCATTGAGCATTGGGCCTGCAACCATGCATGACCCAATGCAATCCAAATGTAAATATTTGTTTGTGATTTGCATCAAGTGAGTCCAGTCTGGAGAATATGCCATTGCAAACGATGTGTTGGGCCCACAATCATGCTTGACCCAACACTCAAAACTACTTGGTCCATGATGCATGATGGCTGATCTGGACGTAGATGTGGCTTTCGATTTGCCTACCTCTAGTCAGTCTAGTCTGGAGAATTGGCCACTGGTGTGATTATTAAATCACAGCAAGCAACATTTAGTATGTTTGTCCTATGTAAGTGACATGAATATTTGTGATTAGATCTGATTTCATAGAAAGTAGCTGGATGTGATGTATGAATATGTAGGAATCCTGCAGAAAACAGGTTCTCATGGAGGAACTAATGCATGACATAATTTTCAATATCGAGGCCACTTTATCCACCTTTCTGAGGCTCTCAGGATGGGTCCAAGTTGGAAGGTTGTGCTTGCAGAGTGTAAGTGTGGTAAAACTAACAGGAGCAAGTCTAAGGAGGATCTGTTAGTAGAATAATTTTTTAAAGGAAGGGACATACTTGGGATGTTGTTTATATGTATGGAGCATGCATACACGGGTTTGAAACATGAGTTGCAAGTGTACCATAGTAAGGGAGACAGGAGGAAGGCATCAAGGTACACCAAGGTCCAAGGATGTAGGTGTAATAACATTGAAGATGGGATGGGCTCAAGTTGACAGGTAGTGCTTGCAGAATTGTAGAACAAACTAGGAGCAAGTCTGAGGAGGATCTGTTAGCACAATAACAATTTTAAAACAAGGGACATACTTGGGATATTGTTTATACAGTCTCCTAGGTACATTCCCCGATGCTTTTGGGACAGCGATTGGTAGGGGCAAGTAGAGAGTAATAACCTGAAGTGTAAATTTCAAATGGGACTCCAGCTAGTTGATGGGTTTGTGCTGCATCCTTGAAAGCTTGAACCCATGATTGCGGTCCTGACATGATGTTCACAATAGTGATTTCTTTATGCCAGTGGTTGAAATTGGATCTTATCCATATTCAAGGTCGGTTTCCCACTTTCTCCTTTGCCTATTAATGTCACACTGACTCAAGATACTTGCATTCTATTAGCCTAGTGAATTACTGCTGAAGTATTTTGTTTCTTAGAGTGTGAAAGTTTTGCAAGGTTGCCAACTTATGCCATCCAGTCTATATTCACCTCTCATTTTATGGTTCAAGCTTTCAAGGATGCAGCACAAACCCATCATCTAGCTGTAGTCCCATTTGAAATTTACACTTCAGGTTATTACTCTCTACTTGCCCCTACCAATCACTGTCCCAAAAGCATCGGGGAATGTACCTAGGAGACTGTATAAACAATATCCCAAGTATGTCCCTTGTTTTAAAATTGTTATTGTGCTAACAGATCCTCCTCAGACTTGCTCCTAGTTTGTTCTACAATGCTTGAACTCTGCAAGCACTACCTGTTGACTCGAGCCCATCCTGTCTTCAATGTTATTGCACCTATGTCCTTGGCATACCTTGACACCTTCCTCCTGTATCCCTTACTATTGTACACTTGCAACTCATGTTTCAAACCCATGTATGCATGCCCATGGAATACAATATCAGCCTAAGGACCTTATACCTTATGACTTTCAAACTGTCACCTATGCGAGATGTTTTATCATGTCTGTCTAGATCTCTCATGGATGGGCACTTATTCATACACATTGTCTTTGACTCCTGCCAAGTGCCATGTGATGGGTCAAGCATGATTGTGGTCCTGACATGACATGATGTTCGCAATAGTGATATCTTTACTCCAGAATCTCTTCAGGCAGGCAAATCAAAAACCACATACACATTTGGATTATCTAGTCTTGAGTGCATCAGGCATGATCGTAGGCCTGATCCATTGTTCACCATGGCAAATTCTCCAGGCTAGAGTCACTTGAGACAAAACATGCATGGTTGTAACCTCAATGCTGTATGATGACTATAGGCAACCTTTGCAATGATCCTCAAACTGCGCAACCTGTATGTGTTGGGTTACACAATGATCACAGTTACAGGCTGCCTCTTTGTGAATGAAGATACTTGGGACAGCATTCAAAGCAACCTTTGAACACAGTGATGATACTCAACCCAGGAAAACCACCAAAACAGCCGATGAGGCAATCAATGATATTTGTGACGAGTCAGAGGAAGGGTGCGAGACGTTCCAAATGTTCATGGTCCAACCTATGGGAAGGTAACTAGTTGGTACTAGTCATGAAGGTAGTGCTATAGGAGACAAAGGTGTTTGGCACAGTCTGATTGAGTATCGATCAATATCGAGGATGATCAATGAGATCAATGGTGAACGATGTTTATTGTCGATGGTCAAAGTGTGAATTCCAAGGACATTTTGATAGGTTGATAGTATACAAAGACTATAGCCAATGGCTAGGACATGTTGGAATGGTTGCTAGTGCTAATGACAAGAGGATTGAAGGAAGATCGAGGACACGATGATCATAGAGGTTTCTCATCAATTGAGAAAACTCATGGAGACTTAGATTGTTTTAGAAGATTGATGAGATGCTTATAACTGTATACGAGATGATAGGTGAAGATGATTTCTTGTATTTCCAAGTAGATACTACAGAGTTTTATATGTTTTAAAAGAAACTTCCTAAACTGGTATAAGAAACATGTGAGGCAAAAGATATGAGTTGAGGCACAAGGCCAAAAAGGGAGACTGAAATCCAAACAAGAAAGAGATATATCATATGATGAAGGAGTAATAAAGGGAAAGCACTAAAAGAGACTGTCCTTTGTGTATAAACTGCGCTAAGTCTCACAATAATCTGTCCAGCGGGTTCTGTACGTGATAGGGACTTGGAATGAGGCTGACCTATTATCAGCAGGTTAGAGCACGAGTTGGAATACCTCCTGGCGCATGGTATTCCACCATATAGATAACAAATGCAGTGCCTGATGTCACTCATAGTCTCTCGATATCGACCGATAATGCTCGACGATGTTCAACTACAGTTGCAGCTGTTCGAAGTTTGATCAGGGATGTTTGATGGTTGTTTAGAGGGGTCTGAGGGGCATTTCAAATTAGTCCTAAAGTTGTGCGATGTGGTTTCTTGGTACGATCAATGTTGCTGGTGATGTTTCAACATGGTCGATATGATATCGCGATCAATAAACTGGGTCACACTGCATCTGGGACATCATAGGAGTTAGCCAATGTGGTTAAAGTGGTGAATCAGCCTTTGAGCCGAGGAGACAACCTATCAATGTGCTGGATCATGTGCGTGCATTGGTCAAGGTCTTTACACTCCCCCCCCAATCCAAGCGGACTCCACCCCAACACTTGGACAGTCCTCGGACTTTGCTCAGACTTTTTTGGCTGAAAGTCCTGCCAAACTAGATGTCCAGTCTGAGCTGAATCCTCAGACTGTCTGAACATCCGAGCGGAGTCCAAGTGGACCAGCACTCGTACAGTCCTAGTTGCTTATATAATTGACTGAAAAATCAGTGGCTACTGCAGGAATTGAACCCTTGTAGTCACATGATAAAGTACAAGTAAGGCAACAATATAACCATTAGAATAAAGTATCATTACAGGTAGATAGTTTTATCTCTCTATGTACCACCCTGGCTGTGATGACAAATCAACACAGCTGTATCACCAACGATGATGCCAGCTCATCATCAATCATCACCAACCACCACCACCACCACTTGACACTGCCACCTCCCTCCCACGTCCCGCTGCTGCCACTGCCCCCTGAACACCCCACAGCCACGGGTCCCATGCCAGCACACAATGCACTGGGCCCAAATGACTCTATTGTCATTTGGGCCCCAGGTGAGTTTTTCTTTTTTTTTTTCTCATGTTTTCTTTAAGCTAACACATATTTTCATTAATTATAGGTTATATCTATACTGTAGCAGCACGATGACCCCCAAACCACCAGACGATGAGACACAACCCAGCACCCGCCCCTGCCAGTGCAAGCAACTGCTCACATGGGGGAGAGTGACTGCTAACAGCAACAATGATGGCAGGGCACAATGACACCACCCACCCCAGCCCTATGAGCCACTGCTCATAGGGTGGAGGATAGGTGGAAAGACAAAAATTAGGGGAGACACCAATGACAGCCAGCACCCCCCATAACCACTGCAGGCAACTGCTCGTGGGGTGGATGGGGGGTGTGAGAGTGCAGATACCGACAGGGAGACAAAAAAGGCCCAAGAGATGTCAATGTCTCTTGGGTCCTAGGTAAGTTTTTTTTTTCTTTTCTCATTTCATTTTTCAATGTTAACCAACTTTTTTTAGGTAAAAACTACTACTGGCAATGATGACAATGGGGGGACACCACCACCACCACTGCTGCAAGCCCCTGCTCGCAAGGTGGAAGGTGAGGGTGAAGAGACAAGAGGGAAGGGAGACGACAATGAGAGTGGGGACACCCATGATGACACCCACCCCACGCCTATGAGCATCTGCTCGTGGGGTGGTTTTGGGGGGAGAAGAATGGGGACAGGAGAGCAAGACAGCCAAGGGATAACCTGGGGAGAGACGAATGCTGCCATGAGCAACTGCTCGTGGTGGGTGTTTTAATCTATTTTTATAATTGATAGTTATGGCCCCCTCCCCTTGAGCTTGCAAGGGGAGGGTCTTGTATTCTATTTGTTGTACCCCTTGCACAGATATGAGGGGGTCAATTTAATAATCTATTCATGATATATATAAAATTAGATTTCAGTAATAAATAGATATAATGTATGTAAATTTAAATGACTATTTGGCTTAAGTGGTAGAGTGTGCATGTTTGGTCATCATGTGATTGCTAGTCAGAAGTCTGTTGGTTCAATCCTTGCTGTGCACACATCATTTTGTGAGACTTATAAGAATTTCTCTAAGTCTGGAACTTGGACAGTACTTTAAAGGTGTAAATAAATGCACAATTGATGTTGTCCAAGCAAAGTTTAAGCAAAGTCCAAGTGTCTGAGTGTGTCCGAGTGGAGTCTGCTTGGACTGGGGGGGGAGTGTAAAGTACTGCATTGGTCAAGCATGGTTGTGGGCACAATGTATTGCATGCAACAACAGGGCTCCTTCTGAGCATGAGATTCAACAAGTTTGTCTCGCATAGCAGATTCTTATTCTTAAGGCTGGCACAATGTTCATCTCCAGGTATTTTGCTTCACAGTGGAAGAGCTTCGGGCATTGAGCATTCTCATCAAGCATTAAACTACACTCACAGGTCACCTGCTGTCGATGTAATTGCAAGTGATACTCTCACTAAACGACTTGGGAGTGGTGTGCACACATTTTATTTGTTGATGTACTTTTGAGTGCCACCTTCTTTCTGCCTTTCCTGTGTGCATCAAAGACCTTGAATCTATTTTGGAAGTTGGAGTTGGTCCTGGTGGTCACAAATACATCCCAATGCCCTCTGTTTGTCCTTGACCTCCTACATGAAACCTGACCACAATCTCATCTGCTTCTCCAGACAACACATTGTCCACATTCTAAATTTTTTGCCCTCTTGGAAGCCACAACTCTTTGTATTTTCTCTCCAAAGCCCTGCAGGTGCTACAGGGTTGGCCTCCTCTCAGTATTGTGTCTGTGTGATCACTTTGGGTTTTATTTATGGTCTTAATGAATGTCTTCATAGCCCATCATTCAAACTTTTGGATCTGAATATGCAAACATTTCAGTTGCATGGGACAAATTTCCATTTCATCCTCTGCTGTGCTACTCAAGAAACCAAGATAGAACTGATAAATCATTTCTGAGGAGGTGCGGAGGCCTACAGAAATGCTCCTTACCACCGGAACCCGCATTTATGTCGAGCTTACAACTACCTTCAAGTTATAAATTCCCCTCTTTCTAGAAGCAGTAGAGGCTATGGTCAATGGCACTACCGCTACCGCTGGGAGTCTGGCAGCTTCGATTCCTGTGGTGGCTTCCATCCCTGTAGTGGCTTCCATCCCTGCTATGGCTTCAACACTTGCTTTGATCCCTGTGGTCGTGGTGGCCACCCTTACTACAGCTTCAGTCATGGCTACAATTCCTGACACTGTATCTATGATCCTTGTAGCTGTCATTCCAATCCCCATTATGGTTGTGATGCCAGTTGTCATCATTGAGATGTCCACAGTTGTGGGTGCGGTCCCTGCGGTCATGTTTACACTCCCAGTCATGGATGTGATCTCTTTTATAGTCCCAGGGGGCATGTTCCCTGTAGTCATCATGGTTCCAATGGCTGTTATGCATATCACAGCTGTGTTCCCTGTGCTCCCTGGGGTGGCTTTGATCTCTGCTGCTATGCATCCAACCACTCGATCTTTGGCCTTTGCTCCTAACCCATTGGTACCAGCTTTTGTTGCTGTAGCCGGCGCCCCTGTCTATGCCATGGTTAGAAGGTGCTGGCCTGCTCTGTGATGTGTTGTTTCGGTCCTGCCAACCTCTGTCCCCCTCATCATCCACATCATGCTGACCTTTTAGGTCTTTCAATCTAGGATGGTGGCAAAATTGGGACCTGAGATTGTTTTGAGGAGAATTGCATGTGCTGGCTGTTCGGGGGGATGCTTGCAGGGTGCCAACCATGGCTGCCTTGTCGACAACATACTGCAAAGCTGAGCAATGGTTGATACACTGGTGGCATTGCCAAAAATAGTGTCACTGCCCTTTCTACTTCTGGATACGTGGCGAGGAAGTTTTGATGTGTCCAGCAGGTGCCCGAGGCCTGCGTCATTGTCAGGCTGCCCATGGTTGTCAATGAATAGCAGGGAGTTGAAATGAGCAGTTCTTTGACATAGATGGAAAGGTGCTTCTGTTGAAATCAATGCTACATGAATCGCTGAGGAGGAAGTGTCCTACTTCCAACTGCGGAGCATTTATGGTGATGGTTGGTTCTGGCTGTGGAACGTAATGCACCCCGACTGTATGTATGACAAGATTGGTGACGTTTGGAAGATCGAGTTGGTCAATGCCATGGAGCCAACTATTCCTAATGGACAGACAGAGATGTGTGAGTTGGTTGGATATGCCAATGAAGCTAGGAAACAGTGGGTCATCCTACACAATTACTTCTCACAGGGTCACTTGATTTGTTTTGTTGTCCACTGGAAGCCCTATGAAGTATCCCATGCGCAGGAAGTCTAACACCAGGATTTTTAGAACAGTTATTTTTGTTACATGAACAGACCAGGCAGTGTTAGTGGTGAGTGCCATATACTGCAGCTTTGGCATGTGGATTGCAATATGTGCTGTAATGTTTTTGTTTGACAGGTCTCGATTGTGTGAGCCTGAGTAGATAGGGTCGTCATCCAAGGAAAGATACATGTGTGTGACATTTGGGAATTCAGGGAGATTGATAAGATGAGTGAAATGAGATGCAAGGGTGATGCATAAGGTGTAGATCGATTGGGTTATGTTTCTGCTTTTCAGATTCTCAAATACAGCATCCAGAGATGCAAACAATATGTTTGTACATTCTGTAAATGTCATAGTAAGGAAGACACAGAAAGGTGTCACAGTGAGGAGGGCATGGACATGGTGGATCCTCTTTGCAAACAGCGATGATGCATTGTTGTAGTTCTTCCCAGTGAAACTGGCATGAAAGTTCTGGTATGGATGGGGGTACGTGCTAAGAACATCCTGGAATTGGGTGCTGGTGTGTCGAATTGCTAACCAGTTTGGATGGAATGGTAGATCATTTCCATCTGGGTTTAGTATAAAGCCTACAAGGCAAAAGGATAGTATTTTGTGAACTAATTCTGCTGACCATGATCTGGTAGATTCAATACTCAGCATCGAGGCCAGGCAGATGGAGGACAGGGGATTGTAAGTATGTGGAGTTTGGTCAAATTGTCCAACTGTCTATGTACTGGGTGACTCTCAACGATTCTCCCTTGCAGTGTTTCCAGCCTTCCAGCAGTAGTATTTTGGTCTTCTTTTGGAGGTCCATGTTCCACCGGTTGTTACTTCCATTAAACCCATGGACTTCTTCCTGTTATCTGGCCTTATCTCTTTGTAGCTTGTTTGCTTGTTTTTCAGACAGTGTCATTGCAATTGCTTGTGGGCTTTTGATTAATCAGTTTGGTTTCTGTACATATTATTATTGTTCCACCTTCTATAGCATGCTTATGTACACATATATTGCTCCTATGTGACATGTTGCAATGAATTGCTGCTTGTTGCTTTTACAACTACTTCGCAATCAGATCTTCCGACATGACTATGTCGCTCAATTACGATCATTGTTTGTACCTCAGCCAATTACATCATGCAATGCTGCTCAGCATCTTTCTGGTGTTGCCTTTGTTGCTAATCTTCATTTTCAGGGGAAACTGCTGTCGTTCACACACAATGCACCATGGCTTGTTCTTATCAGCATCATAGTTTCTGCATTTACAACCTTAGGAGCAGGTAAGAGCTCATATCAGGTCACCCAAGATCAGTACAAAAGCTTACTGCCTGGCTACTTCTCCTGGCTATCACAATCATGCACTTCTGATGGTCTCTTTGCACATGATGTGGAGAATTTACCAACAGGTGGAGGCCAACCCTATATATTTCCTTACTCAGCTGTAAGTCCCTATATTACAGGAGACAACAATGAGGTGTCTCCTGAAACTTTTTTTCAATATGTAGACTATGTTGATGATGTCGGACAAGCCAAGTGTCCTGTACAAGATAACTTTGTGCATGCTAACATGCCATTAATGGATGTCATATCCCATGTGCCAGTTCAGACATTGTACAAACTTGCACACATTCATAAAATTGTGCTATGTTCCCATGTTCCAAAAGAACAAATGGTACAGGCATTTGAAAATCATGATTGTATAAATTGCAACATGTATACATTTGTTTTCATTGGAGTACTTGATGGTCCAGCAAAAAGACACAGAATAGCTGTGGCAAAGAGTTATGGAAAGGAAACAAGTGAGCAAAGAAACCATTGCAACAAAACATGAAGAGATAAACAGGAAAATGAAAGTAATTCTGCTAAAGTAGCAAGATTGGATAGACAAAAAGGGCACAAACATCAGGAAGCTGATAATGTTGATACAACAGTGTTTCCACCAACTCCCTTAACCAAACAGTTAAGCCATGCTATTATTACTGACTGGTGTAACTCATCAAAGCCAGCAAGTTTGGAAGAAGCAGGTTGTGCAGTATGTGGTGAGTTAGTACCAGTTACACAACTGAGCCATTTAAAAGGCACTAAGGGCATGCTTGGTATTCTGGAGGCACCAGGTGTTACCCGAGTTAAATGCTCCTCTTTGTCTCAGAAAGTTACTGAATTTAAAGGTCCTGTTCTTGATTATGAATGCAATCAAGTATGTGATAGTTGCTGCCAAAGCATCCAAAAGGGTAAAGTACCCCAACTTGCATTAGCAAACAATCTGTGGCTAGGAAAAGTTCCAAAAGTCCTGTCACAGCTTAACTTTGTTGAGAAGCTGCCAGTTGCCCATATACACCACAACTGTCTATTTGTAAAAGTTGGATCAAGTGGTTTAAGAAAGATGGTTGCTAATGTTATTGCTTTTGAATCACCTGTGCCAAAGATATATAATATCTTGCCTCCTCCAGTTGAAGAACTAGATGATGTGCTGGCAATCTTGTTTACTGGACCCTCAAAACCTACTGAACAAGATCTCTCACGAACTCCACTTCTTGTCAGGCAAAACCATGTAGCTAAAGCACTTGAGTGGTTGAAATTGAATCATGTTGACTATAGTGATTTGGAAATATCATATGACAATCTTTCAAAATATCCTGAGGATTCTCCACCTGTATCTATTGAATATCGTCAGGAAGCTTCAAATAAAGTGCCTGAAGGAATGAGTGTATTTGATAAAGATATTGATGATGGTGTTGCTCAAGGAGAATGCCCCTTTATTGTTCATGGATTAACTGGTGCCCAGCTGGATACTAAATCTGTAGATGCTCAGAAGGCAATAGCTCTGCGACACTGGGAAAATAAAGGAAAGGTACTTGCTGTTGGACAAAGTGCTCATTTAGAATCAATTTACCAGAATCCAGGTCTTTATCCTCAAATATTTCCATGGCATTTCCCCTATGGTCATGGAGGTATTGGTTCAACCACATTGTCAGATAAAGAATATAAGAGACATTTGCTAATGTATCATGACAAGTGTTTTCAAACAGATATAAACTTTCCATTTGTTGCCTTTAGTCATGAGCAAATTAAGGCTTCAACTACAGGGGGATTTCTGCTGGCTGAAACAAAAAAATTTGATGATATTACCAACCATTTGCTAAATGTCAATCAAGATGTTCTTGCTAGTATTGCAGATAGAATGTCTAAAGGAGATATTGTGAAACCTGCAAACCAGGAAGAAATTGATTGTTTCCAGGTTATTCATGACCTTGATCATATTGGAGGTAAAGTGTCAGGATCAGTAACTGCAAAAAAGTACATGCAGAATGAGATCTGGTCTTTAATAGCTTCTAAAGGAGCACCATTGTGGTAATATTACTCTTTCACCTGCTGATGTAAAAAATCCTATATCTTTATATTATGCAGGAAATAAAGTTAGTTTTGACTCTAAAATCATGGTTCCAGATGATCATTACCATCTCATTGCAAGAAACCCTGTAGCCTGTGCATGTTTCTTTCACTTTATGGTTCAGAATTTTATTAAACATGTACTTGGAGTTAATTCTAATCATTGTGGATTATTTGGAGATACATCAGCTTATTATGGAACTGTAGAGCAGCAAGGCAGGTTGACTCTCCATATACATCTTTTGCTTTGGATCAAGGGTGGACTTACTCCTGATGACATAAGGGAATGTATTATGGACCCTAAATTAGAATTCCAACATCAAATGGTAGAATATCTTGAAAGTTGTTACCAAGGTGAATATATTACAGGAAAACAGGAAGATGTACTGTCCAATGTCTTAAAGAATTCTAACATGCCTGGTTATCTTGATCCAACAGAAACTTTACCAATGCCACCTCCTGAAGCATGCAAAAAAATTGTGAAGCCTGTGATAAATGTAAAGGTTTGAATACTTGGTGGAAATATTTTTCTACTGTTGTTGATGATATTATATCAAAATCAAACATACATACTTGTAGTACAAATATCAACCAGGATGGTACACAGAATAAAGCCCGGCCATATAAGGGATGTCTTGACAACATATGGGGTAAATGTAAATTACGGTTTCCATGCACAATTTTTGGAGAAACTGAAGTTGATCCATTGACAGGTGCTCTCAATATTTAAAAAAAGAGCCCTGGATTAACACTTTTACCCCTGTCATATCTTATGTATTTCACTGCAATACAGATGTCACCAGTTTAAGATCTGGTACTGCAATCAAAGGTGTACTGCTATATGTGTCTGATTATATAACCAAAATGAGTTTAAAAACACATTTTGTCTTTGAATCAATCAGATCTGTATTTCACAAGAACTCTGAAATGCTGGGCAGTGATAAACATTGCCATATAAAGGCAAGGAAGCTTATGACAAAAATGGTCAATTTAATAAGTGCAAAATCTGAAATGGGACAACCGATGATATGTATGTATTTACTTGGCTATCCAGACCATTATACAAGCCATGAGTTTGTACCCTTTTATTGGCAGTCTTTTGTCAATGAAGTTAGAAAAGCTTGGCATGAAGATCTTACTGATGAACTTCCAGAAAAAGTTGCTCATATGAAACACAAAGGCAGAATCATTGGTTTGTCCAATGTATATGATTATATTTATTGCCCAACTGAAGTAGAAGACATGACACTGTTTGACTGGATAGGACGGTGTAAAAGAACCAAATATGATATATTCATATTCTGCAGCAAAAAAGGCTGCAAAAGAGCCTTTGTTAGATGAAGACAATAGTGATGTAGAAGAGGCTCAGTTTGAGGAGGAATATTCTCATGATGAGATTGATGAAATCAACAGTCATCTATTGAAGGTAAAAATACATCTATATTAAAATTTACCTCTGAACATCCTTTGGTGCAAAGTCATGGGTTACGTTGTATTTCTGCTGATCAAGCTCTTGTACCTAACTTTGTTGGACGTACTCTTCCACACTGTGATCAAGGTGACCAATATTGTACAACAATGCTAACTCTGTTCAAACCCTGGCAAACTGGTGCTGAATTTAAGTCAAAAGAGAGCTCTTGGGATGAAACCTTTAACTCTCATAAATTCACTGCACAGCAAGTTTTACTAATGAAAATTTTCAATATTCAATATGAATGTCTTGACCAAAAAGATGATTTCTTTGCAGAATTAAAAAAGGGGGGAACTGCTTTGCCTGGTTGGATGGAAGATAAGTCACTTATGCAAGAAATAAGTCAAGATTGTATTCTTGATCAGCTGGATCAGCTTGCTGTAGATCATATGAACATGGATTAAATTGAATCTGATAACCAATTAAGCAAAAGATATCATGATCAGAAAAGATCTATGTCTATCATGAAAAACATTATGATCTGACTTGGTTGGACTAATGTTCACCCAGAGAATGCATCCTGTAAACTCAATATAAATGCAACCCAGGTCAGTGATATAAAATCAGCATCTGATTGGAATACAGTAGTTGGATCCAGAAGACAAGAAATTCTTGAAGAGTGTACTCAACATGCACCAGAAATGTCATATAATTCCACTGATACTGCCAATATTGGTATAATCTCTAATGATGTAAAAGTAGTAGATAAGGAATATATGAATAAAAAGTGTCACTCAACTGACTGGCAAGCTGATATAGATCTAATTGTCAATAAATTCCAACTAAATACAGAGCAAGAAAGGGCATTCTGTATTGTAGCTAATCATTCATGTCACTCTTCATCTGAGCAATTGAAAATGCATATAGGAGGAATGGGTGGAACAGGAAAAACCCAGGTTTTCAAAGCATTGATTGAATTTTTCAAGCGCAAAAATGAATCCCATAAATTCATTGTTGTTGCTCCAACAGGAAGCGCTGCTGCTTTACTTGGTGGATCAACTTATCATTACATGTTTGGAATTAATGACATGACAGAACATGCTTCAGCTATGAAACTGGCCCAAGTAAAACAGAGGCTACAGGGAGTTAGTTATATATTTATGGATGAGGTTTCAATGCTCTCCCACAGGGATATGTATAGAATAAGTGAAAGACTGGCAAATGTTATGAACAATGCTGAACAACCATTTGGAGGACTGAACATGATATTTTCTGGTGATTTTGCCCAACTACCTCCAGCTATAGGGCAGGAAAATGCTTATCTGTATAGTAGATTTATTGGCAGAAATTCTACAAGCTGTCAAGATCAAGAGGCAGCTATTGGAAAAGCACTCTGGCATCAAGTTACTACTGTTGTTATTCTACGTCAGAACATGCAACAAACTACTCAAACTGTGGAAGATGCCAAACTATGAGAGGCTTTGAGTAACATGCGTTACAAAGCTTGCACATCTAATGATATTGCTTTTTTGCGTACCCAGATTTCAAGTGAGCTGGATGGGCAATCATCTGTTAATGACAAACAATTCCATAATGTGTCTATTATAACCACATTAAAGCTTCCAAAAGATGTTATCAATGATCTTGGCTCTCAAAGATATGCAGCAGAAACAGGTCAAACCCTAACTGACTTTCACTCTGAAGACACAATAAGATAAAGGAGAAAAGAAAAGAAGAAAGACTTTTGGAACCTTGGGAAATTTAAGAATTCCACAGATTTCAGCTAGTGTTCAGAAATTACTATGGGATCAACCCTCTAGCTCTAATTCCAAAAATATTCCTGGAAAACCTTCTCTGTGTCGTGGTTTACCGATAATTATAAGATGGAATAGTGCAACTGAACTTTGTATTACAAAGGGTCAGGAAGCCACTGTTTATGATTGGCAATCATCTGTAGGTTCCAAAGGACAATGTATTCTTGATGTGTTGTTTGTCCAACTCTCAAATCCACCTCAAACAGTTCAACTGGCTAATTTGCCTGTAAATGTTGTACCATTGATTAGAACTACTACAAATACTCAATGTGTACTTCCAAATGACACAACTCTCAATGTACCATGCAATCAAGTTGAGGTCTTGCCAAACTTTGCAATGACTGATTATACTTCACAGGGTAAAACAAGACTATTCAATGTTGTAGATATTAACAGCAGCAGAAGTCACCAATCATATTATACTACTCTGTCCAGAAGTGCATCTGCAGCTGGAACAGTAATATTGCAAGGTTTTGATGCAAAAAAAAATTACTGGAGGTGCATCAGGTGCACTATGCCAAGAATTTAGAGAACTTGAACTGTTGGATAATATCACTTCATTGCACTACAATGGAAAATTGCATGCTACAGTAATTGGTGATTGCTGAAATGACCTTATCATAGCCTTTTGTAAAATCAAAGGTGAGTATTACATACCTAATGCTGTTCATAAAGCCATATGATGGAGTAAGTCTGATGTATTTCAGTTGTCTAGCAACCTAAATGTCACAAGTTGGAGAATTGAAAACCAAAGCAACACATCCACAAAAAAACCAAGAATACCATCTGCCACCATTTCTCCATATGTTTCTGCCAAAGGCACAAAGGCAGAGTCTTCTATATATACCAAGAAATGCAAAATCAGTGTAAATCAAAAACTCCTGGCTCTAAAGCGGAAGAAAACTGAACATCAAAAAAATTCACAGCACCATGATTCTATGCTTTCTCAGCCACAAGGTACACAATGGAACAACAACAGTTGTGCTTTTGATGCAGTCATATCTATTCTGTATAACATTTGGCAGAATAATGAGTCTTAGAGTCTATACAATCAGATCAATTTGATGCTACTAACCATGTACATTTGGGCCAGCTTGCAAAGAGCTTTGAACAGACTACTCAACCAAACCCTACATACACCCTTGAAGAAGTCCGTGATTTTATTAGACATCACTTTCAAAGGTTAAATCCAACATTGTTTGTATGGGGAGCATTCACTAGTGTCCAAAATATATTTGACTACATGTTGGCCTCTTCCTAACCTGTTACAACATCTTCAATGCATTGCCCCAATGGTCATGATGTGCAACGAGCAGAAATGTCTGCTTTCAGCTGCCAACTTACAATATTGACCCCATTTCCCACCCTCCAAAATTTTGTTGACAGCTTATCTGTTGAATCCTCATCCCATTGTCATTCTTGTAATCAGCATTTGATAAGAACACATGTGTTCCTTAATTTTCCTACCGTGTTAGCATTTGACCTTTTAGGACACACTACATCACTGACAAAGTCTTTGAACATAGCACAGAGAAATGGACAACATACTACATATGAGCTCAGAGGTGTAACATATCACCACAATGACCACTTTACAGCTCATATCATCACATCTGATGGCATGGTATGGCATCATGATGGAATTGCCACAGGACAACAAACAGAATATGAAGGACACTTGGATCATGTCTCTGACATGTTGACAAACTGTTCAAGAAGTGTAACATCAGCATTGTATATCAGAGCTGTTGAGAACTCGGACCTGCCGTGCATCTAGCAGCAGCCCACTCAAACCAGTTGAAGATTAATGTTCAATCTCTGAAAAACTGCTTATGTAGAGGTCACTTACTATATCACTTACCACCAGTTAGACTGTATACAGATCTCATAGAGTAATTTTCCTTCAGTGTACATAGAAAATCATTACATTCCCCTTTGTGTTCTATGAACATTGAGTAGTTTGCTAGTTATCATATCAGCATTGTGTCAACAATGTTTCTGATAGCAACACTTGTTACCTTCCTTGGTGATATGTAATTCACAAAAGGAGTAGCTAATACTTTGTCAACCAATCAAAAATCAAAGACAAAGAGTATACTATATGAAGAAATAAAATGCATCATATTTGCACAAAGAATCAATACATTAGCCCACCGCGAGGGTCGAACTCGCAGCCTTCAGATCGCCTTGCTTCTTAAGAGTCTGACGCTCTATCCGATTGAGCTAGGCGGGCTATCGGACGGCAAATTTACCAATAGTTATGGATCAACAGCCCAGGCACAGGGCAATCACGAGCACGGGATCCTTAATGTGTTTTGTATGACCAAAGTCGACGGTAGCTAGTTAGCTGGCCTTAGTCTTCCGTAGGCCTAGAGGATCTTTTATTGTAAAAATTGTAACAATTGTAACAAGTGCGCCTTCGGTTCTGCAACTGGTATACGTTGGGTGTACGGCAAGTATACGGGAATAGTGACGCGATCACGTGTTGTAATAGCACCTGCATTTTGTCAAGTGAAACCATCTACTCCGACGCGTTCCCCTCCACCGTTCCATCCATCCTCCACATCCGCGTCATCTCGGACATCGAAGACACTGTAAAACTATCAAATATCCTTCTTGGAGTGCGTGCAGTGTTCCATAGCATCTTCGTAAAGGACCTCCATGAGTCTGTCATCCCCGTATCATTACTCACCAGCCCACAGTCCAACGGCCCATTCAAGATCCTCCCCGTCATCAACAAATTTCTCTACATCTCCCAATTACCCCCAGGTTCGTCCCTCCAAACCTAAATCGATACTAACCAAACACAAAAAGGCTCCATCAGACTCAAATCCTACGCAGGCCGCTCCCTCTTCAACGGCCTTCTCTCCGCCCCCGCAACACGCAAACGTGCAGGTGTAGTCGACATACTCACGCCTTTCCTGATTCTCGATTCTTCGTCATCGGGGATACCGGTGAACAGGATCTCGAGCTCTACGCTGAGTAAGTACTATCCATCTAATCTATACAGTAATCCAATCTTCACCCGCATAGTCTCGCTCGTGGACGCCCACACCAGATCTTCGCCATGTTCATACGCGACGAAGACAACACTTATCCTCCAATCGACGATCCGACAGGGTGGATTCAGGCTCGCTCCCAGACTCTTTTCTCCACCAAAAGCAGCACCGTGGGCGATAGAGCACGCTTCCTACTTGCCCCTTTTCCAATTCAGCAAGAAGCCTCGGAAGCACAAACTATTTCTCACCTGCCCAATTCACCGACGAACCCGAACCCGACCCGATCCTCATCTCATCTCATCACCCGTCCCACCATACACACATCCTTCGCACGGACCCCCTCACGCTCCGTCCCTGTTATCACGGTCGTCGGCTAGTAGCTTGGCTTCGCGGATATCGCTAGGGATGTCAGAAGCGGATAAGAAGTACTACGGACCGCAGATGTGGGTGGACAGGGCCCGGACGCAGATGCTGGGGCATGTTTTGTTGAGGGTGTTTAGAGACCCTGCGGAGTGTGTGGAGGTTCAGGTGTTGAGGTGAGTGTGTGCGTTGTATAGTGTTGTAATTATAATGACTTAGTGTTGCAATTTTAAGGCCTAGAACCGCTTGATTTAAGCACTTGAGCATGAAGTGTATGGGCAATTGACAAATTTGCCACGACTATGACCTACATATTTTTCGTTCCCATTATGGGCTTCTAACTTGGATTGGTGACTTGCACTAGATTCGTATTTCCGAGAGGTAAGTACTCTGCGTACGGGTTTTCTGTCGTGTTGATTAGGACAGCATAGGAGTAAGCAAATCAAACGTAACGGATAAAACACGAACTATGATACGAGGCAGTAACTGACAACGCGTGCGTAGGAAACCTCTGGGATGTGCGTGCCAGTGGTATTGTCGCTAAACGGGTGGCTAACTAGTGCGATCAGTCGGGTGATCCTTTCGCCTTCTCTGTCCCTTTCGCCTTCGCGTTAGCACAAACACCCGACTTCGCCCACGCCGCCTCAACTTCGCCTCCCTCCCCGTGACCTCATCTAGAGGGCCTGAGGCGTCTTCTCCATCTCTTTTTATTCTCTACATGATGTTGCTGCTCTGTCCGTTGCTTTTGGTTGCCAGATATGTGAATATGAATTGTGGGTCGTTCGATCGACGTTCCAGCGTGGATGGAACTGCACGTTTCTCTCTACCACGCCTGCCTCTGTGCGTCATGGCGAGCCAGGTATGTGATATTTTCGATCGGTGTTCAAGCGCGCAACTGAAGCCTTCGAGCGAAGGACTATTGGACCAGTTCGATCGAAGAATCCCAACGTATCTACTTCATTCAGGCTCTCTCAAGCACTGCGCTAGAATATTCATGCTGGCAGTTAACGGGTTAGGGACTGCTGGACTGCTAGTGTGTATTGCATATGAATCATAGCTGTTCAAGTGAATATTTCACGTCACACTTGTCGCTTGCTCCCAGGCTCCAGCCGTCCCCACAATGAGAAATATGCGACAGACGATCTGTAACTCAAACATCACCTTCTACAAATTCCTGTAAACCCGGCCGGGTTTACCAAGGAGAGTGGGCTTGTGGAGGTAGAGGACGCAATGGCTCAGCCAAATACGGCAACAAGTGAGGATCCGAAGGTGCTGCCAGTGAGGGCTAGTGAGGGATGGGGATTCTTTGAGTGCTGGTGCGTAACACGCAGTACTCACGGTGACACGATATACTCTTACTTAGATGCAATGCGTCGGCTGATAGTCGCCCTTGAAGATCTCGAAGCTCACAAATCGCTGAAAAAGGTGGTAGTATGTCTCTTCCTTTGTGGTGCGCACTCTCCAGCATTGGCAGGTCAAATTGCTTATCGAAGATCGACAAGCACTCCAAGGTTTATACTTCGAACTTTCAGGCCTTCGGCTTTCTCCAAGGGCTTTTACTCAATACTTTTTGAACCTTCTCTTTCGACTTTAGTGACTTTAAAGACTTTTACTTTCTCAGAGTTCTTAGACTTCCAAGTTCCTGGATGCCCGATATGAACAGTCCATGAGTCATCACAACTGTAAGTGGTAGTCAAAACGCCATTTCATGTGCGTGATGGTTTGCATATTCATTTAAAATACTTAGTAGACGGAATGCATCAAGGGTATCACTGAAAGAAAATGTTCGTGGAAGGAATTGTGAACCTGCTGCACCAATTATGTAAATGTGCTGCACGAAGAATGGTATCAACGTGAGTAATAGATATTATACATCAGCCCCAGCACCACAATCAGGCATACCACATTCTAGTGTCTTCACAAGGTGAGTCACCATATGTAGCAAACCATTGCACCTGCAGAGGAATTCCGAATACGTAGCACCTTGGAACCTGAATGAAAGGAAAAGTTTCACTTGGCACTTGGGCGACATGCAACCAGGAAGCTCTGGGTCCTTGTCAATGAAGACGCAATCATATCGAGCGGGCAAGAGGGTGTTGCACGAATGTGCTCACGATGGCCTCCAAGGCCTCAAGATCACTTGGGGCATTGTACATATGTAGACTGGTTTGAGCAGGCCATTGCTTTCAGCACGGCAGATCCGAGTTCTCCTGGAGTGATGGGATTACGTAAACAGCGCAAGTTGCAACACGTGAGCGACAAGTCCCTACATCAGGTTTTCGGTGACACTCTGAACTTGCATTATAATGTTATATAAGTAGTATAAAATTAATAATAGCTGCAATTCTTGCGAGGTAGTTTATAAATTCAGATATACCTAGGCTCCGTTGGGCTAACCAGCCACATGTCCCCTGTTGGAGCAGACTATATACGCTGCACAGGGGAAGAGACTACACGTTCCTTACAACCTACCTGGGGTTTAGTTAGACTTACAGCTAGGGTTAGCAGAGGTAAGAACACTGTATTCCTACTACGGTACAGGTTCTCTTTATATACATAAATATAAAGGGTGTCACATGACTCGGGAATGTGTTTACCACATGTATGCGCAGTAAGCGCAGTAACATGTGTATGCTGCATGTATTGCCTCATGTATGCAGCACGCATCAGGGATTATTTTCAACACCCCCCCTCAAACTGTACAGCGCTCTAAGCAGCTAAGTTTGAATCTCGAAAGTAATTCCGAGAGAGTCTCTAAATTTCCTGAATAGGACGGCGCCAAGGTTCTTTGTGAACATGTCAGCCGGATTATCACTTCCAGGAATGAAAACGACTGTGACTTTGTCATTTTCTATGCATTCGCGGGTGTAGTGGTAGCGAATGTCTATATGTTTGGTCCTTCTTTCCTGAACTGGATTTGATCCAATAAAGATGGATCCTTGATTATCAGCGCAGATTGGTACGCGCTTCAGTGTATATCCAAGTTCCTGGAATAAGGACTCTATCCACACTATCTGCCGACAAGTGTCGGAGAGAGCCATGTATTCGGCTTCTGTGGATGACAGTGCTACAGTTTTTTGTAAACGGGACTGCCAGCACACAATGCCACTCGCCAGAGTAGCAAAGTAACCCGTTGTAGATCGGCGCTTGACTGTGTCAGCTGCCCAATCAGAATCTGTGAAGGCCTGTAGCCCCTCGGATTTCTCTCCATCATAGACCATACTGTACTTCTGGGTTCCCACCAGATAGCGCATTATGTACATCGCTTTGTCTAGATGTTCTTGGCTAGGATTAGCCGAGAATTGCGACATCTTGATTACCGCGTAAGCGATATCAGGTCGCGTTCCGAGCATCAGATACAATAAAGATCCGATCACAGACTGATATTTTGATCTAAGCGCCGCGTTTGGCGTCGCTGTGTTCTCCGACGGTTTGTAGCCAGTCGGGAGCGGAGTGGGGACAATCTTGGCATTTGTCATCTCGAACCTCTCAAGCACTTTGGCGAGATATTCTGTTTGATCGAGTTTGACTTTTGCAGCGGTCTGGGTGACGCGCATGCCTAAGAATTCCGTGACTTTTTCAGTACTACGGCACTCCCAATGCTTCAGGCAAGCATTCTTCTTTTCATCCACAAGTTTCTTGTTCTTGCCCATGAACAAGCCATCATCAACATAGACTAGCGCAATAACGATGCTGCCTGTCTTAGGATCCTTGTGTATGAAGATGCCAGCATCGGAGCTGGCGCGCACGAACCCAATGGTGCGCATAAATGCCTCTAGCTCTCTCCACCATGCTAGTGAAGCCTGTTTAAGGCCATACAATGCTCGGCGTAAGCGCATTACTTTGCGCTCTTTACCCTCGAGTTTGAAACCCTCGGGTTGATCCATATAGATCTCCTCATCAAGTTTGCCGTATAAAAATGCGGTTTTTACATCTAGACCGGTCATATACATGCCTTCTAGAGACGCAAGGGCAAACATGAGGCGTACGGTCTCGTAGCGGACTACTGGTGAGAAAATCTCATCAAAGTCAACGCCTTCGACTTGTGAAAAGCCTTTGGCCACGAGTCTGGCTCGTTTTCTTCCATCCGATTTTACGGAGAAAACCCATCTATTTTTGATCGTTTTTCGATCATGTGGAAGATCGACGATGTCATAGACTTGTCGCTTGCGAAGAGCCTCTAACTCTTCACGACAAGCCTGTTTCCACTCAAGTTGCTGCTGCCGGGGTAGGCGCGCAATATCGCGAAATTGGTTTGGAACTAGGCTTTTTCCGCTTGATGGTGTGACTGCTTTTGACAACAGCCAGCGGATAAGCTCATCTCCACCTTCCTTGGTTATCTTTTTAATATAACCTGCTTCGTCCGGTTCCCCCATTGGGTGATCATGTTCTTGATTATTGGAATCGGGCACACTCTCGTGGGGTGCCGAACTCGGTCCAGCAACCGGTTCTTGCTGTTGAGGTCGTGGTCGTGTTCGGTTATGATCCGAATCTTGACCCACAGACTTCTTCCAATATCGATCACGCGCAATGTCTCTCTCTATGTCAGAGGGGAGTCGCTGTTCTCCATAGGTATTGCCGGGACGGTTTGGGATTTTCCTCTGCCTGCCTGATCGACGGGGCAATTGCTGCCATTCCTGTTGATCTTCACGTCTTGGATGAAAGTCCTCAGTGCTAACTGGAGGCGGCGGAGGAGGAGTGTTAGTCGCATCGTCATGCGCCTTTTGCTCGCTTGGTAAATCATCATCATCTTCTGATGATGGAGGAAGGGGCGGATTTTGTGGCGGTATAGGGTCATCGCCATCCGTTCCAGATGAGTGGTCGTCATCTTCTGGTTCTGGTGGAAAATCACCAAGGTCTGTCTTGGCAGGAGTTTTAGCTCCGGGACAGCATGGGAACATCGTTTCATCAAATAGTGCCGTAGCACCAATGAATATTGCGCCGTTTCGTCGCATGAAACGATATGCTTTAATGCCATCTTCTACTCCAAGGTACGTCATTAGCTCCGATCGAGGAGACAATGTTGTTGGACGTTTTTCCTTTGGTAGATAGACATAAGCACCGCAACCGAAGACCTTCAGATTGTTTAGATCTGGGCGGACCTTTGTCAGGTCCTCAAAAGGTGTCAGCCATTTCAGGCGCCTTATTGGGGTTCGGTTGTATAAATGTGTTGCATGTTCTATGCAAAATTCCCACCATGATTGTGGTAGACAAGCGGTGAATCGCAGGGTTTGCGACTTTTCCATTATTGTCCTTATGGCGCGCTCTGCGCGCCCGTTCTGTTGATGAACGTGGGGTGCAGACATCTCTATTTTGATGCCTAAATCCTTGAGCTGTTTTTGTAGCTCACGATCCTTGAACTCCCCCCCTGGATCGACACGCCAGCGCTTGATTGTAGCGCCATATTGGGTTTTAGCCATTGCTTGAAATTGTCTAATCGCTGCAGCAGCATCAGATTTCTTTCTAAGGCATTGGACCCAAATATGTGACGTTTTGTCGTCCAGAAATACAATGAAGTATTTATGTTTGTGGTACGATAGTACCGGGAGTTCCTTTAGGTCGGAATGTATTAATTCAAAGGATTTGTCAGCTCGTGAGTCTGACTCGGGAAAAGATTTTGAGGTCATTTTCCCTTCTGCACACCCTGGACATATAATTTTGTCTTTAGGAATAATTAAATTCCTTGGGAATTTTATGGTGCTTTTAGGCATTTTCCCTAGCGCCTCTTTGGATGGGTGTCCAAGTCGCCTATGCCAAGTCAAGTAGTCAGCGACATAAATGGTCGCGACATTAACCTTTTTGGTGCTCAATATATGAGTCCGAGCCCAATAGATCGTGTCATTCCTCCTTAGAGGGACACAATGCATGATTGGGTTTCCATGCTCGATGAATGAAATGTATGCGGAGGAACCACGCACATCACTTCCATCTTGTAAAAAGACCCCCATTGACATCAATCGAGTATTAATATCGGGTATGTAGTAGACGGGGTATAGTCGCGTTTCACGCGTCTCTGACTTCCCATTACATACTACCTGGTGTCTAATGAAGACTGCTCCTTTTCCTACTATATGAGTAGTACCAGTGGCCGTTTGGACCAAGGTAGAGTCCTTTCTCGGTAAAGGCTCGTAAGAAGCGAAATCTTTCATTTCACCAGTGAAGTGTTTTGATGCGCCTGAATCCATGATCCAGTCAGCACCTTTCTTACAATCTCCCTTTGCACACATAGCACATATATTAAGATCTACATAATTCCATGATACATTTAATAGCGGTAAAATTTCACATGAAAAGTTCGCTGTATTCATAGGAATTTTAATCTTAGTGCTTGTGGCAGGGAAAAGGACTGACCTGTCATCATACGCCCCTGTGTCAAGGGGTTCATCGACGAGCATTTCGTCGACGGCTTTCCACACTTCCTCGTCAGTTACCGGAGGTTCGGATCCGAGGGAGACGGTATCGTCTTCTACCTCCTCGATCATAGCCTCGGTTTCTGGCTCTATCCTCCTTCTCTTACCTTCTCGCACCGTAAGGTGCTCTTCCAGCGGTCGCAGGTTTTTCGCGCTGCGCGGAAGTTGCATGCGCTCGAGGGTGTCTCGAGCTTGCTGGTATTCGGTGTAAACCGAGCGAGAAGAGGAGGCCGCGCCCGTGTATGCCTGTGCAGGCGGTCGGCGGCGAGGATCCCTTGTGGGAGTGTGTTCGCGTCGCTCGATGCGCTGTATGAGCGGCATCGGCGGTATGATGGTGCCATTACCATTTATGGTGGTAAAGGCGTTGGAGGCGAGGTGGGTATGTTTCTCTTTTGGCTTCTCCTCCTTAGTCTTTCTGTCCCCACGTCGTCCACGTTTTCGGGACGAGTCTCCGTTGCTGTTTTGCCCTTCTTTGGGCTGCCATTTGGGGTTTCCCCCCTTGCGCTTAACAGCAGAAAGTTTGTTGGCCTGAGGCTGGCCAGCGGGCTTTCCAACTGCTGTGCGCCTTGAGGCTTCAGCAACAATGGAGTCCTTGACATGTTTAAATGTCAAGGCGCTAGTGGCGGTCGTGTTAAGGACCGTTGCAGACAATGAGTCGTACTCACGCGGCATCGCAGCAAGTAGGATCATGGCCTGTACTAGCTCGGGGATGGCAACATTAGCAGCCGTGAGGCGCTCAAATTTGTCAGCCATTCTCGCAATCTCCGGTGCGGGGTTCGCAGCCGGGATTTTGATTGCTATTGCGGACCTAAAGTCCGAAAAGACTTGGGAGGGGCCGTCCACACCATAATCGGTGCGGATGAGGTCCCACACCTCCTCAGCAGTGTCCTTTGTGTTGGCACGCTGCCGAATGGAGGGGGCCAGGCGGAGCACTAGGCTACCAATAGCCTGGTCGTTTTTGTTGCTCCAGGTCTGGAGCTTGGCATTAGCGTCCGCTACCAAGGTAGCGTTCGTCGCCGTCAAAGGAGGCGCCGGGGGCGGTTTTTGCTCCGCCCCGCTAGTTATTTGCCAGAGGCCCTGAGACCTGAGCCACGCCTTCATAGAGTCGGCCCATAAGATGTAATTTGATCCGTCGAAAGTTTGAACGAGTTTTTCAAGAGTTGAAGACATGATTCTGTGGTGGCAGCTGTTAAAAGCGCTCAATCAGTCTTTTTACTCAATAAAACACGTTTAACGTTCTCAGGAGAAAACACTCCTTCAGAGTGGTTAACCCTAGTCAACCTAGGTTTTATATGCAGCTCGCAGGGAGCGCAATGCAGCTCACGAAGAGCGCAAGGTTATAAATTTGGAGACGATGAAGTCTACGTCGTTCGCAGCTAATTAAAGCGCGTTCGCGACGTGCCCAGCAGGGCCCATAACCTGTTGGAGCAGACTATATACGCTGCACAGGGGAAGAGACTACACGTTCCTTACAACCTACCTGGGGTTTAGTTAGACTTACAGCTAGGGTTAGCAGAGGTAAGAACACTGTATTCCTACTACGGTACAGGTTCTCTTTATATACATAAATATAAAGGGTGTCACATGACTCGGGAATGTGTTTACCACATGTATGCGCAGTAAGCGCAGTAACATGTGTATGCTGCATGTATTGCCTCATGTATGCAGCACGCATCAGGGATTATTTTCAACATCCCCGACTTAGGGAGGTTGTGCAATGTATTTACGGAGCATAGTTAGTAAAGTGCATCACAGTATAATGCTAGGCAGTGTTAGATCAATGGGCCGGGAGCATCATGAGCTATAAAGCTAGATTATGCTTGGTAACATTGGTGATATTCGGCAGGTGCGCAGTCCCGGACTCACCTGGTCATTACGCAATGACAACGAACTGGGAAAGACGGTAAAGTCCATCACACTATATAATGCTAGGTATTCGGTAACATTGGTGATAGATCATAGTATTCGACACATACACAATCTGGGACTCACTGGGTCACTACGCAATCCATGCAATGATTACGAACTGACTCTTTTAGTATGGTAGCCCATCAACGTCTGCCTTGGGGTTGAGGCGACAGTAGTCTTGTTACCATCCTCATTGACTCCTACTGGTCATAGACCTCGGCAGAGATATAGACCTTAGGACCTGGTGATCGCCACCTCAGTTGCCATGTCGATTGGCATTTCCTGGCTTTGGATGCTGTGCGAGTTGCTTTCATTTTCAGACCACTCATTGTTGGGGGAGGTTGACCTATCAATATTGGCCTTGGAGAATAGGTGAGGGCTCGGCAAAGATATAGACCTGGTGATCGCCACCTCAGTTGCCATGTCGATTGGCATTTCCTGGCTTTGGATGCTGTCCGAGTTGCTTTCATTTTCAGACCACTTGTTGTTGGGTGAGGTTGATGGCTACCTATTGATATCGGCCTTGGAGAATAGGTGAGGGTCTTCGTTGTTGCGATCTCAATTGATTATTGCAGAATTTTGACCTTTACTAAATCTGTAAGCCATGTGGGTATTGCTCTCCCTACATAAACTGCCCACAATTGGCCCACTGGCTCGGATATGTTGTTGTGTTGGGGTAATTTGACAACTGCCTATGTCCTTCGGCCTTTGGGGCTAGGGAGAGTGACCATCCTGATCAGAATTTGTGTTCGGTTCGGAACTGGCATATGCATCACTCCTTCAAACCAGTGCTCCATTGTTAGGAACCAGGTGGGTGACTCACGGATTGCTTCTACTATCCTCCATCGGCTGCAGTCTTGGACCAATTCATGATGTTGCCAAGCGTCCCATGCTTGTTGCACATTTTCAGGCGAGTCTTTATTTGGGTGGTTCAACTTCCTTTTCAGACTTGGGCCTCTTTTGCATTTCTTGTGAAAGGCTCCCATTATTATGCTAGTCTTATCATAGGCACGCTAGGGTTAAGATGTACAACAATGTTTTTCATTTCAATGTATGTACTCCAATATACAAGATGACAGCTGATACACGAGGTGATGGATGGTACAAGCAAGAAATAAACGCAATGATGGTGCAAATGATGGGAATGAATCAGTCTAGGCCTGGGAATGTGCACTACGAGGATTAGCACTGATATCACACAAAGCTTGATGCCTTTGCTTGATCCTGGCCAGGACGTTGTCTGTAGCAGCAGGCCTCCATTGGGATGAATATGATGGGAAAATTTGCCTAAAGTAATGGGTTAGCATTTGTATCCCTAGTCAAAAGTAATTACCTGTTCCACCACTCAAGGAGGTCATTAACTTCCTCCTGCTCATCTACATCCTCGAAAAGATCAAGGACAGAGTTGTAAAATCATTCAGAATTGGTTGCTAAATCAGATCGGGAGAAAATGGGTGAGGAAGAAAGGGCAAATCGAACCTGCTTGTTGTTTTTTGTTTAGTGTGAAAGGAGAGTCAGCGAAGCTTTCACCTGTGTTGCAATATAAGCGATAGAGGCAAGGGTAACGCTAGTCATGCCATGGATTCTTGCATTTCCAGACCAAGTGGCTCTAGGCTCCTTGTCGACAGAGCTAGGTGAAGTAAATATGTGCTTATATGCCTAAAAGTTGTTTGAATCATTATCAGACTTGTAACATGACATACTCACAGTGACAAGGAGAGAACTGCGAAACAAGCCATTCCAAGGATCTTCGGGATTATAAGAGAAACCATGGTATAGGAACAAGGGCCATTCATCACCAGTGGCTGTAATTTCTCCAGACCTGAGTTTTTCCTTGATCCTAACATAAATCAAAGCACTGACATGGTATCTAGGATTGCTGGACTTACTCAGCATCTGACCAGTTCAGGTTAGTTGGGCATATCAAGGCACCTGTCTGCTCATGGTGAAACCCCCGATCAGCTTTGACATTACGGGCAAGTGGTGGTTGTAAGGATCCTCCTTTCGGTGTGATCCAGTCAATAATCGCCCCCTTTAGACTCTTCGTATCATCAGCCCGTGCGTTTGAGGAACCCTTTTGGACCTATGGGTACTAACAGTGAACTGCTGACGTAAGTGTAATGGATGAGAGATGACGAACTAGATCAGCAACATGAAGGATCTCTTCTTCAGACCTGCTGAGGAGGCACTCTTCAAGTCCTGGTACCATCTGGAGAAGCAATTGATATATCCAATACTCTCTTCTTTCCCTGGAGAGGTTGTTAGCACCAAACATGAGTAAACATAACATACGGTTAATCACTCAGCAGTAAATGATTCATCCGGTCTATCCGCCAGTTCAACTTCACACAGAATGCCATTCGTGAGGAGGGTATGGATGCAGCACAACGCATGTACGGTTCGACCAAAGTGATGGCCATGATGAACCAGTGGATCTGTCAGCGTACTACGATGCTTCAAGTTAGGGTATTGATCACATGTATATGCAATTGTATGTGAGCTCACAGTTTCTTCCTTGGCCCAAGGTGAAGGGCATTTTCCCGAGAACGATGCCCTAATATAAGATCATCTTTGTTAGACATCGAGTGGCCCAGCACAACGATAGAAAGCAGAAGTAATGAAAGGAAGTGGAGAAGGAAGGTGAGGAGAATCAGTAACCTGGGGAGCCTGAAATATCATTAAACACGGCCCTTTTGGAGTCGTGTTTTGACTCTCTGACTCAAGTGTCATGGAGCCTGTTGTCAGAAAGATAGTGAAGGTACATAGGTCATTGCCAAACTTGAATCAACTGTTGCCAATTGCAATTCAGTGTGTAACAGCATCACAACCATTTAGAAACTAATTCTGAGCCTGGTGGCTCAGGATGGCCACCACTGGCATGACAATGGCTTGGAAACAGCTTGGGATGACTAAATGTAAAGGTGACCAATATCTCATGCTGACTGAGTCAGATGATTCTGATAGAGCTTCAAAAACTTTTTGAAATGACAGCACCTGCACTGGCAATCCACCTTGCACGCAGGGGCTTGCAAATCTGGGGGTGGGTGCTTTGTTCGTCCCCACCATCTCTCGTCCCCGCCGTCTCTCATTGCCATCATTTTCCTTGATGTCTCCATTTCCATCTCCATCTCTGTCTTAATCTCCATCTTCATCTCCATCTCCATCTCCATCCCCCATCGTAATCCTCTTCCTTGTCCTTGTCCTTGTCGTCTTGTACTTAGGTCAGGTTGAATGATGTGCAAGGAGCACCCCCCAACAAACTAGTCAATAAAGGGAGTAGGGGTGGGCAAAGTAATATCTTCAAAGGAATTCCAGTTGTCTCATGGGGCTCTCTTCAGTATTTTGTTAGTCTTCTAGCCAACAAGCACAGAGATCATACAGAATGGGTTGATAGAAGTCTGCAATGGTCAGCATGAGTGCTGGTGTGGCAAGAACCTTTGATAAGGTGGCCAAGAGTTGGTTTGTAGAAGACATGTTTCGAATGTCAATCGATCCTGAACACCACCAAATGCCATTTACCTAGATTCCATGTCAGTAAGCAACAACAAAATAAGGAGAATCATACTGAGAAAGTGCTAAGATTGAACAACGTCTGCACCAAAATGCCAAGAGGCTTGAAGCTTGAAGGAAGATGAAGATAGACTCATATGTGAAGCAAAACAATTTGAAGGAAGGTAAGGATACAACGTCAACACAAGTCTGCAACCGTGCTAACTCTGTGCTTGAATCCCAGGGCAATCTTGAAGGAAGGCGAGGGTGGATAATCTGTACACAACCCTGGTGTACAGCAGTTTCGCATGGCACATAGAATCACAACCCATCATAAACATCCGGAGCCTTGCTGTACATGAGTGGAATATTGAGATATTGCTCCGAAGACATGAGAAAACCACAAGTCTAGTCGAAATTTACTGGAAAACATGTACAGAATTTGGAACAATATCTGGAATATTATTGGCATACCGGAAACTGAGCGAAGCAATGCCAACACAAAACACCAGAGTCTGCAACCATGCTAACTCTATCTTCGATGTTGAAAGCGTGAACAACATCTGCACCAAAACACTGGGAACTTGGAACTGTTGAGGCTTGAAGCTTGAAGGAAGATCAAGACAGGCTTTATGTGCAGCAATTCCAGTCAATTTGAAGGAATGTTGAACAACAGAGTCTGCAACTGTGCTAACTCTGTGCTTGAATCCCAGGGCAATCTTGAAGGAAGGTAAGATTGTCAAACAACAGAGTCCGCAGCCATGCTAACTCTGTGCTCAAATCCCAGAGCAATCTTGAAGGAAGGTAAGGTTGTCAAACAACAGAGTCTGCAGCCGTGCTAACTCTGTGCTCAAAGCCAGGGCAATCATGAAGGTGAAGGAGGATATTTCAGTTGCATTAAACAATGTGCTGACTCTGTGTGCAACGTCACAGATGTGTATGTTCAACGTTAAAAGTTTGTATCATAATATCGTGTTTTGGACCCCATTGTGATCCGAGGTCGATTACTCACTACTATTTATGGCACCGACTCAGAAAACCTGGTATACACGTATTACTAGTACAATCAAATGTCTATGCATTATCTATGACCAACTTCTTAACTACATCCTTGGTTCTCTCTATGTACTGCGATGTATGCTTGTTGCTCGGGAGTACAGCTAGCAAACTGCTCAGCAGTCATGACATCAAGAAGTTGCCAAAACTCCAGCCCAAACCATTGAAACAGAGCCTCTCGATGACCTGAATGTTTCTTTTTTACAGCACCATGCCTTTGACGTGACTTCATTTTTGACTCTGGGGCAGCAGCCTGCTGATGTGTAGAAGGATATGGGGAAGGCCGGGAAGAGGCTTGCTCCAGGCAATGAACACGAGAGGTTGAAGAAGGGGTAGGTCTAGATATGGCTGACTGTGTAATTGGTGAGGTGATGGAGGGTAAGGGTGGGATAGGCTGGAGCACTGGACATCAAATATTGGATGTCAAAGAAGCCCAAGAACCAGATGTCGATGCATGATGCACAGATGGTAGGTTGAAAGGCAGGTTGCTCCACATGTAACTTGTTACCGGAGCTTTGAACGTCCAGCTATCCCTTGCAACTGAGATAACTTCAGTAGCAAAAGCTTCTGTGATGTAGGTCCAATCAGGAACTGGAAGTATGTCATGGACTAAGGCCGACTGTGCTGCATCAACAAACTGCAAGACAAAGCCATTAAGCACAGTTCCATGAACAGGGAGAGGGTCACAGTGGATAGAGCGCAGTCCAGCTTGCTTGGAGTGTTTCTCACAGGTGGCAATAATGTATTTCTTTAATGACACACTGTCATCCATTGCGCAACACAGATATACTGCCGGGGAAGCTGCAATATTTGGGACCTGTTCCAAGATATGGAAAGGGCCCGAGGGGTCAACTACTCTATCAACATCCATATTGGAGGCATCAATTGCAGAGACTGAGTTGCCCTTGACAGTCGTGTCATCATTCCACATTTTTTCGGCTCCATCATTCGTACACAAAGACTTCTCCTTGAATTCTGGAATGGATAAATGATGAACATGAGGCACCAATAAAAATCAAGAACAAATTCAAGTGAAAAACAAACCTGACACTGAGAAAGCTTCAGCTTCAACTTCAACTTGCCTCGAGATTACATCACTCTCATCAGCTCCACTGCTAACACAACCTACATTATCTGCACTGGCAGATACAGCCTCATCCATAGAACACTGATTCTTAAAAGTTTCACAGCTAGGATAATTGCCCTTTGCATGGATCAAGGCAGCATTCAGGGGAGTATCAATGACCATGGAGTCCTTTTGGATGCAAAGCAACAACATGTCTGAGCCACCTTGATGATTGCAGGGAGTGGGAGGGAGGGGGTCATGCCTCTGTACAGCAAGAGTTCCATCTTCTGAACCATCTCCCAAGTCTAGTTCCTCTTTGCTGACATGGTTGTACTCAGGAAGATACAGCTGGATGTGTTGATTCCATTTACCAACACCATCGCTAACAGACAAGCCAACTGTGGGCAACTTGCTCGAAGAACTTGGCCAGTCAACATTCTCAGCATCTGCATCCTCATGCGGCAACATCTGATCATTACACGCTGTAGCTCCAACCATAAGGGAAGGAAATGTGAGGGGAGTGGGAGAATGTCTCTGGGCTGCTGGTGTAGCTCTGTGGATACCGGAAGGTAGCGAAGCTGGAGGGGTCAGAGAACATGCTCAGGTTATTGGTGTAGTTCCAGGCATACAGGAAGGCAACAAAGCAGGAGGGGTCGAAGAGCGCATCCGGGTTATCAGTGTGACTCTAGGCATAGGGGAATGTAATGAAGCCAGAGGAGTCGGAGAGTGAGTCTGGGTTGTTGGTGTGGCTCCCGGCATGGAGGAATTTAACAAAGGGGTCAAAGAACTTGGCTGTGGTGTTTGGGGTGAAGGCTTAGGGCGACACTCTTCAAGGGATGGTTCTGATCCAACCTGATCTTTAGACGTAGGGTGGGGTCGAGCATATGCCCAAGATGAGCAATTTTTGATCAGGAGGAAACCTTTCTTGCCTTCACTCTTGACAAACGTCATCTCGGGAAGAGGAAAACCAAAGATAGAGTGGTTATAGTATACTTGCATATGATTAAATGGCCAGATGAATGTAAGACAGTGTTGCATATGATGATCCCATACTGTACACCAGCTTGGTTCTCAATCAGGAGTTTCAGTCTCTGATTCGAAGGATGCTTTCTCTTCAGAAACTTTTTGCAGTGATTTTAAGACCATTGCAGTCTTGCCTTCCTCCACAAGGAAGCGCAGCCCTGGTTCCTTAGCTGGATCCATCTCAATGAATCTGTGCCACACAGCTTCACCTGACTTTGAGTTCTTCCTTTTCTTTGCATGTTTGGGAAGGCGGATAGAGGCAACTGGCAGAGGTCTCCAAAATGCCACTGGACCTTCAGTAACCAATTCTCCCAATCTGTGATCAGACAATGACTTGATCATTACTTCAGAAAGAGGATCGTCCCATGCAGAGCGAGACAGAGGCAGTGATTGTGCACTCTCCACTTCCCTCCACCTCATTGAGTGGACTGGCAGCAAGGGGCCATCATGTGTAACAGGGGCTCAAATTTCATATAGCTGCTTTCCCCAGAAATTATCTGATCGATCATCATAATCGCAAACATGGTCAATATTACTGTGATGGGATTCATTCCAATGATGTAAGTAACTTGCTGATGAATGATCTCGGCGCTGTCTTGAACCTCAATCATCCTTTCCCGAGCACCCCAAAGAACTACCTCTGGCAACACTATGGTCTGGAATGAAATCGGTTCCGTGCCATTTGTCGCTTAAATCTGGGGCAGTACGAAGACTGGAATGACCACCTCTGTTAAAGCCACTATCCCAACTAAAATCGGTTGGACGACTGCTGTTAGTGACACTTTGGTCATCGTCTGAGTTGCGATTCCACCAACCATTGAAGCAACCCCAGCCATTCCCCGAATCTGAATCAGTTCAACGCTGAGCAGACATTTCACCATTAAGCGGTTCCAGAGGGACAGGAGGGTATGTGCTGTACTCAACAGGAGATGGCACCCGAGGGCAGGAACGACTGTCTTCAGGTGATGGCATGTCATCATCAGATTCATCAAGAGTCTGGTGTTCACACATTCGAATGCAGAATGCCCAAGATGCAGAGCAAGCACAATATTTCTCTTTACACTCTATGCAAGGACCTCTTTCAAACTGATTGAGAGAAAATGGAAGGAATTTCAGGGGACCACTTTGGGAAATAACTTGAAGATAGGGATTTGCCTCAGGCGAGTTCAGCTGTTCAGCAGGAGTTCGATGCACAAAATCCTGTCAACGCTTGTCCACAGGAGGCCGTCGATCCAGAATGGTACTAGGAGGTGGTGACAGAGATGGGAAATCCAAGCCTTCACTGTACCAATGAATGATGTACACAGGAACGATGCCGACACGCAGCAACCATATCCCATCAGCTTTTGCAGCTCCATTGAGCCATACGCCAATGCGACCGGATTGCACCTTAGTAATTGATAAGGGGCTCATCAATTGGCGCCACCTCCAGAACTTCATCATGGTCAACCAAGCCTCCATCTCTTGGAGGCCCCTTTGTAGTCCAACGAAGAGCGGAACTACCTCCTCCCATGTCCAGACTGACTGTTTGGTGAGCATATTCATTTGCTCTGGCGATGGGTAAAAAGGGCAATTAGTTAAAGCATTTTGGAGTTCATCTGTCAGGGGTGCGCCAGTGTGAAATTTATGCGTTGAAGTATATAACAAATTCGCCTGCTGGGTCAACACCGGAAGGAACTCAAGGTTCAAAGACCCATGGCCTGTGGCAGATGGTGAGGGCACCCATACCAGCAGGAGAGGAACAAGTTCGGGGTCCACTGAACACCAGTTACGAATATTAAAAGGAGGACGCATACAAAAGCCCAACCACGGACACTGAGGATAGAAGTGTTGGGGATGTAATGTCCAGTCGTGTGGCCCCAGTTGTCCATCGTGATAATGCAAGCTCCCATCATACAAAGCCACCAGTTCCTTCAATGGTACTCTGGGATAATAATCAATACTGTCCACATTTGGGGACCAAAGCTCGTACATGTCATCCCGTATCTGAACACTGCGCTGGTGCATAGCAGTTTCACATGGCACATAGAATGACAAGCCATCGTAAACATCTGGAACCTTGCTGTACACGTGTGCAATGTTGAGATATTGCGCTGAAGACATGAGAAGTGGAGACCACAAGTATAGTCGAGATCTACTAGAAAACATATAAGGAATTCAGAATAAAATATGGCCATTATCAACATACTGGAAGCCAAGCGTGGCAATGCTAATACAGGAAGGCAACTCTAACCCAAAACACCAGAGTCCACAACCATGCTGACTCTATCTTCGATATTACAAGCGTGTAAATGAACAAAGATGGCGCCAAGATTGAACAATGTCTGCGATTGAAAAGTTAAGAAACTGTCAGAGGTCGAAGCTTAGAGAAAGATGAAGACAGACACTATGTGAAGCAATAATTTTGGTGGAAGGTGGGTACACAATGTTGAAAAACAGAGTCCACAACCGTGCTAACTATGCGCTCAAATCCCAGGGCAATTAGGTGAGGGGGGGTGTTACATCAAACAACAGAGTCCGCAACTGTGCTAACTCTGTGCTCGAATCCCAGGGCAGAAGGTGAAGGTGAATATTATGCCGCTTGAAACAACAGAGTCCGCAACCGTGCTAACTCTGTGCTTGAATCCCAGGACAATTGGCGGAAGGTGAGGGACTATAATATGTCAAAAGAGTCCACAGATGTGTTCAAGTTGGGGCCCTGGGAGTGAAACAAGTTCAAGAAGTTAAAGGAAAAGCCTGACTCGGAGAATGAACCAGATCACATGACCCGAGTGCGTCCGATATCGAGTCCTGACATAGTAATCCCAAATATTGAACAAATATTCATAATCGACAGAATACATTTGTTGACATAGGCGGCCCACCTATAAGAATATGCTTGCCAAATATTTTAGATATACTCTACTAGCTGGCTGATATATTCATCATAAACATGAATCATCACTATCAATAGCTGTACATCTCGTCCCTGGCAAGTAACTCCAGATGGTCTTCGGACTCATAGCCACTCAGTGACTCACAATCGTCAGAGTCCGAGTCGCTGTCGAAATCTGTATCAGAATCAATATCAGTCTCAACTTCTTCATCAGTCATGTCCAGGCCTTCAGCTGCTCCAGCCACCATGTCAAGCCTGAAGTCCATGCTAACATTTGAGCCAGCAAAGGCCCCACTGCCATTATCATGCCCCGACAGAGGGTTACAGGTCGGGTGCTCTTCCAGCCTGGTGTTTGTGTTGCCCTCTACCAATGGGAATCGATCAGCTGTACCTCCAAGTCTGGCAGCATGTTCTGGGCCCTCCTCTTGTTGGTTTTCTGTTTGGGGGCTCGAAGAATCTTGAAGAGCTTCCATCGCTATCCCTTGATGTTGGTTCTGTCGATTATACATATGTCCAACCCTGTGACCCCAGTGATATCTCATCATCATATCCCTATCAACAAAACTTATTCGAAATCAGAAATTGGTGTTTATATGTATATATAAACAATGTCGCTTACCGACTGATGAAGTACAATTTCCAATCAACAACATCCTGGGCCCAATATGAAAGACCAGGTTCACCATCCTCACGGACCCTTCCTTGCCTAAATGTAGGAATGATATGGCATCCTCAAAGGACATCACTAGGATCAAGAAATCCGAAAGCATTTTCATCATTCACTGGGAGGAATGAAACACAGTCTAACATTCACGTGGACCAAGTCGCATTACCACTTTCTAGCTTATACCACCGAACCCATAACGCCTCCAGCCGGCGAGGATGGTAGTCTGTATTTCCTGCGCCAATATACATGACGTTGGCATGAAAGATGCCGAGTACATGAGCATAGCAGAATGGGTGGCTGTCACCGGGCGCACTACCACCTGGTGTGTATGTTGGGTTGAGTGTCATTATGTTGCAATGCCTGCTTGTCCCTATGTGGATGACGTCCTCATTGCAATGGACGTCATACCGAGTATAGTTGATCCACATAATGTTGTGTTTGTACACACATTCATGCTTGAGTGTAACTACTTGCCATGCCAGAAGATTCAACTTCTCACCATGGATAGCTTCAGTGTTAGAAGCTTCCAGTTGTTCAGTGAGCAGAAACCTAATCTGCGGGAGAAGATGTTTCTTCAATTTTGGAATGAAATTCTATCGAAATCATCAACAAAAATTTGACAGAACAACAGGACTCTGCATGACCTTAACAGCTGGGTCACCTGATGTTTCTGCACAAAGAGTCCGACATGTTCTGAGAGATTTTCTGATTGGCCTATGGAATGGTGCACATCTGGATTGATTGCGACCTTGTCATTGTTGACAGTTGTTTTCCCACTGCTCTGTTCACGTATACATCAAATTCGAGCCTGCCTACGCTCAGTCTTAGCCATTTGCTGCACGTATTTCCAGCGGTCTGTTTGGGCATAGCATGCCTTTGCTGTATGGTGTTCCAACTCACCCTAAAGGGAAGTGCATGTTAATACAGAAGATATTCCAAATACCTTCATACATACCAGTTCCGTATTATAGGAGTCACAGGTTCCATACATTCGTATTGTGTCTGCATAATCCCCAAGTGCATGGAGCTTATAGGTATGCATATTATACTGTTTCCTTCGATGACCTGCTGTTGTTCGTGGCACATCCAATCTGGAATTAGCATTGTGACTGGGTTGAACCTCTGGGGTAGACTTCTTAATTTCACGTCGCTTCCGTACTCGTTCTTCATGAGGGAGCTCAGATGTAGCATACTGTGTACATGCATCAGAAAATAAGCGGAGTTGGCTCCCTAGATCCATAGTAACTTCTTCGAGAATAGACAGTGTGAAATCCGTATGCATTCGAAGCTTGGCAAGTCCATGCCAGTGGGCACAGAGAAAGAGAAGCTCTTGAATGATTTGATCATGTGGTTCAGGAAACAAACCTTCGAAAACAGGAATGGCACACTGAAACTTCCATTGTTGACAGCATGTGATAGAGAAAAAAATATCAGTCACCTGCAAGAGGTTTTCAAAATCATGAGCAGCCATCTTCTTCATTTCAGAAGAATTTTTGGAAAACTTTCGAATGTTATCTCTTCCAAATGTTGGAACTTGGCGATATCTCAAAGAAATAGTTAGCTAATGTCATTGACAAATCAGTGGTCCAGCTTACCTTGAATCCAACTCAATCACCAGTGCTGGGTCAACTGCATGCAGGATGTGAATCAAGTGGATAAAAATGTTTTTCCATACCCCAAGCTCAAATTCATGCATTAGATCAACCACCAGCATCAAATTGCACTCAAAACCAAAATGAGCCAAACGCACTGAAAAGGCATTCTGAGATGAAGATGATCAGTTAGTTGTAGAGTGCTTGAATGACAGTGACTTTCCAAAGAAGGGACAAGTGACTCTTTCTTCAAAACATCCTCAACATAAGTACTATTCACCGCATAATTGTTCTTGTAAATGAGAGATCGTGCGGCTTGGATGTTGGACCTAGTATTAGAATCCTTGCAAATCATCATCACTCAACACCTAAGATCAGCCTCCATGCCAAGTTCTGGAAACTGGAAACTGGGACTTGGGAACAAGGCAACACAGACAAGCACATTTGCCATTCTGGCAAATGGATGCCAGACGAACTCTAAATTCTATTATCAGAAAATGGCTGATGAGGAAAAGTAGAATGAAAACAGACGTGTCTGGATAGTCAGCAGAGTATGTGAATACTCTGGGATAGAATTGTCGGATGACTCCATCAGAGCATGCAAACAAGGCACCATTCTCGTAAGCTTTGAGAAATTCATCATCCAGAAGGATCTCCCACTGTGCATGAAAAAGCTCTTGATGACAGTGCTTCATCAAATGCTCGTTAGGTCCCTTGCCACCAGTGTAATTGACCGCAAATTCTCTGAAGGAATCTGGGAGCTAAAGCGCGATTGATGAGAAAATCGAGAGCAACAGAGACGACAGAGTAATCATACCACTTTGAAGTAAGCAATATGATTGGCCAGGTTGCATGAAGGCTTCATTTGCTGGTATTTGGACTCATTTCCAAAATACATATAACAAGGCCAAAGTTTTGTTTTGCCAAATGATGTTAGTACAGTCTCATCAGACCAAAACATGAGTGCAATTATCACTCTTGGGGCAATACAACCAGGGTTGGGTCGTGAATCCAACAGTGCTTTATGTGCTTTCAGGAATGCAGCTGAGGAATACAACTCTCCATGAATGCGGATATCTGGTTCATCTTCGTGGTCACTACGTTTCCACAGGAGCTCATATGGCTGGAAATGAAAGTTCTCGAGCCCCCTCAAAAGTCGTTCCTGAATAACTGCTATTATCGACTGGTGGTACAATTCTCCAGCTAGGTACTGCTGCAGACCAGAGATTTTCATGCGAGAATGGAAGAGCATGCATATTGAAATAGCAGTACGGGTCCACCCTGTATCCTCCCCCAACCACTGATCATCCTCGAGATAGCCATCCCCTTTGTTAGTGGCAAGAAGAGTATCAATCTCTGTCCAGTTTGTCTTTTGGATATTACTAGGTGAGAAGCTCGGGTTACCGACTATCTCTAGAAGACGTTTGAAGTTCTCCTGTGACTTTTGAACTCCATGATTCCAATACCAGTCACCCAGATTGAATGCATCCTGGTTTGGATAAGGATAGAATGGCTGGTCATTTGGAGAAGGGTTGGGATGAGTTGCCAGTGAACCAGTAGAGCAACTATCAGATTGAACATCACAATGTATAGGCTTCAGGATCATGAAATGGTAACTCCGATCCATAGAACTTTCTAGACAGCCCAAAGATGTTTTGAGGAGTACAGAAATATCTCAGCATCATTGACTGTGGCACCACAGCAGTCTCAGAAGATTCGCTAGAAGTATCAGGAACCGGCACTGCAAGTTCTTTCCTTGAAATAAGATAGAGAAACATATAATCAGTAAGGTTCACTTTACCAAGGGGTGGGGGGGCCTGTGGTTGTATGTCACAATATCTAACTGGCGGTAGGGTACCTATCCATTGAGTTCGCCTGAGGGCTAAAGGAGTCTTGTCATTGGGATCGAAGGGCAACAACTCAGGATCATTGTCAATTAGAGTCTCCTGAAATACCGTCAACAATCCCAGTTGTTCAGATTCAGAAAGGCAGAACTTGCAGTGACCTGAGGTGGGCTGGGGCTGGGGGATTTTGTTGATTGATGAGTCAAGTTGCACTGTGGCCCAGGTGCACTGAGGCTGGCAACTTGACTGCCAACCTAGCATATAGTATGACTGAAATTAGCTTGGGAGCCAAAAGAAGAGGAACTGGAAGACAAGTGAGGCATCCTTACAGTTGAAATATTTGCAGCTGCTTCGATTCGTCTCTTCTTCCAAATTGCAAAAAGTTCCTTTCCTATGGAGAGTGCGCCCCATAGCCTCTTTTTGCTCGGTTGACATGATCACTTATGAAAGTTGAGTGCTGCCAGTGAACTGAAGGACCATCTACAGCTCTGATGGTCACATGCTAGTTCACTGTAGGTAGGTTCAAACTGAGCATGGGCTACAGGTTGTGCCAGTGAGTTCGACTGGGACATTGTTAACAATTCAACACTACTTCAGAAAGACAAAAGCCTTTTTCTTTTGAACCTGCTCACTGGCAGTCACGACGGCTACCATGACAATGGCTCCGAAGGTAATGCCTATGTAAATCGGCAATTCTATCACTACTGCCCGAGTCACAGTAAAATACATCCTGATGCATGATGCATGATGGTTGCCAGAACCTCGAGTCCAACCCTGCACTGCTAGGGAAGATGAGGCCCTTTCTCAGGCATTCCAGACTCGGAGGAGTAGGTGACAAACAACTATGTTTCTTGCAGCCATAAATCCCGATGGCTCACACATGAACAGAAGCCAAAGTTGCTTTCCACTCCAACACAATGAATTGGACGGCATCCATGGGGATCGGTTCAGGCTGGCGCAAAACCACGCAGTTGGTAGTGCTGAGTTCAAGGGCCGACTACTAGTATGTGGCTCCCCAGTCTGTCATTCTGGTCCTGTATCACAAGCGATAGCAGGGTGGACACCATCTCAGGTTATTGCTTGCGGACTCTTCCTACTGTTTTCGGGGAAACTTGCGGTAAGTATTTTGTTGAGCTTTCAGATAATCATGATGGACCTGGTGTGATCTGTTTTCATGAATAAGTTTCGCTGCCGTAGGACCACTCCAGAGGTAGAACATATCCACCCATCCTTACACTCCTGTGGAGACTTATCTCCTATGGCTTTCAGGGTAAGCTCTGGTAAAGATTGCATCCAAAAATAATTCCTGCAAAGCACATCCTTACACACCTGCAGAGACATATCTCCTATGGTTTTCGGGAGTAAGCTTGCGGTACAGACTTCATTGCAGCCTCAGATATTGGACCTGGTATGATCAGTTTTGTGAGTAAGTCTCACTGCCGTTAAACCACTCGAGAAAGTTGAACATATCCATCCATCCCTACACACCTATGGCTTTCGGGGTAAGCTCTGATAAAGCCGGGTCCAAAAGCACCACACACACTAAGCATCAGTAATCCTGCATTTTGGTTTTTGCTGGCTTCTGAACCCAAAAGAGGTGAGGAAAAATATAGGATGAACATAAAAAATAGGAGAAACATGTGGGACACCCTCTAGTCCCCTTACCAAGGTGAGCAATGCGAGCCGAGTGCCGGAGGCATGTTCATAAACTTGTCTTTCACATAAAAAGTTACAAGAATATTTTTGATTTCCTGATGCCACATGACCATTTGATCCAGGTTTGATCCAAGTTGGCACTATGTGACTTTCAACTCGCATCATCCCACATTGAGTGGCAGTCCACAATGAGGTAAGTCTAACAACTCAAGACATGCGTAACTTTCTGAACTCAATGCTGCTGGTAGCAATGGACATACTAAAGTCCATAATGGCGAAGGTCAAGAGCGGTCTCCATGAGCTGAAACGGTTTTTCATTGATACCAACTGTTCTCCAAATCTGCAAAGTGCTAGTGGCACCACAGGACACAATAATCCATTTCAAACTTCCCTTGTAAATTCTGGCCAGCCAGAAGCACTAATGAAGCAACATGGCAGCTCTTCGGCAGTCAGTCAAGCTTCTCATGCAGTGAAATGCTGTCAGTGAATTTTCTGACATAGGAAACTCCACCACAGGAGCGTTCTTTCTCGCAAATGCCTCGACCCTCATTGGATTCCTACCAGTCTATTTGTTCTGATAATGCTCTATCTGAGGTGTTAGGAGCAACAGATGTGAGTTATTTGCCTTTTATATCTGGCTGAAGACACTAACATTGTTTATAGGGTATGAAATCTGTATCTTCTGAACCCTCATCAATCACACCTGCTTTTGTGGGCAACATGGAGCACATGGTGGATAACATTAACTGCCTCATCCACGACAGTTGTGTGGAGCTCCACACCTCCCAGGTGTGGCTGGACAAGATGCAGCATGATCTAGAAGAGGCTGGATGGAATGTTCGGTATCTAGCCCATGCAGCAAAGCAGCTGTGAGGCTCCATCGCTTCCTTGGAAGGAGCTCCGCTGCCAACTTCTGAACAATTACCTGAGCTCACTACGAGTTCACCATGCCCTTATGACCTTTACACTCCTTCACCCCATGCTGTTGAGCCACTTAGGTTGGTTATGCCTGCTGTAAGCTTTGATTCAGGGAATGGGGATTAGAGTTTGCCCTGGTGAGTGTCAGACTTCTGCAGCATTCATACTCAGCTTACAGCCTTTCAATGCAACATTACATGATATCATAGCAGTGTGTACTTAATATGAATCTGTACTTCATTCCACTTCGCTATTCGCTAGCTTTGGTTTATCTGGTCAACCTAGGTCATGGCAACGATGAGTGTCTGCCAACTACCTCCCAACTGCCTGCCAGCCATTGCTATAACAACAACTCAGAAGTGAGCATCAACAGGCAAGCAGAACCCTGGGTGCTTAGCCTGTCTATCTGTGCCCATGGGATATTCCCGATGTTCTCTCACGATTATTCAATTTGAATTATTCCATCGTCTTAGCTCTGAGTCTCTCTGTTAGCTCTCCTGCTGAAGCAATGCATAGATCCCCCCAGCAAATCCCAGCTGATGTGGCTTATCAGCCTGTTATTCGCCAGGCAGCAGAAAATGCTCGCTTTATCCAGCTGCAGGATGCCAATGGCCAGCTGTACCCTGAAGAAGCTGAGGTAGCAGATGGCATTCTGCCCTTTGGCCTGGTAAGCTCCCTGATCACAGCAGATCAGGCTTTGGACAACCTAATGGTGGACCCCTGCAGCATGAACCAGCCTTGGACCCTCTTCAACTACAAATATCACCTGCCCTTGTTCCCCGATCGCCCTCATCCATCAGCTTGACCAGCTCAATTACTGAAAAAACCTTAAATGAGAGGGTAGAGGGTGTGCTTGTGAAGTCAAAGGCTGATAAAATCTGATTCTGGTCAGGTCTTCTCCAGGACACATTTACTGTATCAAACACAGACATCCTTTTCAATCCTCCAACCTGGAATGGGGTCAGAATGGACGGGACAAACAAAAGGGAGCACTATGCAGAAGGGGCCCTCATGAGGGTTACAGACTGTCATCAAGAGAGCCTCCCAGAACCTGAACGAAGGCTAATCAACATCAGTAAGTGGCCTCCCTACTCTCTGCCAGTTGTTTTGGGAGCTGATGGAGTTCTAGGCCTGGCAGAATGATGCAGCCTCTTGAAGATCATCAAGGAGGTGCAGGTCTCAACCCTGAAGGCTGTTTGAGATGTAATTTGGTTGCAAATGTTGGAAAATTTCCAGAACCTTGGTGGTGTCAGCCCAATGCTCGACACTGGATCTCAATCATACAGGGCAGCAATGCAGGCTGGGGTCCAAAGGTTCCAATGGGGAAGGAAAGATGTTCCGACAATTGGGGTGAGCGGCGGCCACGAGTATCCAGAGGGACTGCATTTTGTAGTCATAGATGAGGCTAAGAAAGAGGTCGGTTGCTTTTTTCTATTGTCCTTTTGAGCACTAGCCTTAAGCTCTTCCTTCTTTAGCGAGTATTGGCCCCTTTTCTGCCGAATCCTGCATGCCATGGGTATGTTCAGTCATTTTACAGAGCCGAAGGGATTGCAAAGGTGATCTTCAAAATGTACCAGAGTGGCATCTATCAATCCATATACTTGGGATCAACAGGGCTTCCATGGGCTCAGAGAGGTAGCCTCATTGGCTCCTCATTTTTGTGAGATTTTGGCTTTCAATCTAGTTGTGTAAATGCTGAACATCAGTTCCTAAGATGACTACCATCCCATTTGAGTGGAAAGGTGGTGTCCAGGGTCGATCAGTCATTGGCAACCTACAAGGCATTCTCAACAACATCTGGATGCTCATTCACCAGACGAAGGCTCCTCATGCAAAGCTCTTGAAGGGTCCTCAAACCATAGCCAATGTCATTCAGGCATTCCTAACCGAAGAAGTGCAGTGGCAGTATGTTCATTTGCATTCCTTACATGTGACCTTCTGCTCATGGTTGGATTTGCATATAGGTGGGAGGAATTCAAAGCTAAAGGGGGAGACTGAGCATTGCCAAAAAGAGGCTGGGTCCAGCTTGTGTGAAGGCTATGTTGGAATATCAAGTGCAACTCACCCGAGCTCGGAACCCCGCATGCCCTTGCTTTATGTATATTTCTGAATCTTATGCACAGTTATGTGCCACTATGCTGACTCCACTGTACATTTCTCTTATCACTTGTAATTCCTTTCATATTACTGCGGTGCTATTGCTCTCATCGAGAGCTTTCCTTTTGTTCTCTCATTGTAGTTAGCTAACTTTACTGTTTGCTACAAGTACTGTTGCTGGACTTGTCTCTACTTACTACTATGTTACTACCTGTTGCTTTGACTTGGATTATCCACCGTGTCGTATTATATCTCTTGGCCTCTTACTGGATATCGTTAGCTATGTATAGCGTAGTTGAAGACACCTCTTTATTAGGAAGGTGACGTGGCAATGCCTGCCCTCTAAATTTAAAGTTGTTCCGTTCAAGTTCAAGTTTGTGATCGAACCGTGGGACAGTCAGCCCACACGCATGGGAGTCGCTCTCGACTGCAGTTCATGTTACATAAGTTCTGCTGATGTTTACTACAGTCTACAACCTTGCTTCCTAGCAACAAAGATTTGGTTACTCATTACCCTATCCTTGCAATATCGCACTATATAAGCCGCTGTGACTTATGTTGAAGTCCAGCTCACTTTCCGCCTTGCTAGCGCTCTTTCTAAGTTGTTGTCCTGTGGACCAAAGAGTTCTGTCATACTGCAAGGTAACAAGGAAGCATGTTCACCTAATAGTGATGGCTCATCTGCTGGTCTTTCCTTAGTTGCAAACCATAACATGCATTCCACCAATGCACAAAATATCATCAATCATGCTCGCCTTACTCATCAAAATGTGATGTACTTCGAAGCTGATCTGAGCCATGACTTAGAGAATTGCGTGAAAGATCCATTTGACATCACGAAGACCCTTAGTGATCTTCACAGGCTTTATCCATCATTAAACTTTCACCAGTATGAGGAAAACTTACGCAAGCTTCACATCACCTACCTCGCAACTGTCGAGGCCCGCGAGACCCAGGTTTTCCAGTCAGATGTTGGGATGACACAAGAGGCTGCTATGCTGTTCAAATGGTATATCACTCGTGAGCTTAGTAAGGCCCTTCTTGTGAAGGAGAGGGAGAGAGTGCAGAGTGCTCGACGAGTGCTCGATGGCCATGGTGACCGCTGTGACAATGGCTGTGACTCGTATATGGAGGTTCATTTCCTGTTTGGTTAAGACACCCTCAATCCACTATGTCCACCATGTCCTGCGAGTCAGTTCCCTATAATATGCCTGACTCATCGACCCTCCTGCTGATAGGTTGTCTCCTCGGCTCAAAGGCTGATTCACCATTTTGACCACATTCTAATCACATCGGATACCTCGCATGAGGTCCCAGAAGCAGTGCGACCACTCCCGACCAAGTCTACCGAGTGCGAGCATCGTATCGAACATGATAGAGCATTGTGAGCATCATATTGAACACGATAGAACATCGTTGAGGATTGTATTGAACATGATCAAACATCGTCAAGGATTGTATTGAACATGATCAAACATCGTCAAGCATCATCGAACAGCGCGAGCATCATATCGAATGCGATTGAACATCGTCGAGCATCGTTGAACAGCGTGAGCATCGTATCGAACGCAATCGAACATCGTCAAGCATCATTGAGCGTCAAACGCAGTCAAACATCATTGAGGATTGTATTGAACATGATTGAACATCGTCGAGGATTGTATTGAATGTGATCGAACATCGTCGGGGATCGTTGAGCATTGTCAAACGCAGTCGAGCATTGTCGAGCATTGTTGAATGTGGTTGAGCATCGTCGAGCATCGTGAGCATTGTATCAAATGCGATCAAACAACATTGAACCTCGAAAAACATCGTCGGACACAGTATTTCTTGTTTGAACAATCTTCGGATGCATGCTGGACACATGGGACACTATATCGCGTATATTGAACACATTTCGACCACATGTGCATGCATACAATCCGCTCAAAGCAGTTTCCGATCTTTTATTCAATTTATAACAAGGACAGTCCAGTTTTAGCTATTCTTTCTTATTATTTCTTCATCATGTGTTATATTCACCCCTTCTAGGCTCACTTTATTGTTCTGATATACTTATATTGTCTTTTGCCTTGAGTTTTCCACATGTTTGCCTCATGTTCTCTAGCCTTTTTAGGTACTTTCTTTATTTTATATAAAAAGATGTACTAGATACAAAGAAAAACAAGAAAGTCATTGTCTTCCTCCCAGATCACAGTGATTTGAGAGTACAGTTTAGTCTTATTCAGTCCGAAGTTTGGTGTTTTATGCTAAACTTCCTCGAAATTCCTCGAAATTCCTTGCATTATGCTATTTTTGCTCTTGCTTCCCTCAATTAGCCTTTTTGTCACTTCTACTACTCGTCTAGTCCCCTGATCTTGCGTCCGAACATATCTGTGCACTCGAAGTTCCTCGAAACCTTTTCGAAAAATATCGCGACATCTCAAAAATCATTGCGACATCTCAAAAATCATCGCAAAGTCTCAAAAATCATCGCAACACCTCGAAAAACATCCTTTTAGCCTCGAACTGCTTTGACAAGCAGTTGTTTTATGACTATTTGATGGTCGGTCTGACAGGTGACATCTAGAGGGCCTCGCATCCTTCATCTGACTTGTGTTATACCATCCGAAGCCTTTTGTGGGTTTTGTTTGGGTTTCTGGGTTGAGCATCATCACCGCCTCCATATGCCTCACTTGCAGTGCATATAACTTCTTGCAATACGACTTCCACATCAAGGTTTATGTACTAATGGGATGGTTACCCAACCAGGCTACCACATCTGCCATTGTATGTAACCCTCATGTTATAGACGTGTTTTTTTTTTGAAGCTAGAGGATGTATAAGGACTTCTCAAACGATGATCACGCAATGCAGCTCACACTTGTCATCTGATTTGCGAGAAAGGACAAGATCACTCTAGAGGCAGAATTATTGGCATATCAAAGTGGTCTCAAGGATTATGAGCTTTTAGTCCATGCAACGGCTGTCAAGCTCGCTATTATTAATGAAGTGCTGAATACATTTTGCAATGCATTGAGAAATATGAATGTTGAAGTGTAAATGGTGTGTTCAAATTGTTTCAGCTATCATACCTTGACGCTCATGTAACACTTCTTGGACTTGTCAACTGATTCACAGAGTCTATTGCACCATTTGTAATAATAGCCTACTGCCTGTTTACTTTTAGTGTTATTCTAGTGGTATAGAAAGAGTAGTGTACTCCAAGTTGCTGTTATGCTAAGACTGACATAGAATTATGTGATGCATTCCATCCGAGTCCAGAGTCTCTGGTGCCATGTCTTAAACAAAATTATTTTTTTCAAAAACTCGTTCCCCAATGAAGTTAGTGTACTACACGCAAGAGTCTGTCAAAATTCACCAGGACAACCTAACAAATAAGTTTGATTGGGTTACTGACTTGTATTTCGAAAATTGCATGGTGCACAACATCTAGCGGCGGTCGCTTCAGGGTGAATGGTGAATGTGATCCTGCCAATCCTTATCTTTCCATTCAGTCACCTTGACACTCCTCTGTCAAGCCTTTGAAGCGACCTCAGAAACTTATTTCCATTCAATTTGTTGCCTTGACAACATACTCATCGCACTGCGGTTAGCCTGGTGCTGACCATGACTGTTTGCTATGGTTCCGAGTCACCAGTTTAGCCTGTCATGTGGCCAGTCACTGGACTGTCATGGTAAGACTGTACCTGGTCCTTTTTGAGTACTTATATAGCTTGCCAGCAGGAATATTAGGTCTATGTACTGAGCTGCCCCGGTGGCCTCACAAATTCTTTCACAGTTGTCCTCCAATGACACCTTCTTTCAAAGTTCAAGGTCACACGGATAGCCTCCATACACCTCCAGCTCAGGCTGGGACCAATCATACAACCCATTGTGAATCCACCCTGCATCTAGTTGATTTAGTCACCGCAGGACCTCCGCTGGCAGCAGCTTTACGGAACCATCCAATGCAGATGCTGTATGCCATCATCATTTATTTAGATAGGATTGTGCCCACCCTCATTCCAACTTTCTTGGACAATCCTGAATCTGGAGTAATAGGAGGTTCTGCAGGTGCATCAAACTCAGGCCCTGATGCAAACAATTTTTTATTTTCATTTCATTACAGAATCGGAGGCAGCCCAGCATGATTCAAATGCCGCTGTATCAACAAGGTACTTGGCTCGGAGTAACCTATTCAAGCCCATTAGTGTCGATGGTATGCTTCAGCTGTTGTTTGTGTGCAATCCACTTATGAATTCAAATAGAAATTAACTTTTCAAAGTTTCATGCACCCACCAATCCTCATGAATCGTACTACTCGAAGTTATATCGCCTGGATGCCATACAGGATGCAGGACTGTCTTGCAGCGAGTTCCAGCACATGTTTTTCCAGTGCCTTGACTGCAATAGTCTAATGACACACATCTGTGTTGCATCACATGTATGTTCTGAAAATGATGGGATGGTCACGATCTGTGATTCTATGGAAGCCCTTGACCACCTGGATGCTTTGTCAGGACTTTCAGCCCAGGTCTTCAAAGCCTTTTTTGAGCAGTGTACCACCTGCTTTGCAATTATGTCAAAGAAGGTGTCAAGTTTTCATCAGTGTTAAATGGATATCTTATGGCAAATACATGAGTTCCAATTGTATGTACTAGTAAGCACTGAACTCGAACCGATGTGCAGCATTTGCTGATGTTCATGTAGCCAATTTTGTGAAAATGTGTACTTGGTACTACACCTGTTTACCACTGGTAGCCCCACACAAACTTGAATAAGATTGAGAGAAATCAAGGAAGATAGATTTTATAGATTGTTCACAAATTGTCTCAACAGATCTCGGTGGTAAATCAAGAAAGTGGGTCAAATGCCTAGCTATCTGGAGCGTGATCAATGTGATCAATAAAATTTACCATCTCGAGTCTGCTCTCAGCTCCAGTTTTAAATCCTTCTGACCCAACTTATGAGCAAGTGCCTCTGCACACCCCTGTGCTGACAGTCCCTTGAAATAAAGCTCTTCCTTCTGAAATCTACAAACATTTTGAGTATAACTGGCGTACCATACTGCCCAGTAAACCAGTACCCAAGCCTGCAAGCGAAACACATCAGCAACTAATTTTCAGCATGGCAGATGTCCATCCCAGCTACGTGGTGCTTGCGATTGGAATTCCCATGCTTGAGTATCAAAGGCACGCTCTGCATAGGATATGCGCAAGTACTCACCAATGTTTAATGACATTTTGAAGATTTGATGGCGATGCAGCAGAGGCTGATGTGAAATGTTCACTGTCATACTTACATAATGGTTGAGTGATTCATCCAGCACCGTGACCATGACTGCACTGCTGTTGTTCAAACTCCATTCCAGAAAACTGTAGGAGATGCATCTCCGCAGGTGTGTAAGGATGTAATGTCATTGTTTTCATCGGTCAACACGTTAAACACAGAGACTACATTCACTATCCCAAGAACCGCAGGAGAGAATTCTCTGTGTGGTGTATCATGTCGCTGGTACATTCACACTAGTGCATACAAGCTTCGCTTCACATTCCCCAATTCTGCTTTTGCCTCACTAACATTCCTCTCATACAGGCCTTCACAAATATGTCTTTACCCTTCCTTCAAACTAGCATCACCCTGGGATATTGATTCGAGCAAAGAGTTAGCATGGTTGCAGACTCTGTTGTTTGACATAATATTCTCCCTCACTTCTGCCAATCACCTGGGATTCAAGCACAGAGTTAGCATGGTTGCGGACTCTGTTGTTTGACATAATATTCTCCCTCACTTTCCGCCAATCACCCTGGGGTCCGAGCACAGAGTTAGCATGGTTGCAGACTCTGTTGCCCAACGTTGTATCCCACCTTCTGCCAGAAATATTTGGAATTGCTTCACATGATGTTTGTCTTCATCTTTCTTTAAGCTTCAAGCTCTGATGGTTTTTTAACTTTTCAATTGCAGGCGTTGTTAATCTTAGTGCTGTCTCTGTTCATTTACACACTTGTAATATCGAAGATAGAGTCAGCACAGTTGCGGACTCTGGTGTTTTGGGTTAGAGTTGCCTTCCTGTATTGGCACTGCTTTGCTCGGCTTCCGGTATGTTGATGATGTTCCAGATTTTATTTCAAATTTTATATATATTTTCTAGTAGATCTTGACTATACTTGTGGTCTCCACCTCTCATGCCTTCAGTGCAATGTCTCAACATTACATGCCTGTACAGCAAGGTTCCAGATGTTTACAATGGCTTGTCGTTCTATATGCCATGTGAAACTGCTATGCACCGGCGCGGTGTTCAGATATGGGACAACATGTACAAGCTTTGGTCCCAAAATGTGGACAGTATTATTATCCTGGAGTAGCCCCCTTTTAACATTCATGACTGGTGTTTGGTGGACCCCAAACTTGTTCCTCTACTCTGCCGCAGGCCATGGGTCTTTGAACCTCGAATTCCTTTTGGAAATCTTTACCAGAGCTTACCCCGAAAGCCATAGGAGATAGGTCTCTGCAGGTGTGTAAGGGTGGATGGACATGTTCTACCTCTCGAGTGGTTTAACGGTGGCAAGACTTACTCATGAAACTGATTACAGCAGGTCTAACATCTGTCTGAAGGTTGTGGCAGGATCTTTGCTGGAGCTTGCCCCGAAAGCCATAGGAGATAAGTCTCCATAGGTGTGTAAGGAAGTGCTTTGCAGGCATTGCTTTCAGACGTAATCTGTACCAGAGCTTACCCCGAAAGCCATAGGAGATAAGTCTCCATAGGTGTAGGAAATTACTTTGCAAGCCCTACTTTTAGATGCAATCTTACCTCGAAAGCCATAGGAGATAAGTCTTTGCAGGCATGTAAGGATGGATGGATATGTTCCACCTCTCGAGTGGTTTAACGGTGGCAAGACTTACTCAAGAATCTGATTACAGAAGGTCTAATATTTGTCTGAATGTTGCAACGAAATCTTCATCAGAGCTTATCCCGAAATCCATAGGAGATTAGTCTCTGTAGGTGTGTAAGGATGGGTAGATATGTTTGACTGACTGCAGATTCGAACTGAGTACAATGTGGTGTTTCCCCATTTTACCTTGTTCAGTGCAAATTTCACCTCACCAATCCCTGAAAAATGCATACATTGGGATGGACCCAGAACTCCCTGCTTTCTACTTTGACTATCTTACCAACCCCCATCTCCTTTCGAGGGCATGTGCCTCTGTGAAATCCCATGAGGACAGCATCAATGGTGCCGATGATGATGCATTGAGTTGCCAGATGCTGTAGTCCTGTTCCTCGAAGAGAAGGAACTTGAGACTATATCCACGACAGATGGTGTCGCACTGTGGTGGGTGCCTCAGCCTTATGGTCAGCATTCTGAAAGGATGAGGAGAGCTCAGGATATTCCTTTGGTGAAGAATTGGTACCTTGAGCATTGTCCACCAAACCAGCTCTTCACATTCGTGTTTCATACCAGCAACCTTTGAAATGCTATGGAGTTGAGGACGAGGTTGGAAAAGGCAATGTCGAAGAACTTGTCCCGTGCCAGGTTTAGGGATACCAGGTTCTTCCGGACGACGAAGTTGGATTGGGTCGAAGTCAGTTGCAAGTTTGCAGACTAGGTCAATCTGTTAACGTCAGTTCACTGCAAGGTATATTCTAATTATTGTCTAGCAAATTCAAACACTCATCAAGCTAGCTCTCATAGAACTTGAACTAATTCCAGCTCGATTACAACATGAATTTGAAACTGTTAAAGTAAGGCTATCTTCATATTCATGTCTTGTTGTTGACGGTCTTCCTAGGACTCTGACTATAAAGGAGTGCAAGAAGTTGCATTTCGGAAACACTTTCCATTCGTGTCATGAAATTCTGCATCTCGCCAAGCTTATTGTTGATGCCCATGACCAGTTCCGTCACAGCAACATCGATGCTTTCCAGCTTCCAGATGCAGCAGATGCGCTGTCATAATATTCAGACACATAGGCACTTTAACAGGAGTGCATTAATGCATGTACAAGGTTGGTGTCATCATGATACCACTTGTGACAAGTCACTGAAGAGGAAGTTCAGCTCATTGGACAAGTATGGATGACCAAGATCTATATCAGGGTCGCTCTTGGCATACTTCTCCAAGGACGATAGTCCTGTCATCATTGACCACCCTGCCACTACAGGGCCCACCCCTACCATTGCTCTACCACTGACAAATACATATCCCATGCCGTCGTTGGCTGCAGTTGCTGCAGTGTCAGCTGCCTTCATCATTGTCAGCCACTTCTTCTGCATCTGGTTCTTTGCCCAACCTACTGCCACGAAGAGTGCACCGCACATGTCAGGTACTGGTACTGTTTGGTATGGTTCATCGTCCTCCCACTCTGATAGCAACGAGGCAATATCGGGCGAGAGCGAAGAAGACAACTATCTGGCGGAGATGGACAATTAATACAGTGATGATGAGGAGGCTCACAAATTCTCAAGTGACGGTGGTGATCCTTCGGATTTCGGGGACGGGGTTGATGGCGACGGGCTGGGAAATGGATCGACTCCAGATTGCCCCACGCCCTCCAACGATCCGCCTCCACCAGACCCACCCAGTGATACGTCTACCAATGCAGATGACAATAAATGGCCATTTTCTGACTGGTGGCTCATCTTCTTCCTCATCATGTTCACTGTCACTGTCTGCAAATTCTTCACATACAGCTACTGCTGCCTTTTCAGAATGAAGGTCTGCCACCTCAACTCATTGGGCATCCAGGTCTCCAGTCGTGCTGAGCGTCCAATCACACAGGCTTTGGTGAGGATGACAGCTTTGGCATTACTCGCTGCTGCTGGTGTGATTGTTTGTCTGGTTACATGCATGGATGCCAATGAGGTGGTGAGAGCAGTAACGATGGACAATGCAGGCCTTAGGTTGGTGCTCTCTGATGGTCAAGGTCGTTCTGCTCAGAGTGATGATCGGTGTTATGGTGGTTGACATCTGTTGGGTGGGAATGGAGATGGAGGATGATGCATACTAAAATGAAGTTCACAGCAGCAAGAAGCCAAGGACCAACCTTACCAGTTCGTTCTCACTGTCCCTGAGCAGCGTGTTCATACCCATGATATGCTCGGTTCCCTGGACTGGGCTGGACTGAAATATGAAACGCAACGTGGATTAGGCAAGGCATGTGGCAATGATCGAATGATCTAACCCTTTTGAAGTCATTCCTTTCCGACACAATGTGGACCACAGCAACATTTGTGATCTGAAGTGAGGAGGAGAAAAGAAACCATAAGGAAAGGATCAAAACAATCGAAATCAATAGTTTACCTCATATACAGGGGCCTTCTAGTATCCTCAGCCTGCTCAAGCACCTCCCTAGAGAGCTCCTCCTCCAATACATCCTCGAAGAGTTCACCAAGTGATGAACAAAGCCAACGTTGTCTGTTTCATTGTATGGTACTTCAAGACTCAGACCCCACAGACTGATTCTCCTTACCACCAACTTTGCCCTCTCTGGTGGACCAGATCCCAGTCATTGAGGATCTAGAGAATTTCAGCCCTGAAGATGAGAAGCTCTCGTCATTGACATGCGGTGTGGTGAGCCTCAATCTCCACCAGGAGAGTTCTGGTCCCTGCTTTGAGGCCGGTTCTACCATTCAGCAGGAACAGGAAGACAAGGTGATTGACTCGCAGTAGGTCTTGGGTTGACTCAAGGCTTTTCCTACTTGGTACCCACGCGATTCTGAGCCCATTGATGTGTGCATCCTTCTAGGTGACAAGCTCCTCGCTCATCTCGATTCTTTGTCGATCGAAGGATCATCCACTGTCAGTAAGGGGGAACAGCAGAAGCTTGTGCAGATGGAGGAAAGTACGGTGTTGAGAAAGGTCAAAGTAATGCTTGAGAAGGTCGAGGCTCAGGAGGTCGAGGTTCTGAACATTGGGGTTGTTGTTGGTGAAGAAGCAGCAGAAGCTGTGATTGAAGCATCACAGAGGCACTTGTTGAACAACATGCTCTGGAGACGGCCCAGGGACCCTCAAAGCATGGCGACCATGACAGCGAAAACAGGAATCCTCTCATCAATATCCCTGACCATGACAAGGCTATCGTGAAGAAGAATAGTCCTTGTACATTTTGCAAATGAACCATTTCCTTGTGCTGATGCGATGTTGGATTTGCACCAGGTTTGTATATGAAGGCTGAGCAAGAGAGGCAGCACAGCTATCTCAAAGATGGACCTTATATTGGTGCCGAGGAAGCTGTTACCATCTGCCCAATTACCGTCTCCATTGGTTTGAAAACCATAAATTCGCACCTATCCTACTCTCGTATGTTACCTATATGTAGTTTTGTGGTCAAAGTGTGTCTGACTAAAGCTCCTTCTAGGCCCCTTCCATACAAGGATGATACAAAGTGCTTGCCTTCGAGAAGCTGAAGGGGCTCATTCAGTCAATATTCTCCCTCACCTTCCGCCAATCCCCCTGGGATTTGAGTTAGGATGGTTGCGGACTCTGTTGTTCAACATTGTATCCCCATCTTCCACCAAAACTATTGCTTCACATAGTGTTTGTCTTCATCTTTCTCTAATCTTCGACCTCTGACAGTTTCTTAACTTTTTGATTGCAGTCGTTGTTCAATCTTGGCGCCATCTCTGTTCATTTACACGCTTGTAATAGAGTCAGCACCGTTGCAGACTCTGGTGTTTTGGGTTAGAGTTGCCTTCCTGTATTAGCATTGCCTCACTTGGCTTCCGGTATGTTGATAATGGTCCAGATTTTATTCTGAATTCCTTATATGTTTTCTAGTAGATCTCAACTATACTTGTGGTCTTCACTTCTCATGCCTTCAGTGCAATATCTCAACATTGCATGTGTGTACAGTGAGGTTCCAGATTTTTATGATGGCTTGTCATTCTACGTGCCGTGTGAAACTGGTATGCACCAGCGCAGTGTTCAGATATGGGACAACACATACGAGCTTTGGTCCCCAAATGTGGACAGTATTGATTATTATCCTGGAGTACCATTGAAGGAACCGGTGGCTTTGTATGATGGGAGCTTGCATTATCACGATGGACGACTGGGGCCACACGACTGGACATTACATCCCCAACACTTCTATCCTAAGCATCCATGGTTGGGCTTTTGTATGAGTCCTCCTTTTAATATTTGTAACTGGTGTTCGGTGGACCCCGAACTTGTTCCTCTCCTGCTGGTAAGGGTGTCCTCACCATCTGCTGCAGGCCATGGGTCTTTGAACCTTGAGTTCCTTTCGGCGTTGACCCAGTGGGTGAATTTTTTATATACTTCAACACATAAATTTCACACCGGCGCGCCCCCGACAGACGAACTCCAAAATGCTTTAACTAATTGCCCTTTTTACCCGTCGCCGGAGCAAATGAATATGCTCACCAAACAGTCGGTCTGGACATGGGAGGAGGTAGTTCCGCTCTTTGTTGGACTACAAAGGGGCCTCCGAGAGATGGAGGCTTGGTTGACCATGATGAAGTTCTGGAGGTGGTGCCAATCGATGAGCCCCTTATCGATTACTAAGGTGCAATCTGGTCACATTGGCATATGGCTCAATGGAGCTGCAAAAGCTGATGGGATATGGTTGCTGCGTGTCGGCGTCGTTCCTGTGTACATCATTCATCGGTACAGTGAAGGCTTGGATTTCCCATCTCTGTCACCACCTCCTAGTACCATTCCGGATTGATGGCCTCCTGTGGACAAGCGTCAATAGGATTTTGTGCATTGAACTCCTGCTGAACAGCTGAACTTGCCTGAGGCAAATCCCTATCTCCAAGTTATTTCCCAAAATGGTCCCCTGAAATTCCTTCTGTTTTCTCTCAATCAGTTTGAAAGAGGTCCTCGCATAGAGTGTAAAGAGAAATATTGTGCTCGCTCTGCATCTTGGGCATTCCGCGTTTGAATGCATGAACACCAGACTCTTGATGAATCTGATGATGACATGCCATCACCTGAAGACAGTTGTTCCTGCCCTTGGGTGCCATCTCCCGTTGAGTACAGCACATACCCTTCTGTCCCTCTGGAACTGCTTAATGGTGAAATGTCTGCTCAGCATCGAACTGATTCAGATTCAGGGAATGGCTGGGGTTGCTTCAATGGTTGGTGGAATCGCAGCTCAGACAATGACCAAAGTGTCACCAATGGCTCCAACCTATTTTAGTTGGGATAGTGACTTTAAGGCTTAATGACATGAGCATATGCGAAGATTGTCAAGATGTTTCTCTTCCTCTTTCCTTGCAATTTGAGTATAATCCAACACCTTTGCCCCAGTCCCAGAGATTGGTACCGGAAGGAACATGTGGATTAAAGTGTTCCACTGGAAGTTGTTGTATTGCGACAATGTTGTGCTGTCCGGTCTTGACGTCCACAAGACCTTCGTTGGGCCTGTGGAAGCCTCTGCAGTGGAAAGATTCATGTGGCAGCAGCCATTGAAGGAGAACCATTCAAGACAGTGGGAAACGATGTCGTGAAATTGCCCATAGACCTTGCCATTGTGACAGAATGGAACGTAGGTCACTGACAAAATCATTGTCTTGCCTATGATTGAGTCCATCCCTTTCTATCTACCAGGCTGACTTGAAAAAAACCGATCTTCCGTTCAGCCATTGGTGACATCTATTGAAGTTTACTTGTCAAATGGATTCTGCATGGCCATGCCCCTGGAAAACAAGGTGTTTGTCCAGCAGAGAGGCTCACGTCGCATCTGACCAACACAAAAGAAGGGGAGATTGGGAGGGTCAAACAATATGTCCATGGTGACAGCCTGTCATTGAAGTTGTTTTCGCAATTATGGTCGCTTTACGGAGTGTGAAAACACCATTGAGACCACAGAACCCAACCATATTGTCGGACTTCTTCAATCCAAGAAATAGTTTGAATGGGAGAATGCACCATCACTCCTCTTTGCTGACACCTTTAATTCTCCGTGTTCAGTGAAAGGTTCCTTCAACTTCCGTAATGTCTCAATGTCTAGTGATATCTTTGTTCGCGAGAGATCATCATTTGACCATGGCCTATTTGAGGCCCTCACAAACTATACGAAATATGACCAGCATTCCATGGTGATGAATGGTCCTGTTGGAGCACATCATATCTATCGGTTGTGGTTCATAGCCAAGATAAACAAACTTAATTGGCTTGCCAGAGCTCAGTTCGAGGGCCTTCGTAACAATGACTCTATTGTGTATACAAAACACTTTGTTTGGACATGCCTTTCACTTGGATTGCATAGACTCGTACGTCCAGGCGGAAGACATCCAGCTTCATGGAAGTCATTGACATTTAAACACACGGTCTTGGCCTCGAGGATAAACCCCATCAAGAGCTCCAAAGTGAAGAGTAATTTCAGATTGGAGTTGGGTTAGAGAAGAAAGATATGATATCTATTGTACATGGCCCTCCACCATGATCTGAGATTGCAACAAAGAGAGAGAGTATGAAGACCATGCAGCCAACATGACTACCTCAAATGGTGACTCCAATAGCTCTCACAAATCTATCCGTTAGCCCAAACTCGACACGGAGGTGGCATAACAGATCGTTCTCATGACATGGTGGATGACAAGCGTTGCTGATATACTGGAGGTTGAGAAGTGTTCTGAGGATGGATCTATCATCCAGGCACTAACATACCAGTCCCAAAATCCCGCCACATGGATGCTTGCAATGGTGAAACTATGGCATGTATTCGAGGAGGACTCGGAAAGCCTGTCCACTCTGGGAAAGCTGAGCGGGTCAACAGAACAAGTCTACTATGTTATCCTCTTGTACTTTGACTCTCTTTGAAGCATCAACATTTGCTGGTGCTAATATTGACTTTCACCCGCATGAACACACTAGGAACACTTCAAATCACTGCCACCACTGCCACCTGAATCCTTGTTGGAGATGCCCCACCCATCCTTCATGTGTCCACCCCTGCTCAATCTTCTCCTTGATGAGCAATCACTGGCCTACAGCGGTGGTACTTTTGATGTATGACAGCTCCGCGGCTTATTTATACTAGCATTGGCCAAAGATTCGCAGTTGCACAACAGGACATGTGAGGCTTTATGCTGGATGGTTGTGTACATGTTTTCTCTTGAAATTGGTCCAAAACCATGACAAACTACCTTCGAAACAGATGCAGACTTAACCCTTCAGATAACAAACAATACTATACTCTCAATGGATTAGATTCAGAGAATTTTTCCATCAAGGCCATGTATCTGTACGCTTCAGTACTGTTTGACAAGGCTTTCATGCTACGGACTCGGATCATCTCAGGAAGTCATTCTATGAAAGATGATATTTACAGGTGTGGCCTGAGTATATATGAGAGTATGTTTTTGTTTTCATGTGTGAAAGGGTGTATGGCTCACTGACCATTGCAACTTCAGCTAGATGTTTGGATTTCCTGACGACAGGTGACACCTGACCTGCAGGTCGTCTCCCAACTTCGCTGACCTGCCATCATCATGATCGTCGGCTTACCTGACCTTCTCAAAGACTGCATGGTGCTCTCAACTTGACAGCCTGCCACTTTTCCTTAGCGCTCGTAGTTGTGTCCGGTTTCCTCGGTGGTGTTCACAGGGCACTGAGGATGTAATTTGTCTGTTTTTGCTTCTGCTGGACATAGGATCTAGGGATAAGTTGTGCTTATGTCAATCCTCCCCTTAGAAACTTCCACTAACATATGCTCCATCACTCATGATTGACTTTGACAATGACTTCCATTCCCAATCCTATGGTGGAGGAATTCACAAAATAACTCCGCATGCCAACCAAGTGCTGATTTGATTAGTACACTGTCAGTTTCTAGCACCATCTCCTGTCTGACATGGCCTTTCTTCAAGTTCAGTGCGACCCGTGACCGTGACTGCGCATTGCTGAAGTGAGACAGTGCTAGTAGTGGATAATGTCAAAGAAACTAAATATGCACTGTCAAACATTACATAGCTGTGTGAGCGATAGAACGTTTGAACTCCTCGGAACTATAGTAGTAGTACTACAACTTCAAACTATAGTACATAGTAACTGAAGTTGAAGGCCCTCCAGAGTCTGTGATCCATGACCGTGACTGTGGCCAAAAACTTGAAAACTTTACCATGTCAAGTTGAACAAAGTTCATCCACAGATTACTACTTCTTTGAGCAAAGAGGCAGCGTTTTGATGTTGGAGTCTGAGTCAAGACCTGCAGAGAATGTCATTGCACCTCTGTTTAGGATTGCAACTGGTAAGAGATGTAGCCTTATCATGATCATGATACATGCCAGTGATACGCTCAGGCTTCACGGGTGCCAAGTCTGACATCCTTGTTTATTTAGGTTCTTCACCCCACAATGAAGTCATCTTAGTACAAAAGACTCTCTGTAAAGACTTCAAAAGTAAAGCAAGGAAAATGTTGCAAAATCTGAAATCGAACATTCTTGATACGGATCTTCCTTTGCCATGTCTAACGTGTAGCAAGCCATGGTGAGCCAATGAGATGTGTGCATTTAAATGTATGGGCCATTCTTAAAGTGTTTACTATTTTCTAAACTACTGCTTAGTCTTGAGAGGAATCTCGACTCATGGCCATGTTGTATTTGTCCACTTCGCAGAAATTCCAGCACCAATCCATGAAGAAATATTTACATTATCAGACTTTGAGTCAGTTACATCGAATACATGGCTAGCTCTAATGGTAACTCTGGAATCATCACAATGGCCATGTCAATAACGATTATCACCCATAGGCCGGGATTGTGCCCAATCTTTTGCCACAACTACAAATTGAACTTCAGCACCTACGCATGAATAAAAATGGAGTGCTCCATAGAAAGCGTGAAGTGTCATGGTGTGAAGTATGTGGTATGTCATTTGCTGAGTGCCTTTGGTGTGCATACCATACAGATAGGTGCAGGATGGCCCTGTTCAGAGAAAGTTGGTTATACTCATGTTGCGGGAGGGAGTTTTGTTCACAATGCTTCAAGGAGCTTGCTGAACCTCAGGTTTGTTTACATTCTGGCTTGGCTGTAAGCTTATACTATATTCATCTCTAGTCCCAAAGCTCTGGCCCATCTCTAACATTTTGTATCTCTTCGATGGGACATGATGCCCATTTCTTCATACCCTGCTCAAGATACACTGAATCCGACCTTCTCCACACCATGAATGTGATGGAAGCCATAACACAGTCATCCACAGCTCCAGTTCTAAATGTCCAAACTTTTGTTCATACTCATGCATTTATTATGGCTTCTGAACAATATTTGACTACCATTTGACTTCCCATAGGGCAGCTAAAGGATATGGAATTCCGGTATTTTTTAATGCAATGCATTCCCTTGGTAATCACAGATCTCAACCATAAGCTTCAATTATCGTAGTCGCCTTCTGACCTTATCAGAGATTATGGAACAGATGTATGCTTGTTAGAGGATTGTGAGGCACAAGAAAAACCTGTCAAGAAGCCTTTGAAAACATTCCTCATGCGTTTTATGAATTCCGAATCATATGAAGGTGCTGGCTCTGATGTTCATAATATCCTACCTCTTGCAATTTGGAGAATAAAGGTGTGGGTGTAAATCTGGCTTTAGATCTGAAATTGACGAGTTCTGCAGGACTGGCCACCAGAAGCTAAACTTGCTGAATCTCACCCTAAGCTCTACCAAGATTTCTCTGCTGCCTTACCTATTCCTGAGTATACACGTCAGGATGGTTTTTACAACTTAGCTGCACACTTCCCAGTCAATTCTGGAGTTCAGCCTGATCTTGGTATGCTTAACATCTGTAACTGGAAGGTCTTCCAACCATAACAAATAAATGCAGGACCAAAAGTCTACATGGCACTGGCATCAAAACAGATCGATGGATATTTGGGCTCAACTAAATTGCACTGCGACCTCTGCGATGCCATCAATTTAATGGTTCATTGTGTGCCGGTTACTGGGGGTGCCCTGTGGCATATATTCAAGGTTTCTGATGTGCCGAAAATCAGAGAATACCTCAGGAGTGCTTTTAATCATCCTCAAGATGATGACCCCATTCACAGTCAGCAGTATTATCTTGAACCGACAAAACTTGCACAGCTCAAAACCATGTATGGGGTCATGCCTTATACCATTCATCAATCTATTGGAGAGGCTATATTTATTCCAGCAGGCTGTCCTCATCAGGTTTGTCCCAAACACATAAAGCCTTACTAGCAAAGCTAACCTTTTCTGTTTCATTATATTTCATTTTAGGTCAGAAATGAAGCCAATTGTATAAAAGTTGTGACCAACTTTTTATTGATTGAGGCACTGTCAGCATGCAAAGTGCTTGCAGGGGAAATTTCAGCAGCTTAATCTTCAAGACGCATTGAAGGAGGATGTATTACAACTTAACACACAGCTGTACTATGCTTTCATGTCTCTACAATGACCGCTGGAAGTCAATCGTTCAGCATTCCAGACTGCCAAAGTTGTAACAGAATACAGCAGTCCTTCGAAGCCAGAGTCAGGCCATGCCATAGAGGCCAGAGGAAGGAAGCAGAAGCATAGGGAGGACAGTGAAGGTGAAGTGAATCTGAAACAGAAGTACAGGTGTGCCCATTGCAATGACAAGAAAAGGTCATTCTTTGACCATGGTTTAAGAGGTCATTTGTAAGTCACTTAGGCTCCTACTATATTCAACTCTAACTTTACATCTTATCCCACTCGCAGGCGAGATAAACATTGGGTGGATGTGGAATGAGAGGATTTTTGTATAGAGGAGCACATACTAGTACTACCATCATCAGTCTGTTGCATGAACATATGTTAATATCATGCCGTTTGAGTCTCCACCTACTGTGAAGGAGGGGGTTTAATAGCATGCAGGGGCTCCTAGTGTGGATTAACCAACATCAACTTTGTGTAACTCACTGGCGTCCAACTCGGATGAGTCAATGATTTGGAGGCATTGTTGTGAAGTGTTTACAACGGGTGTCTCTGTCCATCTACACGCTTTCAACATTGAAGATAGAGTTAGCACGGCTGCGGACTCTGTTGTTTGACAACCTTACCTTCCTTCAAGATTGCCCTGGGATTCGAGCACAGAGTTAGCACGGTTGCGGACTCTGTTGTTCGACATTCCTTCAAATTGATTGTAATTGCTGCACATAAAGCCTGTCTTGATCTTCCTTCAAGCTTCAAGCCTTGACAGTTCCAAGTTCCTGGTGTTTTGGTGCAGACATTGTTCATGCTTTCAACATCAAAGATAGAGTTAGCATGGTTGTGGACTCTGGTGTTTTGTGTTGGCATTGCTTCACTCAGTTTCTGGTATGTATAAGGGCAACCTGAGCCTCTAGCAAAGGGAAATCTGAAGTTAAAATTATGCTACATAATACAGGGATTGGGGGCGCACCTAGCAAAGGGAAATCCGAAGAGAAAACTCTAAGGATCCCCTTGCTGATGCCCAGTATATGTGAAGACGACAAAAATCAAATATAACCTAAAAATAGAAAAAGGCGGAGATAGGCGGATCAAGGCTGCTGAATGACATCATACCAAGGGGTATGTGTCGGAAGGGGTACTCCGCCTCTAAATATAAAAGTGTCAACATATACAAACATGATAGAAAATGAAGAATAGAAGGAAATGAGGTGGGGAAAAATATAGGACGAACATAAAAAATAGGAAAAACACACAGGGCACCCCCCTAGTCCCCTTACATCACCCCCTCTCTAAGATGCATCACCCTGATGCATTCGAAATTGTATACGACCAAAGTCCGTGACTTGAATGCGATGCGGTGCAGCAGTGTGCCATCGGTGGAATTCCTTGATTAACCGAGGGGCATTTACGTCAGACTCTTCGACCCATGAGTTCTCCTCATACCCATAACCCTTCCAATGTACCAAATACTGGAGTTTTCCTCGATGCAAATGGCTGTCCAAGATTGACTCGACTTCATATTGGGGTTCTCCCTCGATCACTGTAGGTGGTGGTGGTGGGTGTGAATGGCGTCCCGGGAACGGATCTGGGGGAGCTGGAAGCAATTTGACGACATGGAAGACGGGATGGAGTCTGGACATGGAGGCTGGGAGGTGTAGACGATAGGCATGTGTTCCAATGCACTTGACAATGGGGAAAGGTCCCAAGAAGCGATGAGCGAGTTTCTTGGATGGACGTGTAGTGGAGATGTCACTGGAGTCGAGATAAACTCAATCACCAACCTTGTACTGAGGGGTTGGGGAGTGGCGCTGGTTGTAAAATTGCGCCATGTCATCCTTCACCTTTGCTAAGGCTGCCCTTGCCTCCTCCAAGCTATCCCTCATGTGTTCTGTGAACTCATTCACTGTCTCGATGTGTGAGGGAGTTTGGCGAGGTTCAAATCCCATGCGTGGATGTCGTCCAGTGTCTAAGAGGAAAGGGGTCTGTTGAGTGGAAGCATGGACATGGTTGTTGTACCCGAACTCGGCCAAAGGAAGGAGATCATCCCAATCGTCCTGGCATTCATTGACAAAGAGGCGGATGTACTGCTCCAGTTCCTGGTTGACTCGCTCCGTCTGGCCATCAGTTTGTGGGTGATAAGCAGTTGAAGCGAGGAGTTTGATCCCCAGGAGTCGGTACAGCTCACGAGTGAACTCTGCCATGAACTGAGGGCCACGATCCGAGAGGAAGGCACCAGGAAGTCCATGTAATTTCCACACGTGGTGGAGGTAGAGTCGAGTGGCACCTAGGGCACTGACAGTGGTGTGAGTGGGAATGAAGTGAGCGCGTTTTCCCACTGAGTCAACTGTGCACATCACCGCATCAAACCCGTTTGACTCTGGCAATTCCACCACAAAGTTGATGCTGATGACATCCCAACGACTCTCTGGAACAGGAAGAGGGTGTAGCTCACCAATAGGCTTGCAACGAGGGACCTTGGTGCATAAGCAAAGGTCACAAGTGCGACAATACTGACCAATGAGCCATGACATTTGTGGCCACCAATAGTTCCGTGAGGTGAGCTCCAAGGTCTTCCAGCATCTGGGGTGGCCAGCAATCTGTGAGTCATGGTGTTGGGATATGATGCGCCAGCGAAGGTCTGGGTCATTGGGAACATAGATGCGATCCCTGAAATACAACAAGTCCTCCTTTTCAGCCCACTCTGCCGCACGTAAGGAAAGGGTCGATCCCTTCCTCAGTTCTTTAACAGCTCGGGCGACAACATCCTCATGTAAACCGCTATGGTTTGCGTGACGAATGTCATGTAGAATGTCCCGCTCCTCGCCCTGGGGTGCGATGCCTGCCAGTGCCCGAATGGTGAACAGGTCTGGCTGCAACAGCACAATGTTTTGGTTGTCACCGCTGCCATCCCCATGGTCTGCACATCGGGATAGGGCTTTGGTCTTCCCCATGCTGCGACCCGGACGGTGGTGCAAGGAGAAGTCGAATCTAGATAGATACAGGGACCAACAAGCTTGACGACAGTTCAATTTCTTGGCCGTCATGAAGTACTCGAGGTTCTTGTGATCTGTCCAAATTTCCACCTTGTGTTGGGCACCCTCGAGGAAGTGTCGCCACTCCTCAAGCGCACGCATTATCACCAACATCTCCTTGTCATGGATCTCGTAGTTTCTCTCTACAGCACTAAGGCTTTTGGAGTAGAACGCAACAGGATGCCACTTCTGGTCCTCTGGAGACTGCTGAGACAACACAGCGCCCGTTGCAAAGTCAGAACTGTCAGCTTCTACACGAAAAGGACGCGAATCGTCAGCAAAGGTAAGGATCGGAGCGGAAGTGACCATCTCCTTAAGCTTTTCGAACGCCTCCTGTTGTGCATTATCCCACCTCCATGCCTCCTTTCCTGTCAAGTCGAACAGCGGTCGTGCATGATGTGAGAAATCCTTGATAAAACGCCGATAAAAATTGATGAAGCCCAGGAAAGACTGCACCTCCTTCTTGTTTGTGGGCGTCGGCCAAGCTGTGACCCCGTTTACCTTGATAGGATCCATCTCCACTTGACCCTCTGAGATAATCAGGCTGAGGTACTCGATCTTGGTCCTTTTGAACTTGCATTTGTCCTGACGAAGGTAGAGTTTGTACCGTCGAAGTCGCTCTAGGACAAGGCGCGTGATGCGACGGTGCTCTTCAACCGTGCGAGTGAAGATGAGGATGTCATCGAGATAGATGCAGACAACGCCTTTGAGGATGAGGTCATGGAAGATGTCGTTCATCATGGTCTGAAAGGTGGCAGGGCTATTAGTAAGGCCAAAGAACATGACAAGCAGTTCAAAAAGACCATGGTTGGTACGAAAGGCTGCCTTCCACTCATCTCCCTCCTTTATCCTCACATTATTATAGCCCCAACGGACATCGAGCTTGGTGAAGTATTGGGCTCCATGGAGCTGGTTTACGAGTTCAGAGATGAGGGGTAGTGGGTAGCGATTTTTGACCATGATGTTGTTGAGTCTTCTGTAGTCTTGAACTGGTCGAAGTGAGCCATCCTTCTTCTTGACAAAGAAAAAGGGAGAGGCCATGGGTGACTTCGATGGTCGAATACGTCCAGAGGCCAGGTGCTCGTCGATGAACTGGTCAAGCTGCCATTGTTCCTCCGGAGAGAGAGGATAGACCTTGCAGGATGAAGGGGTTGTGCCGGGGGTGAGTTCGATCGCGTGATCCCATGGCTTACGTGCAGGAAGAGAGTCGAATGACTCCTTGGAGAACACGTCTTCAAACTCATGGAGATGAGGGAGTAAGGAGTTAGTAGAGGATTTAGCAGCATTGTTTTTGTGGAAGGCCTCAGCAAGGCATTGGGATATGTTCGATGTGGCACACACCTCATGCAATGAGCGAATTGCAGTGTAGAAGATCTGATCACCCTCCTCCACTTCCTCTGGGTCCTCATCATCATCATCCGAGTCCGGCATTAGATCAGGAACCCCTTCCAATTCCACTTCAGGTATAGGCAGGGGTCCAGCACAACACTTCTGAGTTCATCGTATTGCCGCCTTCTGTCCACGACGTTCTTGCCTGGCTTCTGTGAAACACATCTGACAGCGGGATGGACATCGGCTCATGGTAACCTCCCTGGTGCGCCAGTCGACCTCTGGGTTATGGTCTCAAAGCCATGGATATCCCAAAATCGCCTTTTGCTTTCCTAATTGAGTGACAGCAAAAAGGGCACGCTCACTATGATCTTTGTAACGGAGAACCAGGTCTGCAACCTCTCGGATGGCACCAGCTTCATTTGGGGATCCATCCACGTTATATACAGGTATCGGATGTGAGAGTGAGCGAGTATTTAGACGATGTTATTGTACCAGATGGGAATCAATGAAGAGACCAGTCGCACCAGAGTCCAGGAGTGCAGAGACACCGAGTATCTGTCCAGTGTCAGTCATCTGCAGTTCGATGGCTAGGTTTAAGGAATGTGCAGAGGGAGTGGATGCCACAATATACTTGCATGGTAGTTTACGCTCCCATGATTTAATTTTGGGACGTGGAGTAGAAGGAGAGATGGGGAGAGCAGGTACGTCTTTAGCCAACTTCGAAGGGTCAGAGAGGGGAGCAGTCACAGAAATGGATTCATTCTCCAGGGATTCAACTGACAAGACTTCAAAGCAGTTATGGACAGGCAGTGAGGGCATACGATTCACTTGCTGCGAATAGGAAAATCCTGCTCCTCTACAACTTCCAGCTTAACCTCCTCTGCAACTTGATCCTTCGCTTCCTCAACATCTACAAGTGCCAACAAATCTTGCAGGAGTTCGTCTCGTCCCTCGGGGGTGAGCATGCGGATATCCTGATGATGGGGACACGCTCCAGCCCTGTGTCCAGGTTCCCCACAACGGTAGCAGAGATCCAACTTACGTGCACGGCTGCGGGCTGCATCAACATCCATTGGTACTGGGACATTGACGGCTGGTGTGGGAGTTTGACGAGCGGGAATGGGGTTAGGGCGGGGGAGGCTTCGATTGAAGGTGTAGGGTGTATGAGTGGTAGTTGGAGCACGGAATGCAGCATTAAACGCCGCATTTGTGAGTCAGTTCTCGTCACAGAGTGAAGCAGCTTCATACCAAGCAAGGATATCATTGTCCACTGGGCGCCCTTCCAACATCTGTGCAATCTGGTCCTGAATTTCTCGGTTGAGCCCCCATCGGAACTTCACCACCACTGGTAACCCACTCCCATACCCTGCCATGTCCACCAAATCCTTGAACTCATCAATATAGTCGTCCACAGATCGACGTCCCTGGTGGTAAGTGGATGACTCAAGTCGTGTCACTGCTCGGTGGCATTCATTGAGGGGGCAGAAGTGGCGTACAAACTCAGCTCGAAAGTCACCCCAAGTGGAGAAAGGTAGAGAACCGAGTTCTTTAGTTTGACGTAGGATACGGTCCACATAGAGATAGGCGCATTCAGATTTCATGTATGTGAAGGCCCAATAAATTTTTGCAGCCTCATCGACGAATTGATGCGACTGGAGACTAATGTATAACTCACAGGAATTAAGGAATGCACGTCCCTGCGCACGTGCACCATTAAATTCGGTGGGGGGGGACGGTTTGATCTGGGCACGTTCCTTAGTGGACGCGTTTGGCAAAACGTCATTGTTGGGTGCGCTTGGAGTCGTGAAGGGGGAACTATTAGTCGTAGGGTTAGCCTGGAGGGTCCTAACGAAGTTTTCAATCGTAGATTTAAGCGAGTCGATTTGCGCGCGCATTCCAGAAACGTCGCTTTCAAGCGCGTCGAAGCGTTCTGATGCGTCCATGTCGCTAGGGAGCGCGTTTGGCGAAAATGGCGGCGTGATAAAGGCGAGAGTATCTGGAACAGTGTGTAGGGACTCTGTGGAGCTTTGGGAAGCGTCGTCCAGTCCGTACCTGCCTATCTTGGGCAGCGCGTTCACGATTTTCGGGCCTTAGGGGAGAGTTTTCTACTATAAGGGCAACCTAAGCCTCTAGCAAAGGGAAATCCGAAGTTAAAATTATACTACATAATACAGGCATTGGGGACACACCTAGCAAAGGGAAATCCGAAGAGAAAACTCTAAGGATCCCCTTGCTGATGCCCAGTATATGTGAAGACGACAAAAATCAAATATAACCTAAAAAGAGAAAAAGGCGGAGATAGGCGGATCAAGGCCACTGAATGACATCATACCAAGGGGTATGTGTCGGAAGGGTACTCCGCCTCTAAATATAAAAGTGTCAACATGTACAAACATGATAGCAAGGGAAAATTAGTAATAAAATCCGGAAAAATCATAGAAAATGAAGAATAGAAGGAAATGAGGTGGGGAAAAATATAGGACGAACATAAAAAATAGGAAAAACACCCAGGGCACCCCCCTAGTCCCCTTACACCGAGGGTCATCTAATGTCAATCGCATTACCTGCAGTTGAACTGCAGGTAGCAAGCACAAAGGGTAGTTGATCCAGAAATGATCACCAGTTACAAGTGTAGCCAATTCCAGGAGTTGCCTTTTATATCTAAAATCTGCATCTCAGCTAATTTATGTCTCATGGTTTCAAAAGTCACTAATCGTTGGTTCGAATTACTGACTGTGGGTAAAACAGCACTGATTTTTTCATTTGCGCTGAATTTTTTGGCAGATCTAGGATCTAATTTTCTTATGTAAACATAAGGACTCATAATGTTTACCAGTCATGTGACTGGTGTTTTCCTCAACCATGTCCTCTGTGCCATCCTACCTCTCCAAATGTTTACCAGTCATGTGACTGGTGTCTTCCTCTGCGTCCTCTGTGCCATCCTACCTCTCCAAATGTTTACCAGTCATGTGACTGGTGCCTTCCTCCACAACCACATCCTCTGTGCCATCCTACCTCTCCAAATGTTTACCAGCCATGTGACTGGTCACTGGTGTCTTCCTCCACAACTATGTCCTCTGTGCCATCCTACCTCTCCAAACATTCACCAGTCACCTGACATCAAACAAGGTATGTGTTGCCTTTCATATCATATGGTTTCTCTCTCCCTCTGTGGACATGTCTGAGCATTTGTGCAAAGAGTGGTCCCCTCCCTTCTCACCTGTCCCCTGCTCTCTCTCCCCCTCCCCTCCTTTCCCCCCACACCCCTCCTACTGACAATGCGCACTGCAGAGCCAGAGGCCCGCATAAAAGGGTTATGAGCTGGCAGTGTTCATTCAACCATACCTGTTACGATTTCTGTTATCATAACCCAGGATGACCAGACATATGCTGACAAGACCGGGTACTTTATTTTTCTGATTCAACTCAACTCACTTCCGATGGGAGATGCTTTGACGCATGGTGACTCCATGCACCCGAACTCACTCCCACACATGCTGTGGTATGACAGCCCCTTGACATGAGGTCCATGACATTGGATCCTTGACATTGGATCTGTGACATCAGACGCCTCATGCCAGGCATGAGGCTTATCCCTTACTGTTCCCTGACATGCTGCGCCGCAGTACTCCATGACATCAGACGCCTCATGCAAGGCATGAGGCCTGTCAGTTCTATTGTTCTCTCTTTCTGATTGGATGATAGGTAGTCCCAGAACCATATATAAGCTGTAGTTATACCCTGTGTAATACTCAGCTTGACCTAATTCAATCAAACAGTCTTAGACTCAACCAGAACACTCGACAGCTTAGGAAGCCCCTAGCTGTGATAACTCAAACTCGACAGTTGGAAAGCCTCCAACTGTGATACACGAACTGATGGTCTACTCAGAAACTCTCTGAGTATGGATAGCCATAACAACTTGAGGAAGTACCCAAGTGAAGGCCAGAAAGCCCGACATACTAGGAAGGCCTCCTAGTGCAATACCGAGACAGTTGGAAAACCTCCAACTGTGACAGACAAAGCCAAGGCTGAGTTAAAGACCTATAGTCTTAACAATACCTCAACCCTGGAGATCAAGGACTCTCCATAACCCTAAGCTTATATCTCCATCATGTTCAGTCTGGGGGCAGTGGTCAGCACATATAGATAAGGGTGTATTCAAGCACCAGTTTGAACTTGTGATGGATAAGGCACCTTCTGTGGGTACATGTGGTACGTTTATGGAGGGATATATCTTTGGGATTGTAGCAGACTCATCTATGCCACTAAGGCATTGTTATTCTATGTATGTGTGGTACTCATTGCATGAGGTATGTATACCTAAAGTGCTCAACCTTGTTCTGTTCATGGCATCGATTGGGTTGCAGCTCATGACTTTCAGTATATTTTCCTTCATTCTTCATAACTATGTATACTAGTACTTACTAATACTTCTTTATTGACACTTTGATCACATCCTTAGTTCTGACTTGGAATCATGAACCAATTCATACCAACTGATCATCAAGTCAGCATGAGTCCCTTCGGATGGTTTGGACCTGGCTGAACAAGGTACAAAAATGACAACTGTAGCCCAAGAATCATGGGACATCATGCATCGTATGCTGTACATCGACCTCCAACCTCCAACTACCAATGTTTCAAAAATCAAAGCAGTGTGAAATCAAGATGATACTACCACATCCTCATCTTCCACTTCCATTCGAAACATGCCCCAGAATTAGAAAAAAACCACCCCAAATGAGCATCAATGACTGATCAACAAGCACCACCACTTGTATAGTTCTTGACACATCTACAAAGTTGACAATCAGTTCAAACAACCTACAACATGAAAACAAAGCCAGGAGAAGTAGTAGAAACTCACTAGCATACTGCAGCTCATCCTGCAACACCGAATAAAACAATTTGTCATCATCCTCATTAAACACTTTGATCTTTGTTTGCAGGTTGCCTCAAAAATCGGTGATCAGCTGTGTAGATATCATTGTGAGAAGACTCAGCAATTAGATCTGTGGAAAGTACACCATCCATTCTCAAACAAATGTCCTTCCAAAATTGCACCATGCTCTCCTTGTCATACACACACATAAATCCATCACCAAATTTGTCATCAACCTGCAGGCTATATATCATTTGTTGGTTCTAGCTGGTAAAGGTTGGCGGATCCTGGGGTACACACCCATCATTGATATGTTTGCCTTCATGCATATTAGTTGTTGAACTAGACAAATTCAGGGTACAGGCAAGAAATGTCCCCCATAAGATGGAGGAAGCTGTGGAGGTCATCTGAGGGGTGGAATACAATGAAAGGCAGACGCAAATACATACCTGCATGTTGGTTTTGGCTATTGTGCCCATGTATTTGAGATAGTAATGAGAAATTATTGGTGGCCCAGAATTTCTATATATGTGTTGGGGTATGTGGATGGATGTGATACGTGCATAAGGGGGAAGAAATTTCCAGAGAAACCTGCAGGGAAATTAATGCTGAATCATATACCTAAAGCACCATGGCAAGAGATATTTATGGATTTTATAACTGGATTACCCAAGGCTCAAGGGTACGATGCAATATTCATAGTATGTGACTGCTTCATGAAGGAGGTCCATATTATTCCTACTACTACAGAAACTTCATCATTGGGCTTGGCGCACCTCTATCTAAATCAGGTATGGCAGTTACATGGATTACTGGATACCATTATCTCTGATCGTGGACCACAATTTGCTTCCACATTTATACAAGAACTAAACAATGTATTGGGCATTCAAATTAAATTATCTACAGCATATCACCCACAAACAGATGGGCAGACAGAGAGAATGAACCAGGAGTTGGAGCAGTACCTACCTATGTTTGTCAATTACCGACAAACTGACTGGCCCAAATGGTTGGCAATTGCTGAATTTTCCCATAATAATAAATTCCATTTGGCTACTTGCATGTCACCCTTCTTCACTAATTATGGGTATCATCCCCACATGGTAATAGAATCCCAAAGAGAAGTTAAGGTACAATTGGTAGAAGACTTTGTATCTAAGATGTGAAGGTTACAGGAAGAAGTGGAGGCGGCATTGATGAAAGCATGTGATGACATGATGTGACATGCAGATCATACTTGAGCTCCCACTCCAGAGTACAATGTTGGTGACTTGGTATGGCTAAGTACCAAGGACCTATATATTCCACAACATTCTAGGAAACTTATGGAGAAACAAGTTGGCCCATACACGATCTCTAAAGTAATTTCACCTAATGTGGTAGTGCTAAAATTACCCTGATCATTCAAAATTGATCCCGACATTAACATTTCCTGCCTATGCCCCTACCACCTGCCCACTATTCCTGGCCAACAAACCACTCCACAACCTCTAATAATAGTAGAAGGTGCTCCGGAATATATAGTTGAAGAAATTCTAGACTCACGTCTTCAACGGAATAAATTGGAGTTCTTAATAAAGTGGAAGAACTATATTGATGAAAATAATTCATGGGAACCCGAAGAGAATTGTAAGCATGTGCGTAATGTGATCACCCAATTCTTTAAATGTAATCCAAATAATCTGCATCACATTGCAAGAATGGTATATCAGGGGATGAAATTCTGGCCTTATCAAAATTTCACAGAGGGGACAGATACAATATTTTCTTGCCTGGAAGTCAAAGCATAAAAGGGGGGTAATGTTAGGAAACAGCCCCATTACCTAATAAAATTTTATTTTATTTTATTATGTCAAATTATGCTACATTACACTGAATGACACTACACTTTGATCACATGAGAATTTTATTTCACATACATCAATATGCATGTGCATGTACGAGCGCATTGGTAACAACAATGTACAATATATGTAACATAGTATATAAATCTTAAATATACACCTAGGGGACCCCAGTTGTGTTCTCTTAGGTATTCCATCTACACTTGTGGTGTGAAACACCTTTCTCAACAAACTTATCTATTAATAACCCCTCACATCAAAACTATCAATTCCCCCATTACATGCGTGTATCATGCCCCCTTCTTGTAGAGAGAACCCACATGGTCTTAGCTAGCAGATAGTGGGTGTCACCCTAACAATTGGCATGGCTCATGATATCCCAATACCTACTGGCATGTGCACCACTTTTGGTATGATTAATCTTGCTAGCTTTATTGTCTAGATTCACTGCAATGATAATGCACACCTCAGTGTCTCTTCAAATTTGGATGTCACAACTCAGAAATTCCTCATCTCGTTGCACCAATGTTCTGACTCGGACATGTTGGGTGGATTAGGAGCCTCTGCATTGCTGTGGACATTCAGATTGGGTAGTTTGGTGCTCTCGATGGTGATCAAGATTTTCACTGTCAAGCTTTAGCTTTGTCTTCATTGTTGCTGTCATTTTATTCCTATCCTATCCTCTGCCAAATTTAAATTATTTGATGCATGTGGTGATGCGGAAATGGGCTATGTAGTCAAGCCTATATCACATCAGGAAAATGCAATGCACTTACTATGCTTAATGCTCCTTAAAGTCAAAATTAAGCAGAATTAAGCAGAATTAAATCAATGGCTGTTAAGGAGATTTTGCTTAGAATAGGTAGGGTCATTTCCTGAATTAAGCAAAATTCAACCTTATTTGCTTAATTTTTCCTTATATTGCTGCTTAAACTTCTTTTCTGCAAGTATCAGCTCTTAGGGGGCTGGGTAGCTATGTCAATAAGGAAATTAAGGAGACATTTAAGGAGACATTTAAGTAGGCAGAAGGTTAAGCAAAAAAGTAAGAATCATAAAAAAGATATATTTGGTTATTGAAACAGAGTATAGTACATACATCATAACTGCTAACTAACCCTCCTCATGCAAGATGCAAGGGGTGGGCATACAACATAAATAAAATGATGTGGCCCCTGTCATCAGCTTGGGATGCTGTTGTGGTAACATCCCTGTCACTGTTTGCCCTACCTCCCTGTTGTCCCTGTTGTTGTTGTCCATAACACCCATGGTCCACTGCGTGAGCAGTTGCTTGCAGCGGTGAGGACAGGTGCTTGGTCATCCATGGGCTGTGGGATTGGTTGGCTGTCCTCCTCGCTTACCCATGGCAAAGGTTAGGGGTGGTGGTGGTGTTCATCATCATTGTGCCCCTCTCCCTCTCCCTTGGCCCCATCATAATTGTCCTTGCTGTCCCTGCTGTCCTCATCCTTTCCATCCCTGCCATCCTCCCCACCACAAGCACTGGCTTGCGGTGATGGTGCAGGGTGGTGGTGGTGGGTTTCTGTAGGTACAGCAACAGTAAAACCTAGAAATTAAAGAATTAAGTTGAATGAAAAGAAACAAACAAACATAAAATAAATTACCTGGGGCCCAAACAATGATAGATGTTGTTTGGGCACATTGTCCCCCTCCCCCTTCCCCTGCTGCCTGCACCTGTTTGCTTATGTGTCCCTGTTGCTGGGTTGTCCATTGTTGGCATCCTCCCTTGTCATCGGTGGTCCTTGCTACCGGTGATCTGATGTGCCCCATTCAATCACACAACCTTTGAATTTAATGATACTCATGGTTTGGATAGCTTTGGTTTTGGTCAGAGCATAGACAATCCCAATGATGTCATTGATGAAGCACCTGTAGAAAGGAACTAGTGGGTGCTCAAGAATCTTAGCTTGTCATTCAAAGTACTATAGAAATAACAATATTTTAACCCTAAATAAACCATTTCTAACATTTTCTAGCCTACACCCAGACCTTGTGCACAAAAGCCCCTATAACAACTAATAGAGTTTGAAGAACATATCCTAATGATTTTCTAGCAATACAATGGGTCCTTTCACCTGCTTTGCCATATTATTGTACACAAAAACTTTTTGATAGCCATCCTGGAACACAACATGAAATAAGTTTTGGATCACTAGAAAGAAATCAGCACAAGAGTTAGCCAGAAAGGAATTATCAATACCTGGATGTTTTTTCCTTGGAATGCTCGTGCGGCAGTCAAGAAGGATGTAATCAGCCATATCACTAGACTTCAGCCAGGCTCCATATGCTCCAGACTGAGCAAAACGAGAACTATGTTCTTCCAACCGACTCCCATCTCGAGTGATCTCAACCCCCCATTTCACTGCTGGAATGAAGAAGTCAATACAACCTGCAACATGTGCCTTCCTTGCAGATGCAAACTCAGGGGAGACACAAACATTCCCAAAAGTGACAGAAAATACAGAACGATAGAACTCATCCTGGTATTGCGCTTCGGGTAGCTTGTCCATGGACATAGGTCTAACACGGCGGATCGGGAGCCATAGCTGGGAAGGTTTGAACTTGGAGATGGTGTCAAGGGCCAGATCGAAGAGGGAAGTGAAATCAGGCATGTCATTCGTAGGTTTAAGCCTCCAGGAGATACACACAGTGTGGAGAGGGGATGGAAATGAATAGCGCACAATTTCCGGATCCACAGTCAGGTTGGCATGGATCCACCCATGGCGATGGCACTTGCGAGTGGCTTCATCTTCATCATTATCTTCGTTTCTGTCAACCGCGCCATTTTTGAGCAAGTTTCTAAACAGTGCCGCCACATCTGGCTGAGCTGAGAGCTCCTTAGCCATAGGAAGGCCTCGTTCAAAAGCTCCACGGCAGAGGTTCTGTACGAGTGCATGAGTGGGGTTTTCATCATGAAAGGCTTCCACTGTGAACTGTTCCCCACGTTGGGTTTCTGATACTCTCTGGGGAGTGGGTTAGAACACGAACAACTCAAGCCAACAAGGCTTTCGCTGGGGAGACTCGCCTGGTACGATATCATACGCAATATTTCAACAACAGCACCTGCATGCCCAACTGTCCAGTCAAAGATCAGGTCCAGAAGGTCAGGGTGCAGGGATAGTTGGCGTTCGAACCGTGACACGACTTCATCAAATTCGGAACGCTTGAACAAGATACCAATCGATTCCTCCAATCCCTCTCGGGGCCACAAAGAGATGCGAGCTGCATCACAGAGTGCTAGGGGTGTGCCAATATCATGAGGCACAGGACGAGAAGATGGGCTGCCATAACTGCAAAACAGGATGACATGGTACTGTGGGTAAAAACCATCACCGACTCCCTTGAGGAAACCGTTCCAAAGAAGATGATCATCGTACGAATCTTGCCCCTCGTCAAAAAGGAGGAAAGCAAGGCCATCGGGCCGGGGAAATGCCGGGTCCACTTGCCGGAGACGCTGCTGTTGTGACGGGCCCGACTCCTTAGGTGGCCATGATTCCTGGGTATTTACAAAAGCCGATGGTAATTTTTTGTGAATATAGGAATGGAGCAAGTTCATAAGAGTGGTCTTTCCACAGCCTGGGGTCCCTCGAACCTGTGAGAAGATTGGTTAGCCGCGGGCGAAGTGAAAGCAAGAAACGCGCCTGGACGAGTTTTTCTTCTCGTAATATACGATACAAGCGAGATACCGTGTCGTGCCGTGGGCTCCAGTTGTCTGAAAAGCCGTGAGTTGCCGTGTCATGGATGTTGGGTCTAATCAAATCTGCTCACTAGAAATGGATGGAACGGAGCTGGCATTAGATTCGTTAGATGAGCTTGGACTGATGTTGGCTGATGAGATCGCGGAAATAAGAATGGGCACGGTGCAGGGAGTTGAGCACGATTGGGAAAATCAACGCGGTTGCGATGGCAATTGGAAGGGAAAGTCGGCAATTTAGGGGGCAAGAACCTATCAGCGATGTTCAGCCATGGCAAGGCACCCTCACTCACCAGTATCCGGTTTCCGTACAATAATATGTAAACGATCGAGGGGAGGTTGGTTTGGAAAAATATAGCCGACGGAACGAGCAGAGGTTAATTTCTCAGCCAGTTGTTCATCGCTGCGAATAGACGCAAGGTCCAGGTTCACATCGATGGGATTGGTATCTTTGGGCTAAAAGGACAGGGAAGTAAGCCATATAATCCGAGATCGCGAATCTTCGATAGCACCTTCCAGAGTACTAGGCTGTGGGCATCAACGCCGGCTAATGAACCATCTTTTCGCTTCTCTTGTATTTTCTCCTTCAGGTCGCCCACCACGAACTTAGGATTGCGCCACGATGACCCTTCAACACCAATCGGAAACGGCTCTGTTTCGCCTTCGATAACGCAAAAAAGCAGAAGATCGTCATCACCGAGACTCATAGCGGGCTCTGCTTGGTCAGATGTGGACTTAGAAAAAGGGGCTCCGCTTGCTGTGGAGTGCGGGGAAAGGGTATTGGCGTCCTTGGCTGGAGGCTGTGTTGGGTTTGCTGATGCGTTATCGCCTTTTCTTGCCCGATGGAGAAAGCTACCCTTTGGGGTATCAACGACACGAGCGACCTTCTTCTTCACCATGAGAGGATATTGTTGAGAAATGAGAGCGCGAAAGACTTAGGTAAAGGCCAGGCAACAGGAACAAAGGTGAATAATGTGCCGAGACCCCATCACGTGAACACTCATCGGTGCTGGGCGCATGAACCCACTACATCTTATCTTATCGTACACCACAGATGTAGACAACACAGTCATGTGGTGTGCATAGGATGACAATGATAGGGAGATACGGGATGCGTTGGACATGGAGCTGTTGGGATGACAGCGATGACAGGGATGGCCCAACAGGATTGTCATCCCCTGCTCACTTACAACACAACATGTGGTCACCATTTTTAGTAGACCCACCTCCCTCGCTTTTAGGTGATTTAATATTCTAATTATTTAATATTAATAGGGTTGTTCACAGTAAACATTTTCGGACCATTTTTGGCTCATTTTGTTTTTCATTTTCAATCTCATTTATGAAGGCCAGAGTTCAGAATGAGACCAGAATAGTGATGTTCTGGCCCGCCTTGGCCTGCTGAAATCCTGGGCTGAGCCAAAGCTGCCACTCATGGCTTGGCTTTAGGCTGGCCCGGCCCAAGCCATGGCTTTTGGCACACAAATATACTTTGAAGAGTATAGGGGCTGGCAGTGTACTACCATAGGAAGTGGGTGTTGTAGGGATCCTAGCACTCACGAGGAACTATTATTATAATCTGCTATATAATTTACTCATAAATCACTGTATCGAAAGAACATGGCTGCATGTTCCCCTCATATGAAAATGGGTTAGAATCAATAAAAGTGCTATATTAAAAGAACATGGGGACACATTCCTCTCGTCTCATCAGATCTAAAATCAGTGATGAACATTGAAAATAAGTTAGATTTGGTGCCAGGTTCAGCCTGAACAATGTAAGACTCACCTAGTGGCCTTAGTTACATCCTGCTATAACCTATATGTAATTTACTCATAAGATAGTGATACCAAAAAAATGCAGCTGCATCACATTCCTCTCGTCTCATCGGATCTGAAGTCTATGTTGGAAATGGGTTACAATTGATACCAAGATCAGCCACTCACCAGCAAGTTGGTACCCTAAGATCAAAAAATCTAAATGCATGGAAAGATAGCAAGCTTATGAATCATGATCCAAGTCAGTGCGATGACAACGATGAAAAACAATGAGTGATATACTTCAAACATTGTGCAGCAGACTTGGTTGAACAATGGTCAAAGCAGCATCAGGTTTTGTTGTGATATTGCCTGTGGGTTGTTATTGTCATGAAGGCAGGTTCCAAGGGTAAGGAGCCTTTTCGTAGGCCTCTGCGCCATCTCACGATCACGTGACTAGCTCCACTATCCGCACAGAGCCTTGCTTGAATCCCCCTTTTTGCATGGTCTGTGCCCTGGTGCTAGGGGCTAGCAGATGCCAGGGTATAAGACAGTTCAAGTGCGACTAGGGGCCTCTGTCTTGCTTTCTCTTGTCTTCCACCACTCACAAGCAACACAGGTAAGCGCTTTGCGCTTGTACTGCAGACCAGCTTCTTATTCTCACAGTATCGTTACTTAAGGCTTCACCTAATCAAATAATGTTTTACTCCCATTGCAAGAACTTTTGCAATTCCTCCAGGTCTATCTCAACTAGATTGTCACTTTCAGGATTCACCTGGCTTTTCATTATAGCTTTGCTATTTGATCCAGCTGAATCTTGATAGTGAGAGGATACCTCTATCCATTTCTATCTGAGAACCTGACAGGGTCATATGACAGCATCAAATTGTTTGTTTAACATTCAATTTTCTTGGCCCTCCCTTCCCTCCCTTGTTATTTCTCTTTCTTTTCTGTGATTTATTGTACTTTATCATAGTTGTACTGTATCATAGGAAAACTGTGCAGATCTGCTTAGACATTACAGAGGATAGCACTGTTTGTATTTATATCTGTAGCACTTCTGCTCCCTCGCATCTATTTTATTTTGGGGTCTGCCCAGGCAGATCTCGGTTTTCCTGCTACTACCACACTCTGAGCCACTGGCAGAGGCACATTGATCAATTTTCTGGAACTTGCCACCCACTCAAGCTCGTAGACATGCCATAAGCTGTAATAAACAAAGTAAATTTCAAAAAGAAAAAAACACAAGTTGATTCAATACAAGCTCTACAAAGTCATAATTTACAAGAAGTTTCAATGAAAGTTTAGCATGACTAAAGCTGTGGCCTGAGCTGGTGGCTTTGGCTTTCAGCTACTCTGTGTTGAGAATGCACCATGAGTTTCACCCTTGATGCATGTCTTGATGTGTGTGCTATATTTAGTTTCCCCCTTATGATGCATGCATACGGTCCATCTCATGCTTCCCCTTGTCCCTTTATCCCCTTTGTCACTCATGATACATATATATATATGATAGTTAGATACATTGTTACCTCAGTCACTTGTATAGAGACTGAGGTGAACGTCATCTATACCACATCCTCATTGATTGCTACTTAGTGTACTTATAGTCTGATCTTGTCTATACTAGGATTAACTTTTTACAGGTTATGGGCCACTCCCATTGATGATGCTCAACCTGGAAACCCAAACAAAACCTAGTAAATAGCTTCAGATGGTATAACACAAGTTAGAGGAAGGATGTGAGGCCCTCTAGATGTCACCTGTCAGACCGACTGTCAAATAGTCATAAAAGGACTGCTTGTCAAAGCAATTTGAAGCTAAAAGAATGTGTTTCATTGAATTTCAGAGAATTTTGTGGCTAGATTGATGAATTCAGAGTGCACAAATATGTTTGGACACAAGATCAGGGGACTAGATGAGTAATAGAAGTAAAGCAGAGGCAAATTGAGGGAAACAAGAGTGAAAATAGTGCAATGTGAGATTTTCGAGGATTTTCAAAGATTTTCAAAGAAGCTTAGTGTAAAACACAAGACTTTGGACTGAATAAGACTAAACTGAACTCTCAAATTACTGTGATCTGGGAGGAAGATGATGACTTTCTTGTTTTTCTTTGTATCTGGTACATCTTTTTATATAAAATAAAGAAACTACCTAAAAAGGCTAGAGAACATGAGGCAAACATGTGGAAAACTTGAGGCAAAAGACAGTAGAAGTATATCAGAACAATAAAGCGAGACTAGAAAGGGTGAATATAACACATGATGAAGAAATAATAAGAAAGAATAGCTAAAAGTGGACTGTCCTTGTTATAAATTGCATAAAACATCGGAAACTGCTTCAAGTGGATTGTATGTGTACACATGTGGTTGAAATGTGTTCAATATACTTGAGATAGTGTCCCATGTGTCCAGCATGCATCCAAAGATTGTTCAAACTGTGTCCGAAGATGTTTTTCGAGGTTTGAGGTTTTTTGAAGATTTTGAAGATTCTTCAGACTTTGTTTGTGGCCTGAAGTTGGTGTGATATTGCTCAAAACTGGTTCAGAACTCATTGACAATGTTCCAAGTGTATAATATTCTGAGCTGTACGAAGTGTTTGAAGTCAATTGAAAGTGCAAAAACTGATATATTGGTGCTCAAACTGCGCTGGGGACCTATTACCATCATATTTGAAGGACGGATGAAAGTATCCTAACCACTTGACATCTTCCTATGTCATTCCTTTGATCTGCTTGTCCAGTCACTTGGATCTCGGATCAATTTCTTTGTCTGTCACAGATGCACCTGGTATTCTCCACATTCCTCCTTTTATTCTTGATGCTTTACTGCCTATTGTCCTTGTCTTTCCATTGTGTCTCTCAACGCTACTGCCTCACCATCTGTTTCCCTTATCAAACTATCTGTTCAGTATACTGGTGAGAAGCTGGACAAACTCAAGTCCAACTACAAAGAATGGTGTGAAGAAATTATAATTGCTCTCTCTCTTAACGGCCTTTATGAATATGTTGTGGGTGGTATTCCTGAGCCTAAGCCTATTGGACACCATGCCCCTGCTAATTGGAAGGCAAATTCTCATCTTGCATATGCGTTCATTGCATTGAGTGTCTCTCCCTCTGAAAGCCAATTCCTTGACATCACAAAGGCACCTGATGTCGATTGGAAGGTTCTTCAGGATCATCATCAGAAGGAAGGGCCTGTTCGCCAAGTCCAGCTCCTACAGCAGGTGCTATCCATTCAATGCACAAAGGATGTTGCCCTCCCTGAGATGGCAGAGAAGATATGTATCCTGATTGAGGGAGCATTTGCAATGGGTGATATAAAGGCTGACCTCCTTTGTTGCATCGCTCTTCTTAATTTGCTTAGTGACAATTTCCTCCATGCTCGCTCCATTATATCTTGCGACATCGCCACTTCAACCAATCATGCACCATATGGTTCCAAGGATATTTGTTTGTTCCTGGAGAATGAACAGTCCTTGCATGAGAATGACCACTGCAACAACTCATGACCCCACCTTGCACTCACGGCACAACCCAGGAATAACAAGTTGCCTGGTGTTCCTACTTGCACAAACTCAGGATGTGGGAGACAGGGGCTTACTAAGGAGTATTGTATTTGACCTGGTGGCAGTATGGCTGGGAAGACTATTGAGGAGTCGAAGGCCACTTGTTGGACATGCCAGAGGCAGTCCTTGCTCAGGCAATGGAATGCAATGGTATAGCAATGCTGATCTACAACAATGTGGCTGTGCTACTCTATCAACAAGGTCACATGACTGCCTGGAGTAGGTGATCACTCATCATAAAGCAGTGCATGAGAGGAAACCACTTCTTAACAACAACCCAAAGATTCCCATTTAGTGTATATCATGGGTATGGGAATACCTGTGGTATTCACATGATGGTGTGTGTACACAGGTACGGGTATGGTATCCAAAACATCAAACCTGTAGCACACCACAACCCGTTGCATGGTGTTGCGGGTTTCAATGGGTTTTGGATTTAGCTTTATTTCCACTTCCAAATGATCCAATATTTAGCCTACATGGTAGAGTATTTGCAAAGATATGAGAGATTTTGTGCTTGAGGTTGGGCCAAAGGTTGTTTTGCTCTATCTCAATAATTAGCTATTTATTCCCCTTGCAAATTGGTACTCTACATTGCATATAGTATATCTACACTCTCCCCAAAGAATTAGCTGAATAACCCAACCATTCCTTTTTTGTATGCACCCCTTCCTCCTAGTTTACCTAAGAAACCCATCCCACCATATTTCCACAATTCCTCAATGGATCATTTCCCAAATTTGTATTTTACATTATATATAATATATACCCTCTCCTAAGCATTAGCTGAATGATGTAACCCAGACTCCTAACCAGTCATCTTTGGGTGTTCGTTCCAAGGCCAGGACATTCCATGCCAAACAGTGACAAATTCAAACCTTAAACTTGGAAGAACACCCTACGATGACTGGCAAAAGATGTCAGCCACAATTGTGGGAACCCTGACAAATGTCCCACAAATAGACCAAGTTCGCACACCAGTTCATTTCTGGGGTCACATGGTTGCATTTTTTTTAAATGGACTCAGATACATAGCAATGAAAAGAAAAAAGCTACATTATCATGATGGATCCAGACATAACAAGATGTGTGATTCAAGCTTATACAGTGCCCCTCATCAAAAACAATGTTGAAGATACAAGACACAAAGGCTGTGTGGCTCCAGAGCATCTTCTTGCAAAAACCCCCTTGCTGCATGAGGATCTCGGGATTGATCATGATGATGCGGTACTCCAGATTCTGAATTGCCTACTTGTGCATGGGTTCCATGTAAAATCACTATACATGTTGTTACACACCTGGAACATGGCTTTGTTTGCATTGCGGGCTGTCACAGATACAGCTGTGATGCTTGCAGCTTCAAGCTGCTTCCCAAATTGCTCACTGAGAAGGTTTAGAGCTGTTACAATTATGGACAGCTTTCTGCCATTGAAAAGAAGAGGCATAAGGAAGCATAAGGTCTTTCCAGACCCAGTGGAAGCCGTTAGTGTTTTAAGGTCTGGTTCGGTCCAGTTTTTTGACCCCAAAATGGGCAACTGGCAACTGCAACTGGTTGCAACCATCACCCAAATTGGAGCAACCACAACCGAACCGGGTACAACCAGTCCCAGTCGGTTTGGTTGCCTCCAAAAGACTGGTTAGAACTGGTTTTACCTGCTATTTTCGTCTCTTAACTAAAATTTGTATCATATTAAATAAAACTAATTAAAAGACACCCTGCAAGCAGGTGCTCGCAGCGGTGACAGGTCGTTAATAGAATGAATAAAAATAAAAGTAAGAAAAACAAAAAAACCGACCCCATCATCTTGCATTTCTGGCAAGAGTGGGGGTCGTTGGTACCATGTCGTTGTCCCCCTGTCCATTGTTATTGTCTCCCCACTGTTCATTTGTCCCCCTTCCCCGCTTGTTCAACTTCCCCGCTGTTCATTGGTATTGGGCATTGGCATTGGCATTCCCTGGCAGTGGCATTCCCTGGTGATGGCATTTGGTGGCATGGGCACTCACTGGCATTGGCATTGGCGTTCGGTGGTGTTGGCATTCAGAGGTGTTGGCATTCAGTGGCATTCAGTGGCATTTGTTGGCATTTGTTGTCATTGGCATCCGTCGGCGTTTGTCGTCATCGTCATCCTGTGTTCCATCATCATCAGCACCATCATCTCCCCCTACGAGCAGTGGCTCATAGGCGGGGTGGTGGTGCTGTACAATGCGGCATTGGGTGGGGCGGCAGTGCGGCCACATTGTTGTTGGTGGTGCCCTTGTCATTGTTGCGTTGTTGTCCAGAAATGGGACCCGTTGCCACCCTGCAAGCAGAGGATTGTAGCAGCGGCACAGGGCCTGAGAGGGCATGGAGGTGGGAGGTGGGTAACATGACATAAGACTGTAAAAAAAGAGATCAAATTAGTTAGTATTAATAAAGAAAGATGATACAAAACATATCTGAGGGCCCAAACAACACTAGTCATCATTTGGGCCCTCTACACTCTCACTTCGCAGGTGGGACTTCTGAGGTAGGCGGTGGGTGGTGTGGGTGATGGTTGAAGTGGCGTTGTTGATGATTTGTGGCTGTGGGAATCATTAGGCAAAGTGGTGTCACTTTGTTTTTTGTGGCAGCACATGACCAAAAGGTCTGTGCGCAGCCACAGGGTATATAAACCCTCACCAAATGTATAGTTTTCCTTCAGGCTTGTCCCGTTTTCATTATATATTGTGTAAATAGTAGATATTAGTAGTAAGTACATTAGTTTATTGTCTTGTTGTTACTGTAATATCTAGTACATAAGTAATAGTTTGTATACAGTCAGAAGACTGGTTGCAACTGATTGCAACCAGTTTTTGAATGGTTTTTAAATAATTTTGAATCGAGGCAACCGGCAACCCAACCGACCCCCAAAACTGAGCAACCGCAACCGATGGTTCGGTTGCATTCAGTTGGGTTCAGTTCAGTTGCGGTCATTTTTTTGGTCCATGCAACCGGACCTTTAAACACTAGAAGCTGTGCTGATGATGTCTTGCAGAGTGTACTGAGAATGCAACTGAGCCATGCATAATTCAATTTGAAACATGCAGGGTGACATCTTGAAGACAGCCACTGTCTGTTCCTGGATGTGCTCAGGAGAAACTGAAGGTGCCTGCATGCTTGTATTGGAGGTAGTAGACATAATGTTATTTTCATAGTCAATCAACAATGGAATGGATGTGGTGCGTTTGGTCATATGATTCAAAATGTGATGTATTCATTCAGACCAGTTCAAAATTTTGTGTTGATTAAGAAGTTCCCACAATTGTGGCTGACATCTTTTGCCAGTCGTCGTAGGGTGTTCTTCCAAGTTTAAGGTTTGAATTTGTCACTGTTTGACATGGAATGTCCTGGCCTTGGAATGAACACCTGAAGATGACTGGTTAGGAGTCTGGATGTAACCGTTCCTTTTTGGTATGCACCCCTTCCTCCTAGTTTACCTAAGAAACCCATCCCACCATATTTCCACAATGCCTCAACGGATCCTTTTGCAAACCTGTATTTTACATTATATATAGTATATATGTTGCCTCCCTTAAGCATTAGCTGAACGACCTAACCATTCCTTTTTGGTATGCACCCCTTCCTCCTAGTTTACCTAAGAAACCCATCCCACCATATTTCCACAATGCCTCAACGGATCCTTTCGCAAACCTGTATTTTACATTATATATAGTATATATGTTGCCTCCCTTAAGCATTAGCTGAACTACTTAACCATTCTTTTTTGGTATGCACCCCTTCCTCCTAGTTTACCTAAAAACCTTGTCTCATTATATTTCAACAATGCCTCAATGGATCCTTTCAAAAATTTGTATTTTACATTGGATATAGTATATATACACACTCCCCTAAGCATTAGGTGAATCACCTAACTGTTCTTTTTTGGTATGCACATCTTCCTCCTAGTTTACCCAAAAAGCTCATTTACTGTATTTCAATGTGAGCAGTGTGAGTCAGGGCACCATCTACTGGGCTTGCACACCCCCTGGAGCCAAAGCAGTATATAAATGGATGCATGTAGAGGTGGGGAGTGATGGAGGAAGAGCTATGCACCAGAGACCAGGTTGAACCAAGCAGTCCCAAAAAGGCAATAAACCAAATCCCCCTTCACAATGGTGCAAAAAACTTTGTACAACACTTGTATTGTACTACTCTATACTTAAACTGCCAATTACACACTATAGAACTTGAAAAATGGCAGGTAGTTACCATGGTGAATCAGACCTGTGGTGTTCTAAAAAATAACTGTGGTAAAAAATTAGTACCATGGTTGTGGTGTTCAAACGGGTGCGGTTTTGACAGGTACGGGTGCGGTGTGGGAAAATCTTACCCGCAGTGTGACCCATGTTACACCCTATTCCCATTACAGTCAAAGACGTCAATGGCCATGCATTCACTATCATGGTCGATTCGGACGCCACTCCGACCACCACTCCAGAATTTGTGGGACTTGCTTCCAATCCTATATCCACAGCCTCTGTCAATGCATTAGAATATGAGGGTTGCATCGTCATTGAGGAGGAGCCCATTACTACTATCAATTGGAGCAATCATACCACTACTTCCAACATTACACTCACTGTTGAGCCTCTCAGCCAAACACATCATTCTAGTGTCACCATGGATGATTTCCCTTTCATTATCGACTTGGGTGTGACAGTACATATCTTGCCTATCAAGTCCAATTTCCTCACCCTCCATCTCATTCCATCCTGATCCATCAAAGGTGTTGGTGGTTTGACTATTGCTGCCATGGGAGTCAGTGACATAAGTTAAGAATCACCCAAGGCACATCAGTTGTCTTATGTAATGTCCTCTACATTCCTAATTCAGCAGTCTGACTCATTTCAGTTGGAACATTGGTGGATGTGGCGCATTTTGATAGTGATAAATGCTGGATCACTGATAAATCCACTGATGCATTCATAGCTTGTGGATCAAGAATGTTCAAGAAGCTTTACATTCACTCAGTGTCTGTCGACCACATGCTCACTGTCCACAAGTCCCCAACTCTGGAGACGTCACCTTAAACATGTGAATTACCAGTCAATCTGGGACATGGCTAAGAAAGGTACCCTCACAGGTGCACCTATCACATCTATGTTATGGCCACCTAAATGTGAATCATGAATTCTGAGCAAGCAGGTGAAGATGCCTGTCCCAAAGAAGCATGAGGAGGGACTGGGTCATAGAGTGACAAGAAGACCTGAGAAGGTGTGGGTTGATCTGTCAGGTCAACATGCAGTGAAGTTGCATACCAGAAACTTGTATGTCATGGATATCATTGATGATTACACATCATTCCCTTAGTCCATACCCTTGCAAAATAAGGACAATTCTTTTTCTGAATTGAGAGCTTGGGAACTTGCTCAGGAGAATGGAACAGGACTCAAGGTTGGAACTTACATCACCAATAATGGCGAGCTTAAGTCCCATGAGATGCAACAATGGTTGAAATCTCAGGGTACTGACCAATGCTTCATGGCACCACACACATCGGCACATATTGTTAGGAAACCACCCCATTACCTAATAAAATTTCATTTTTATTTTATTATGTCAAATGACACTACATGATGCCAAATGATGCTACACTTTGATAGCATGAGAATTTTATTTTGCATGCATCAAGATGTATGCGCATGTATGCACATGTTGGTAACAACAATGTACAATATATGTAACATAGTATATAAACCCTAAATATACACCTAGGGGACCTAGTTGTGTTCTCTTAGGTATTCCACCTATGTTTTTGGTGTGAAAGGCCTTTGTCAACAAACTCATCTATTAATAACCCCTTGCATCAAAACCATCAATTCCCCCATCACGAGCGCAGATCCTGCCCCCTTGTAGAGAGAACCCGCATGGTCTTAGCTAGCAGATAGTGGGTGTCACCCTAACAGAAGAACACAACTTCCCATATCAGTGTGCCTTCTCTTACTTGCGCATACATCATTGTTTCACCATGCCACATCCAATTACTCACCCTTTCAGCAGGAGCTGGAAGTACTTGTATATATGTTATCTACCTTTTCTTTCATAAGCCAATGCCAGGGCTCACCTTACATTGCAACCACCAGTGATTGAGAGGCAGTACTCATCATTAGGACAGCTGCAACCAGACAACTGATTGGATCTGGTTTAGTTATGATTTACATCACTCTATTCGGACAACTATTTTAGTTACAAGGCAAATTCAGTGTTATCTCCGAGATCAGGCACTGTTGGAAGGGTTATTGATCCGAAGTGTCAAAATAGGCGCCTGATGAATGACGAACAATTGATGAACGATTGATGAACCATCACGTGACCCGTAAACATTTGGAGAGGTCTCGAAGAAAAAATTTTGAATTTGTCGAAGAAGTGATTCATCACAGATTCTACAATTATGTCCAAACCTTCAACTTCTAATCCTGGCCCTAATCCTGTTCCCATGCCCACGCTAGGGGCAAAAATTGATGCGCTTACAGCGCAGATGTCGCAATTAGTGTCAGTGTTGACTGCATCACAGCCCAGACAAGCAGAAGTACAACCAGAGATAACAGGAGAAAGAGATGATGAAATGGAGGAGATGGTGGAGTGGATGTCACAGGAGGATGAGATGGCAGAGAAATCTGGAAATGGAAAAGCGCGCTTACCTAAGTACGTGCCCCCACAAACTTTTGATGGTACCATGGAGAATACAAAATCCTTCATCAGCTCTATAGTATTGTACATCCATGGGAGGAACCCAGAGTTTCGTACAGCCGAGTCTAGGATTATGTTTGCTCTCTCATACATCCAGGGGGGGAAAGCACAGTTCTGGAGAAACAAGGCTATAAATCAAATTGCCGTGGGAAATAAACCATTTGCAACCTTCAAGAAATTTCTGGAGAGATTGGAGGCACAGTTTGGAGATCCTAATCCAAAGGCAACAGCCAATGCTAAATTAAAGACCATGCACCAAGGTTCCCTAATGGTGGATGAATTCATTTTGCAGTTCAAAGCAGAAGCTTCGCAAACAGATATGGGAGAAGCCGCATTGGTAGAATTTTGGAAAGCAGGATTAAATCCCTCTTTATTCAAGTCTATCTACCGACTACCTTCTATGCCAGAGAAATTGGACGAGTGGTATAATTGGGCAATGCACCTTGACTGGCAATATCGGCAAGAACAGGCAGAGTCAAAGTTGATGTATGGAAGTAGTAAATTTGGAAAGTCATCAGGAGGAAAGTCTGAGAAAGGAAAAGCGCCTCAGGTGCAAGCTCCAAGGGCACAGCCACCAGCCATGGCAGTGACACCTATAGTTATGGAGTCAGCAGCACCAGAAGAGGCAATGGAGGTTGATCAAGCAGGGAGACAAGCCCCACTTAAATGTTTTAACTGTGGGCAGTTAGGACACATTTCTAGGAATTGTAGGCAGAAGAGAAAGATTAGGGAAGCTACAATCGAGGAAGTGAAGCTGGAGGAAGACAGGCAGAAGAATTTTGTGGAAGAGTCCCAGTGAAGGTTTCCCCATTGGTGACCCAGGATCATTATAATGTATTAGTATCCGAGGAAACCAGAAAAGGAAATCGAGGAGGAGTACAACTGTTGTGAATTATGTGACAAAGAAAATTGTCATGCGTCATTTCTGAAAACCCCTAAATTCTTTATTCGCTCTGTGCGAGTAGAACCAAAATCACCTTGACTATGGGACTGAAGACAGTGGACACGCATGCAGCAATTGATGTGGAAGTGTTGCTTGATAGCAGTGCTACAGGATTATTCATTAATCAATCCTTAATTACCGCAAATGGTATTAACACATGCAAGCTGGCACAACCTATAATGGTGTATAATATTGAATGGAACAGTCAATCGTGGAGGAACTATCAAGGAGGAGGTGACTATGGTATTAAAGTATCAGGAGCATCAGGAGCGAGCCATATTTGAAGTGTGCAATCTTGGGAAAACCAATCTAATAATAGGATGTCCATGGTTACAGAAGCATAATCCTGAAATTGATTGGAAAACTGGGAAAGTACAAATGACTCATTGTCCTAAGGAATGTAATGTGTATGGGAGGAGGATGAAGAAGGAGAAAAGGAGAAAGAAAGAGAAAGAACATCCGAGGAAGTATTCTGTTACGATGGAGGAAGTGGAGGATGAGGAAATGCCAAATGGGGAAGTTCCGATCATGATCGAGAAAGAAGAGCAGAAGCAAACCTTTAGAGCAATTCGTGGAGGACAGTCGTGGGACAAGAATATCGTGAAGGTGGAGAAGCCAGTGGAGGAGTGGGTGCCAAAAGTGTATCATGAATATTTGTCAGTGTTTCAGAAGAAGGAATCTGAGCAAATGCTGGTGCGGAAGCCATGGGATCATGGGATCAAGATGAAGCCAGGGTTTGTGCCAAAGAAGTCGAAGGTATATCTGTTATCTCTGATGGAACAAGAAGAAGTGGATGCGTTCCTGAAGGAGCAATTGCAGAAAGGATATATATGACCTTCGAAATCACTGCAGACATCACCAATATTCTTCGTGCCAAAGAAAGACCAAAGGAAGAGGATGTGTACAGATTATAGGTATCTGAATGAGTGGACAGTGAAGAACGTGTACCCTGCCATTGATCTCAGAAATAATTGACAAGGTGGGAAAAGCCAAGGTCTTTACAAAATTGGATTTACGATGGGGATACAACAATGTACAAATAAAGAAAGGAGATGAGTGGAAGGCTGCATTTGCCATGTGTCGAGGATCCTTTGAGCCGCTGGAGTCGTGCAGTCTCTCAGGGTCTCGTCTACTACTAGATGAGACAGTTCGGACAGGGCTTGCGTCTACTACTAGACACGAGTTGGAAAGGACGCAGACAAGCAAAGATGATTTCTATCTGCATGCACGCGTCTCTATCTACAATGTCACGTGACCACTAAGGGGAATGCCGGACTCTGGCACAGCTCTGCTATGGACTCTGCTATGGGCACTACTGCCACGGCTACACCGCTTGTCATGTTTTTCAGGATGACAAATAGTCCCCCAACCTTTCAAAATATGATGAACAACATTTTCAAGGACGTAATAGACAAAGGCATGGTAATAATATTTATTGATGACATTCTGATATTCATGGAGGATGAAGAAAATCATGAGGTGATAGTGCAGGAGGTGTTACGGAGGTTGGCAGAGAATGATCTATTTTTGAAACCGGAGAAGTGTGTGTTTGGGGCAAGCGAAACCGAGTTCCTAGGATTATTGATTGGTCCTGATGGGATCAAAATGGATCCGATCAAGGTACAGGCAATCACAGATTGGCCTGCGCCCACCCGTGTCAAGGAGGTTCAAGCCTTCTTGGGACTCGCAAATTATTATTGTCGCTTTGTGCACAATTTTTCTAAAATTGCCGCACCCTTACATAACCTTATGTGAAAGGGAGTAGTGTGGAGGTGGGGAGAGCAGCAGCAGACAGCGTTTGAGGAGTTGAAGAGGAAGTTTGTGGAGGGACCAATATTAGCCCCAGTGGATTTCACATGCCTTTGCGAGTGGAATCAGATGCATCCGACTTTGCTACTGGAGCGGTATTATCAATGCTGTGCAAAGATGACAAATGGCATCCTTGTGCATATCTGTCTCAAGGGTTGAATGATGTGGAGAGAAATTATGATGTGCATGACAAAGAGATGTTGGGGATAATACGAGCATTGGAGGCATGGAGGCAATATTTGGAAGGATGTACGCATCAGATTGAGATCTGGACGGATCATCAAAATCTGCAATACTTCATGTCCACTAAAAAGCTTAATTGCCAGCAAGCGCATTGGGCATTATTCCTATCACGTTTCAATTTTCACATGGTCCACAAAGCAGGAAGCTTAATGAGGAAAGCAGATGCATTATCCAGACGTATTGATCATAAAAGGGGGGTGGAGGAGGACAATAAAAATGTTACCTTACTGAAACCCGAATACTTTCGCATTTGCGCTATGCATCAAGGACATCTATTAATAGATAGCTCGGAAATGGAGATGTTGTCTAAAATTAGACAATGTTCAGAAATGGATGATGAAGTAGTGGAAGCCATGAAAGCTCTGAAGGGAGAGAAGAAGGGTAATATTAAAGGAGATGAGTGGGCTGAGGAACAAGGGTTGGTGTTGTTTTGAGGAAAGGTGTATGTACTGAAGGATCAGGATTTGCAAAGGGAAATCGTCTGGTTACATCATAATACGCCAACTGCTGGACACCCAGGAAGATGGAAGACATTGGAATTAGTAATGAGAAATTATTGGTGGCTGGAATTTCGAAATATGTGTTGGGGTATGTGGATGGATGTGATACGTGCATGAGGGGGAAGAAATTTCCAGAAAAACCTGCAGGAAAATTAATGCCGAACCCTATACCTAAAGCGCCATGGTGAGATATATCTGTGGATTTTATTACTGGATTACCTGAGGCTCAAGGATACGATGCAATATTTGTAGTATGTGACCGCTTCACAAAGGAGGTCCATATTTTTCCTACTACTACAGAAACCTCATCATTGGGCTTGGCGCGCCTTTATCTAAATCAGGTATGGCAGTTACATGGGTTACCCGATACCATTATCTCCGATCGCGGACCACAATTTGCTTCCACATTTATGCGAGAGCTAAACAACATATTGGGAATTCAAACCAAATTATCTACAGCATATCACCCACAGACTGATGGGCAGACAGAGAGAATGAACCAGGAGTTGGAGCAGTACCTACGTATGTTTGTCAACTACCGACAAACTGACTGGCCCGAATGGCTGGCAATTGCCGAGTTTTCCCACAATAACAAATTCCATTCAGCTCCTCATATGTCACCCTTTTTCGCGAATTATGGATATCATCCTCGCATGGGAGTAGAACCCAGAAGGGAAGTCAAAGTACAGTTGGTAGAAGACTTTGTATCTAAGATGCAAAAGGTACAAGAGGAAGCAGAGGCGGCATTGAAGAAAGCACATGATGACATGATGTGACATGCAGATCATACTCGAGCATGCGCTCCAGAGTACAAAGTTGGTGACTTGGTGTGGCTAAGCACCAAGGATCTGAATATTCCACAACCTTTGAGGAAACTTATGGAGAAACAAGTTGGCCCATATGCGATCTCTAAAGTGATCTCGCCTAATGTGGTAGTGCTAAAATTACCCCAATCATTCAAGATTGATCCCGAGATTAACATATCCCGCCTATGCCCTTACCGCCCACCCACTATTCCTGGCCAACAAACTACTCCACAACCTCCAATAATAGTAGAAGGTGCTCCAGAATACATAGTTGAAGAAATCCTAGACTCATGTCTTTGACGGAACAAATTGGAGTTCTTAATAAAGTGGAAAAATTATACTGACAAAAATAATTCGTGGGAGCCCAAAGAGAATTGTAAGCGAGCGCGTAATGTGATCGCCCAATTCTTTAAACATAATCCAAATGCTCTGTGTCATATTGCAAGAATGGTGTATGAGGGGATGAGATTCTGGCCTTACCAAAATTTCACAGAGGGGACAAACACAATATTTTCTTGCCTGGAAGTCGAGGCATAAAAGGGGGGTAATGTTAGGAAACCACCCCGTTACCTAATAAAATTTCATTTTTATTTTATTATGTCGAATGACGCTACATGATGCCAAATGACGCTACACTTTGATAGCATGAGAATTTTATTTTGCACACATCAAGATGTATGCGCATGTATGCACATGTCGGTAACAACAATGTACAATATATGTAACATAGTATATAAACCCTAAATATACACCTAGGGGACCTAGTTGTGTTCTCTTAGGTATTCCACCTATGTTTTTGGTGTGAAAGGCCTTTGTCAACAAACTCATCTATTAATAACCCCTTGCATCAAAACCATCAATTCCCCCATCACAAGCGCAGATCCTGCCCCCTTCTTGTAGAGAGAACCTGCACGGTCTTAGCTAGCAGATAGTGGGTGTCGCCCTAACACATATAGGACAGGTTGAACAAATGCATAGGACTCTCATGGCTAAAGCGCATCTATTTGGGCTTACCACCATTCCTTTGCAATGAATCTTACTGCCTCTCATTTGCACACCAAAATGACTACATGGTCACTTGGAGGGAATACTCCTTGGGAACTCTGGTATGGCAAAAAACCTGACTACTCCTATATGCAAGAGATTGGTTGTTACAGACATTCCAAGGTAGTGGGAGTATGAGTGGGAGAGCGAGTTCTTAGGATTGAGATAGTGGGTGTAAAGCACAGAGAGGAATGTCTCTCATTCTCCTATACTACAGTCTACATAATCGCCTATTCCACCCAACAAATTGTTTCTACCCATACACTCCTGTACATAGCTCAAACACTTCCAGTAGCTTGTCCCAAAACTTTCTACAATATGTGTCATAGTGTTAAAAAAATGAGTTTCTAGAAATTGCCCACAGTTTTTTGTCCCAAATCAGAATTGCCTTTTACAGCTGTTTCACCATGGAGGAATCACGGAGGCAGACAACCCCTACTCACACAGATCTGTTTCTGCCTCAATGACAAACTGGATTCTCGCTTTGCTTTGGCTTTATGCCTGTGGCTTAATGGCTGCATTGGACTCTCAAACCTCAGGAATGCCTGCTACTATCACCATGTATGTAGTCTTAACAGCTTAGTACCATTGATCCAACTAACTCTGTGGAAACAGCGTAGCAGGCCCAATGTTCATTGAGAAGAATGGATCCACTTTCACCCAATCTGCCCCAGCACACCAGGTAAGTTGAAATGCACCCCAGTCATGCTGGCATTAACCACCATTGCAGATTACTTCCAATGTAACACTGAAAAACATACACCTTTGTCCTGCTACCACCCCAATTGCTATGGCCTTCAAGCTATCATCTCTAACTCCTTTCTTCACCAACCCCCAAATCACACCAATTTTACAGCTTAATGCCACAGCTTGCTTAATCTTGGAACCACCCAATACTAATGGCAACTTGAACATCATTTGCTACAACTTGAACATGGATCATGTTGCTATAAATGCAGACACCCACATAAACCACCTGACTAAATTACAACTACATCATGATGCTGCAGCTTGCATAACCATGGAAATGCTCCATATTGATAGTGATGTGGATCATGTCCATACTCCTGCCATAATTGCAGACTCCCAGACCTACATGACTTGCCTGGCTGACTTACAGCTATACCACATTCAATATGTGGTAACATCTGCCTTATATGCCATAAAGAAATTTATACATAATCTGGCCCCTCACCCTTATTGGTCCCTTTTCCATGAACACCTACTTGCACTTTATACTCATGCCATACTATTGCACTGCAGCTACCAGCTAATTAGCCAATCTGCAACTTATATATATCTGTTGGCAGCTTGCCTTCGATGCAACTTCACATGTAAGCATGATTATATACCCAGACTTCTCCACTGTCTGAGACCAAGATCTGTCTTCAGACAACTCCAGACTATTACCAACCAGTCATCTCAGATATATGTACTTGCTTCTACAGGGCTGCATCACTTGCGTTACTTGCTGACTTGGCTATTTCTCATTTACAATATTTTTTTAATTTTAACAAAGACACAAGCACCCATGTCCTGGAGAGCTGTATGACCAATGAGCACCTATTACAAGCAGGCTTATATAAACATGCTACAGTTCACACACATGATGAAAGCCTTTTCAAGGTGCCATATTCAATGCCTGACTACACTTATGATTGGCCAACTGGCTCCTGTCAAAATCAAATGGTGCCAACTACACACCTTGAGTGTATTGTCTTTGGACCCACTGATCATATCCTGTTTTGCCCTCTTGTGCATATTTTTTTTTTTTTTGCGCTTGCAACATTGGTTACAATTTACAAACAGGCAATGCCTGTAATAATTAATTCTTCAACAACTTATAGAAACAGGCTGCCACTTAAAAGGCCTCCCACACCAGTCAGTGGGAGGTGGCAGATCCCACATGTTTACCCAGAAAATGTTGGACCCCTATGTAGTTGCCAGTGCTTCTCTCTTGAGCAGCAAGCTTGCCTATAACTTTGTACTTGTAATCATGTCTGTGGTCAGTGCAGATGTCATCTGCATACAGCCAAAATTCCCCCTCATGCATTAGCGGATGGGCTTTGGTTAGGAGCAGTCCCAGAGCAATTAGCTGGACTTAGATTTGTAGAAAAACTTATTATTCAGTGTGTGCATGTGAATGGTTGCTTTGTTTGTGTTGCTTCCTCTGGCCTCCAGAAAATGGTGGCTCATGTTATTGCATTTGAATCTCCAGTAGCAAAAGTGTACCATACCTTACCCCCACCAGTTGAAGAACTTGATGATGTTCTGGCAGTACTGTTTACAGGCCCATGCAGGCCTACTCATAGTGAGACTAAGCGCACTCCCTTGCTTGTTAGATGGAAGGTAGTGGCCCATGCCCTTGAATGGCTAAAAGTAAATCACCATGACTACACAGATCTACATATTGATTATGATGAACTTGAAAAATATTCTGAAGATACACCTCCTGTAACAATAGAATATCAACATTCACTGACAAATAAAGTAGAGGAAGGCACAAGCACCTTTGACCAGACAACAGAAGATGGTGTTGACAATGGTGAATGCCCTTTCATAGTACATGGAATTACAGGTGAGTCATTGACAACTAAAACAGTGCCTGCTCTTAAAGGACTTGCCCTCAGACACTGGAACAATAATGGGGGTGCTTTATCTGTGAGCCATGCTGCAGATGCCCAGTCAATTTACAACAATCCCAACTTATATCCCCAAATCTTTCCATGGCTATTTCCATTTGGACTAGGATGGATTGGTGCAAGTCCCATGTCTGACAAAGCCCACAAATGACATTTACTAATGTACCATGATAAATGTTTCCAACATGATATTATCTTTCCCTTCATAGCATTTGGCCATGAACAGATCAAGGCATCAACAACTGGTGGTTTTATATTGGCAGAGACTAAAAAATTCAATGACATTGCTGACAGACTGCTTAATGTTGATCAAAATACTTTAGCAAATATTGCAAAGTGTATGTCAGAGGGTGACATTGTACAACCAGCTAATAGTGATGAGGAACTGGGCTTTCAAGTGATTCGTGATCTTGACCATGTTACTGGAAAGGTTAGTGGCTCTATTACTAGCAAGAAGTATATGCACAATGACATCTGATCACTAATATCATATCTAGGTGCTCTGCTTTGGTATATAACATTGTCGCCAGCAGACAACAAGCATCCAATCTGCTTGTATTTTGCAGACACTAAGAAAACATTTACACAGTTGTTTGCTTAGTTGCCAACAATTATGCGATCGGCTGTAATCATGTTTGCTCATGTGTGCTACAATAAGGATCCCCCTCCGACTGACTATAACTTGATTACAGAACACATGATTCCCAAGAGAGGTGAGTAGGAGACAGATGATCAATGATCATGCATGAAAGATAAAAACACAAGCCTGAAAAGTTGAATACAGTTGCGGATGCCCCATGGTTCTTTGTAAGGCGACAGGCTACTAAGAAGAGTGATCGAATAATTTGTTGTTGTTCATCATATTGAGGTATTTTGTGTGAACCATACGATGAGCGAGATCTTTGATTTCTTCTGTAGAGGAAGGGTTGGCCGCTCCCATAAGATGTGAGACATGAGGGATAAACCAGACACTTGTATCAGCACATCGTGGTCAGCATTCAGGGCGAAAGGGGAGCAGCAGTAAAATTCAGAACTTACCTCTTGGCCAACAATTCCAATGCTGCAGTTGAATTCCTTTCGATATCATCAATCGTTTCAACTGGCTCCTCACACTTATCACGGCACTGCTGTGTGAGCTGTAGTGCAGTGGTCAGTCGATTTCCATCCCCTATCACGGGTATGTGATTGTGGAGGCTGCATTTAGAATTAGTACCAGCTGTGATGACATCTCACTGTAGGCCTACCCCTGGCTCGGATGGAGCCTTCCATGCCCGCATTCGTTGGAGAGGCATGGAGCCTGGAGAGGAAACCTACAAATGCAATCAACACCATCTAAAATGCATGAGAGAACTGATCACTAACATCCCCTTTCTCTTTCCTTCCTATGCTCTTCAACATTGTTGCTTCCAGACCATTGATATATGCAGTCAAGATCATGTTGAATATCTTGTTACCAACTAGATCTGCCTGGTCGATTGCGAGCTATGTATGTAGAAGAAGGCACATACCTGGGATCATGTCAGTGAACGCCATGTCTCTTGTAATGTTCACAACCAGGGTCTTGTCGAATGCAAATTCTTTGGCAGGAGGATTGTAAGAGTAGAAATGGAAGTCAATGAGGTCGGTAAGAAGGCCATATATGCATAGATTCGCAAAATCCACTTTCTCGTTTGCTTTGGCAGCGGCTGGATACCAACCAGGTGAACACTGACTAAGATATCAAGAACAAAACAGATGCACCCAGAATTTTGACGAAAAGTTGTGCTACATTGTCCTCCAGAGATATGTCAAGTTTAAATTTGGCGATGAAAAAAAGGATTCCACCAATCATGAAGATCTGGGGTAGGACAGTGGTGAGGCTGATTAACAAATCTCGATGCAGACTAATATGAACCTCATGCTCACTTCGCCTCCACTAGCATACTCAGTCTCTAACATATCCTGCTCTGGTTTGTCAATTACTCAACCTTGAAATAGTCCTATGATGTGAACAAGGTACTGGGCATATCTTAAGATTGGGAAAGCATAACAAACGGCTTTGTGGACATACTGGATCCATGATTCTGACCCTTGCCACTTCCCTCCTCTGTGCCTGCTGCTCTTGATAGACATCTTGTGTACGCCACCCTGCCTCGAACATAATCTCATGAATGGATGGTGGGAGGCGATACACAGGGTAACAACTTGCTCAAATCGGTTATTTTCCAGACTATTGGGGAGGCCAAATCTTTCAGCAAAATCAGACCTTTTTACACCAGAGAACGATGGGAGGCTGGTTCTGGCCTTCTTGATGACAGCGGTCTTGACTTTACCATGGTTGGCAATGTCACCTAGAAGCTTAGCGAGTTCATCTGTTGGCAATTCTAGGAGCTTGTCGAGCCATCCTTCTTCTAGGTTGACCGATGCTGCCACCTCTTCAGCAGTGGTTACCACCTTTCATATTTTGTTGGCTTTTCGTTTCCCCATGTCAAGGTAGAAATTAAAGCTGAGGGGTGTTTTGTTGCCAAGGTCCATGTGCCAATGTTGATTAGTTCCCACACTTCGCAGTGATCAACACTGCTTCCTCCCTTCTTCCAGCTGACTATGTTTCTCAGTATGAACAACTTCCCTTGTTTTGAGCCTTTCCCCCACAATTGAGGGCTCTAGCCCGATCAAGGAGAAATCCTCTGGAAGTTCTCCTTTCCCCCAAAAGAATATGGAGGAAAGATAATGGATTAGGTAAAACATTACACAGCTGCAGAAGCAATAGAAGTAGAAAGAGATGGTGTGGAGTCAGACAAAAATAGAGGCAAAATAGCTTCAACTTTACGCCAGTAAGATAAGAAAGCCTTGGAAGACCAATGTCCTAATTTCATGATGATCCAAGGATCAACACCACAGAGAAGGAGGTACAGTGTTCAATGGGTCAAAGAAACAGGTGGGTCAAAGAAACAGATACTTAGGTATACTCCTCTTGTAAGTCTGTAGGATGGCTGTCAAATTATCAAGTACATGGGGCCCATCCTATGTTAGATCTTTCACAAGGTTGGCAGCTTTTTTCAGCTTTCACTTGATCATTCCAAAACAGGAAGTCAATCTTGGTCATCCACCCAAAAATGTTCTAGTCACAGTAATAGGAGCCATTCTAATTTCTAGAGTCATGTTCATATGAACAGAATTTTCTCTGTAGGATCTTTTTGTCCCAGTTATGTTCATCAAGTACAGTCAGAATTTGGCCATAGAATGCTTAATACAGGATCTAACATGTTGATGGTTTGGGCATGACATGATTGTTTGTGTCACAAATTGCCTGATTGAGTCTTTTGTTTCTTTGAGTTGCCCAGAGCACATTTTGAGTCTTTGGTGTGCCGCTTCCACACATTGACATAAAATACTCAACTGAACCTGTAGAACTCATGTTTTATCCTAAATACATCTTCATGTGTACTCACAATTTCAAACAGGTTGTAGTGGGAGTGAATGGAAAAGAGACTATTATTTTTGTTTCATTGGCCCGTTGAACACTGTAGGTCATTCCACTAATACAAAAACCATGACCAAGCAGAGACTCCAAGCCAGCAGATCTCCATATCTCACAACAACGACTCATGAAATGTTCTTGCATCAAATATGCCCACCCAGCTGTTGTTTGATAAGCAAAGAGCAGAGCATCTAAAGGTAAAGAGCGAGAAAGGTGAAGATGATGTTCAAAGGCTGAGACAGGGTCGACCAAATCCAAGTATTTCACTGATTTGATCCAGTCTCCAGCATGGTGCCTGGTCTTGGAATATGGGATCTTGAATGTAAGAAAATGTCAGCCATTAGCTGCAACTCCTCTTTTCAATAGACACCCCCGGGTGACATTCCAAGTAGTGTCAAAGGAAGAAGTTGATTTTGGAAGCAACTCTCCAAGTCTTGTACAATCCCAAAAAGCTTTACAAGCAACCACCCATACAGCCGCATCCTGAGTATTTGAAAAATCAAAGTGATGACACAGAGAGAGCATATGATCAAAAGTAAAAGGGGTTGCAAGGAGTTTTGGTAGAAGAAATAGGAGCTAGTTTGGATGCTCCCTGTTTTGCTTGCTTCAGAATCTGTCCTCCAGCCCAAGGAGCACCATTCACAGAGTGCCACAACTCCAAACCTGAAAGCCAAGATTTGACAGTCCCACCTGCAACAACCCCAGCACCAGACTCAGCCACAAACATCACCAGAAGCATCTCACTCGCAGGCATATGCAAAGATTCGGAAATGTGGTGGTGGTCGCAAAACTGGGTGAATCACAAGAGACCAGCACCATAATTATGGCGAGAATCATGGTCGATGGATGAGGCAATTAGATGATGAAAATGAATGATAGTAGATTGAGGAAAGTCATTCAATAAAAGACAATCAGAATCAATACCAAAGGGAGTATGCCAAGAGGTAATATGTTCATAAGCAAAAACATGGGGATGAAGCGGAGACACAGCGGGCAAGTTCCAAGGCAGTTGAGTTCTAGTTCAGGGGAGGCTGGCCCATCTCAGGCTGGACTTGGCAAGTGCAAGCATTCTCTGAGCAACATGAACCCTGGTTCAAGAGCTTTGCAAGCAAAGAAAGCCCACAAGGCCTTCACAAACCAAGAAGCCCAAGAAGCCTAGTGATTGGCACATGAGAAAAGGAGAGGTACCAAAGGAGGCTGAGAAGACAAAGGTGCACATTCATTGTATTCAAGCACTTTAAAGTCTAAATCACTTTCAGGCTGCACTTGAGCTTCATCTCTGTGTCCTTTGGGGCTTACCACACCAGACTACTGTCCCCCCCAAGGTCACAGAAGATGACAAAGTACCCTTCACCCACTGCTTTACCTCTGAAGCATAGTTGTGGAACTCTGTCACAGCCAGTCTTGACAACAACTCGGCTAGCATTCAGGGCACCCAAATGAAAGTGTGCGAGCTCCTTAACTCTATCTCAGACTCAGTTGGGATTATTGCCAACAATATCAAGTGCCCCATCTGTTGCTCATGTTGAGGTTGGTGGCATGCCTTGGGCTTCAACAGTGGGCACCTGATGTCTTGGGTAATGATCTGGAGTCTATGTATAATCTCCTTTATGAGCACATTGCCCTCAAGACATTTGAGCAGCTCTTGGGTGCATTTGGATACTCTCACATGGGAACGAACCTGTTGTGTGTCAACAATTTTGCACTTATGCATAAACTTTATTGAAGCTTCATTTTCTTATATATGCATGGTATTGCCAAGTCAGAGGCAAAGAATCCAGGAAGTATTGCAAAAGCAAAGCAGATGACTGGAGTATGGAAACAACATAGTGTGGTATGTAATTCCTGGAATTCTGTATATGCCATTTGCAGATTGTATTTACTAATAAACTTTGATAGCTTGCTGATGGCAGGATGGACATGTTCAGGGCACATGGTTTCAATAAACACGTTGTGGCCTTGGCTAGAGAGAATGAGGCCCATTCAGATGATGAGTTGGCCAAAGGGAATGCTGAGTCAGTTGATGCGGTGTACCACATCAAGGAGAAGGAGGGACATTCAACAAAAGTTACTGCATTCTTTAGAAAGGCTGATCAAGAGCGCAAGCAGATGAACAGAAGCAAAAGAAGACACCCTAAGTAGGCCGATCTTTGTTTTTCTTTTTACATTTGACTGATTCTATTTATCTGTAAACTGGAGTGATGCCATGAAGACCCCCCCCCATGCCAAAGTTATCTGAGCTCACTGCTCTCCCAAAGAAAGTCCCAATTGATTGGTTTGATCCTATCTATTGGAACAATCTTTCTATCTGTGAGTGTGCCCAATATGTCAAGAATGGTACTTATGTTGCTCTGCCACCTGCAGAGCTCTGTGCCAGCTGGGATGAGTGTGAGAAATGGAAGAGTATGCCAGAGAAGGAGTTTATGGCCAAATATGGTGATGAAGTGCAGGCAGAATACAAGCTACCTACGCCAGATGAATTGGAATGACTTGAGCAGCAGGATGATGAGGATGATGAAGATGAGCCAGATGTATCAGGTGAGGGGTCAGGTGATGAGGGGTCAGGTGATGAATGAGATATGGGTGTTGTTTAATACATATTTTGGTTAATGGTGGTAATTGATTTACTTACCTCTTCATATTCATGCTTGCCAAGGTCACTTAATGTATTTCAAGTTAATACCATCTTTTCTATTTATCCAAAGCTATTGTTACAATCTGAGACACATGAGAGACAGATGTAGGGCAAAATGGATGTGGGGAAAATCTACGACCTTATGAAAGACAAGTGTTGCGATCCGAGACATGTGAGAGATATGGATGTAGGGTAAGGCAGATAAAGGGAAAATCTATGACCTCACAAAAGACAGCCGTACAAGTAGAGCGCAATATGTGCACAGAGCAAGTGAGCCATGCGGCAACATACAAGGGTGGAATGGACTTGGCTTCAGCTACACAAGTGTGGTGAGCTGTGCCTCCCTGCACTTATGTGTGTCCATAACTTCAAGGGTGTTGTGCACAAGATGAGCAAGCTAAGAACCAATGCACAGGATTATGAGTTGCAAGTTGGTGTCAATCGAGTGCAATTATCAGACTAAGGTATTACAAACAATACTATAGACTTAAATATGCAGAAACAGAACATAGGTAGTATGCTAAAGATAGTGCAGAACGGAATAAAGAAGTAGAAGTGGAACAAGATTTCAAGTTGGAAAGAAGTCAGAACAGGAAAATGAAGCATAGAATGAAGGCATAATTGCAGTTATAACAGCTATTTACACATTGCCAGGGATGCAAAATTATTGGCACCCTCTGTTGGGAGCCCAACATACAACCAGGACCTTCCTGCCAATACCATAAGTGCCTGCTGGCTGTTAAGACTATAGGTCTTTAACTCAGCCTTGGCTTCGTATGTCACAGTTGGATACTTTCCAACTATATCGGTATCGCACTAGGAGGCTTTCCTAGTGTATTGGGCTTCTGGCCTTCACTTGGGTACTTCCTCAAGTCGTTGCAGCTATCTGTACTCAGAGGCTTTCTGAGTAGACTGTTGGTTCGTGTATCACAGTTGGAGGCTTTCCAACTGTCAAGTTCGAGTTATCACAGCTAGGGGCTTCCTAAGCTGTCGAGTGTTCTGGTTGAGTCTAAGACCGTTGATTGAATTAGGTCAAGCTGAGGAATACAGGCAGTATTACTACAGCTTATATATGGTTCAAAGATACCTATTGTCCAATCGGAATGCAGGATCGTTATCAAGTATAAATAGAAAGAACAACAGAAAAGACAGGCCTCATGCCTTGCATGAGGCATCCGATGTTATGGAGTGCTGCGGTGCAGCATGTCAGGGATCAATAAGAGAATAGCCTCATGCCTAGCATGAGGTGTCCAATGTTACAGATCCGACGTCAAGGATCTGATGTCAAGGACATGCTGCAGTGCAGCATGTTGATTGTGAGTGTCCGATGTCATGGACCTCATGTCAAAGGGCTGTCATATCACAGCATGCATGGGAGTGGGTTCAGGTGCATGGAGTCACCATGCGTCAAAGTGTCTCCCATCGGAAGTGAGTTGAGTCGAATGAGAAAAACTAAAAGTACCTGGTCTTGCCAGCATACATCTGGTCGTCGTGGGTTACGATAACAGAAAATCGTAACACTGGCTGCTGGACAGTTGTGACATGAGTGATAATATGGCTGTATAAATGGTGCCTGCCTCTCCTCTTGTGTAGATAGTGATTGATGTGAGCAGACTCTTATAAATGTGTGCATTATTCCCTCCAGTGGAAGTCTCCAAATGTTTTGAATGAATCCTGTATCATGAGCCTGTGTCAATGGATTGTAGAACTTTATAGCACTGTTTGCTTTATGTGACTTTTCACAACTGAATGTGCACTCATCACAGTGCACCTGCAAAAGATGCTGGGCTTGCAAGACTTTGCACTCCCCCCCATATTCCTATCAGAGTCCTAGGAGTCCGAGTTTTCTGATAGGAGTCCTACTAGTCCAATACTAGTCCTAGGAGTCCAATAGGAATCTGATCGGAATGTATCTTGATGACCATGTACCACAGGAGCATTAATAAACATGTAATATAAAGTCCATTTATAGCACTTAGGGTTACTTCACTTATTGAGCCCTCACGTCTTTGCGAGGGAGTAGATAACTAATATAGATTAAAAAAAACCCCCCATGCAAATGCGGGGGGGAGAATTAATTATACTATTTAATTATACTATTTTAAATTCTACAAAAGAAACCCACCCCCCCCCGCAAAAGGGGGGGGGAGGGGGTGGTGGTGCATCGCATTGGCTGTCTCATCAGCCCTGTCCTGTCGTTTCCCCTCCCTCTCATCTCTGTTGTGTCTCACCTCCCTCACCTTGCCTCCCCCATGGCTTCCCTCCCCTCCCTCGTCTCCCCTCCATTGTCATTCCACCCACTGTCCACCCCATGAGCAGTTGCTTGCAAGGCTGGTGGTGCGTGGTGCATTGTATGTTGGTGGCAGTGTTTGTCCATCGTCCCCTCCCTCCCTCCCCCTCCCCTTGAACACCCTATGAGCAGATGCTTGTAGGCGTGCATGGGGTGGGTGTAAGGCTCCAACTGTTTAGTTTATGTATACTCCTCAAAGGCCATGTATACATAAACAGTTGTCTAAACCATATAAAAATCTATATACTGTTTAATAAACAGATATACACTTGATATACACAGTTGAAAGACTAACATTATTGTTTCCTTCCTTTATCAACATAACCGCTGAAAACAATAATTATATTAGAGTATATACAATGCTGATAGGTGTCATTGAGCCACCAAATGGGTTCTATAGACATGTAAATTATGAAAAATGGCGTTGCTTGGGCATGAATCACTGAGGATGGTTGTAGAATAGCCCCTGAACCAATAGAAACTGTAGATTTACTGAAAATGTGTGTTATGCTGCTAAGAAGGTTGCCAAGGGAAGTTGTTGACATGTCATCAGCAAGTTGGGTATGATGTGGCATGGTTTCTTGTCAACATTGTGTCAACACATACAAAATATTGAAGTTGCCAGTGTTCCATGGGTTCAAAATCACAGCTAGCCTAGTAAGAAGCATAGGAATTGCATGCAAGGAAGTCTGTATACTATACAGTGATGAAATTTTCTGTGAAAATTGCTTGGGAAAAAGAACTGCACATGATGGAAAATTACCATATATTGCAGAAAGAGGTCAACCAAGGGGCTGAGAAAAAAAATGCAAGTGGATATGTGTTTAGAGAATCCCAGGGGTAACCCTGGGTAAAAATTCTCTACCCTTACTCTTACCCTCCAAAACCCTTACCCCTTCACAAGGGTAGGGGTTTCTGGGGGTGAGGGTAAGGGGTATGAAGGGTACAAGAGGGACACAATACCCTTGACCATGACCATGACTGAAAGAGACTGGACTAATGGCAAGTTAAAGGACTGACCCTCATACATATCTCCTTCAATTCCACTCCCTGGTTCATCCAAAATGGTTCAGAACTGAGAAAGATATGACCCAATCCATTTTCATACCACTATTTTGTCATGATTAGAGTAACTTTGATAGTACTGCTTATATATAACCTGTGCCACAAAAATACTGAGGGCAATTGGACATCATCCAAGGCATTAAAATAACACACATAAACATTTGCACCATGTAGATTTGATTCAATTAACATCCCTGACAAGTAGCAACAAATTCTGAACTACACTGAAGCCAGGCGTGACTTCAGATAATGTACATTTGTGTTGCCCATAACTAGATTAGATCTTGATGAAATCTCTTAACACTTGGACCAAACACTGTGGAATTACAATGTCCATCTGCCTATACCTCAGTCTGATGGTCCAAGTAATAGTTGCCAAGATACCAATGGTATAACAAATTTCATGACAAAAAACCAGTCTTAATCAGTCCTTTTTTGGTCTATTAACCAAAGTAGACCAGTTCTAGCTGGTCTGGTTCCCCAATGCCTGGGGTGGTCCTAGACCAGTTACAGTCTCAGTCTACATTTTTTAGGGTAAAAAAACTCTGGACTGGACTATTCTGAAGAGATATCTAGTTATGTTGAGTTTCAGTTCTCAAAAACATTAACTCCATTGCTGAAATCTCACAATATGACAGCTTTTTACTTTGAAAGGGCACAATCATACCCTGCCATACCCCTGCATACCCTTTCCAAGGGTAGGGGTAGGTCAAGGGTGACAACTCCTGTACCCTTACCCCTACCCTCACATACCCTTCACCATTACTCTGGGGGTTTTGCACACCCCTGGTATTCTCTATATGTGTTTTTCCTATTCTGCCACCCCTTGTGACATCCTTGTATTCATTATTGCCATTGATCATAATAGGCAAACTGTTTAACAATCTATATACTGTATAACTACTGTGTACACCACCTTGAGGCCCAAGCCCTATACATAAACATAAACATATACAGTATAAACCATATAAGATGGTTATATAGATAGAACAGTTGGAGCCTTAGGTGGGTGTTGCCATTGTCTCCCCTTCTGGTCATCGTCTCCCTTTCCCCTTGTTGTTTTGTCACCCTTGTTGTTCATCCCCCTCATTGTCTGCACCCATGAACCACCCTATGGGCAGCTGCTTGTAGGCATGTCATTTGGTGCCATCGTCGTCCCTCCATGCCATTCCTGTGTTCTCACACCCCATATACACCCTGCGAGCAGTCGCTCACGGTGGTGATGGGGGGTGCTGGATGTCATTGGTGTTATGGGGGTCCATGCACTCATGATCCACCCTACGAGCAGCAGCTCATAGGTGTGGGGTGGGTGCATTGTCAGTTCATCAGTAATGTGGCACAAGGGGAGGGGTCGGGTGGTGCTTACTGGGTGGGTATTCCCCTTCTGGGGTCTCCTGGTGTTGCTCCCCGTGCTCCTGACCATGATCAATACCTCACATCCCATTTTGATGGGGAGGAGGGGGGTTACCAGGGGCATCATTGGGTTTGGGTTTAGCTAGTGTCAGTCCATCATTAGAACCTAGAAACAAAACAAATCAGTTAGTTAGTTTACAAAAGTAAGAAATGAATGAAAAAAAAAAACTTACTATGGGCCCAAACAATGATTGCATCATTTGGGTGTCGTTCAGCATTGAAACCAGTCGTTTCCAGTCTTGGGGGCTCATCTAGAGATGAGGGTGAAGTGGGAGTGGTGGGAGTTGCTGAGTTGAGGTGGTTGAGGTGGGGGGGATGGAGGTGGCATGCTTGTCATCGTCATTGGTGGTGGTGGTGGGAGTGATGAGCTGGCAGGTGTGATGATGCGGCTATGTGCTTTGTCATCACACTGTGGGAATGGTATGTAGTGTAGTATGATCACTTACCTGTAATGACTGTTTAGCCTAATGGTATTGTTGTCAGTTTAGGCTTACATAATCTTCTGCAATGTCAAGGGTTCAATTCTGGTGTGCGTGTTGACTTTTTCATACTATATTACTAAGCAAGGCTGTTTTCATTCCTATTGGAATCCTATGTTGTCTGATGTCTTAGCATAACTTTGGAATAGTCCTATGTGATTCCTATGACCAGAAATTCCTAGCAAATTCCTAGCAAATTCCGATAGTCTGATCAGAATCACATGGGACTGGACTAGGACTAAATCTGCTATTTCATGTCAATTTGGCTGGTGAAAATGACATTGGAATATGGTTGGAATCCGATTGGACTCCGATTGGAATCATCGGAATCATTGGATTCCTATAGGAATACAGGGGGGGAGTGTAAAGACCTCCTGGGCTTGTGGAGGGAGAATAATGGCATTTGGTGGATGGGGAAGATCAGCATAAGCTCAGTATGGTCTTCCTGTCTGGTGAAGATAATTAAGCAGATTGTTATAATCTACTTCAAGAAGGCAAGGTGCCTTTGCTAGAATATCTGCCACTTCTGTAGGCTGGAGAGGTACTGGATGGTCATCCATGGCCATGTCTCCTGGCTCAAGAATATCACATAATTCTTTTAAATGATCTTCACTGTGCAGTAAAGCATCTACATGTGCTTGATGACTCATCTGACAAAGCATTGTAAGATCTAAATCCCCTGATCTTGGTATTAGCTATCAATTTGTGAGCAAAATAATTGAAACACATATGGGGATGATAATTGGTGCTCATTTTTTGCAATTCTTTCACCTGGAAACTCACTAAAAGAAGCCAAAGGACCCCAATATTTGAGAAGAGCACCATTATGCATTGCATAATGATGATTTGGCTTGGATGGACAATGTGGAAAAAGTTGTTGAATAGCAGTTTGATATTGAATATAGTGCTGAGTATAGGCATCAGCATCAGCATTGGAGGTTTGATATGCAGCTACAATATTTGTTGCTGCAACAACATGATAGAAGCAGTAGAAGAGCTAGTGGTGGAAATTTGTGGCAGTAGTCATGTACCAGAATTCAGGAATAATAAGGGGAAAGATACATGTGAAGAGGGTGAGATATTCCCAAGCTTTGAGCTTGCCATGGCTTGGTTCACCAAGATTGGTTGGTGGTCTTTGTATCCATGTTGGAAGAGTAATATCATGAATGCAATTTCTTATTGCTTGTAGCTCAGTTTCTGTGAAGCTAAAAGGCAAAGGGTCAACAGGAATATAGTTATCATCATCATCATCATAATTGAAGTTATATGCATAGGGATTTGTGTGGCTGTAGGTGTTGATGATGTTAAGACTATTGGTCTTAACTCAAACTTGTCTTTGTTGATTGCACTAGGAGGCTTTCCTAGTGTTTCAGGCTTTTGGCCTTCGCTTGGGTGCTTCCTCAAGCAATCATGGTTGATCGTACTCAGAGGCTTTCTGAGTATACCATTGGTTCATGTATCACAGTTGGAGGCTTTCCAACTGTCGAGTTCGAGTTATCATGGCTAAGGGCTTCTTAGACCGTCGAGTTGTTTGAGTTGAGTTTAAGACCGTATATTGAATTAGGTCAAGCTGAGGAATACAGGCAGTATTACTACAGCTTATATACAGTTCAAAGATACCTATCATTCAATTGGAATGCAGGATCGTTATCAAGTATAAATAGAAAGAACAATAGAAATGACAGGCCTCATGCCTTGCATGAGGCATCCGATGTCGATCATGAGAGTCCAACATCATGGACCTCATGTCAAGGGGCTGTCGTACCACAGCATGTGTGGGAGTGGGTTCAGGTGCATGGAGTCACCATGCGTCAAAGCGTCTCCCATCAGAAGTGAGTCAAGTCAAATCAGAAAAATAAAGTGCCCTGGACTTGCAGGTCCCGATAGCGAAATCGTAACATCACCCTCTCTCTATCTTTGAAGTCACTGACTTCGATCACAATCTCTTTCTCTCCCTAGGTCCTCCCATAAGGTTCTCCAGTCATATTCCCCATCGCAGTGTTGTCAAAGTCATTGTAGCCCGATTCAAAAAAATCCCATTGTCTCTGCTCTTCCTGCCATTCCTTCTGTCGCCTCATCAGGCAATCAGGGCTGTAGTGCCTGGGGCCTCGTTGCTTGCAATGCTTGCAAATATGTCTTTGGCAGATCAGGCCAAAGTGCCCGATCTCATGGCAGATGAAGCATCTGGTGTTCCTCATGTGGGGAGGGGACCAGGGTGGTTGGGTCGATCGTGGTTCGGGTTCGGGTGTCGTGAGGTTGATGACTTCTGAAGGTTTGGTTGTCTGACTGCTCGTAGAGGGGTAGTTGTTTCCAGAGGCAGTTTGTGGTTCGTTTTTGTTCTTCTGCCCATTGTAAGGCAAGGAGGAGGTCAGTCACTGTCAGTTCTGATCTATGGGGGTATGAGGGTTTCTTTCAACTGCTTTCTGTCTGTCTGACCATGGCGTGGCCATGTCCTGGATCGCCTGTTTGATTCTGAGGGTGTCAGCGTCATTCATCGCTTCTTCTAGGTTGGTTTTCATTCGGTCAATCGTGCTCTGGTAATAGAAGCACATTCTCGCAAGGTGATATCTAGGTGGGTCATGGGCAAGATGAGTGCGGAGGGTCTCAGCATTTGCTGAGTCTCGTAGGAATTGTTTGGTGAATCGTCGTTTGGGGGGTATAATGGGTGTCTGTTCTGCCATGGTTAAGTGGGGGGGGGTTCTTCTGGTCTTGGGGGTTCTACAGCTGTCGTCACTGTTTATATGCCCCTAGGATTCTCTTGGCATTAGTCAGGTTTCCCTTGGGTTCCCATGAGTTCTCTGAGGTCGGGTATCTGACCCACTTCACTAGGAAGTGCATGGTTCTTCCTTTCTTTTTGTGTCCGATGATCGCTTCCACTTTGTACTCTGATTCGCCTTCTATTAGATCAGGCGGTGGTTCGGGGAAGTTTGGTCCATGTGTTTCAGTTTCTTTATACAGGGAGAGGAGTGCCACATGGAATACTGGGTGTATCTTCCACTGCTCTGGCAACTTCAGCCGGTAGGAGAGCGGGCCTAAGACCTCTTTGACAGTGAAGGGTCCTTCTCTTTCGGTGCAAGTTTCCTTGTCAAGTGTGTCATCTTGAAGTTCTTCGCTTCTAGCCACACCTTATCTCCTTCTCTGAATGGGGTGAAGTGTCTCGTTTTTCTCTCTGCCATCATTTGTCTGGCCAACTCATGAGTTGCCTTTGCTTCATCTTGGGCCCGTTGCAGTGCGACAAGTCACTTCTCCATGGCCAGTATGTTTGTCTTTAGGTTGTGGAGAGGGATCGCCTTGGGCTCATAGCCCATCATGAGGTAGAACGGGGAGTTCCTTTGTACTGAGTGTGTCCTCTGGTTGTGCATGAATTCTGTGGTCAGGAGGAGGTGCTTCCAATTCTCCTGGTTGTTTGAGCCAAAGATCTGTAAGTACACTTTGACTTCTTGGTTCACCTGTTCTGTCTCCCTGTCGGTCTGGGGGTGGTATGCCATACTCATTGCCAGCTTGATTCTGAGCAATCTTCCTAGCTCCTGGAACAGCTGCAAGGCAAATCGTGGGTCTCTGTCAGAGATGATCTTGTCTGGGAGGCTGAATCGTTTGTAGACATTGTCTAGGTAGAGGGTGGCCACTCCCAGTGCATCTACAGTTTTCCTGCAAGGGATAAAAATTACCCCCTTCATAAGCCCATGGTCTACCATGACCATGAGTGCATCATAACCATCCGACTCTGGTAGGTTGGTTATGAAATCTGTTGTTACCATTGCAAATGGTCTCATTGCTTTGGATTTGATCAGTTGCAGTGGGGGTGTCATCGGGTGGGTGTTGACCTTCATTTGCTGGCATGTAGCGCATCCAGCAACATAGTTCTTGATGTATGTCATCATTCCTGGCCACCAGTAGTCCCTCCTGATCATTTTGGTTGTCTGCCATTGTCCCGGGTGTCCGCTGGTTACTCCTTCATGGTATTTTTGCCCCAGCTTCTTTTGTAGATCTCCATTGTTCAGGACATAACACCTGTCTCGGAAGAATAGAAGGCCATCTTCTATCTTCCAGTCTTCCAATGCTGACTTTATCGGCGGGGTTCCTTTTGTCTTTAGTGCTTCGATTGCGCTCTTCATCAGATCGTCTTTCATGATACTACCCACAAGTAGATCATGAATTTCCATGTCAATGAATTTCATGAATATTGTTTCAGGTAACATCATGATGTCTTCATTGTCATTGTCTTCTTCTGGTACGTGATCAGCCCTTTGCGATAATGCATCGCTCTGCACCATTTGTGATCCCGGCACATGGACGAGTTGTAATTCGAATTCCAACAAGAATAGGCTCCATCTTGCTTGTCATCTGTTCAATTTCTGTGCCATCCAGAAATATGTTAGGTTCTTGTGATCCGAGAGGATTACCACTGGGTGCTCTGAGCCCAGCAGGTAGTGTCTCCAGGTTTCTAGTGATCGTACTATCACTAGAAGTTCCCTGTCATATATCTTGTAGTTCCATTCTGTTGGTGTCAGTGCATGCAATATATATCCACATGGGTGCCAGTCTCCATTTGTATCTCTTTGTCTCAGTACTCCTCCAGTTGTGTGCTTCGGTGCATCTGATTCAATTGTGAATGGATTGGTTGGGTCTGGCATCAGTAGTACCAGTGCTTCTGCGAATTTTCTTTTCAGCATCTGAAAAGCTTGTTTGCATTCCGCTGTCCAGTCGAATGTCTTGTCTTTCTTTGTCAGTTCATTAAGCGGTCTGCTTGTCTCTGCAAAATGTCCAATAAACTTCCTGTAGAAGTTTCCAAATCCCAGGAAAGATCTGACTGCCTTTACGTTTGTCGGGGTTGGCCATTCTTGTATACCTGCCAGTTTTGTGTTGTCCATGGCAATTTTGTTGGGTCAGATGATCAGACCCAAGAATTCCACTTTGTGGACGTCAAACTTGCATTTCTCCAGTTTCAGGTATAAGTCATTTTCTGCCAGTCTTTGCAGTACTCTCTGTCCTTTCCTGGTGTTCGTTCTGATCCTTGGAGAATATCAGGATGTTGTCCATATAAATCACAAGCCATCCTTCTCCAATCATGTCATGGAAGATCTCATTCATCATTGCCTGGAATGTCGCCGGTGAGTTGCATAATCCAAAGAACATCACCATTGGTTCAAACAGCCCTCGATTTGTCTTGAAGGCTGCCTTCCATTGATCTCTGTCCTTGATTCTGACATTGTGATATCCCCACCAGATGTCCAGTTTTGTAAACCATTTTGCCCCTCTTAGTTTGTCCAACAGATCTCCTACCAGCAGCAGCAGGTAGGTGTTCTTGATCATGCCATTGTTCAAATATCTGTAATCTTGGCAGGGTCATAGCACATCCGAGTTCTTCTTCGCAACGAAGAAGAATGGCGATGCCATGGGCGATTTTGATGGTCGGATGTATCCCTTCTGCAGGCTTTCATCAAGGAATTCGTCGAGCTTCTTCTGCTCTGCCAGTGAGAGTGAGTACACCCTGCAATCCTTTGCCACAAAGTCAGATTTGAGTTCTATCGCGTGATCCCAGGATCTTGACTCCAGGAATCTCTCTGATGCTTCCTTCTCGAATATCTGCTGGTACTCCTTGTACTGTTTGGGGAGTAGTTCATCCAGGGTCTTTTGTTCAGGGTCTCCTTCCTTTTTATGTGTCAGGTGTTGTGAGACCGATGTCTTTGCCCTAATCCAGATATTCTGTCCATATGCATATTGTGGTGATCCTTGTGCCTTCACAATCCAGGAGATTGTCTTCGTTGATTGGGAGTGTGAATACCTTGGCTCGTTGTACTCCTTCATCAGTGGTGTCTTAGTCAGTTCAAATATTCCAATGACAGGTTCTCCTTGGATGTAGGTGACTAGTAGTTCATCATCTGCAATCTCTCATTCAGGTGTCCCTTCCAGTCATTCCATTGCCTGTTCCATTGCCTGTTCATGGTTTACCAGTGCTGGGTTTTCCTTCCCAGTGTCTTCTTCATCTTGTGGCCCAATGAGCTCCGCATCTTGAAGAGTCATGACCATGATCTCTTCATCTTCTACTTCTTCGATGGTTGCCTTTCTTGTTTTGATGGGTACTCTGTTCTTTCCCAGTTTAGCGCAGAGGGCTTCTCCCATCTGCCTTGCTTTATCAGCAATTCTCCAGCATTTTGTTAGCCGTTCCTTGTTCCTCAGTTTCTTTTTGAGGGTGAGCTTCTCCAGTTCCTTAGTGGCCACTCAGCGCCACATTAGTTGCTCTTCTTCTTTTGCCTTTGGTTTGAGTCCCATCTTTTCTCTTGCCTTGGTGACCATCTTCTGGGCCCATGCCTGTTTTTCTTCTTTTGTCATTTCTTTGAAGGGTTTCCCTTCCTCTTTGACTGTCTTCCAGCACCATGCCAGATGTTCTTCATTGGGTTTCTCCGTCTGCACCCTCCCAATAAGGGTTTTTCCTTTTCCCATTGAGAATTTGGGGTGTGCTCTGTCAGTTGTTTGGAATTGGAATGTCCCAATTCTCCAGTCGATCACTGGATTGATTCTTCTGAGCCATGGCAGGCCCAGGATGATCGATTCTTTCCCTAGTCCTGCAATGAGGAAGGTTGTCGGGAAAGATCTTCCATTGATCGTCAAGAATCCTTTGGTGTAGTGGGAGATTTCCCCTTTCTTGTTTGGGGTTCCATCCATGTTCTTGACCCTGATCGTCCTTTCCAGGGGATGTAGTTCGAATCTGCTGCTTCTTGCAAATTCATGGCTCATGAATATTCCTCCTGCTCCTGAGTCGAGCAGGGATTCGGTTTCGACATCTTTCCCTCTGCCTGCCCCAGCCACTTTGATATCTAAATGCATAGATTGATTCTTCAAAGTGGCTAGCAGTACAGAACAGACAGAGAGTTTGGTGGTACCTGGCATCGAGGCAGGCCACCTCTTTAAAAACCCTCCTCTCCTATCAAGGTGAGAGCCTTCTCCTTCCCTTCTTCGTCAAGGTCTTGCATGATTGCTCAGATCTTTGAGTAGGCTTCTCTGCCTTTGTTCTTTGGGAAAAACTGGTCCTCGGCCCTTTCTTGTGTTCAGTTGCTCAGTGTCCCAGCTGGTGGCACACGAAGCACAATCCTTTCTTCATGTGTTCGATCCTCTCTGTGTTGGAGAGTCAATTGATCTTGAGCAGGCCTTCTTTTGTCTTGGAGTTGGGCAGCCTCTTTGCCAAGGCTTCCTGTGCTCTCCTGGTTATGGCCTTTGCTCTCCTCCATTGTCCGTCATACTTGGAGGCAGTGTTGATCATCCCTTCTAATGTCGTGGGGATTGTTTCCATATTGAATACTCTTTCGAGGAGCTTGGGGTTCAGCCCATCCATAAAGAGTTCAATGAGGGCGGTGTCATCGTTGATTCCCGCCTTCTCCCACAGGATTCGGAACTGTGCAATGTAGTCCTCCAGGTCCTGTCCCTGCTTCAATGTCTTCATCTTGGTTCTGGCTCTGCCAGCTTTTGTAAGGGGACTAGGGGGGTGCCCTGTGTGTTTCTCCTATTCTTTACATTCATTCTATATTTTTCCTCACTTCATTTCCTTCTATTCTTCATTTTCTATGATTTTTCCAGATTTTATTACTAATTTTCCCTTTCTATCATGTTTGTACATGTTGACACTTTTATATTTAGAGGCGGAGCACCCCTTCTGACACCTACCCTTTGGTATGATGTCATTTGGCAGCCTTGATCTGCCTATCTCCGCCTTTTCTATTTTTAGACTATTATTTGATTTTTGCAATCTTCACATATACTGGGCATTGGCAAAGGGGTCCTTAGAGTTTTCTCTTCAGATTTCCCTTTGCTAGGTGTGCCTCCACTCCCTGTAATATGTTTAACTTCGGATTTCCCTTTGCTAGTCCATTAATTAAGTGGCTTCTAAGGTTGCCCTTATAGAGTACCCTTTCCGACATCTACTCCTGGATATGATGTCATTTGGCAGCCTTGATCTGCCTATCTCCGCCTTTTCTATTTTTAGGCTATTTTTGCAATCTTCACATATACTGGGCATTGGCAAAGGGGTCCTTAGAGTTTTCTCTTCAGATTTCCCTTTGCTAGGTGCGCCTCCACTCCCTGTAATATGTACCATAATTTTAACTTTGGATTTCCCTTTGCTAGTCCACTAATTAAGTGGCCTCCAAGGTTGCCCTTATAGTAGAAAACTCTCTCCTAAGGCTCAGAATCGCAAATGCACTGCCAAAATAGGCAGGTACAGCATAGACAACACCTCCCAGAGCTCAAACAACTCCCTACACACCATTCCAGACTTCCCCACCTTAAGTAATTGCTTATTTTTGCCTAATGCACCGCCTAGCGCCATGGACACATCAGAGTGCCTCTGTTAAGACTATAGGTCTCAACTCAGCCTAGTCTTCGTATGTTGCAGTTGGAGGCTTTCCAACTGTATCGGTTCTTGCAGTAAGAGGCTTTCTTACTGTATTGGGTTCTGTTCAGGACTTGGTGCTTCCTAAGTCGATATGGCTATCCATACTCAGAGGCTTTCTGAGTAGACCGTTGGTTTGTGTATCACAGTTGGAGGCTTTCCAACTGTCGAGTTCGAGTTATCACAGCTAGGGGCTTCCTAAGCTGTTGAGTGTTCTGGTTGAGTCTAAGACTGTTATTTGAATTAGGTCAAGCTAAGGAATACAGACAGTATTACTACAGCTTATAGCTTTGTCGATCGGTGTGAATGCTACTTTGAGTGCCATCTCGAAGGCTGACCATGTTCCTAGGTCATCCTTTTCTGCCCATGTCTGTGCCCAGGGTGCGGCGGTTCCTCCATTCATAAATGACAATGTGAAGATGATCTTTTTTTCATTGGTGTTGTAGATTCCATGGTTCACTCTCAGATAGAGTTTCACTTCTTGTAAGAACTTCACAGTTCTTGTTTGGTCCCCTGTGAAGTCGGAGGGGGTTCGGATTCTAATCTCTTTGGTTGACGCGGTGGGTTTGGTGGACATGTTGGTGTTGTCGTTGGATAGGGAGAATGGATCTCATTCTGGGGTTTCTTCTTTGTCAAAAGATCTAAAGTCTTCTTCATCAAGGTATCGGGGTTCTTCGTTACTTGTTCTCTTTGAGAACCACTTCTGTGCTGGTTCTGAGTATTGTACTAGTTGACCCTGGTATCTATACCACAGGGTTCTTCCTGATGATGATGCTCCGGTTGGAGGTCGTTCTGGGCTTTGTGTGAAAGACATTGTGTCTGCACCTAGGTAGGTGGACTTTGTAGATCAGCTTGACCTTTTTTAAAGCCTATTGGTCTTAACTCAAACTTGTCTTTGTTTATTGCACTAGGAGGCTTTCCTAGTGTTTTGGGCTTTCGGCCTTCACCTCAAGCAATCATGGTTGATTGTACTCAGAGGCTTTCTGAGTATACCATTGGTTTGTGTATCACAGTTGGAGGCTTTCCAACTGTCGAGTTCATGTTATCACAGCTAAGGGCTTCTTAGACCGTCGAGTTGTTCAAGTTGAGTTTAAGACTGTATATTGAATTAGGTCAAGCTGAGGAATACAGGCAGTATTACTACAGCTTATATACAGTTTGAAGATACCTATCATCCAATCGGAATGCAGGATCATTATCAAGTATAAATAGAAAGAACAATAGAAATGACAGGCCTCATGCCTTGCATGAGGCATCCGATGTTATGGATCCAATGTCAAGGGGCTGTCGTGCCACAGCATGTGTGGGAGTGGGTTCGGGTGCATGGAGTCACCATGCATCAAAGCATCTCCCATCAGAAGTGAGTCGAGTCGAATCAGAAAAATAAAGTGCCCCAGACTCACGGGTCCCGATAGCGAAATCGTAACAGATGATGAGGATGAGTCTGATAATTCAGAAGAAGATGGCAAGGGAGACATAGGTGGTGGTGTATGGTGCATTGCCATTGCAGCCTCAAGATTATGTTTAGCTGCTTCTGGAAAAAGGTCATCCAATTCATCAGCAGAATTTGATACATCTGCCTCACTCCACTGCTCATCCTTTTCCACCTCTTTAACTTTTTGGCTTTCATCTTCATCCCATCCAATTCCCCAGAGTGCATGAAGTTGATGCTGTAAAACACCCTCAAGCCAGTTATGCATAAAACCTAGTACGACATGTTTGACTGGATCCAAATATGGAAGATTATGCAGTGGAGTCCATCGCACACCAATTGTCTTTTGCAGAGCATTTCGACCAGCTTTGGTTGTCTGATGCAACCATGCCTCTACCTGTGCTTGCACCTGTGCACCATTATGGAGTTCCCAAGATTGAATATTGAGATCCTCTAGCTGATCACTGGTGCAGAGGCAGAAAGAACAGAACATTGTAGCACCATGTCCCAAAAAGCCAGTAGCCTTGCGACTTCCCTCAAGATCAGCAATCACAGGTGCAATTTTTTCTTTCACAGAGATGCCATCAGGATGTCTAGATGTTGGCAAATTTTGGCCTGGTGCAGCACCATACTTGGCAACAGATTTAATAACAGGTTCAAGAAGATGAGAGATCGTTGTGCAGTCAGGAAGATGGGGAGGAGGTGTGAGACCAACAATAAATGTATTCTCAAATCGATACTGAAGATGAAAAGGTAAGTTCAAGCAATAAAGCAGGATTGCTCCACAAGACACTTTTTTGCCTATATATAAAATAAGCTGTGTCATAGTCTATGCAGAATTTGTTAATAACTTACCAGCAATCTTTTTGGTATAAGGATTGAACCAATCAATATAGATTCCAAATATTAGATGATAAGGAGACTGTAGAAAACCCTGCAAGTCATCCCAAGCAGGACTATCCTGGATATCATTCATAGTGGCACCAAAGGCAGCTGGTATATGGTTTTGAAAGCCTCCTGAAGGCTGTCTTCAATGACCTTGGAAGATAAAAAGAACTGAAGCCAAGAATCAAAGGATTGTGTAGTGTATAGATGACATGGGACCCATTTAGGCCCATTTGGAGTATTCTGAGTTGTCCAGAGTTTTGTGTTACAGGATTGTGATCTTGGGGATGCCTTCCACTGACATTGCCAAGGAATAGGATGAGAAAAGAGGGAAAAGCACTTGGGGCAGCATGCTGTCCAAATGATTTCTGGCTCTGAGCAGTGAAGCTGATATGCTGTATGGATGTTTGATCTTTGGAAGCTGGACATTGAGTCCAGATGATGAAAGAGCAACCTCAACAATAGAGAGAGTCACAGAAATAATAAGTTGAAGTCCATGTAGAATTTTGTTGGTGATAGAACAACTCACACCAGCTCTATTGTGGAGCCAGATGACAAGGAGGCAGATCATCTTTGTGATAAGTACTGTAGAAAAGTTGATATCTGCATAATTACTATTAGTCTTTATCTAACAATAACAATGTAGCACTTACCTGTGGGAGAATTAGAAGCTCTAGAATGTTTTGGTGATGGGCTTGGGGATGATGATTGCTGCTTCCCCTTTGCCAGTTGTGAAACAGGCCATTTATCCTGTTTCTCATGCTTCAAACAAGTAGAACCATCAACATACTGTCCTGGCTGTTCAACACCATTGATGAAGATGGTTTTTGTGCTACAAATTGTGCAGTTGCATATGACTGGAGGCATGGTGAACTTGGTGAAGCCTCAGTGAAGGAAAAGAGGGGGAAAGAATGACAGCTGTTTTGGACCATTTTAATAGAAACATCAAAATTGGTTGCTATTGTAACTGATGTACATCCTCTAACCATCCCATGCAACATTCTGATGCATGTCTTACCATAGTCACTATCATGAACCTATTGATTTAAACAGATATTTGTTTGTAAAAGGAAGCATCAATCCAAGTGCTCAATTTGGTAGGATTATGTAATAAGGTGCAAACTCCAGTCAACCATGAGTCAACCGCAAGTCAACTGCCTTGGAACTTGCCCGTTGTGAGAAGAAGAAATTGCTGACTGAGCAGCTTTTCTAGGAGACTTTTTGCGAACTGGATGTGGCAAGGAAGAAGACTCTCCCAAATCTCCTTTTCCAGAACACACATCAGGAGATCAGGGTTTCTTTGGTTTTATTGTCTGCTATTTGTCATGGCTATCTAGAATAGTTGGATTATGTACCCTTCGACCTACCTGTACAATGGCACCATCACACTTTGAAGCACACTGTCATAATCAAGTCACAATTAAGGACTCCTGAATGGAACTTCAAGATTTCAACTGGCAGTACTTTGTAAACTTGTGATGTAGCAACAGACCTGCAATGCATTTTCTGTAATTTCTTTACTAGTTGCTACTGGCATTGCAATGTGCCAGACACATAGGTCATGTTGTGAGCAAGGGGTGGATGTGTTTTTGTTCATGCTATAGCTACATCCAATGAGGTAGAATATTTAAATCTGTTGTGTAATGTTACATAGACCTCACATATTAATGGTTGTAGCATATTCCTTCACAATTGGCATACAGCAGTGGCTCTTGCCCTATGTTGTCTTCATCCCTGTTTGCACTTGATATTACAACATCCTAGCAGAGTATAGCTATGTGACTCAGACTAGTCCAGTGGAGTCCACTGGGAGTCCAGTCAGATTCCACTGAAAAAGTGTGTAAGAAAAGGAATTGAATGCAGATCCCTGTAGGTTGCTTATGTAATTATAATATGCAATATAACCATTACACCACAGTACCTTGTGTAAGGTATCATCTATTTGCATTAGGTACTGTGGTGCAGCTGTGTATGACAAAGCATATAGCCACATCATCAAATGTGCCAGCTCATCACTCACCACCACCACCACCACCACCACTGCATGGACACCCACCACCACTGCATGGACACCCACCACCACCGCTCCCATGCCCAATCCGCCATCACCACCACCCACAAATGAGCCGACTGGATGGAACGTGGGCCCAAACGACACAGATCGTGTTGTTTGGTCCCTACATAAGTTTTTTTTTTGTTTGCTTTTTGTTTTTATAAACTAACTAACCTGTTTCTTTAGCTTTCTAGGTTATAATCTACTGGTAATGATGCCACCACCTGCAAATGAGCCAATGCGGGCCCACGTAAGTTTTTTTCATTTGATTTTTGTTTTTATAAACTAACTAACTCGTTTTTTTAGTTTTCTAGGTTATAATCTACTAGTAATGACACCACCACCCACAAACGAGCCAACACACCCACCCCATGCCTATGAGCCCCTGCTCGTAGGGTGAATTGTGAGTGTGTGCAGTCGACGACGATGACAACAACAACGCCTACCAGCACCAGGACCCAGAACGACCCAGACCCGATGACACCCATGCCAGCCCCCTCCTCCCCATCCAAATGGGATGTGAGGGTGTCAATAAAGGATAGGAGATGGCAGAGGGGTACTAGGAGACCTGTGGAGCAGGATACCCACCTGGTAAGCACCCACCTACCCCCTCCCTTGCATGCCACATCACTGACCCCTCCCCCCAACCCCTCTGAACTAGGAGACCCACAAAACTGACAACACACCCACCCCATGCCAATGAGCACCTGCTCGTTGGGTGGATGGTGGGTACACCAGGGCTACGACATTTCAAAGCCACCATAATATCTCAGGAACCACTTCTCTGATCGCTTAGAGTTGGCAGGAGACCCCTTGGCTTTTGATGGGATCTAGCTCCTCGAATATTTTAGTGATTTTATGTAATTTATTTCCCAAGATAGCAAAAAATGTGGCTCAAGCCATGGCAACACTACAAGTCCAGCCCATAGGAGTGTATCTGGACCAAGTATATCATGGGGAGGTCCAACTGTTGTGGGCATTCCCACTGTAGATCTGGTCTAGTCCCAAGTATAGGGGACTCCCTATCTGTCACATCACACATTGCTGGGCATCTCCAGCCATACAAATCTTATTTGAAAGTTATGTAGTCCTAGCCTTGAAATATACTTTAAATGACTACCAAGGTCTGTTGGTGGAAATAATACTAGATGAGAAAGTAGTGGAGACTCCACTACTAGTTTTGTAGTTGGACACAAGTATGACTCAGATAAATACAACAATATGGATGTTTTATTTCAGTATTGCAACCAGTAACTACTCTATTGTTATGTTTATAATAGTGGATTTGAAAAATAATTTGTAGTATAGAAGTTTGTGACCATTAAAAGTTGAATCTTGGAGTCATCTCTTTTTTCCTCTCTTTTTCTTACAGTGCTTTGCATAAAGCTTGACAGTTGCCAAAATTTGATAAACATGAGCAAATTTGATGTCCTGGTCATTTTATGGCTTCCACAATGGCTTTCTAGCATATATTTTGGTGAAGGAAGTGTATATAAATGGTCTTAGGAGTTTACTACCAAGTAAATTTCTATTCAACATGTCCTCTGAAGTGCTGTACTGAGAAATAATGATATTTGATCATATGCAAGCCAGAATCTTCTAGAGATCTATTTTGGAAGTATAAAATTATACACAGTCAACTATTTGCATATAATGACACTCTGAGACCATTTATCTACACCTCCTTCACCAGAATATAAGCTAGAAAGCCATTGTGGAAGCCATAAAATGACCACGACATCAAATTTGCTCATGTTTATCAAATTTCAGCAACTGTCAAGCTTTATGCAAAGCGCTGTAAGCTGCCAAGAACATAGTACTATTCCCAGCTATTTAATAAATGGCAGTTCACAAGAGAGAAACACACAAAAACAAGAGAGGACATCAGAACCAGTAGTGTCAAATATGACTGAGATATCAACATTGAATATATAATTTGCATAGACATAAGTTGGGCATAAATCATACTTCATAGTACATAAGTATGGAGTGGACATAAGTATGGATGGTATTGGTAAAGGAAAACTGGTTCAGAACAATCACCAGATAAAGAAAAACTCATTCAACATGATGAACGGTCAGGTATAATAACCAGCATCATTGTACAAGTCATAACCGTTGGGATCCTCACCAAGTGGCTCAAGGTAATCTTCAAACACTCGATGTTGTCTGTGTTGTGAAGGTCCCACTTCTGAAGAATGTGGCATTCTTGAATGTGATGAACCAGCTACTTGATTGCCAGCTCCACGTGGCATAGGAAGTACTTGGCGAGGAGTGTGCTCATCAGTGTCATGAATCCTGCATTTCTTCGCCAATGGCTCAACAGAATGTTCATGCTGTCGAGAGACCATGAAATGATGAGCTTGATTTACATGGCTGGGTTGAGACTCAACTAGATCACGTCTATTATGTGCAAGAGGTTGGCGATATGCTCAACCATTGTTAGATTGTCCAGTTTCTGTCAGACCTGGAGGAGATCAACAAAATGGAATGTGTGTATCTGCTGGTATCTCTCGTGGCAGGTAATGGCCATCTCCAATAGGTCCATTGTTGTACTCATGATAATTGATATTTTGCATGTGTACACCTGTACCCACACAAGAATGAATGTTGAGGTCTGCATCAGTGGCAGGGCATTGATGATGGGCTTGAACAGGTGCCTGGAGTAATGCATATCTTTTGTTCTGGTAAGATTCCTCATGATACCCCTGATGGTGATGGGTGGCAAGAGGAACATTGTGTGACCTTTGCTCATCATATTGCACAGTTTCCAGGTGAGGGTGAAGGGATTGCAGGGATTCATGATGATGAGTGGTCGCATTGGAAACATGTCCATGGTCATTGACAACTGTTGGATGCACATCTTCATCCCAACTCTCAGTAGCATGTGGCACCTGAGACTGTGCTCAATGAGGGTGTGTGCGTGTGTGTGGAGTTTCCTCTGGATCTGAAGCCTCTGCAGCAGTGCATGAACTGAGTGTAATGTGGGGGGGTACATGATGTCGGTGTTGGTTCTTGTTAATATATGGAGCATCTGTAGTAGCCACTCATGGAGCCTGTGCTGGATGAGGATGGTGTGGGCATGAGTGTGGATTTTTATTGGGATCTAATGACTCTGAAGCCGACGGATGGATTGGTATTTGGCCAGACTGCCCACTCTTGCTCTGCCCAACCCTTTGCATGAACTTCTTGGATTCCATGAGTGTCATTAGTGTATTTGCTGGTTCACAATTGTTGAGCATGAGGGGGACTGACATCAGCTTTTCATCAGGTAGTTCTTTCTTCTCTGTGCAACAAGTGTCACAATACAACATAAAACTAATCAATAAACCACATACCATCTGTCCAAGGTTCAATATGACACAGCGGGCCCTCATCCACAACCCCATCCTTGCCTTCATCATGAGACAATGCCTGAATGCGTGCATAAATCAACTTTGTCAGGACTTTGGATTTCAGGTCAACTTTGAGGTTAAAGCCAGGCCCAGGAACCTTTTTGATCTCAGCTGGCCAACCAACCAATTGAATTTGGTAATGGAAGGCAAATTCAGGCCAGCATGCCCAAGCCATCTGCATCTTCTTTGCATTGCCAGGGTGAACTTGCTCATGAATGATATGTACTAGAGATGACAGGATTAATATCACATCAAACATCTGGGAAAGAAAGACATACAGATATAAACATGCAGAAATTCCCCAAATAAGCGATGTGTATAATCATGTTCTCCCTCACCATATATCTTGCGAAGGTCAACTGAATATTGCTCCTGTGCATATTCTCTTCCAGCCTTCAGGGCTTCTAAGCCCCTGTAGTAGACTGAGCATAAAAGAAAGGATGAAATGGAAGCTAGCATAGCTTACTTGAATATCCCTTCATAATCACTTAGCTGTTTCATGACTGTCAAATCGTATGTATTCCACAACTCCTTGTACAGCAGCCCACTACCCCATGTCATGCTGGATGTATGACCTCTCGAATCACGGCTGGGGTCGATGATAAACCTGAAGCAATGAACACTGTACTGCTCCCATGCACTCAGACCCTGTCACAGACTGTTCAAGACATGTTCAACAAAATGAATGAGAACTCACCAAATGATCAAACTTGTCCACAATATTGGCTACCACAGCATCGAAGTTACCATTGTTCTTCTTCAAGTAGATGAAATCTTGCATTTTTGATTTGTACCAGTCAAGCTGTACCTTGAAATGGAGCTGTCTAGCTGCTGGGTTGTTGGCCTTGTCACCAAGCTCAACAAGCTTCTTGTTGTACTCTGTACTCTTCGTGAATGATGCCAGCGTAATCTGTGCTAGACACTACAGTAAGGTTAGAAGTCTGAGCAAAAATGAAACAAAATCATGCATACTATCATCTTCACATTTGATTTCACCATGCTCAGGATACCATGACTGGAAGGCATTCCATATGTTGATGCAATGAGGCTTCACTGTGTTTTCACCAACAATGTTGAACAACAGATTGACAGGCTTCCCCTCTTCATGTGCAATTGCCACCACTGTCTCATGGTAAATTCACCAGGCCTCAATCACTTGAGCTTTAGTGGCTCCTTGAATGGGGCCTGATCTGAACAGTTGTTGTTCACTAGTGTTGTGGTCCAAGACATTGCCTGCATCATCCCCATCATAGCTCAATGGACAATGACTAGTGGATGCCTTTCTTTTCCTCTTTCCTTTCCCCTTCTGTGCAGCTGTGAACTGTGATGGTGAGACTAGTGCTTTCTGATCAAGTATGTGATCATCTTCCTCATCTTGTTCTTCTTGTGTTGGAGTCACAGCCCAAGGTCCTCTAAGGCAAATTTTCTGCAGACGCATCTGGTCATCATCCCTTCTCCTCTCAGAATAATCAGACCCAGAGGGGGAGCTGAGTGGCAATTTGGGGGTGTGTTTACTGGAGTTTTCTGGAGATGAGCATTGTGACTCATTATTGTTATTCTGCACATCCTCCATCTGGGGAGGGGAACAAGCCACATGATGGCATGGAGACACGTCCATATTCAAGGGCAATTCAGGGACTGGAGTTTGGGGAGCCTCACAATCATCACAACCCCACCTTACATGGGTGGAAATGAACGCGGCATCAGGATCAGGATTGGGGTCACTTTCGCCATGCCCAAGTAATCGCAGTGCTGGGTGATTAATGTCGCTGGGGTTCAAAATACAGGCACTATAAGTGGTGGAAACCTTGTGAGGAAGATGTGAAGGAGGAGGAGCAAGATTCTGAGCATGTGCAGCATGGGTGGAATCATTAGAGTTGGGAGAAAGAGGTGCACTTGCAGCAGCCACATCCCCAGAACCAGTAGGCAATGCAGCTGTTGTTTTGGCTTTCACTCTTGCAGTCTTCTGTTGTCATTTCGGAACAGGCTTAGGATGGGTATCCCCAACATCAATGGGTGTATTGCGCACAGCAGCAGCATGAGTAACTGGCATAGTGTGCAGTAGGATCGTGATAAGTTGAACTTGAGATGGGTTGGTCTAGAGGTCCTGGTAAAGAGTCAAATGAAAAAATAAATGCAAAAATACTCTAACTCAACTTGAACTATACTTATTGAGGTAGCCCAAAGGCTAAAGCAAACAATTGTCCAAAGATCCATTTATAACATGTGAAGTGACCCAACAATGATGATATTCAAAAACGGCAACATGAAAATAATAGTTAGATGTGCAAAACAGGGAATTGGAACATAGACAATGAATGTTAGGGCCCAGACTGCAACTGATGAGGGACTATTGCTGCACGACCAAAAAAAATTGAAGAACGACTGTGTATAGAACTTTGCCACAGCCTGTTCTAAAGCAGTCAGTTCAACTGCAGAGTATTTCTCAACAGGTTTTTCATCAGAACCAATTTGTGATGGTGTGCTTCCCTTCCATCCTTTCATCAGCCTCTCCAATGTGAGAAGGTAAGGTGCTCGCTCAGCTGTTGAAGGAGCAGCTAATCCTTGATTGGCAAGGCTAAGATCAGCAACCAGAAGTGGGCCATGTCCTGGAAAGCAAGCCAGCACATGATCTTGATGTTCCAGTGAGTTGTCAACCGCTAATTGTGCTCGGCGGTGCAGAGCAAGCAATTCAAATCTGAAATTTAGCTCATAGAGCTCCCAAAGGATCTCCTGACAGACCTTGAAGGAAGGTAGCACTCCTGTCGATAGTTCTTGTTTATGCCAGAAAACTTGCTCACCCCCTGTCTTCAATTCCAGCCCTGCTTCATCCAAACAATTCCCCAGCAGCTGGTGCATGTCTGCACAACAATGACCACTCTTTGTCTGCTCCTTACTCCCATCCGAAATTGCTGTATTACCATAGGTAAGCATTGTATGCCAACTCTGATTTGATAACACTCGTGCTGATGATTCCGAGGATGTCAGCTTGTAGATCAGAGCTGGCCGTTGCTGAAGCCAACTGAGGAGTAATTTTGCTTGTCATTCTGGTGATTGACCTCTGTAGATAATGCCAGGTTCAGGAAATGCATAACCCGCATCTGTTGGACGACTGAAACATCCTGCTTGATTGGCTGGATTGGTATCAACTTGCACCAACGCATGACACCATGCAGGAATTACCGGGGGTATCAGTGGATTTGGTTCCTCTATGAATTTGTTTTGCCCTGCTGAAGGTTTTGAAGTTTGACCAGTTTTTCGATTATCTGATAACTAAGTTAGTAATGGAATGTGAAGGTGGAGAAAGTATGTACATGGTTGCCCCTGAGAAGGTTTGTTTTTGGCGGTCCAACTAGCCATTGGAGTTGAAGACTGGATAGAGTTAGAAGACGATGGTTGGTCCACTGAGGGTTCATCCACAATATCAAATGGATTGGGGTAGGAGAAGAAAGCTCGAAGGTAAGCATGGAACACATGAGATCGATTTGGATGGTCCATGAGAAGAAAGCCTTGAAGGGGGGACTGGTATCTTCAAGATGAAGGTAATCCTCAGGAAGCTGCACATTGGTGACAGAGTAAATCCTCGCAGTGTAGAGCAGGTTATATGGACAGATAAGCCAAACAGGTAGGCCTGCATGCAGAAAGTCTTGGACCACAACAGGATCATAAGTGAGGACCCCCATCCTCAATTCCACCATGCTTGCAACAGGGCAAAGACCACGCATATGTGGACAGAACACTTCCAAGTAGTCTAGTGCAGCAAGGAGCTCCAAATAGCACCTCTGCACATAGCAAACATTCATGAACACCTGACGACAACTCATGGGCAAATTTTCCAGCCTTTTCACGCCCTGCATAAGTACAGTCAAGAACAAGGGTATAGCTTCATTCTTCTTCTCAGAAGTTTCCGCTAACATGAACTCTTCTGCACAAGAACACAGTGAAGACACCATGTATAAGAGATAGGTGAAGTGTTTCCTGTTGATCAACCCTAACTCACCAATGGTAGTTGCAGTGGTTGGCATGAAGTCCTTGGGTTCTGGATCCCACCACATAATGGACATTGCATTGTCAGGCCCAGGGCACAATGGAATTGAACCTAGATGACAATCAGAGACAATGTATGGCTGCAGCCACTGAAGTGGATTGTCATCACCATATCAGAAATCAGCATGGATACGCATGTTGTGGGTATGACCAAGAGGGGGCTGGGGAACAAATTCCATGTTCAGGCTGGTAACAAACCATTCACCATTTCTGACCACAGCACCCACTCGCCCGTCACCATGTTCAAAACTCTCACCTGATAGTCCCAGTCAGAGATAGTGGGAATGCATAAATTCTGTTGACATACATTGATTATAATTTTTTTTGTGGAGGAGCAAACTGTGGTCTGAGTTCAGTACTTGGGGTGTAAGGTGAACAATGTTTTGGCTGGCCATTGTGCTCTACAAGCGATGAATCCAATGAGAACTAAGAAAGCAATTGGATGAGACATAAAGGAAGGAGAAGACAGTATTACTCACTCGAAATCTCCTGCACAACTCAATAACATAACCCAGGGAAACAAGGATCTATGCTAAAATGAGTCAGTTTGCAAGACAAGAAATAAAAACAAACAGAAAACCAAACAACTCGAAGTCAGAATCTGGTTAGGTGACTGATGCAAAGTCAAAAATCACTTGGAGAAATGACTGACGCAAAGTCAGAAGTTGTTAATCCATGACCAACTCGAAGTCAGAAGTTATGGAGGGAGGAAGATGATACGAAGGAATTGAATGGAAATATACTCACAGGTTTCTGTTGTTGATGAACAGCAAACCTAAGCCCTTAAACCCACGAAATCCAATGATAACTAAGAAATGGGTGGATGAGATGCTAAAGAGAAGCAGTGCATTACTCACTTGAAATCTTCTGAACAAACCAATGATGCAAAGCAAGGCTAAAGTGAGTCAGTTTGTGAGATAAGAAATAAAGATGAATGTAAAACCAGATGACTCAAAGTCAAAAATCACTTGGAGAAATGACCAATGGGAAGTCAGAAGTCATTAATCCATGACCAACCCGAAGTCAGAAGTCATGGAGGGAGGAAGACGAGACAAAGGAAAGAATTTGAATCAAAATGTACTCACCACTTTCTGTTGTCGAAACCCTTTAACCCCACAACCTTCCAGCCAATCTATCTCCACCAAAAGTCAACCAAAACTCCATGTGACAAACACATCTGGAAACAAGATCCCCGAGTGCCTACAAATGATTAGTATTATGACTTTGAACAGAAGGAAGGAAACTTATGAAGAAGTAGCAGCACTTGAATTTGCATGGGCTTGAGTGAAAGTTGAACATTGAATGTTGAGGAGGTAATGCAGACTTGGGGCGGAGTTGAGAACTGACTCATCAGTAAGATCAATTACATCCTTCTGCCTTTTCCATCCATTTCTCACCATGGCTTCTGACTTCATGTCGGTCATGGATGAGTATTGGGTCGACAACATCTGATTTTGCATCAGTTGTCATTCTACAGTGATTTTTGATTTTGCATCGATCACTTACCAGATTCTGACTGCTCATCATCTGGAATATTCTCACAAATACCACCTTGTTGTCAAATTTTTCAACTATGAGTACGTCGTGAATTCAGTAAATCAGCTGCAATCACCAGAAGGTAAGCATCACATAACTGATTTCTTTTCACTTTACTTCCCGTGCATGACTCTTGACTTTGCGTCGATCATGACACAAACGACTTCTGACTTTGCATCGGTTGTTTTCTCGGGTGACTTGACTTTGCATCAGTTACTCACTCAGATTCTGACTTCACGTCATCTGGCATTCTTGAGTTTGGTTTTCACAGCATAGTATCTTCTATCTGCATCTCTCTAACCACTTCTCATTTACAGATCGCGCATGCTATCTCTTGGTCTTTGTCACTCTCGGGTGCTCTGATTACCATTGACATCTTTCAAATATTCTACTTACTGGTTCATTTCCTGAATTCTTGTCAGTTCTCCTGTCAGTTTTCAACTCATTTGCACATAGCCATCCTTCAATGCAATTGTGACACCTTTCAAGACTTTGTCAACATCTCTTACTACCCTCAATCTCACTCACGGTGTGGACATTTGCTGAAGTATCAATGACATGATCGGTACCTGCGATGATGGCTTGCTACAGCTGTATCATGGAGATTGGGAGCCAAGTCGCCACCAAAAACATCAAAGTGCTGTAGACCTTCATCCACAACATCAGGCATGGGGGCTGCATGTAGCTCTCCATCTTGTGGTCAATTGCCTGCAAAGCCAACTTGCCTGGGCAGCCGTGGAAGGTTAGGTTGTTGTATAAAGGTTTCTCCATGGGTAAGGTACACCAATGGTTGAATGCCTCTGGGCTTTGTAAAATGATGAGAGCGAGATGGCCCAGGTTGAGGCATGTAGATCTTCCATGGGCTGTCTGCGCTCCTGAATTTCTTTGAGAACTGGGGGCGCATATCGCAAGAGAAACATCAGCAGAACATAGGGAGTCTGTACAAATAGCAGTTGAGAATTCAGTGGCATTATCATAATGTGCCACCCAAAACGTGTTGATGTTGTCAAGACAACATAGCCACTAATAGCAATTGACAAACTGAAAATGGGTCATAGTCACGACATAAAATACAGCACAATGTTGAGAGTAATTCCACCTGCCCACCCTGCTTCATCACCCAACCATATGGCAAACCATCCACCACAGGCACGAAAGGAATCAGATATTAAAAGAGTTCATCGTTTGTCCCCTATAAAACCCCCCCTCACTCGTATGTAGAAATTGTCCTTGCATATCTGCAAGTAATCTTGTAAGTTGTGAAACCCTTAAGCTTTGACAGAAAAGTAAGCATTGAATGCAGATGAGGTTAAGTGAAGTTAGATGAGGGTGTGGACAGCAAGAGTTTGGAACTCTTATCCAAGGTTGGTGGGAGCAAGTCTTCATCATAATGAGTGGGGAGAGGGTGCATAGATGCTCATGAGGTCTGTTTGAGTGAATACAACATTAACTTTGAAGATCTCATGAGAGGTCACTCTAATGCACCTTGTGAGTCATCCAGCACTGAAGAGGGCAAATCAAACTGCATGCTGGGCAAATGAAGTGATCCCCAACTTAATCCTACCATACATGGAATATGTCCATCAAACTCTCTCTCTTCGCAACCAACCAGATGTTTCATGGCCCATCTGCATGTGTCAAGAGGGTGGTCAATCTTTGCAGATTGCTGTCATGTGTTTTTCAAGTATATAGCTGATAATCATGATTATGTGACTCCATTAGCTAATGTCTGTCATACAGTCCTCAAATCTTTGATGATTCATTCATGCTCCTGTGCACCAGTCTTTAGGCAGCTTATGCAGCAGGGACTTTTTCCTTGCTCTCCCCTGGCACCAACATTAGCCATGGACTTGCAAGTACTGGAGTTTGTCACACGTCTATTTGTTCACATCCCACCGAACAATTCAGGGTGGTGCAAAACCATCAAGGAATTTCTTGACAGTCAAGGATATAAATTGACAACAAAGGTATCATTGTTCATCAAGTACAACATGGCATTACTGAAATATCATGCAGGATTCTCTTCGTAGACAATTCGGCAGTGCACTACAATGGTACCATGCTCTTCAAGACATTACCAATAAACATGTGGATAATATATTAACTCATGTCCAACAAATTACAGTTGGAATAGATGATGGCTTGCTCAAGGATGTGACACCAGATTCAGATTTTCCAACACCGCCAACTTCTCCTACTCCAATGCAAATGGCACCAATAGCTATCTCCAACCCTGACCCACATACAACAGATGATCAAATTCATGATCATGAGTTCTCATTTTATTCTAGGGTACCATCAGTGACTCCGGAACTCCAAGATCGCTCACCTGAAACTTCTCCCGCCCCTTCCACTCCTTCTCCTTCAAAAAGATGACGTTCAGAGGTCAATCTCAATGATGATGATCCATCTGATACACCAATCAACCCCTTCCCAGATCCTGCTCCTCGCTCCTGACCCAGTGACTATCTATGCTCGCACTGTCCCATCTGCTTTGGTGGAGAATTTCCTCATATCTCACTTACAGGGTAAGTTTGTTTTGAGGGCTACTGTTATGGATTATCAGTTGCTTATGCAATACTCTTAGTCTGGATGCCATTGTTTGTCTTGATGCCTGCTTTACACAGAAAAGGAACAAAGGAGAATGAGACCCTCCGCATACCCACCCAAAGTCAGTGTTCATTCCAGAGGTTGATACAGTTTGCATGGAAAGTCACTGGGAGGATGTTTGCAGTTCATGGTCTAACAATTCACGACCTTCACGCCATGCCCAAGTAAATACATCGAATGAAGAAGATGGATATGAAGGCGACTTGCATGTTCCAACATCTGTGCTAGATGGGTGTGAAGCTAGTTTCACCACTGCTGACACTGCTCAAGAGAAGGCTAGCACACAATTCTTTGATGACACAGCATTGATGGCTCTACTCTGTCATCACAATTACATTTTATGGATAGCGAACATGCATTCTGCTGGCGAAAAGCGACACTACATGTTGGTTCTCCTAGAAATGCTGTTCCAACATCTTCCCCAGAACTTTACAGTTGGTGCTCTGTATGACATAAGCTGCCAACTGCATTGGACCTGCATCAAGTGGGAGTTTCTCGATCGCTACCTTGACTGCCTCATCTTTGCAATATCAGTTTTCCATGCCTTTGGACATCGATGGGCATGTCAACTTGTTTATCATCCTTGCAAGTGTGAAGGCTTCGGACTGTTGGATGGTGAAGGGTGCAAATGTTTCTGGCATTCAATCAGCAAGCTGATTGCATACTTGCGAGTTTGTGGGGTATGTCTACACTGCTTTCATGCTAAGCATTCTACTGAGTATCATTTCATAGCATCATCAATGGCTATACACTCACAATTGGCAAGTCCACCATGCAGATCATGAAAGCCTTCAAAGGCTGGGTTGCTGGCTCTGGTGTTGCACTAAGCACTGTCGAGAGAAACAAATGGCTGCGAAAGAAATATTACGTGATTGCATGCAAGATAGTGATGTTCTTCACCATGAGTGGGATGCGCAAGTTAAGCATCAGACTAAGCCTCTTCTACATGCATTTGTTTCTCCAATTACCTGCTCCAAAAGCTAACTAGGTCAGTGAGTAGGAAAATCAAAGAACCAAGGCAAGAATGCTGTTGAGGAAGTGATGCGACTATGCAAAGTACGGGATGTCCTCAAGCAACATGTTGAAGATATTGAAAACTCTATTATCAATGGTTTCACTGATCTTGCTTCCACAGTGGACACTGAGAGACACCTGGAAGATGCCCATATGGCCTTGCGACATGCAGAAACCAAGGTCAAGGGCAAGGAAAATGTTCTGGGAGTTGATGATAGGACTGAACTGCACAGGCTCACTCAAAGCATCTTCATCGCTACTCGAATGAATGCACTGGCTCTGAAAATTAGGTTCCGAGAACAGTTGTGTGCCCGCAAGTATGAGTTGGATCCACTTGAATGGTCTTTTCAACATCAGAAAAATGGTGTGTCATCATGTAGGTTATTGTAATCTTACCTAACTAATGTTCATACAGATAAAAAAATTCACAATCACACAAGGGCTTCCATACAGAAGTGTGATCCATCTATCCAACAACTTGCACACAACTACAATAAGAAAGGCACCACAGGGTGTGACAGTTCTGGAGAAGATTGAAATGACTGGACTATTTGCCCTTGACGTTGATGATGCTATATGGCAAGACATAGGCCTGGCTGATGAAGACCTTGTGGACCCTCCATTATGGATGTGCAATGAAGACGTAAGAAGAGGAATCAAGGCACTTTTAGAACTTGATCATTGTCTGGAGGAAGAGGCTCATTTGGTACATGAGAGGCAGGCCTTGCAAGTCTGGTTTTCAGAAGAGTGGAAAATTGTTATGGAAGGATGTCAGGCTACTGGTGTGGCCTATTATATTCTTACTCTTGTTGGCATCATAATAACAAGTTATGTTTCATTTGTAGAGTCAGACTGCTTATGATACCAACTAGAGCTTCGAAAACAAGATCTTTGCAAGCTTTATGTCATTTGGCAGAAGCACCTTGTTGGAATCAACTCTGGCAATCATCCACTACCACCTTGGGGTCCATCACAGAATGAGATTCTTGAAGCAGGCATAGTGGCGGTCACTGCTTCATGGGAGGAAGCTGAGGATGGTGAAGAGAGTGCTGTTGAAGGTGGTATTGAGGATGATGATTGCATTGTGGAGGATGACTTTCCAGTAGGGGACAATGAGTGGGAAACAGGATTGTTTGAAACCTTAGATGCTATTGATCATGCAGATGCATATCGTGAAGTGTTTCAATCATCTATATGCTAGTTATTCTATTTTATTTTTGTTACTTCTTGTTAATTTGATGACATATATAAGTCTTTTCTTGGCAGGGTGTCCCATGAAGGGGATAGGGATCCCATTGGACTTGTTGGGTGTCCCAGTGTGAGGTGGGGATCCCTGTTGGATTGTCCACAAGGAACTGGGTGTCCCATGGAGGAGGTGGGAATCATTGGACATGTCCACAAAGAAACTGGGATTCCCATGAGGACCCATCAAGATGCTTGAGAACTTATGGTACCAGTGTCTGCCACTCTGGCATAGTCTGTTAAGAGGTTTGAGGAGACAGAGAATGAGGGTCCTATCATCTGTTAGGTGGATGCCAGGGGTAGGCACATGTATATGACCTCACCTTCTTCAAATTCACCATTTAGAGAGGTCCTTTTCCAGCAGTTGATTTCTAAAATAAGTCTTATCTCTTATGGTTAGTTGATGTGGTTTTGTGCTCTCTCAGCCTATTCAGTAGAAATCCATGATACATCTGTCCAGCAGATTTCTGCAAAACAATGATAGATCTGTCAGTAGCGGATTGGGCCCATAGCAGGAAAGACTCGTGTGGGCCAAGGGTGTGATGCATCCATGTGGGCCCAGTATACAGATTCACTGCCAGTGATGATTCTTCCCAGTGGTAATTGCTGAAAGATTCTTGGTGGCAGTAACATCTGACTCACGGCGCCGGCTAGCATGGTCACCATTTTACTACATGGCACCAGCGATGATTATTACTGGTGGAAATTGCTTGATCCATGTGGGCCCAGTGAATAGAATTATAGCACCAGCAGCAACAATCACTGCCAGTAATTGCTAGAAAAATATGGTCTACCCTTCACAGGCAACGATTCTCGCCGCCGGTAATTACTGAAAAGATTGTAATTGCCAAAAAATGGTGCCGGCTAGCACGGTTGACATATACATTAAGCAAAATGAAGAAGTTGCTAGTGATAATTTTATGATGTCCTTGGTAAAGAATTCATCATTGTCCTGCACTTCTGCTGCATTAATTGGGCCATCTGGCACATTGCCTCATCAAGGGTGGCGAGCTGCCGGTGAAGGGCATGGTTTACTGCAATGTTGGACTTCACCGTCTTGACAGCCTCGCGGTTGCTGTGTTCAACAGCGTCAGAATAAGTCAAAATCTCCTACAATCATTATTCAGCAGCTCCCGGCCAAAGTTCAGGACTTACTTGGGGGGCCTGCTGGGATGATGCCGGTGTCGATGGAGTACAACCTGGGAATACTGGATGAATGCAGCTGGGTAACGAAAGGTGGACAGTGCGCTGAGGAACATTTTGGGGAGAGCCAGGGGGGGAATGGACCTCATCTGAATCTCTCTGTGTCAATATTGAACTATGAGAAGATCCAGGCGAGGACAATGTCGGGGTGACATGATCCAGCACAGGTTCGATATAGGCCATAGAGACATCGAGCTCCATGTCACTACCTTCAGTCACCTCAGTAAACCAGAAGTGTGCACTGTCTGCATCTGGCATGTCAACACTGGCAGGGATCTCAAGAGTGTCCACCATTTGTAATTGTGATGGCAGTGTTGCTGAATGATTAGGACTGCCAGGAATATAAAAAGTGTCTGGGTCAATGGTATGGGTATGTAGCACCATTGGGGCTCCAAAATCAACTCCAGAACAATCTGTGCCTGGCAAGTCAGGAATATGAAACATGTTCATGTCATTGTGTGCTGGGGATGATGTCAAATGAGCAGTGGTGCTCACCATTGGCGACTCAGGACTACCAGTAATATAAAACACATCGGCGGCCGGTGGGTCAGGAATATGCATGTCTAGGTCATGGTGTGCCAGTGATAGTGTCAAATGAACAGTGGTGCTCGCCACCGGCTCAGGACTACCAGGAATATAAAACGCATCGGCGGCCGGCGAGTCAGGAATATGAAACATGTCTAGGTCATGGTGTGCTGGCAATAATGTCAAATGAGCAGTGGTGCTCACCACCGGCTCAGGACTACCAGGAATATAAAATGCATCGGCGGCCGGCGAGTCAGGAATATGAAACATGTCTCGGTCATGGTGTGCCGGCGATAATGTCAATTGAACAGTGCTGATCGCCACCGGCGAGTCAGGACTACCAGGAATATAAAATGCATCGGTGGCTGGCGAGTCAGGAATATGAAAGAGATCTAGGTCATGGTGTGGCGGTGATGATGTCAAATGAATGGTGCTCGCTGTGGGTGAGTTGGGACTACCAGGAATGTGAAATGCATCCAAGTCAAAAGATTGGGAATTTTCGGCGGGTGGGGTTGCCAAATGGATAATATCTGCAGCTGCTTCAGAAATATCAAAAGCAAATGAGGAATGTATCGATGAATGTGGTATGGAGAAATGAAGAGTACCATCCACTGCCAGTGAATCAGGACGTTCAGGAATATGAAAAGTGGCCAGATCCAGATTATCTATATCCACCGCTGGTGAATCAGGACTACCAGGAATATCCAAGGCATCGAGGTCCAGAGTGGGCATACTTGTTGGTGGCAAATTTGGCAAGTTTACTGATGAGCTGCCTGAATATTCCATAAGATGCGAAAATTGATCAACAAATGTGGTCACATGAATTTTGAATACGGAAGTTGAAACTGACATTGCATTTATTGATGCTATCAACTGCATCCACCCTAAGTACAAAGAGTTTTATCATGTCTTCTCAGCACACCGAATCCATGGAGCGCACCCTCAATACATTTTTGGATGGTACTCAGATGACCATGGATTCAAAATCCATGTTGGGCAAGTTGGTGCGTGATTTTTATTATGTCCTATGAATCTTTCTAAGAAGGCTTTGAAGTTGGATTATAGGCAAAAGGTGTTGGCGAAGGAAGCGGCAATGATGCCATTCCTCAAACACGTGTTCAAAGTACTCCATCAGTAGGATAAGTCTGGCCCAGTGCCTTGGGAATCCATCGACTGGAGCATATATATTCGTCAACCTTTGCCCATCGCTGCACCAAGCAGCACTCTCCCAGCCATGCACATTACACTCCAAATCCCCACCATGGCTACGCCACCCATCGTTGCTCCTGGTTCTGCAGCCGAATCACTCATCACCGTGTCTGCACCCGTTCCTACCACTGCAACGCCGGAGGCTCAGACCAACCAAACAGAAGTGGCTGCAAGAGCCCAGAGCAAGGGCAAGGAAAAGAAGGTCATAGAACACCTGGCTCCACCTCAGTCGAAACGCCGAAAGGTGTCACCACAGCTGGTGCCGCCTGAAACGGAGGACAGCAACGTCACAAAAGAGCCACCATTCATCCATGCCAACCTGCCAATCATGACGGCCACTCCTGCTCTACCTGAAGACAATATATGGAGGTCCATTGTGGAACGGCCCACTGCTCTGTGTGACACCTGCAGTTTGAGGGGCCTGACAACCTGCTGAACAATGGGCATCCAGATTGCTTGCATGACATGCCACAAGGGCAAGACGAAATGCTCATATACAGCATCACGTACAGCACAGCGGGATGAATTGATAGTGGCAGGGGAGCTCAAGGGGAGAAAAAAGGTCGTTGGGAAGAAAAAGGTGAAGGCAGAGGAAAGTGAACGACCGAGAACAGCGCCAAAGAGAAAACACCGGGCAGCAGACACTGCCGGTGAGTCAGATGAGTACATCCCCATCACGCCAGCCCCCGTCCCCTCAACTTCACACATCTCCAACCATATACCAACCCCAGAGCCTGTTCCATCAACAAGCCTCACAATCCCCCAATCCATTGACACCACACTTCCTGTGCCACTGCCACCAGGTCGTGTCACCCATCCCAATCGCATGCCCACTGTCAGTGGTTTACAATGGGAGCTCCAAGACCTCCACACGCTTGTATCGGTCTTGGCAGAAAATCAAGGGAAATTGGATAAGGAAAGCCTCATGTTGCGTGGATACATGGAAGTTTTGAACATGTTGAAGGAAAAGATGACAGTGAGCATTCCGGCATTGGAGGCTGAGATGGGTGAGTTGAGAGAAAAGGTGCTGGTGAGCATTCCAGTGCTGGAGGCTGAGATGAGGGGGTTGAGGAATGGGATGGAGTTGGAGAAGATGAAGCAGGAGGTTTTCATGTTGCGTGGTCAATTGGCGGCGATGAACAAGCGGCTGGCCGAATTGGAGAATGAGGGAAGCTCCGAGGAGGAATCAGAAGATGAAGATCCATGGAATGCAGATGCCATGGCGCCATTGACGATCCATCTCCCGAAGTCATCAATGTTTGTCAATCCAGCCCATTTGCATGAATCCATTTGCTCCCCACCATCGCCTGTTCCCATTATTATGACCACAGCTACATCGGTGATCCCTGACACCAGTTCTTTCACCAATGCAGCTGCAACTTCTACCTCCCCGGATCCAACATCAACATACACTGCACAAATGTCCCCCCTCCCGCCTGATACCACTGTCTCAATTCCAAAAACATCAACACCCCTGGCATAATTCTACATTGGATAAAAATTAACAATATTTTTTATACTACACCTATTTGTGTATATATTTTGATCAATATATGCATAGTTGCTTCATTAATAGATGGAGTATAAGGTATATATTGAATTCATCATGCTGTAGGAATGTGGAAGGAGGCTACACAAGGATAGATACAACAAACGTACATTGAAGTGACCGATGCTGGTAGTGATAAAGTCGCTGGTGGCCATAAGCATAACAGTGGAGCTAAGCGAATGACTGGTGCCGGTTACTGTATGAGCTAAGAAAATGTGTATGGGCCCATCCTAACATAATGCAGGGAAATGGGCCCATATGAATGATATGCCCGATGGAATGATCGGGTGGGCCCATGACAGTAAAAGGAAAACAGTATGGGCCCACACGACTTCAGTGCATCTCTCAGTGCGAGAAAACATAAAGTCGGCGCAGGCAATTCACATAGCTCTTAAAAGATTTGTATTGTAATAGCAGCAGTAATTCAAGTCCTGTACACTATAGTTGTGGGGGCCCATACTGTTTTAAGTTGTCTATTTAGGAAAAGATAAAGTGGGCGCCAGTCATGCACATAGTTCTTAAAAGACTTGTATGCTAATCGCGGCCAGTGTGCACTAGAACATGGATAACAAACAAAGGAATGGTGACATGCTGTATGCTGTAGGAATGGGGGAGGATAAGGATATATGCAAAATCAGTACATTGTAGTGACTGGCGCAAGGAGTGAAAAGGTGACCGGCACCGGTAGTGATAAAGTCGATGGTCCAAGAAAATGATGCCCAACTTCAGAAGGACAGGAAATTGTTGGCTTACTGGGAGGATGTGCAGAATCAGGTTAGGGAGCACCTTGACACTTAACAAGTCGTCTATGTAGGAAAAGATAAACATTGTAGTGACCGGCGCCGGTAGTGATAAAGTCACTTGTGGTGATAAGCATCCAAGGTCAAGAGCTAAGTGAATGACTGGCGCCGGTTATTGTAGAACCCCATGAGCTACGAAAATGTGTATGGGCCCATCCTAAAATAATACAGGGAAATGGGCCCATATGAATGATATGCTCGATGGAATGATTGGGTGGGCCCATGACAGTAAAAGGAAAACAGTATGGGCCCACACAACTATAGTGTACAGGACTTGAATTACTGCTGTTATTACAAATCATAAAGAATATATCCTAAAACAGTACATTGTAGTGACCAGCGCCAGTAGGGATATACACAGGCACATAACAGAAGAGAACAATCATTAGTCGAAGACAGTAGTAATGTGCAATGAGAGTAGACGTAGATTAATCCTGACACTGGCCGGAAAGCAACTGTCGCTTGTGTGGCAGTCAGCTATTTCCGAACTGTATCTCTCAGCGCCGGAAAAGGTAAAGGTGGCACTGGTCATCCACATAGCTCTTAAAAGACTTGTATACTAATTGCGGCCGCTGTGCACTACAATATGGATAACAAATGCAGGAATGGTGACATGCTGTATGCTGTAGGAATGTGGGAGGATAAGGATATATGCAAAATCAGTACATTGCAGTGACCAGCGCCAGTAGTGATAAAGTCACTGGTGGCAATAAGCATCCAAGTCAAGAGCAAAGCAAATGACCGGTGCAGAATATATGCTAAAACAGTACATTGGAGTGACGGGCACCGGAGAAGACAATGTCATGCCGATCATTCCCATAGCTCTTAGACTTGTACACTAATCACCGCTGGTGGTCACTGATAATGAAAAGCAATGACATGCTGTAAAAGTAAGAAACTATTGACCAATGGGTATCACAAACACCGTGTACACTAATTGCTGCCGGATGACCGGTGCAGAATATATCCTAAAACAGTACATTGGAGTTGTAGAACCCCATGAGCATGTGTATGGGCCCATCCTAACATAATGGGCCGATACAAATGATATGCTCGATGGAATGATCAGGTGGGCCCATGACAGTAAAAGGAAAAACAGTATTGGCCCACATGACTATAGCGTACAGGACTTGAATTACTGCTGTTATTACAAATCATAAAGAATATATCCTAAAACAGTACATTGTAGTGACCGGCGCCGGTAGGGATATACACAGGCACATAACAGAAGAGAACAATCATTAGTCAAAGACAGTAGTAATGTGCAATGAGAGTAGACATAGATTAATCCTGACACTGGCCAGACAGCAACTGTTGCTTGTGTGGCAGTCAGCTATTTCCTAACAGGATGTCTTGGCACCGGAAAACATAAAGTCAGCGCCTGACATGGTGTAGTGATAATGTTACCAGGGGCAATAAGCATACAAGTTCAGAGCTAAGCAAATGACTGGTGCCATGATCAGCAACGGTCACTGTACATGACCTAAGGAAATGTCTATGGGCCCTTCTCATAAAAGAATCTATACACAAACAGTACTTTGTAGGGACTGGTGATAGTAGTGACAACGGTGGTGATAATGCACTGGCACTTAGGGGCACATAGTTTGAAGAATATATGCATGGTTATTTCATTAGTAGATGAAATATATAAGGGATCTATTGAATGTATTGCATCCATGGCAGCACCAAAAAAAAACTATCTGCTGACCGCGGTGATATCCAAAGGCATGGTTTATTGTGCATGTCGGTGTCTTAAGTCAAACATATCCTGGGGGTCAGTGGATGCATCTCCACAAGCTTTTGGTCTTGGCTTTGGACAGAGGCCAGGATCCATTGTCACATTCATCACTTCGACATCAGTGTTGCTGGGCTTTGATTTTTTAGGCCGCTGGCCATGACTATTGTGGTCATTCGACCGTGCTCTTTTCAGCTTTCCCTTGCTTCCTTCTGCTGGTGTACTCGTTCCAGCATCCAGTGTTGTAGTCACTTCATCGGTGTTGCAAGTGCAGGATCTGTGGTCATTTGACCGTGCTCTTTTCAACTTTCCCTTCCTTCCTTCCACTGGTGTACTCGTTCCAGCATCCTGTGTTGTAGTCACTTCATCGGTGTTGCAAGCGCGGGATCTTGATCGTGTTTTCATCCAACGCTTTCTGTGGTCAGGGATTACACTATCAGTTGAAGCAACTGATGTTGCCTCGGGGATGGTATCCATTGGTAATGAAGCTAGTGTCATGTTCTGGTGAGAATTTTGACCTTGCCGAATGGCCGGTCAGAGGGCAGGTGCAGTGGAATCATGGATACTACCACGTTCCATCCATGCAGGAACCAGACCGTTCATTAAATGACCCCCACGCTCCAAATCTGCAAGATAGCTAGCGTAGGTAGGCTCTGTCATGTCGACTCCTGTAGGACTGGTTGTCAAACCCATCATCGCCAGAATATTGTGATCCTTCGCTGTTACGTATCGGCCAGGTGGAATGAGCGCCTTCTGGAGCATGGGATCGACCAAAAAGTCCCATTCCAGCAGCATCAGGTTTTCCAGTAGCAGTGGAGCTAACCCAGTGGCTTGCTGCTTTTTCTTTTGTTGTTTCGGTACTGGTGCACTCTCACTTTCGGGTTGCTGTGTGGTGGCCTTGGGCTGTTTGCCTTTTGTTTTCTTTTTGGTTTGTTTGTGCTTCGGCGGATTGCGTGGAGCTGCTGTCATTCCTTTGGTCTCTGTGTCATCCAAGTCTGTAAGTTCTTGTAATCGAACTGCCAGCCAAAGTGTTCCCTCCCATGAATTAAGGACATTTGTGAATTCAAAACCAATCTTTCCTTCTTCCTGCCTTCCCATCCAATGGGTAAAACATGCCTTGATATCATGTTTATGCATTTTCAATGGTTCCTGCAATAATACAAACTCCTCATCCAGTGATTCATCTGAGTCTTCCGGCGCCGCAGTCGATGCTCATGATCTCCCCGGTGCCGAGGAAGTTGCACAGCTCTTTCCTCCTTTCTGCAGAGGCATATAGTCCACCTGGTTGATAAATTCGGATTGCCATGTGTGAATATCAAGCCACAGGACATGACCGGAGGTTCTCCTTGCAGCTAAATCTTGCTGGGGATCAGTATCTTCATTAATCAAAAATGGTTCACTCACTGTACATCCTTTCAATGTATGCCTGTAAAACTTGTTTTTGGTAATTCAAAAACTGGGCATTGTCGCCGTGGCAGATAAGACAGTTTGCTGGTAGCAGTGGCTGTCCCTTCACTCCAGTCTCCAGGATTTGTTTAGGCTTTGCCCCACCAGCAGGTCATATCACTGATTTCTCCTCTTCATCGGTGGTGAGATATTCCTCGATGTATGCCTCGAACATGTCTGCAAAAGGCTTTTCATGCCACCCAGGTTCATCGGCGATGAAATTTGGCTTATTGTTGCCTAGAAAGCTATTTGTTTCAAACCTACAAACTCTTCATTAGTTGCTGTTAAATGCCAGGTGAATGGATATACATGCTCCACTTCCTCTTGCCCGCTGGATTTACCCATCCACCCAACACAACCATTTGAACCCCAAGTTCAAGGTACATCAAATTTTGAAATTCATTCATACACTTTGTGAGCATTTTCTCGGCATCCCTGAGATCAATTCAGCCAAGTTACTGAATTGTGGGCGATACATGTACTTTTGCCGAACAGCCGATGGTGGGCCAGTATTCATCCATTGTTGCCGAAGTGCCTCAATCTTTGCATTTTCCTTTGAATCATTGGAGATTCTTTTGTTGACCTTCACATATTGCCACGAATATTCGGCCATCCAGTCCGGTCGTCCTTTCTCCAGTTCTGGAGCCTCCCGTCCAATCGCCGCCTCTATTTCTGACCCATACAGGTGGATAATTACTTTGCGCCATGGAGGGACCTTGCCAACTGCCGCCTTCAGTGGTTTGCAAGCATTTTGTCTGTACCAAGCTCTAATACACTGATAATCATGTTTGTCAAAGAGCAGAATATACATCAAGGGCTTATTGCTCACTTCCTGCAGGCCATCCATTGGAGGTTTAACAGGTAAATTAAATAAGTCCATCATGGCACCTTGTAAGGTTAGTTGTTGCACTTTGCGGTTTTTCAATGTCTTCCAGTCGTCCACTCGTTGCCATAGCACATTCAGTTCCGCTGGTGACCACTTATGGGCAACTGGTTGAAATTCCACATGCTCGTCGGTCTGATTTCCATCATCTGAGCTAGAACTTGAAGGACAGCTGCCAAAGTCTTCCCCGCTTTGATCAGCATCCTCGGCGGACATGATAGTCAATGTGGACGCAGTAGACAGGTTGTGCTGGCAAATACATTAGGTACCTTGATATTGCATCAGACTGTCCCTGAGGACTATTTACAGGTCATATTTCAGCCTCAATATACCCTAATATACCCACGACTTCACTCGGTACACCTTTAATCCTCTCGCCACACCTTAATATATCACAATGTCCCTGAGCAGAACAGCAAGTAGTGGAGTATTATTAGCTAGGTGGTCTGCCAATTATTTAGAATTTTATAAAAAAAAGGTAAGATTAGTAAACCATCATTTGTTGTCTTCAGTCATGGCTCCAATCGAGCCATTTGAGCCATTTGAGCCATTTGAGCCATTCGCCGATAGATGGATGTGTTGTCAGTGGGGCTGCAATTACAATGTTGGTGGCAGGGTACATGCCACAAGTATGGTCAAATATCACAAACGATGAGCTCATTTACCTACACCACCATTACACACTTCCACCACACTGGCACACCACACACATCGCCAACACACCCACTGGCGACAGCATAACCACCTATGGTGCATCACCAACTCACCAACACCTGATATACCAATGTATGTGTTACAGTGAGTTACGACCACCCCACACTACCAACACACTCCCACAGTGCCGGCACAGCTACACACATCGCCGACACAATCACCCTCACCAGTGAGTCATGACCACCCCACGCTACCAACACACTCCCATGGCACCGGCACAGCTACACACATCACCGACACAATCACCCTCGCCGCCGGCACAGCCACAGGCAAATACGACAACAACACGCCAGCAATATGCATCCTGGCAACAGCACCATACATCTTTATTACCCTTCCATCCACATCCAGCAGCACCGACATTATCCTATTGATGCGGTATTTTCCTATTATGTGACTATGCCCGATGCAGCCTTCCCAAATCACACACTACACTTGATGCGGCCTTTTACTTGCACGGTCGATCTTTTTCTTATATATTACTTATTTTTTATTCCTTAACCTTCGTGCCTACTTCCATGCAACGAAGGTATAGTAACTTCCAGTTCTTTTAATTGTAGTAACTTATGGTTCCTACTTCCATCCAACGAAGATAATTTGATCCTGTCTTTCCCATAAACATAAGTCTAGTGTAGGCTTCCAAACACGGCATCCTTCCAATTACCTGGCTACTCAAAACCCCAGACATTTCCTACCTGTGGATGTATGGCTTTGAAAATATGCACAGAGGAAGTGGCCATCCTTTTCCAGTTCGCCGCCTGACATTTGGTATATGCCACAGCTCCTGGCGAGGTCTGAGTCTCCAAGCAGTTAACCCAGACCTCTGCTCTGTGAAGAAAATAACATGGGATCCAAGCCATTTCATGACTAGTAATTGATAACTCCTCCGACCATCTATCATGTTTGGCATTCGCCCATAACCAGTGCACCCTGTAGACTAAATAATAGTGAAGTCGCTCATTAAAGTGAATTGAGGTGTACTTACATTCTTTCATCATTTTGCTTGCCTCGACATCGGCTTGGACATTAATGGTCCAAAACCATGGCAATGGTTCATCCTGTCTCCGGCTTCCACCCTCAGCATTGCCGGTACCACCCCTCACCGTGGCAGTTGAAATCTTGAGTTCATCCCAGCGCAATACCTGATACTTGGACTGCATCTCAGGTGAACATCCCAATGATACCATTGCAGCCCTCGCAGCATTGTATACCTGACGATGTGCTTGAACCTGGCAGCTAATAGCATGCACCTTTGACCAAGCCCTTCCCTTTTTGTTCTTGGAGGTGGCGAGATGTAAATTCTTTCTGAATAAGAAAGATTTCTCACCGAGGGCCATTCTAACGCCCTGGAGCTCATTGTTTGCTTGTCCTTCCCTCAATCTCAACTCTTTCTCGGTGAGGGAATCCAAACCAAGCTGAGTAATTTGTGGAAAGCCAAATGTAGAGGGAAGAGGTAATGGGCATGTTTCAGCAGTATGGACTGCTGCTACTGGGGGCCTTGTAATAAATGGGTTGCTTTGATCATCATCATCCGAGTTAGTCTGGTAATCAGGAGCTTGTGATGGGAGTACTGGTCTCGGTGGCAAGTCATTAAGCTTTTGCAGTGTATCCAATGTGTCATTGTTCACAAATTGTTCTGATTTAGCAATGAAGGAATCCACTCTGGTATCAAGGTTTTGCCATTTTGTTCCAATCTTCAGCTTATCAGCCTTGGACAACACCAAACACTGTTGATGTATAAAGGTCCGAAGAGCCAGTCTGATACTAGTTAGCATAGGAATATTTTGCAATGGCTGGATATGCACTGGGCTTCCTCAAGTTTGAGGCCAAGAGCAACCCAGGTGGTTTCACCCTTTCCATCACCGGTTTCATCTTCATCCTCTAGAAGGTTCATTTGAAGGTCGCTTCGTGTGACCACTACCTGACCAGGGTTTATATCATAGATGTCCATTGCTTCTGGATCGGTTAGACGTGTTGCCTGAGAGTGTTTTTCCAATTCTTTCCAGGTTGCAATCTCCTCAGGGTCTGAGTTTGCCGTGTACTGCAATAGGTCCACCCGACTTTCCTCCTCACCTGCCACAGCGGCTCTGAATCGGTGGGCAGTGGTAACCACTACATCTGGTTCCAAGTCAATCTGGCACAAGGTACAAACATGTATTCACCTATGTCCTGCATTTTTTTGAAGTTGGAATCCCCCATATGATCATCCAAGGTTTCAATCCATCCAGAAATGGTAGCATTTTGGGTACTAGGTGAGATTTCATTCAACACTGACCACAATGATTCAAGGATTTCTCCATCCACTTGTCCAGCGCCGGGAATGAAACTCAGTGAAAAGTGTGAGAAACATTGCCAGACATGGCCACCGACATGGAAAAGACCAATACCATGCAGAATGGCAATGCCAAGTGGTAGCTAGATATACTGACTCTCCTCCATCCAAAGTCTGAGCCTCTTTTAATACTGGCACATTATATCATAAATCAAAATGATTTTCTTGAGTCTGGTGATATTAGTGTTTTTCAAGGCTTCAGATAAAGAATAGTCCATGTTTGCTTGTCTAGAAAACATTACACAATGTCTCTCAAAATGTGAAGATATCTCACTGTTCCCCTTTTTGGAAGTCAACCACTGCACTGGGGCAGAAGCAACCATGATGGCCACAAGCAGTTGCACCGACACTGGTTACATCAAGACCCTTGTATTTGATGAAGCGGTCATTTACAGCATGATGCTCATTGCAGGTCGGTTTCTAATTTGGAGTTAGTAAATATGCTGAAAGTCTTTCAAATATCTTACCTCTGTGACTTCCTTAGCAACAGCGAGGTGTGCTTTGTAGCGATTCGGCTCAGTCATGAAAAAATCACCATGACTGAGCTTAATATCACAGTGAGCATTTTTGCGCTTCTGATGAACAGCAGTGAAGTTTCCATCCATGACAAAAGTCTGAGTGTATGCCATTCTGAGGTAAGATTACATTAAATACATTCCAATTCATGCGATTTGACTTACTGGTCAGGATCCTCGGTCCAATTTTCTGGCAGATTGACACCAGGCTGAGGACATGCAGCACAGAATGTTGGGATGTCAGTTGCACCATGCATTGCAGCTGCCGATGAGCCGCCAGCACTGGACTGTGATTCTCCCCAGCGGCCTCTCCACTTCAAATGTTTCAACATTCGCCATAGCCAGCTTGCCCTGAGAAGCTCCCTGTATCAATCCTCAAGTACCGAAGTCAGAGATATTGACAACTGTAGTATATCAATTATACCTCCACGGCACTAGGAAATAAGGGTGAAGTCATGCGCCAGAGCTTCTGGTAGTATTGATAGGCTGAAGATTTACATTCCAGATTGGACAATTGTGCATCATCGAGGACTTTAAATGTGAACATGGTCTTGATATTTTTGTAGCTGACCGGGAAAAGCCCCGATTGCAACAAGTGATTTTCCTGCTCTTGATGGGAATTAGGGCAATTACACCACTTGACCCACATACGATGTACACCGGAAACATTGATTACTGTCAATTTGTGACAATCCATTGGCATTGGGAAAGTTGTGGGACCAAGGTCATAAACACTGGTAAACCTTTTCATCTCCTTGACGATGTTGTTAGTTCCATCACCTTCTGTTGCATCATCCAAATCATCTTCATAATTGTTGGCCTCTTGTCCAACCACATCTGGTGCCGATGGGTGAAAGTAACTTGGGCAGGATGCACCATTGTGACTGAGATGTAAAACTAACCCGACTTGGAACAACCAAGCTGGTTCAAAATAGGAACCTGTCCAGTGGTCGATGCGGTGAAATGGGTTAGAAGCATGGTTATCACGGCAGCAGTCAGTACAGAACATGGGATTGAAAAGACAGTCTTGGCATCGCCAGGTAGCAGCATCATCCCCACACAAATTGCATTTCATGCAATCAGGTACTTCATTGGATAGTAGTGCTTCCAAATACATGGCCTTTTTAGGCAACCATTCTTCAATGTAATCTTGAGGTGTCTGAGGGTAATATTAGCATAGTAAATGTGGTAGCCATAATAAGTCACCTTTGAAGAGGGGGGATCAAGATCTGCAATGAAATTTAGAGCGTGATGCTCAATTGGTTCATCGGACATCAGAGATGTTATATTGGTGTTGGATGTGGTCGCTGATCCTGACACTGGTGCACTTATCTTGGCTTCTTATGCCTTGGAGTTGACTGAGGACTTTGCCAAACTGGTACAAGGCGATCCCTGGGTCCCTGCGATGTCTGGGAGCAAACGACAGTCATCTGGGTGATTCTTCCAATGATAGTGCGAGTGTGTCCTCTAGGCATGATGGTTTGTAGAGCGATGTAAAATTATGAACAAGCATCTCCAGGATTATATAGGCACTGTAGGCAGCAAGGAAACATGGCAACATGGCAATGTAAATGACAATGGTACCATGTAGAGGTTACTATGGGACTGTTCTACACAGCATACTAACATGTTACCTAGGTCATACTCACAAAGCTACTGTCGATGTTTCCAATGTAAAATTACACTGGCGGTGTTTGTGATACCCATTGGTCAATAGTTTCTTACTTTTACAGCATGTCATTGCTTTTCGTTATCAGTGACCACCAGCGGCGATTAGTGTACAAGTCTAAGAGCTATGGGAATGATCGGTGCGATGTTGTCTTCTCCGGCGCCCGTCACTCCAATGTACTGTTTTAGCATATATTCTGCACCGGTCATTTGCTTTGCTCTTGACTTGGATGCTTATCGCCACCAGTGACTTTATCACTACTGGTGCCGGTCACTGCAATGTACTGATTTTGCATATATCCTTATCCTCCCACATTCCTACAGCATACAGCATGTCACCATTCCTGCATTTGTTATCCATATTGTAGTGCACAGCAGCTGCAATTAGTATACAAGTCTTTTAAGAGCTATGTGGATGACCAGTGCCACCTTTACCTTTTCTGGTGCCGAGAGATACAGTTCAGAAATAGCTGACTGCCACACAAGCGACAGTTGCTTTCCGGCCAGTGTCAGGATTAATCTATGTCTACTCTCATTGCACATTACTACTGTCTTCGACTAATGATTGTTCTCTTCTGTTACATGCTTGTGTATATCCCTACCGGCACCGGTCACTACAATGTACTGTTTTAGGATATATTCTTTATGATTTGTAATAACAGCAGTAATTCAAGTCCTGTACACTATAGTCATGTGGGCCCATACTGTTTTCCTTTTACTGTCATGGGCCCACCCAATCATTCCATCGAGCATATCATTCATATGGGCCCATTTCCCTGTATTATTTTAGGATGGGCCCATACACATTTTCGTAGCTCATGGGGTTCTACAATAACCGGCGCCAGTCATTCACTTAGCTCTTGACCTTGGATGCTTATCACCACAAGTGACTTTATCACTACCGGCGCCGGTCACTACAATGTTTATCTTTTCCTACATAGATGACTTGTTAAGTGTCAAGGTGCTCCCTAACCTGATTCTGCACATCCTCCCAGTAAGCCAACAATTTCCTGTCCTTCTGAAGTTGGGCATCATTTTCTCAGACCATCTCAGTCATCCTTTTCCATGTCGAATGCAGGTCATCAAAGATCTTCATCATTAATTGTATTTTGGCTAGGTCACCAGCAGCATATGGGACCAGCCGTAGGTCTTGCCAGGTGAACTGGATCTGATGAAACTTAAGATAAATTAAAGGACAACAACATGTTACTCACCTGTGGCCGATGAACCACCAGGAAGTTGTGTGGAGCAAATGGGTATGAGTCGTAGTTCTCCGGATCGTTCTGTTTACTCCACCAAGAATTGATATAGCTATCGACAATACGGGTGGGGTCATCAGCATCAACCTTCAAGTACCTTTGTATCGCTGGAATGTATTCTAGTTCCAGAAAATCTTTGCCCTCAGGATCATTGCGTTCTGAGCACCCCAAAGTCCCATCCTGTACCATCTTTATGGTTTCCATGACGAGCGGGGGAGTGTATGGAGCACTGCCACCCATAGAGGCATAAATTCCGGTGGCCATCAAGAATTCCTTCTAAGTTGGTATTGGTGATCAGATAATTGGCAATCACAATATGTTCACTTACAGTCTCGAAAAATAGGCTAGACACCCACCCCAACCGTGACTCTTCGTAGTCTTCATCGTTATCTACCGCAAGGATCCATGCAGTGATTGCAGCACGGAGATGTGACATTCCATACAACAGCACTTCCTGCCCATGTGCTAGATCATTCCGTGCTGGTAGTAGTCCCATAGTACTCTCTCGAATGCTGAGATCATGAGCTACCTGTTGAGCAGCAATGGCCTGCTCATGGAACTCAGTAGGTTTGACTGTAGGGTGAGGGTTCTCTAGGAAATTGGTGTTCCTCTGATGCTCGACTTCTATTTGATTCAATGTGGTAGCGAATTCGCCAGCAGTAACAGGGTCAGGTTTATATGGCCAGCGAGGCACGGATTCGAGGTTTGTATAGCGGGATATCATAACTTCAATGCAGTTGTAGATACAGAATGTTTGGACGATTAAGTAATCAATGGACAAAATTATCATCGGCGCCGGGAACAAGCACCAATGATAAGTCCGTATGGGCCGATGTCTATAGGAAAACCAGTGGTGGGCCAATACAATCGTTCCCTGTCAAATGGAATCATTGCATGGGCCCATGTATATGTGGTAAGCAGTTCAAACTCTTAACTACACCCTCTGTCAAGTCAGTAAAATTTGTTTATATCTAACCATAATCACATCATTTGTGGAAGGGATGTCACCACTGTTACGCCCTAAGAATGTCTCTTCCTGTCTCTTCAGGAGTTGTTTAAGAAAAAACTTTATTGTCCATGAATAAGTAAATTATCAAAAAAAGAGAAAGGAGAAGGTCCACAATAAGCAGAATACTGTACTAGTCATCGGAGACGATGAGCACAAAGCTGCGATTGTGGGAAAGATTGACTGAACTCATTGCGCGCGGAAAATAATTTTTGTGCAAAAGAACCGTCATATCAAACAGCTGTTCACCTCGCGCGCTCCTTCCATATCCGGCTTTACCCTATTATTACTCATGCGACACATACAACTGGAATCATACGCGTCCAATGCATCAGACATCTAGCGACATGACCTCAACCATACATAGCACCACTTCCGGCTCATGGCCCACCACGGCTGCATCTCGTGCAACCCGCAGCACCAAGCTGCTCTACATCAAACACCGCCTGTCACAAAGAACATGAAGCAGCCAAACAGCCGTCCACCCCTCCTGCGACCGTTAGTTCTGCCGGGTTTTCTAGGGAGAATATTCTTCAACTTACACATGTCTCTGTCGATAACACTATCATGTGGTCATGGAATTCCGACAAGTGTATCGCTAGCGAGCACCAGATGCTTCCTTCAAAGCTTTAATTCGCAGAGACGAGCGGGACGCCAGTACAGGTCGCACAACCTTCCGCACCCTAGCCACCCTAGTACAATCATAAACAAGTTCTACATCACAAACAAATCAACACTCATGACGATCCACGCGAAGAAGAGTATAGTAATAGTACGAACCTTGTTTTTCGATGAGCGCCGCCTGCTTACGCCTTATTTTCACAGGCACACATGGGAGAGCAGCTTTCATCTCTTTGATACCGTTTTTGTCGTAAACGATGCGTTGTGTGGCAGCGGCGGCAAGGTTTATTGAGTGTGATTTCGAGGGCACGGGGTCAGACGTATTTTCCCGGATGAGAGCGGTGCTGCGTGGTAGTATACACATACCAGGCCGTGATGACGTCGACTCGGGGAGATCTCGGTGCACTGGGGATGTCGGGTTGGTTGTTATCTCGGAGACTTGTGTAAGCGTAGAAGCCTGGAGTGGTTCAGGTGTAGTGTTACTCTGTATCTCCGACTCGGAAGAAGGTTGAACTGCCGGTGTAGATGTACAAAGCGGACTACCAGTGGGAGTGCATGGTGAATTGGTTTTGTTTAGGTTGGCCCAACCGGATGGACCGACGGGTATCCGGATCACTGGGTTCGGCGTTACGGTTGGTGTTGGTGCTGGGGAAGTTGTGATTTTGTGGTCTATGGAAGTGGTATCTGGGAACGGGTATAGGATACACAGCACCTTACCCTGAGATCTGGAGATGGCTTGCTTTCGCCACAATTTGGGAGGAAAAGACCTCATTGCACCTGCATCAATTTCATCGTCGTCGTAAACAATATGGTTTTCTGCAGGCTGCTGTGGTGGAGAAGGGGGGACATGAACACCAAAAGTGGATCCTGTATAGATGAGTTGTCGTCACACCAGCTTTGAAAGGTCGAGCCATGTACCTGTTATCTGTATTACGTGATAACGAGGGAGAGACGCCGGATCTGTTTCGAAACTTTCGGGGTTGGATTGCACTATGGGGCCCGAGTGCGCATGAGAGGTCTGAGGCGACTGGGGATATTTCTCCGCTGCTTTGCCATTAGGACCGCTGGAATCGAAAGTGTTTGTTACTTCCTCGAGGAATGAATTCGAGAATGTTGGAAGTGAACTGGAGGTGGAAAGAGACATGAATATGGACATGGGAGCAGGCACGATAGCGGGAGCCTGGTCCATTGGTATAACAGGTTCTAAGAGATCCCGGAGATGGGGGAAAATGTTTAGAACATAGAGAATTTCCGATCAACCATTCATATATGATGGGGACAATGGTGTTGATGTTGGGTGGCGAAAGGTCCTAGCGCTGGTTTATATTTAATCTTGTATAGTCGTGATGCGGCTAGTATGGCCACCAAGACTTGACGACGAAGTTAATGAAGGCTCCGACATCATTAGAAAGAGCCTTGAGAAGCAGGAACATCGATCCTCCACCATCGTACGACGTTGTGTCACGACGCGACGCGACCAAATGTGCCACGTGATAGTGTAGATTGAGATCGATCATCTAGCGTGAAGATACTTAGTCGTTCTACCCGAGGTCGGTTTTCATTACATGCAGGTGTGTCCCTCGTTAATGCGATGTCAATTCTATCCGAACCCAAGCCACAAGGTTGAGGCAATAGAATCCTGAGGACTGCATTGCAGACAGTCTCTGGATAAATTGCCTGGCGGCATGTAGAGAATGAATCACGTACACTGGCAGGAATGAGTGGGCCCACCTGCAATTCTGTGAACGTTAGCAACACACTCCGAAAACATGCTTCGGCAACCCGACATGCTTGCAGCCATGTTGTACATATAGTACCGTCAACGAAAAGGGTCCTTCATCTGCGTGTTGTGTGGATGTTCCAGTTAGTCCGACTAGTCGGCGGCCAATAGTTGCTGGGTCTAATGATGTGCAAGGAAGTAAGTTCTGCTCCTAATCTGCCCGTTAGTTCCACTCGGTTATCATCTTATATCATGGACTTTTAAATTTTTGACATTTGCAGACCTAGGTTCTAGAATTGTTCGTGAAGCCAAATTGTGAAGTGTTACTAGCCTACGGCGACTCGCATCTTTTGAGCTGAAATGATTTCGCAGATTTCATCTGAGCTAGCAATGCGTTGTCGACGATCACTGATGAAGAAGTAGATTGGCTGGTGACCATGGCAAGAATCAGAAAGATACCCTCAGTTTTCCATAACGCCAAGGCTAAAGTGTTTCACACAAGTTTCACACCCTTTATAAGCACGTGTCTGTTTAGCCGCCCATAGGAGCTTATAAGACGGCTTGCTGGCTCAAGCACTTATAGGTCATGATGCATGATGCATGATGTGTCAGGAATGGTGAGATAAATATAACCAACCTCCTGCATACATGATGTAAAGCAACAAAAGGCAGCCGATTCGCGTACTCCACGCGCGATAGCAGGTATCCAACTATATGGAGACCAGGCTGTGGATGGTTGATAACGGCAAGCAGAGTTTTATGCCAAAGCAACGCGACAACGATGAGCAGTGTGCTCCACGCTGCTCCACGACTCCTGTACTGCATTCGGTTGGTTTCCTTGGCATTGCGAGGGTGGTTGTCAAGAGGATCATCGCAGGCTCGGGAATATGATTGAGCTACGAGCTGCTACGAGAACAGCATGCATGTATGCTTCCGGTATGTATGTTAGAAAATGCTGGAAGCTTTCGACTACCGATCTAAATTGGGATATTATTATAATCCGAGATCATGGTCACGCGATGATGTCACCAGATGTCACTATGTAGTGGTGCCACTTACCTAAGTATAAAAAGCGGTTGCCAAACATTTGAAATGGACAAATACCCTTTCCACTCTTACGCCTTGCTACATTAACGATACCTACGCTCTGCAACTACAAAAAATATCACAATCATGGGAATGGATACTGTTGTTAGAAGGGGTCACCCCAGTATGTACAGGTCTTTCTCTTTCTAGTGTTAGATTGTAACTTTTCATCAGTTGCCTTTTCAATTCTCCTCCTTTTTAGCATCATCGAGGTTCGTTTCGTTGTTCATTCCCCTTGCATTACTTACGCTTTCGCAGATCGCAATCTCCTCGTGGCTAGTCTCGCGGTACAACTCCCATCACAATTACCGGAACTTTACAAATCGTGACCGTGTGCGCTACACTCTATTCGCATCAACCTGGACAGTCGTTGGGAGCATATTTTACCTCATCCTATTTCTTCACTCTCCGGATGGCTCTATATTGACAAGCGTTGCGTCGCATCTTGTCTTGTGAGTATCGCTCAGTTGAGGTTATATGTTACCCCGCTGAACAAAATTTGGGCGGCAGTTTGTCCTTGACATGGATCATATGGACAGCGGCGGCCATCTCTATTACCACGATGTTGAGCGGTGGCCTTAACTGCTCGTATGTGATCGTTTCACTACTCGAACCGCATTTTGCTCACACCTCCTATACAGCACACAGAAAACTTTCGTATACTGTGGACAACTAAATGCACTGGAAGGATTCGCTTGGATGATCTGGTATGTCCGCTGCTTCTCTTTCATCCCTTCGGAGATACTCAATGTATTTTACGCTAACGCAGGATCATTGTAACCGTTGTGCTGATCATCGTGCTCATCCGCGGCATTTCCGCAGCACGGCGCGGGGACGGATACCGAGGACAACTCGTTACGGCATAGAAACTTAGTTCTGTTCACTCATGTATGTTTAGCCTTTATGGTTTCCCTTCACACGACTTAGATTCCACGTCTGTTCTTACATTCCCCAACTTTGTAATATTACCATTCATACCTCTGTACTATACTGCCATCTTGCAATATTTTATGTATGCGTCTCTGCGAATGTTAAAATAATTGATATGTTCCCCTGCTTGGCGATGGTCTGGGTCTGCAACAAGGCTATGCATGTCATGATTCCCACGTCCCTATCGCCTCATACTGCGGCGTTAAGGAAGAAAATGTCTTATCGTGACGCTCAGACTCTACATAGCACAACGCCCACAAGCAAACTTTCTGCAATTTGAAGTTGGCCTCTGTAAATCTACTTTTTGTCACGATGCCATGACCTTGCGCTTTTTATTTATCTCTCCCCAAATGGCTGGTCCGTCGTCCACCGACGGAGATGAAGAAGAAAGACAATCAAAATCCCAGCATCAAATGAAAGGCGTGTCCTATAGGAGATGAAGCTGACGAGATCTGCACCCGTGACCACGACCCGTCGGTAGAAGGGTCGGCTGGTTAGCGCTCGTCTATTAGCCTTGTCTGTTGACGTGTTATCTCAAGAGGTTAGTCCACATCGCTACCACGCGCTTTTCACCATCCTGACACGATAATCAAAATAGACTATCGGATATTATATATCTTCTTCCCATCGATATACGCGATCCTCCTCCGCGTCTGCTCCACAAATCCTTGATATCCACACCCCTACTGGCAGTGGCAGAGCTCCTAAAGTGTCCACCTTTCTTAACCTGCGAAGGAACTGTAAATCATGCACATGTACGCAACGTTTTGTTGGTTTCATTTTACTACGCGTTTCGGCTATGACATTGGGAAGTGCGCTAAGATTTGGTAGGTTTGGCGTTTTTGAATCTTTGATCGTTGGAACGTGGCATTAATCTCGTATAGCTCTTAAGTTAGCCTCGTAGCAATCAACCTAGTTTGATAAGACGAATAAAGCCATATCATTTAGCCCGGGTGTCGTATGTCATGTTTATGTTCATGGATTCTCTTCGTTTTGACTTGGACGAAATCAGGGCCCGGGGGCGTTAAATACTGCTTAAGCGGCATGGTCCAACATCGAGCAAGAGATGGTCGATTATATGGGAGACATCGAAGCGTACCGCGAAAACAAACAACAGCTCGTACTATCCTATGAGTCATTGTACTAAACCGCACCCTTCCAAACCTGTACCATATAGCATCATAGCCGTTCTGTTTGACAACCCGCCAAAACAGTACTATTAGGCTATTAGTGTGAATTCTGATATTACACAGGTATGTAAAATCGCTGCAGTCCCTTCTCTGCATCTTTTACACCTTTTGAAGTCTTACCTAGTTCTTTAAGCACTGGCGAATATAAGAAATAAAATTTATGTCTAATCTGATGCAATGTCGTCTTTCTATGTACTCAGTATGTTGATATCGAACCAGTCGATCCCGTATCCTTTCGGGCCAATCCAGTCCACTCCATAAACAACATTTTGAAGAACCTCCTCGTCTCGATGATCGGCAGTAGTCCACACAAAAAGAAGGCCGCGAACACCCAGACAAATGAAATCACCACCCATCCCGTGAAGAATTGTCGAGAGAACACGTAGTGACTCAAGAACATCGGGATAGGAATGAGGAAGTCCATGATGAATGACAGCACAGCAGACACAATAACGGCCATCATGAAAGTTCTCTGCAACTTCTGCGGATCGTCCATTAGCGCTGTGTCCTCGAGCATTTCTTTCTCTTCGTCGCGAATAATGTCTCTCTCTTTTTCGCGGACAATGTCTTTCTCTTTGTCGCTGACATATTGATTCTCTTCAGAGATGGGGTCTGTAGCGCTGATCAGCTCGGGCGCGTTGATGGCACGCGTAATATCCCAGTTGAAATCATCCGGTTTGATGCACGATACTGTAACCGTCAAAATCAATCCAGTCAGGACACTGGCCAAATTTCCCGACAGAGTCGGATATGAGCCCGCGGTGGTGATGATGTTGATAGAGCCATAGTATACCTTGGCCTCGACGAGCCAGGCAGTGAGGCCCGCGAGCGATCCGCCAATGGCCCCAGCGACCGCTCCATATTTCGTCTGGCCTTTCCATGTCACAGTTAATGCGGCAGGAAAGACCGCGCCTCCGATCAGAAGACCCATAGTCAAAAACAGCCAGCCGAGGTTGATACCGATAGCATTCCAGAGACATGCGAAAGCGGCCATGACGAAGCCGAACACACAGATCATCACATGGGAGACGAATATCAGCTGTTGCGGCGTGGCAGACGGCTTGAAGTACATTTTGTAGATATCAAATGTCAGAATCGATGAGACAGCAATGAGCTCTGCCGAAGATGACGATGTCACAGCCATGAAGAGTGTGATCAGCAACGCAACAGCACCACCTTTACCAGCCAGTGCTGCCGCAGCGAATGGCCCCGACAACCCCGATTGAACCTGCGAAGAGGTCATCTGGTTTGGAAACGTCGGGTATATGGGATTGCTCGTCAGCGCCACGGCCGCCAGACCGAGGGTAGTCGCAAACCCGAAGGGGATGGCAAACCACGCGATTCCACCCATGATGTATGCTCGGACGGCAGTCGTGGGTCGACTTGCAATGGCTCTCTGCCAGTAACCCTGGTCAAGGAACACGGTTCCCAACCCGGAACACAGCTGAATTACGCCAAAGATCAGGGCGTAGTTGGATTTCAGGGTTAGGTACGATCCGTCCTGGTTGCCTGCGACGGGACGCTCGATAGCGGCTGCTACGAGTAGGTCGTACATCTTTGACGGCGAGCCTATGAGTTCATTTGTTGCGTAGACCTGGAACATGAAGTACAGAATGATGATCATCAGGATGATCGTATGCGAATAGTCACCTGTCATGGGTTAGCGATGAGGTAAAATATTTTAAAGAGTCCCATACAGAGAAACGTCGCCCGAAGTCCACCCAGTACCACATACACACAAACACCCACTGGAATCAGGAAGATAGCGGCGTACACGTTCATGCCTGTGAGCGCTGTGACCACGGCACTGCCGCCAAGAAGCAGTTGACTCGCGACGAGTATGTTGGTCAATAACGCGAAGAACACGAAGACGAGGTGCGTGGCCTTGCCATAGCGATGGTAGACGATTTCTAGAAATGTATGACAATACGGTGCATTCTGTTTCACTTTGCAGGCCAGCGCGGAAAACATGAAAATTTGGACGGTTGCCCCGGCAGCGTCTATCCCCATCGTCGATTAGTACTTATCCATCTTGATTGAGGAAAAATATGTGTTACTCACACTGCGAAGAATCGTCAGCTAAACTTCGCCCCCACGTGTATTCAAAGAACATACCCAGAAGGGGCCCGAAATCCCATACTCATAGGCTACTGTGCAGCTCTGCAGCAATGTCGCGGCCCAGGTCCATGCCGAAACAACACCACTGGCGATCAAGCCGGGTTTGATACTGCGACTGGCTGTGTTGAATTCCTCGCTTGCTTTGGTAGAGTACTGTGTATACCTATTCTAGACTGTCCGTCAGCCATGAACCTTCAACCTGGTCGTCTGACTCCTTTACCTGGACGTAAGAAACAAGCGCCATGACCAGCGCAAAAAAAAATCCGATTCCTACAACGACGCCATAGCCGACACCTACGGGGAGGATGGGAGCGACGGTTTTTGAACTCATGTTGGCAATCTGAGTGAGCCAGACGCGGGGCTATATTTTGAGGATATATCCCTTTTCGTGGGCTAACGCGGCGTCGCGAAGATTATATGGAGCGCTTGGGTGAAGATTATAACGTCACGGCTTTTGGCAAGGCTCTGTGCAATACGAACTTTTGCAAGCCGATATATAAGAAGATTTTTAATCTTATCTGTCAAAAACTTGAACGGATTCCAACGGAGCAAAATGGAGCCGCTCACTATGATCTGGGGAGATGTAATATCCAAACCTCCCACACGGTCACAACACTTATCGAGCCAATGATAAAAGACTCCTGGCGCGTATCAAACGACTGGTCACTGAACTGCTTGGAAGATTCCATAGTGCATCCGCATCGAGTTTCAACTCGCACCTGTAGTCGCCCCTCGCTAGGCTAGGATGCAACTTGCTGTGGTGACCAATTACGAAAGGAACTGGATGTGCCAAGAAGCTTACAGCCGATATCTGAACGATATAAGAGGTCCTCACGAGGTAGATTTAGTTGTTCAATGTTTGGCAATCAAGTGTGGTCACATGTCGACAAGCAAAGGCACAATCAAGCTCGCCGTTGGCTTTGATGACCAGCTCAACCATTGTATATCCAAGTAAAGTCATGGTGAGCTGGAATACAAGCTACCATGCCTTTTTTATGATCCCTGAGGTCATGTAGCGAACATTGGCAGACTCATGTTTGGCGAAAATTGGCCCCCTGACATTTCGCTATCAGCACCGCCGCGCCGCTTTCGTCCCCTTGCCGACTATCAGAGCCCTCACCGCCTGCCAGCGTTATCCGGCCCCAATGGACCCGGCTTATCGCGCCATATGGCGACATCACTGATTGGTCGATTATGGATTGAAGGGAAAACTCAGCGAAAATGTTGCTCAACAGCCTTGCGATTGCAACAGCCGTTATATACGCTACTCCTTTCCTCTGAAATGCACCATGAGAGCCTCTTCCACAATGTTTTGATAGTTTAGGCCACAACCGACGAACAGCCGTTACAACGATGCCCGCAGTTACAGATGACGAGAGATCGAGGAACACGAATATCGAATTGTTGAGCTACTGATAAGCTATATATCGTGATAAGAAACTCTTCCTATCATCGGCCGCCAGGTAACGCATCCGCTAAGTTGAGACTTGGCGCGAACCGACTTTGCAAAAATACCGTGACCGCTTTACTTGTCGAAGAAGGAAGCAGACTTTGTTCTAACTTATGCCGACATGTGGTACAACAGACCACACGCATTGATACGTTCGCTTAATGCTTCCCATTTTCCAAACACACTACGAAGGAACACACGACTATGTTGGGAATTACCGTTGGGGCTTCATGCCGCTTCCGGGGGCCTTACGAGAGGAGTTTAGAGAGATCAAGATGATAGGCGATATAACCGCCTGTCGTTACAGTGGAAAACTGCCAGTGGGTCATCGCAGAAATGATCTGATATCGTCCTTTCGACTGGTCAAAGGAGAGCAGTAAGTACGTACTTTCAAAGGTCGAGTATTAATAGTGATCCCTTTCACTTATTGAATGGTTCTGAGATGGATTGGAAAAGAGTTCAAAGCCGACACTCACATACACCCTAGGGCCTAAGATCCCTGGTTTCGTAGGACTAACAGCCTCCAACAGCTATATTTTTTGTATGTGCCTGCGAGAGGTGCACAGACAAACTCACGGGAACTGGTGAAGAAACGGAAGGTCAAGTGTGGTCTGTGTGGATGATGCGAAAGTATACGACTCGACGAGACTGCAGCCTAAAGAAATAAAACGGAAGCACTGGAGATCAGCTTGTGCAAGAGGTGGCAGATCGGCCGATCACGGACATGGTTGATACAAAGAAACCCTGAGTCTTGGAACCCTGACCTCCCGACGCGCTACTTTCTCGACGACGCGTTCTCCTTGACTCCAGGCGCGACTACATCGACATAACACCATCATGGCCACTTGATACTGTAGATAATGTATCAGCCCCCTCTCGTTCAGTTGTTCATAGTCTATTATCTTCTCACAATACCCTACCACTCGAGAAAGTCGACACTTCAAGCGGACACCGACTTGTCCTCTGTAAATTATGCCACCAATACATCAATCATGGGAAGGACAATCATACAACCAGTGCCCTCCGTCAACACGAGTGAAATCAGAAATGTAGATTAGGGCTTGGTGCATTGCACCATATTTCATTTGACTTATTGTTAATCTATCTATCATGAAACCAGACCGAGTTCTCAATGAGATCGACAGTAATGCTTCAGTTCCACCTCCGATTACAACCACTGCACCTCTGCCCATGCAATGTCAAGGCGCAGCGTTCCGATGGGAGTTAGGCTCACCATATATGACCTATCCCTTTTCGATGCACGATCCAGCGTTGCGCATCACTCCAGGCTACAATCTTATCTGGATCGAGTCTCAGCACTCCATAGTTCACGTTTGGTCGATTCTTTGCTCTGGAATTTCACCTACCACGTCTGGCCAATGCCTTGCATGCCAGAGCATGAGGCCACTTGTCACAGCTATCGAGGATCATGCGCGAAAACCTGTAACAAGGCTCGATCATACGACTATGAGCAGCATCCAACACAACGAGAAGTTGAAAGAGGTGCAACAAGAACTACAGGATGTAACTCTTCAGGTGTGTAACCCCACGTCTGTATTAGTGTAATGTCTGATCATCTTGTAGCAGCTTAATGACTCCAAATCACTCTCTCGCCTCTGTGTTCACCAAGAAACTTGGAAAAACCTCCTTGATTTACTCGGCACTCATGACATACCCGGCCTGCATCGCATTTTCAAGAATGCAAAGCGGCGTAATTGGAGCACAGAGCAACTGTACGAGAAGATGAGGATGGCACTTGCTGGAGACTACCATCCTCAGAGCTACTCTGATCTCGAGATCGAGCTTGCGACTGTTATCTATGAGCTCGGTGGTGGTGCAGCTCTCCATGCACTTCACAATTCGCCGTTCGCCTTTCCCTCTCGCAAGACCATTTTCGAGCACCGCAGAGAGTTCCGCTTGTGTATTACAGTTGGAGCTGTCAAAATGACGGATATTCTTGCAAACATCGAGACCATGTTTGCGAACGTCAAGCCAGATCACAGAACCATTGGGATAACCCTTTCCATGGATGAGGTCACGAGCGACGCTCGGTTGTGCTATCTCACTATGACCGATGAGATTGCGGGGCTTTGTGAACATGCCACAGCAGAGCTACTGCTATCTGTAAAGATGGGAACTGATCTCACCGTGGTGCGCGCGGTATGTCAGGCGGTGCGCAAGGGTAAAATACATATTGGGCAGGAAGTTTTCATAGCTGCTTTTTCCCATAATGATGAGGAAGGCTACGGTGCTAGGCCTGTACTGCTGATCCCAACATGCAAACGGGGCTCATTCAAGGACTCTGTACTCATCATCGAGATGCTTTGACAGGCATGGAGGATTTCACTGTGTGGAGAGGCACTCCACGGTCCAATTTGGTCGATAGCTTCGGATGGTGATCCCAAACGACGTCCTGCATTATACGTTCACTGCATGACTCGTGAGCTCACGCCAGGAGATCCTCTCTTTCACCACCTTGGTAATCTTCCCGGAATGAACTTATGGACCGGTTCTGGTGGTGAAACACAGGATTTGGATTATAAACACGACTTCAAATGTATGTCTCGAGTCAACGTAGTCTCTTTTTATTAGATTGGTCTGACTTCATTACAGGCATATGCAAGCTGCTCTGTGCACACGAGGGTATCCTGATTGGTGATGTTGTCATCAACAAAAGTCTCCTTGCATTGTGGTTCGAGCATCTGGTTGATGTAGATTGGTCTGAGAATCCGATATATACACTGCTTAATTCTAACACTGCAATCTCTGAACAGATACATGCTCTCCTCAGCCCGAAAGATGTGCAGGATGTACCGAGGGCTATTAAGCTACTCAGTATCACTGCTGATCTCCGCAACCTCGACAACTCAGACTTCGACCCATCTGAACAAAAAACACACCACGCACTTTCTCTTCTCGGAGAAATGCTTGACGCTCTCATAGAGCCTTTCATAGATCCTACTTTCACCATCTCACAACAGATCATGAGCCTAGTCAAGTTCACCCACCTCGCTTGCGCCCTATTCTTGGAGCATGAGAGTGATTTCATGCCTCAGCACCTCTACGGTGACTTGCAGTGCATGGTCCGCACTGCTGTTTTTCGAGTTGCGCACACAAAGCTTCTCGATCCCCAACACAAGGTTTTTTTATGCCTTCTTGGTGATGATGTCCTTGAAGTTTTGTTCAGTTGGGTGCAAATGATTGGTGGCCACTCCCCCAATGTCGACGTTGCTGAGCTCTGTAACCGGTTGGCATCTGCGATACGCCTTGATTCAATCTTCGAAGATTTTCCAAGTTGGGAACACCGGCCAGATCGTTTGAAGCTGCAACGTAGCCGTGACAAGGACCATCTCTCTGGTCGGCACTGGAAGGGCGAGTTGTGAGCATTCACATGTGATCTCCAAACATGTTGGGCTGAAGGTGTTCGTCAGGCCAAGACTGTTCTTACAAAGCTCGGGTACACCATTGACTTTTCCGAGCACTTTCGGCACTGGAAAACGAGTGGTATTGACCTGATGAGACCGAAGGGGGGGAAGTATCCCAGGATTTCAGCAGAGGTCGATCGGTCACTGGGAGAAGCTGAGGAGAGGCAAGGTGACATTGAAACGGAGTTGGACTACTAGTATACGTTCCAGTCCTTTGATGGGAAGGCTGAGCTTGAGGCTGAGCTGGAGAGGGCCCGTTCTGAGACAACAGATCAGCCACCTTCTACTTGGATGGAGCTGGATGGTGGAAAGCCCGGTCATAAGAAGACAATTCTACGTCTTTTCATGGACCCGTCATTGGATGTTGATTACAACAAAAGCCACGACCGTCTCCTTCACGTTCGCTACTTTTCAATTGGTGGGGATAGCTGGGACCGTTCCAAGCCTAGTAATGTGTTGTCTGGTCATACATCACCGTCGAGTAGTAGTACTTTTGGTCTAGGATCGCTCTACGCAACTCTGGTCTGCATTGATCAGAAACAAGTTTGTGTCGCAGTACTTCAGTGCACGTCATTGAAGTCTGCGTCGCAATGTATAGATCATGCACCAGCTGATGAGATCGCCCTTCCTGACTCAAAGTATGATGTTTCTGGACAAATTCTTTCCCTCATTCCAGTCAGCCTCCGAGTCGATTCTCTGCAAGGGGTTCCAACCTCCGAGTCCTCATGGATTTGGAACTCCAACTATGTCGCGCTCAACACCACCAAGTCTCGTACCACTCAGCCGACATCAATCACTTGACTTTATCACCTCAGCATTCCTGTTAATGGTCGTCTTGTCTATCCATTACCCCCCACAAAGTATATGTCAACTCTGACTGATACATTACACCTGGCACCCGGTCTAATGCCAAATATGATGGAAAAGACATGGGTGATAATGGAAACAGACTTGTGGGATATCGAGTCTCTTCTTCATCAATGGGCTCGTGACAACGAAGATGCGCTATCAAAAATACCACTCTTTGGCTCAGTTCGTGATGGATTATTCCTGTACAGAGCAGTGATAAGTATGCTATTTTTTTTTTACAAACTTCTCGTTATATATTTATACTGACAATGTTCAATAGATGCAACAACAACTATAGATCATTCTACAACAGCCATCGCAGCCCCTTCCACCAGAAATGCCCCCAAGCCGTGCAACATCTGTCATCGTCAAGTCTTGGGACCTGACCGCCAAAACCACATGGGTAGACATATTCTTTATAAACTAAGAGGTGTGATAGAGACCAGCGAGAACCTCGGAACAGTGTGTTACCAATCATCTTCTAATTTGCATTCAACTAATTAAGCTTCCATTCAGGTCTCGATGCAGTATCCCTGTGGATTTTGCGACCAATCAAGTATCAATGGAGCATGCCAACTATGCATTGTTAGTGGGAAAGCCATTTTGAGTTGTGCTCACTCATATGATTTCAGGATCAGTTCAGCATTGAAGATACCGAAGCAGAAACCTTGTACCAATGTCCCCATTACTGCAAGTTCTGCCATGATGTGCACTGGAAGTACAATATGCGGCATCACTTGCAAGAGTGGCATCCCTCTTGGGATGTAGAAAGTGAATCCTAGTATAAACAACTCAGTCTCTGGATAAGTGACTGTATTAATCTGTACTATACCTAGTATAAACAACTGTTGTAGTAGAGTAAGTATGCGTCAATAAATATGTATAGTAAATATAGCTCACCTCAGTCTCTGGATAAGTGACTGAGGTGATAAAGTAAACTACTGAAGATATATATACGTGTAATGCGTAACAAAAGGATGTGTGTCAAAGGAAAAGAGACAAGGGGAAACTTAAACACGAACCAACCACGCGGATCAAAGGGAATGCTAAAAATAGCACACACATCAAATGCATCAAAAGCATTATGGACTCACGGTGCGATTCCAACACTCCTCCTCACCGTGAATACACTCCTCCTCGCATGGAATCCCACTAATGAAGGCCAAGAGATGCACAAAGGATGGCGAAATGTTTAGGTTCCAGGGCTTTAGTAAACATGTCGGCTACATTGTCACGGGTGTGGATGTAAGTGATAGCTAGATCGCCCGACTGTACATGCTCGCGTAGGAAATGATATTTGATGTCGATGTGCTTAACGCATGAATGAAGTAATGGGTCCTCGGATAATGTCTTCGTAGCGTTGTTGTCGCAGAGGATGGTAGTAGGTGAGTTTTGATGAAAATCAATAGCGTGTAGTAGCATACACAACCAGATGCATTCCTTTGCGGTCTCAAACACCGCTATGTATTCTGCTTCACAGGTGGAAGCTGCCACTACCTTCTGTTTACATGCTGCCCAAGACACTGCGCCTGAGCCAAGAGAGCACATGTATCCCCCAACGCTGCGATGAGTGTCATGGCAATTAGCCCAGTTGGAGTCACTATAGGCGTGCAGGAGAATGGGGTTCTGTCCGCCCAGATAAAGCTTGAAGTCCCTAGTTCCCTTTAGATAACGTACTAGCCGTATAGCAGCACTCCAGTGTTCTAAGGAGTACGAATCAAGGTATTGAGAGAGCTGTTGTACTGCATATGAAATGTCGGGACGCGTAGATATTGCCAAGTACAATAAGCATCCGACAAGAGAGCAGTAGGGAAGCTTGGCCAGGGCATTCCTGGCATCCTGGGACATACATTGCAGATTGGAGCGCCGTAGTTTCGAACCAGGGTCCAATGGGGCAGAAATGGGGTGTGCTTCTTTCTGACCAAACTGTTCCACTATTTTGTCAATAAGAGTGGTCTGTGAAAGTGCAACAGTACACATGTCTTGGTCCCATGAGACAGCAATACCCATAATAAAACGTGCCATCCCCAATTCTGAGATAGTCCATACTTTGCGCATCTGGTTCTTGAAGCGCTTGTTTTCGTCCTTGGAGTCAGCGATGGTTAGATAGTCGTCGACATGGACAGCAGCGATAATTGTACCAGTGTCAGTTTTACAGTAATAGATACAGGACTCGCACGAGAGGTGGGTGAATCCCCAATTTAGCATCTGTGCATTAAGGGTCTGATTCCAAATGTGCCCACTCTGTTTCATACCATATAAGCCATGCTGTAGTTGCCAAACCCAGTCCTCCTTGCCCTGCTCCTCGAAACCAGCAGGCTGCTGCATATATTGAATTTCATCATCCAGAAGTAAGCCGTAAAGAAAGGCCATCTTTATGTCGACCTGTTGTGCATCCCAGCTAAGTGAGGCGGCTATGTGTAAGAGAATCCGCCATGATTCCATGTGTGCAGTCGGTGAGGTAGTTTTGGTGTAGTCCCTGCCATAACTTTGTTCATTTCCTCTGAAGACTAGGCGTACCTTCCATCTAATAGGGGTACCCGCCTCATTGCGCTTAATGTGGAAAATCGGTCTCCCACGCCTAATACATTTCCCTAGTGGAACCTCTGACCTAGGTATTAGTTTGTATACCCCCATTTCTTTCAATGAGTTCAATTCCTCCAGATATCCACACTCCCATCGCGTTGCATCAACAGATCTTCTGGCTTCATCCCATGTTTTTGGCTCATCCTCAAATTGAAGTGACTCTGGATCAAAATCTACCATTTCCGAGATCAGGGCCTGAAATTGATGCGCTTGATTGCCCAAATCAAGATTATGAAATGATTGTTGGAGTTCTTCCATGACATCACGATCATGATCAGAGGATTGATCCATAATGTGATCTGATCGTGCAGCCACAATAGCAGCCCGACGCTCCCGCCACACCTCCTTTACATGTGCAGCGCTCTCCAATGATTCTTGCACTGCAGCCACTGTTCTAGTAATAGCAGGGCCACCATTGGGGTTTTTGTCTGTGGGTATTAGAACACGGGTAGATTGACGAATAGGCTGGGCGACGGGTGGCGGTGGCGGTGTCATGAAACTATTAGAGGGCGCATCAGGGAGAGTGAATTCATGAGAAGACTCAACATCATCGTCTTGCTGTAAAATAGGACCAAGGAATGTGGGTAGACTACCACTGGACCCAATATTATCGTCCTCTCCTAATTCATCAATTGAAGGTGGTGAATAGCCTTCATGGCTCTCAAGAAAGCGGACATGATATGAAATATGAACCTTACGCGTTGCGCAGTTATAACAGCGATATGCTTTTGATTTTGGCTTGTAGCCTATCAAGACGCATTTGATGGATCGTTCAAGTATCTTGGGATTATCCTTTCCTGGGATAAGCACAAAAGCCCTGCAACCTATCTCCTGAAGATAAGAATAATCAGGTTTTCTCTTGTACCATAATTCCCAAGGCGTTAGGCTTGCTAGTGAATGGGTCGTAGTCTTGGTGTGCAAGTGGGCAGCTGTGAGGTAGAACTCGTCCCACAAATAAGCTGGCAGACCAGCATATATTCACATAGTGTGCGCTTTAGCCATAAGCGTCCTATGCATTTGCTCAACACGGCCTATGTGAGCCGAGGTGTGAGGTGCCGTGAAACGCTGATCAATACCATGAGTCTTCAACCACTCCTTCATTTTGTGCGATTTAAGTTCACCATTATCAGTGATATAGGTCCCGACTTTGAGGCCAGTTTCGTTCTCCCGGGCAAGTTCCCAAGCTTTAAGTTCCATGAAAGCATCATCTTTATTTTGCAATGGTATAGACCATGGGAATGAGGTGTAGTCGTCTACTATATCCATGATATAACGGTTCCCCGCATGCGACGTTAGTGAATGTGGTCCAGATAGATCCACCCACACCTTTTCCAGCTTCCTTGTTGCCTTATGGCCTGGTCCCTCCTGACGTTTCTTGGGGACTGGAGACTTGGTCTGCTTGCCAAGGACACAGGAATCACATTTAGGTAATTTTTGCAATGAAGCGAGCAGCGCACCAGTGAAAGTGCCCTTCTTGGCCATATCCCAGAGTGCCTGGTCATTTGTGTGACCCAGACGACGATGCCATGTCTCGAGAGTAGGGGTATTGTGAACCGTTAGCGCGTGATCGGCCTGGGCCAATGCAATGTTGAGCATGTAAAGTTTTCTAGATATGTGCAATCCACGAGCTATGAAGGCCCCGGAGGATTTATCAGTGAACCAGCATGTGTTACTGTCAAAATGTGCAACAGCGTTAGAGTCATCGGCCAGTGTGCCCACTGAGATCAGCCGAACTGCTGATTTTGGGATGTAGAGGGCATTACGTAAAATAATTGATGTGCCCCGGGCTATTCTTAGCTGTATATCACCAACACCGACAGCATCAATAGATGAACCACCGACACCTCTGACAGAGCGAGGTGAAATGGGTCATAAGGTGAGGAAGTCAGACTTGTCAGGGGATATATGTACTGTAGCCCCAGAGTCAATAATAAAGGGGAGAGCGTCTAAGGTGATGCGTGAGTGACAAGTCTGTGAAAGGGGTTCCACGGTGAGTGCATTGTCAGGGATGGGTGATGTATGGTGTTTCCAGTCCACTGTAGTGGTGAGCTCCTCCTCCACAGCAACCCATCCTTCATATTCCAGCGCATCCAAAGGGTCTAAAGGCAGCGGGTCGTGAGCAAGCCCAGCAAATTCCGGTGCAGGTGGGGTAGGAATATCGGGGTCGACCATGACAGTGAAGGCATGACCATTAATGTCCTTCATGGTAATAGGAACCTTTGTAGTGCCAGCTGGTAAGGATTTCTTCTCACAGGTGGCCCTGCGAGCAGTGATCGACTCCTCGAGTGATTTCCCAGCCATACCACCGCCAGGTTTAATGCAATATTGTTTCGTGTGGCCAAGTTTCCCACAGTTAGCGTTGGTGCAGATTGGTGCATTAGGGAGCTTGGAAGATTTGGACTGTGCGGTAAAAGCGGCATGGTTTTTGGAACCACCATGCTGATCATTCTCAAGTAGTGATTGTTCGTTCTCCAGAAATAATTTGATATCCTTCGAGCCATATGGAGCTGAGAGGGAAGAAGCAGCAATATCCCGTGAAATAATGGAGCGAGCATGTGGAAAATTATCACTAAGGGAATTAAGGAGAGTGATGCAACAAAGAAGATCGGCCTGTATATCACCCATGGCAAAAGCGTGTTCAATTAACGCGCAAATCTTTTCTGCCATCTCGGGGAGTGGTGTGTCCTTTGTACACTGGATGGAAAGCGCTTGTTGTAAGAGCTGGACCTGCTGAATGGGGCCTTCCTTCTGGTGACGGTCCTGGAGAATTTTCCAGTTCGCATCAGGGCCTACTTTAATGTCCAGGAATTTACGCTCAGACGGAGAGACACTGGATGCGATAAACGCATACACGAGGCGGGAATTTGCCTTCCAGTTGGCAAGCACTCGGAGTTTGGTAGAAGTGGGCTCAGGTATTCCACCCATAACATACTCATAAAGGCTGTTTAATGATAAAGCAATAATAATCTCCTCGCACCATTCTTTGTAATTTGATTTAAGTTTGTCGAGCTTCTCCCTGGTATATTGCACAGAAAGTTTGATAGGGGAAACGGACGGGGGATCAACAGTATCGGTACCCATGATAGAAAACCGAGGTCAGTGGACGACGAGTGTGCAAAGGGAGATGAGAGAGACGCAATGGTAGAGCAGCCGGGTCTGTGAAAGACAAAGGAATTGATCCGAGATCAAAAAACGATCAGGGAAACGGATCAGAAGGTATGATGAAGCAGAACATCGAGTGGCTAGGATACTTTCTCCCATTGTTCAAAGACGACGAGAATGGCCCATAACCTGTAGAAAGTGAATCCTAGTATAAACAACTGTTGTAGTAGAGTAAGTATGCGTCAATAAATATGTATAGTAAATATAGCTCACCTCAGTCTCTGGATAAGTGACTGAGGTGATAAAGTAAACTACTGAAGATATATATATGTGTAATGCGTAACAAAAGGATGTGTGTCAAAGGAAAAGAGACAAGGGGAAACTTAAACACGAACCGACCACGCGGATCAAAGGGAATGCTAAAAATAGCACATGCATCAAACACATCAAAAGCGTTATGGACTCACGGTGCAATTCCAACATGGGAATCAAATACAGATTCACTCGAGGTTCAGGACTTCTCTGGCAAGATTTCCATTACTAATGAGGAGGAGACAAAGCTTGGGATACCTGAGGAATCTCATGGCCACTGTGTGGTTGCAATCAATGCATATGATGCGTGGCAATCACATTCTCTCCTGCACATCCACAACTCACATGGTGAATCTCCTCGCAGACCTCGCTACACAATGCCAGTTCAGCATCCCCACCTCCCACCTCTGCCCATCTCCTTGCCAGTTCTCAAACAGTTCCAGTCTTCAATACTCAGTTACAACAATGATGTCTTCTCTTGACTCTGTCGTAATATCTGTATACTTTTTTGCTTGTGTCACATACATTGTTAAATCTCATTCATAATGTAATGTATAGAGGCTCCTATGCCTATTTTTCTGAGCCCAAGTCAAACATTACTGCTCACAGTTCTGAGTTCATGCCGAGGGCAGCCGGAATTATTTGGCTGATGGGGTGCCATCGTCGTGCTGCTTTTCGGAAATCACCGATTCCAAACTGGGAACCAGATCCAATGTCCATGATCAACTGATCCAGCACCTCTTGAGCTTGTGGATGTTTGTCCATGAGGATCGTGCATTTAATGTGGTGATATCTAGCTAGATAACATGACATTGTGATCTGTTCACAGCCGATATCATGTCAATACTTACCGACACACCAGGAAGTTCAACTTTTTAGGCAAACTAGAAACTTTGTTGAAATTTGTGATTTCAGGATCAGGACTGAAATCAATAATTTCAGTAAAGATTTCATCATTTCAGGACATCTGGAATGGGAAGTTTCAAGGTTTCAGGAAAATTGTCAGGGAACTTACTAAAATTGTAAATTTAGGCACAGTTTTTACTTAGCCTGAAATGTTATACGCTGGTGTGCGAGTGTTTTACCATGGGTACTAGTGTTTCACCACCACACTGATAACACTTTCTAAGCCCCAAAACATCTCCAACCATCTTCAAATTGACGATCTGAGAGGTTATAAGTATTACAGACATTCCTCTGATTTTTCCCTGATTTTCAGTTGAGGTTGAGGTTGGTAAAAGCTACATTATGAGGGGTGAATCACATATTTCTGACATTGAGATATGAGGAGTGAACCAATCCTTCCCATTTTTTTTCTCAAAGCAATAATATCTATTTCCCATAGACTGAGAGTAGTTTCACCGTGATCATAGAGCAGTTTGTGGTTTTCTGGCTCACTGTGACATTTCATGGACAGAATTTAAATGCCAACAAGTGTGCCATTTTGCATCAGTAAGTTGACAAAAAAGTTTCCAGAGGTTTCTCAACCTCAAAAACCTTGAAAAACATCAGAAAACCTTGGAACCTTGAATACCTGGAAACTTAAGTCACTTTTTCTGGAAACCTCACTAGCAAGCATTATCTGGAAACCTCTGACACTCTATGAAACCTCTAGAAACCTCAAAAGTACAGCCAAGAAAAAATGCTTATTATAGTAAGTTTCTGAGTTTCCAAGTTTCCAAGTATTCAAAAACCTGGAAATGTGTGAAAACCAACCGAAACCTGAAAACTAAAATGACATCTTCCTGATGTGGGCAAACTCAATCAACAAATGTTTTTATGAAAATGTACTTCAGCTTGTCAGATGCCAACATTGGATCACAGAATTCTGCGTTACTTTTGCGTGACATGGTGGTGAAAGACTAGGTACTTTTTGACATGGGGGCTCATCGTTGCTTCATCCTCACCTTTCATTGAGATAATTAGACTTTCTGGAAGTAATGAAGCCTATCTTTTGAACCATATATGCCATCAGTTGAATTTTGTAGCCAATGTGGTTAGTGATGTGCAGGGCCCATCTCAGCTCGAAAGCCGGGGCTTGGGCTTGGCTTGAGCAGGCTCAGGCTTCGATACATCATGAGCTGGGCCCTAGTAGCAGGCTTGGCTTGGCTCAGGCTTGGCTTAGGCTTAGGCCACGGCTTGAGTAGGGAATCTGAAAATCTCATAGAGGATATAAATATAATGGTAAAAATACCTCGAAAAGTCAGTTAAAACTAAGTCTGACAGACTTACCATAGTTGATCCCTAGTACATGAGCAAGCATTGATGTATAGCATATGTATAGGCTCATGTATATAAGAGGGAGTTGGGACCATGAGTCTAAGTTTTGGTATGAACTTGAAGTTGCAGTGTTCAACATTGTCCGGAACTTGCCGCTGATGTTGATCAACGATGCACAATTTGTTCGACACCCCTCTCATTGTTCTGCTCAGCATAGTTGCAACGTGGGCTCTTCTTTCTACTTATGATATTAATACTTTTTTTCTTCTTACTTTAGATCATTGCTTTCGATATACCACTTTCAACATACCCTGACAACAAAATTTTCTTGATCTCGACCATGAGGGCCCAGGTTTGATTCAGATGAGCTCAAATTGTATACACTGCTTCTGGTGTGATTCATCTGATGTTTGGGGAGATCTGCCTGGCAGGACAGCCACAAGGCATGTATTCACCAAATATCTTTCTTTTTTGGCTGACCCCATTGATCAAGTTAACACCCTCCTTCACAAGCTTGAATTCGGACAGTACTCACCCTTGGTGCAATCATGCACACCTGCCTATCCCAGCTCCCTGACTCCTACATTGTCTGTGCAGCTCCTGGTAAGCTAGACATTAGGCATTTGCTTACTGCTGTGCCCCAGGAGCTTCCAATTCACGAGAAGAGGAGTCGAGAAGTGCACAATGAAGCGCTGGTGAATCACAGCCACCAAGCTGGGGCTCGAGGGCTCAGCTCAGGCTTCAGAAACATCAAGCTGAGCCCTAGGCCCTACCAAGCCTCCTCTAAGGCTCAGCTCGGCTCAGGCTTCCAGGGCTCGGCAGCCGGGGCTTAAGGGCTTTGGGCTGGGCCTTACACATCACTAAATGTGGTGTAATTTAGTAATCAGTAAATTGTGGTGAAACACTTGGTAAGTGATAGTAGGCCACAATACCTCTGTTTAGTTGTTTGTTTGGTTCTACATATTAGTGATGAACCCCATGCCGAGCCCCTACGAAGCGAGATACATTGAGGTGCAACTTTGCCATGTACTCAGCTCGGCTGCAATGTACAACAACAACAACAACAACAACCACTGCCCACCACTCATGCAGGATTGGGCCTGGTTGCTTGCTGGTTGCTCATTCCAGCTGCTATGAGGACAGGACTTTTGTTGCCATCGACAGGCTCAATTCCTGATACCACTTTATGTGAGGTTTTGAACCCACACACACACACCATGACTGTAAGGGGACTAGGGTGCCTGTGTGTTTTTTCTCCTATTTTTTATGTTCATCCTATATTTTTCCTCACTTTATTTCCTCCTATTCTTCATTTTCTATGATTTTTCCTTATTTTATTACTAATTTCCCTTTCTATCACATTTGTGCATGTTGACAGTTTTATATTTAGAGGCAGAGTATGTAAGGGGACTAGGGGAGACTAGGGGTACCCTGTGTGTTTCTCCTATTTTTACGTTTGTCCTATATTTTTCCTCACTTCATTTCCTTCTATTCTTCATTTTCTATGATTTTTCCTTATTTTATTACTAATCTCCCTTTCTATCACATTTGTGCATGTTGACAGTTTTATATTTAGAGGCGGAGTACCCCTTCTGACATCTACCCCTTGGTATGATGTCATCCAGTGGCCTTGATCTGCCTATTTCTGCCTATTTCTATTTTTAGACTATTATTTGATTTTTGCAATCTTCACATATACTGGGCATTGGCAAAGTGGTCCTTAGAGTTTTCTCTTCAGATTTCCCTTTGCTAGGTGTGCCTCCACTCCCTGTAATATGTACCATAATTTTAACTTTGGATTTCCCTTTGCTAGTCCATTAATTAAGTGGCTTCTAAGGTTGCCCTTATAGAGTACCCTTTCCGACATCTACCCCTGGATATGATGTCATTTGGCAGCCTTGATCTGCCTATCTCCGCCTTTTCTATTTTTAGGCTATTTTTGCAATCTTCACATATACTGGGCATTGGCAAAGGGGTCTTAGAGTTTTCTCTTCAGATTTCCCTTTGCTAGGTGCGCCTCCACTCTCTGTAATATGTACCATAATTTTAACTTTGGATTTCCCTTTGCTAGTCTACTAATTAAGTGGCCTCCAAGGTTGCCCTTATAGTAGAAAACTCTCTCCTAAGGCTCAGAATTGCAAATGCACTGCCAAAATAGGCAGGTACAGCATAGACAACACCTCCCAGAGCTCAAACAACTCCCTACACACCGTTCCAGACTTCCCCACCTTAAGTAATTGCTCATTTTTGCCTAATGCACTGCCTAGCGCCATGGACACATCAGAGCGCCTCGATGCACTTGAAAGCGACGTTACTGGAATATGCGCGCAAATCGATTCACTTAAATCTATGATCAAAACTTTGTCAGAACCCTTCAGACTAGCTCCACAACCAATATTCCCCCCATTACAACTCCAAGCGCACCCAATAACAACATGCTGCCTAATGCACCCACTAAGGAGCATGCCCAGATCAAACTGTCCCCCCCCCCACCAAATTTAATGGTGCATGTGCGCAAGGGCATTCATTCCTTAATTCCTGTGAGTTGTACATCAGTCTCCAGTTGCATCAATTCGTTGGATGCTGCAAAATTTTATTGAGCCTTCACATACATGAAATCTGAACGTGCCTATCTCTACATGGACTGTATTCTGCACCAAACTAAAGAGCTTAGTTCTCTATCTTTCTCCACTTGGGGTGACTTTCGAGCAGAGTTTGTACGCCACTTTTGTCCCCTCAACGAGCACCACTGAGCAGTGACACGGCTTGAGTCATCCTCTTACCATCAGGCACATCGATCTGTGGACGATTATATTGATGAGTTTAAGGACTTGGTGGACATGGCAGGATATGGGAGTGGGCTACCAGTGGTGAAGTTCTGACGGGGCTTCAATTGAGAGATTCAGGACCAGATTGCACAGATGTTGGAAGGGTGCCTGGCAGATGATGATATCTATAGTGTTTGAAGGTCTGGTTCAGTCTGGTTTTTTTTCCATTTTGGAGTGCAACTGCAACTGCAACCAGTTTAATTAAATTGACAAACTAAGTAAAACTGAACTGGACCACAGAAAACCAGTTCAGTGCAGTTTAATCAAGTAAAAAAGCCAGTTGTGGCTGGTTTGACTACAACCAGTCACCATTAGACTTAGGTTGGTTGAAACCAACCCAAGCAACTAATCTAAAAGACTATTAGAACTGCTTTAATGAATTTCATAGACTACTAAAGCTATATTAATGAATTTTGTAGGCTATTAAAGCTATACTAATGAAATTTCAGGGCTACTAAGGCTATACTAATGAAATCTGGTCACTAATAATGCTATACTAGTATGAAAACACTCGAAAAATGAATGTGGAAAGATGAGGGGCAAGCCCGAGGAAAGTTGATGGGATGTGGGAGCCTTTATATACCCAAAAATGTGCACAGACCATGTAGTCACATGTGTGTGAACAATAATAAAATGTGGCATGATGCCACTTTTTAATGATGCCACTTTTTATTATTGTTCACACACATGTGACTACATGGTCTGTGCACATTTTTGGGTATATAAAGGCTCCCACATCCCATCAACTTTCCTTGGGCTTGCCCCCCATCTTTCCACATTCATTTTTTGAGTGTTTTCTTACTAGTATAGCATTATTAGTAACCAGATTTCATTAGTATAGCCTTAGTAGCCCTGAAATTTCATTACCACCACTGCAAGCAACTGCTTTCAGGGTGGATGAGGGTGCACTGGGAGGCAGAGGATGGAGGGGGACAGGGGATGATGCCACCCACCCCCACCATGAGGTGAGAGAGGTAGTAGGGAGGGGAAATGACACTGGGGGGCTGAGGGAGAGGGAAAGGGAGGGAGAGACAATGACCACACCCATCCCACATCTATAAGCATCTGCTCATAGGGTGGTTTGCAGGTGTGTCTCAGCCATGATGATAGGGGATAGGGTGAGGGAGATGAACAGGGATGTAAGTCCAGCACCTGACACCACTAGTCAATGGCCACCCTGCATCTACATCTGCCATCTTGCTCTCCAGCAAAGGAGTGGGTTTTCATTACCTAGCACCTGCTGCCATCTCCTATACAGGGTGGGGCAGCTTTACTTATTTTGTTTGACTAGTTTATGAATTGGTGTATTCTCAGAATCTTAGTACAAATTGATTATGACTTCTACCATATCTACAGGTTTGCTACCAAGTTACTACTAGATAACTATGATGTCTATGGTATCTACAGTGTCTACAGTTTCTACAAGGATTTCCAGAGTTTGCTGATGCAGAAGATCAAAGACTCACCAGACACCGACAACTTTGATGTTAATGTCAATAGATAATGCTTTTTAAATGTGGTACTCTGCTGCCAACTGATCTTGTCCTCATAGAAGTACATCTGGTAGGCAAAGGATACTGGCTATTGATTGGACTTTGGAAGAAGGCTTGACTGACTTTAGACCATACAGTCTACATCACAACTGTGGGAGGAATAACCTTGCATAAACCTTGCGTATCCTTTAAATTCACATCAGTGAACTGGCAAAGCTAATTATTGACATATATCATCCCAGAGGGTGCCAGGGCAGTATCTAAAACTGGTAAGCACAAGCATGCACTAGAAAGCACACCACAGGAGAATTCTGCAAATCACATGTTACTTATAAAACTTCAAGTTATCTGTGTGCCATCTACAATTTTACTGAACACTATTGACCCAGCCAATTCTTCACAACATGTGATTTTCAGAAAATGCCATTGCTGGACATGTGCAGATTTTTGGTGAGTGTTTGCTTGAGTGTTGCATGTAGCCTTCTAATGTAATACAGTTTTCACATTGATACTGAGACTGTAGGAGACAGTCAGACTCCAAAGCATGGTAAAAGTTTTCTTCACAAACCACAACTAGGGTACATGATGGGTTTTTGGCCCTTTTTGTTCCCACAGTCCATGGAACATAGAGTTTATGATGAACTCTTTAATTGAGAATCAAAACTGATGCAAACTTGATTGAGCTATATTTCCACCAGATCTCAACCAATTTGGATAATTTTTGGCTTGTTTTAAAGCTGTTCTTTATCTGCACACCTGCAGGTACACTGGTATGGTGAGGCACATGATTATTCACCTCAAAATGCATCCAAAACTATCCAAATTGGTCAAGATTTTGTTGAGATATAGCTTGATCAATTTTGGATCAATTATGACACTTAGTTGAGGAATCATTGACTTTTCCAGGCCAATATACTGACCATGGGAACAAAACCTGTCAAAAACCCATGATGTATCCTAAGGTCCACAACTTCAACATATTACTGTGCAACTCAAGCACAACTGGCAAAACTTGTAAATTTGGTCATGTTTTGTAGTGAGTCGAGGGGATCTCCTTATATCACACACCAAAAGAACACGAATAACATATATATTTCGTGTATTGGTAGTGGTAAAAAAGATTGCTTATGTAAATAGAAGGCTGGTCCCTTTATAGGGGCCAGCCAGGTCAACAGCAATGAAATATAATATATACAAATGCAGGGTCAAGCCCCGGGTCACCACACCCTCCCCCTTAGGCTTCGTCCAGGGGAGAAGCATAATGTTTTGAGTAAATAGATGATCTCAAAGAGAGCATCATCTGGTATGTGGGTATCGTCGGGGTACGACAAAAAGAATCAATTCATTTGTTTATTAAAAAATGTGACGACCTCATTTAGTAGGGTCGTTGGGGATGTGGGTATTGTCGAGACTCAATGATGATATGTGGACTCATCGAGGGTCGATGAGGATTCAGGGAGGTTGGCATCAACTAACATACACCTAACTTCCTCCGGGGTGATAGGTATGGGTACTTCACGCTTGTAATCAGGCGCAGAGGAAAGTATGGTCATGTTGTTGGTCAATGCCAATGAAGACAATTGGGATATGGGGGCCTCTGGGGTGTTCCCCAGAGCAGAGGCATCCGTTGTCTGCCCTTCATCAAGAGGGAAACAGTCCTTGTTGATGGTGAAAGCTTTATCATCGGATGAAGAGACGGAGTCAGTGGAATCACCATTGTTGTCAGGGTCTCTAATTTTTCATGGCTTGGTAGACGCGATGGGAGTGAATTTGCTAATGGGCTTCTTGTGCCCATCCGGAGGGATGCCGACAGCAACTCTCCTTGCTCTCTTCAAGGCCTTCTTCTGGCCTTGAGTTGCCTTGACGATGAGGGGAGACCCGGACCATCCTGAGGTCGGATTGTTCTCCAGGGGATATACCTCTGGAGGAGGTAGATGCCAGCCGGACAGGTAAGAAGGCCCAGCGTGGGCAGGAGGTTGGTTGTCCATGCGAGAGGTGCTCGTGTGCAGAGATGCAGATAGTCCAGCGGAGAATCTGGAGGACTGGGCAGTGGAATCTCTTTTTCTTTTTCTTTGTGGCTCTCGAAGGGCCACGTCGTTAGGCCCGGCGATCCACCACCGGGGCCCAGACATCAGAGGAGCGTCCTCTGAATGGGCATTGGAATGTTGCCGCAGACGTCTTACAATATTGGCAGCGGTGGAAGACTCTTCCGAATGGGAGGAGTTGGCAGTAGCCATTGCTGTAAGCCAGCCGATGGCATAGTGAGAACCTTCTCGGACTTCCTCATCTGAGACTCCCATGGTGGTGAGGTGTCATATGATGTCCTTGAGGGAAGTTGAATTGGTGCTGATTGGCATGGGCTGCCGACAGCGCACGGGGGACAGTGGGAGGCGTTTGCGCTCTCAAATCTGTCGGTACAGTCCTGGCGTGACTAGTACCTCTGCAGTATGAAGGTAGAGAAGTAGTTTAGCTTCAGGGGATAGCCCTGAAGGAATCTGTTGACAAAGCAGGAGTTGTCCCCTGACGTGTGGGAGGGAGACCCTCTGTTCGTCCATCAGGGTACCAGGGTGGGATCGCCACTGGTACAGGTGTTGGTGCATGAACTGCGCCCACGTTTCGGCAGAGTGGAGCGAGGGTTGCTCCAGGTAAGTAGGGTCATTGAGTCGGCATAATCCTTGCGCTGACTGCATCTGAACAGGGAGCCAACCAGGTAATCTCCAGTGGGCAAGGGCATAGGTCATCAGGGGCATTCAAGCCTCTGGAGCAGTATCATTGATGAACTGCATGTACTCGCGCATTTGTTCCAACATTGGGTAGTTCCCGGAGGTGTGGGCCATCCAGGACCAGTTATCAAATTCCTCAGTGTTCTGAGGAATGGATGCAGGAACTTGGCCATGCAGCTTGGGAGCTGGTCTCCAGTTTGCCGTCCTGGTAACATCAAGTCTGGCTAGGTTTGTCGATGTGATCACCCCCCATGGGGTCATCTTTGTCTGGAGGAAAACTCGCCATGGTAAGTGTACCAAGCGATGAAGAAAAAAAAATTGAATCTCTGCACAATGTAAAGTTGTGGAGCGTGAAATGTGTCGGGAAGCCGCAACGTGACTTGGAAATTTCCAAGTCGTTACATCCATCAATGCGCAGGAGTTCCTGCTGGCACCCATTAGTGCCAGATAAGCGTCTAGGGCTGCAAGATCATTGCAGTTCAATAAAGGTTCCCAAGTGGTGTCTCCCAGACTCCACTTAACTTCAAACTGGATGGTACGGCCACACCACTTGTGTGCCGTGATCTCTTTGACATACCATTTGGTGTCATCTGGGGCACCAAAGTCATATGCATCGGGATAACGCCTGTTGGGAAACAACACATCGTCGTTAGGATGGTGAGGCCTTAGTAGGCTCACATGGAAATGCTGGTGAATATGCCGGCGTTTCAGTTCTGTAGGAAGATCCAACACATAGTTGGATGTCTCGGGGAAGGCTTGTAGGACCTTGTATGGTCCTACAAATTTAGGCAATAGTTTACTAGCGTGCCCTTTTGGCAGCGCCAGGTTTTTTGTGGAGAAATAGACAAAATCTCCTTGTTTGATGTCAGGCTCTTCGCGCCGATGTTTATTAGCGTAGTGTCACTGAAACACTCTTTCAGCAATGATACTATCATGGGCCACTGCCATGTTTTGCAGGGCATTCATTGCGAATGTACGCACTCCAGGAGGAACATGTTCTGTAGAAGGAAGTTCTTGCATCATACGAGGCAAGAATCCATAGTTGATTTCAAATGGGGCCATCCCCGTTGCCCTGTTAATGGTAGAGTTTATGGCAAACTCTACGAGAGAGAGGAATTTTACCCAATCTTTTTGATTGGATGCAACGAACGCTCAGAGAATCTGAGCAATTGAACGATTTGCGTGTTCCATCATTCCATCCATCTGAGGATGGAATGAAGTGGACATAAGTATCTTGACGTCCAAGATACAGTGGATTTCATGCCACCATTTGGACATGAATTTAGAGTCTCGATCACAAATGATTGAGCCAGGTAGTCCATGCAAATGGACAATCTCCTTTACAAAGATGGGAGATAGTTGTGATGCGGTCATCGTCATGTTCACCGGTACTAGGTGAACCATGGAAGACAGACAACAGATGATCACCCAAAGGTAGTCAAAACCCTCGGACTCTGGGAAGGGTCCAATAAAGTCCATCCCAATGGACTCCCATGGTCTCAAGGGAGTGGGGAGTGAGTGCAATTTGCCTTGTGGGGAATGGTATTCACCTTTTGAGCGTATACAACACTCACAAGAATCACAGTATTTCTCGACTTCACACTGAAGTCGAGGCCACCAATACCAACGTCGGATGTACTCCGAAGTTTTGACTGGCCCGAAATGTCCCACAATACTGTGGGCCTGCTCAATTATATGACCATGCAGGGTCGTACCTTTGGAAGTGGAGGTGGGAATGCACAAGATGTCCTCACCACCTTGGTTCTTTCTCCAGATGAAACTGTTCCAGATGCTAAAATCTGGGTGGTCTCCTGGACTTTCAAGAATCTTCTTGAAAACTTGGTCCTTGACAAATCCTCTCTGGATGTCGTCATTCAGAGGATCCAACTCTGACATATGGACACGAAAATCAGGTCCCTTAATCAGAGATGCGTAAATCGAGGGGTTTTCCTCCAATTGTGGCTGTCCAGAAGAAGATGGACCTGCACCTTCAGTATTCACAGTCATTCTGGCTGCGGCTACATCCCACTCTTCGATAAGTTCCCAAAGAGCTCTAAGCTGTTCACAACTTGCTTCTGCTGAGCAGCAGCAGAGCAAGTCTCAACTACTTGATTCTTTAATTCGAGATGTCGATCCCATGGGAGGTCCTCGTGGTTAGGATCGAGGTGCACATCTGCGAAGATGTAGTGTTGGACTAATGGGGCGTCGTCCCAAGAGTCAAATTGGTAGTAGCAGGACAGAGCATCCGCTACTTTGTTTAGTTTCCCTTTGACATATCTAATGTCAAAGTCAAAATGCGATAGGTATTCCATCCACTGCATCTGCCTAGCAGAAAGTCTGCACTGGGTTTGGAAGAATTTCAGCACTTGGTGATCGGTGACGACGTGGATCTGTCTACCGATCAGTTTGTCTTCCCACTTGAGGAGGGCCTCAAGTATAGCAATGGTTTTGTGCTCAAAGGTACGGTAGTTCCTTTGAGCATCTGAGAATTTCTTGGATAAGAAACCTGCCAGGCGGCAAGTTTGCCACTCAGGTCCTTGACCATACATCGCACCAGTCCCAAAGACTGAGGCATCACAGATCACCCAGATTGGCTCAGGCAACTTTGGGTCGATCGGCTTAAGCACCAGTGTTGTGCAACAGATGTCTTTAATCATCTGGAAGCAGTGATCATGTAACGGCCACCATAGAAACGAGGTGCCATTTTTAGTCATCGCAGAGAGCAGACTAGTATAAGCACTGATATCTGGCAAGAAATGAGCCAGATATTGCACAAGTCCCAAGAATCTCTGGACTTCGTGGTAGTTATGAGGTGTCTTCCACTCTTGTACATGGGCCATCTTGTCACTGTCTGCATGCATCCCATGCTCGTCAATCATATGACCTAGGCACTCTACCTTTTCAGCATAGAGCTTGCACTTCTCTGCATGAAGGTACAGAGCATGCTCATGTAGTTTGTTGAATACTAGCTCCAGATGTTTCTGGTGTTCCTCAATCGAGTTACTAAACACGAAGATATTGTCCAAGTACGCATGGACAAATATTCTGATGTAATCTCGGAAGACTAAATTCATCAGCCTTTGAAAGGTTGATGGTGCATTGCAGTCGCCTTGTTGCATAACCAGGCTTTCATATACCCCTTGAACTGTCAAAAAGGCAGTTTTCCAGACGTCATCTGGTTCCACTTGGACTTGCTCATAAGCATCCGAGAGATCTATCTTCAAGTGATATGTAGCTCAAGCAACATCAAGACAAATCATGTCTTGATCAGGAAATGGTGTAACATCTTTCACCGTATTCGCATTCCTCTTCATGGCGTTAATCACAGTGCGAAGTGCTCCTGATTTCTTTGGCACCACTAGCATTGGAGCAGCTTGCTCCACTCGAGCAGGGTGCCACCACCCTGCTTTGCAGTATTCCGCCACCTTCTCGGAGAGGGGTTTCCTCATCGAGTCTGGACACTTTGGAAGATAGTAATTGTACTTCTTCTTTTTGTCCACTAGTGGGATGTGATGGTTTATCTCCCTAAGGGGAGGTAGTTTGTCAGGTACTCTGCTGAGGATATCCTGACAAGAATGTTTCCACTCTTCTCAAAGACGTGGAAGGTCTTTCTTGGAGAGAGGACCTTTTGAGTAGGCCTTGGATGCCAAGTCTTCGCATATTGTGAAGAGAACGTTGTTCAAGTCATTGACTTGTTCTGGTGGTAGCACCGCAGGAATGGAAGGGTCGAACCCAAAAGGTTCGAATTTAGGGCCTGCGAGAAATCGATCCTGAGTGAATTCTCAGACAAACTCTTCTAATTCGTCCTCGTTATAACTTTCAGGCTTCTTGTCAGGCCCCAGCAATATGGGGTCCGATACTCTCAAGCCTGAATGACGATGTTGAGCCTCAACATCATCCACTTCCTCGATTTCTGCCTTCCTCTGTTTCACAGAGGGAGGCTGGGCCTGTGTAGAACTCGGGACAACTTTGTCCAGGTCTTTTACTTTTTTAGGGGTTGGGTGCCCGCTACGGAGTCACTCATTCTTTGGAGGTTGAGGCTGCATTGCATGCTGTCTGGCTTGCATGAAGGTGTTAGGGCCCTCGATTACTGTATCAAGGCACTTTCCTTTAACGTGTACTTCATCGCGTTCAAAGTCTAGGACTATACCGTGCTTCCTCATAAACATGGTTCCCAGAATGGCATCATACCTATCAATGTTAACTACATCAAAATAGTGGGTATTTACCACTCCACCGATCTCAAAATTGGTGAAGAGTCCAAAGTTTATCTTCGAACGGCTGCCCACAGTGCCCAATTGCAAAGGCACAGGTTCTTCCAAACCATGAGCCTTCAAGTTCGCTGACATAGTGAATTCTGGCGAGATGGAATTGGTTGTACAGCCAGAATCAAGCAGTACGTAGGCTTTGAGATTGTGAAGCATCATCTTCACAACAAAGCATTTGTTATCCTACTCAGTCTGAGGAGGACGTTTAATCTTCTTCGAGGATTTCCTCAAAGTAGTCGCACCTTTAAAGTGTGGCTTGTTCTTGAAAAGGCCGTCCATCATGATGCCAAGCCATTCAGAGAATGATGGATGTTTATTCTCTGTCTCACTCTCTGAGTCTTCCTCAGAGTCAGACACTGACTGGGCAGACAGGCAGCTATTGGAGTCATACTCCAAGAGAATTTCTCTGATCACACCAAAGCATTCAGTTCCTGAATCATCACAGGGAATACACCCAGTGTCAGACTCGATGTTATACAGCTCGCCTTCAGAGCTGTACTGCAATCTGTAAGGGATCTCCTCAGATAAGGCTGAACCATACTCCGAGGGAGAAATGCCTTCTGAGTCACTGTGTGTGGCGGTGAATCTCTCTTTTGTTGCTGATCAAGAGTCCAAGCTCTTTTTAGGGCTTGGACTGTGCTTGTCACAATCTTTGCTACTACTATGAGTAGCAGGTCGATCATTCGAGGAGCCTGATTCTTCTCTAGCAGCATACATTTTCACTGTTGGTCTTTGTTGCCCATACTTTGGGCACTTAGGATCTGTGGAGTAATGAGGGCCTCCACAGTTGTAGCAAGTGGGGCCTTGCTTTCACCAGACTTCTTGTCTGGTTTGTTTCCATTAGAACTGGAAGGTTTGCTTCCAGGGGAATGATGTCATGTATCACGATGCTCCTTGTAATGGCGATCTTGATCGCCGTAGCTTCGGTGGTCTCTGTCAGGATATTTTGAACTGGATGGATTAGAGTTATCACGATAATTTTTATCGTGTTTAATGTAATGTTCTTGCGACCATCCATTAGATCTTTCAGGAGAAGGATCCTCCATTTTGGGAGCTTTAGTCAAAGAGGATGTCTTTGACTTTGTGGATTCCATGATATGCTTCTTTTCATTGAAGCATTTTCTCATTTTTCCAATTTCCTCCGCCTGACAGGCGTAGTGCAAAATATCTCCCACTGAGCTAGTCTCAGTGGAGCATCCTTTGTCCAGTACAAAGGATATGATGTTGTTGGGCAACCCAGTCACCAACTGGGTCTTGAAGGTGAAAGGATCTGGTGCCTGGATCATTCTGGTTGCATAGCACTCCAGTTTGTGGTAGTAACCCATAACGCCTTCTTTGGCGTTATAATTGATGTGCCAAAATTTGTCGGTCGCATCATGGGTTGCATTCTCATGCACGAACCGGTCGTATAGGCCAGTTATGACCTCCTTGAAAGTCCAGGCAGCTCGTTGACAGTATGCACTGTCAACACTGTCCTCAAACCAAGTCAAGGCGGTGTTCTCAAGGAACATCGCCGTATACTCAATACGGTCTGAGTCCAGATCTGGACCACATACTTTGTTCACCTTCAGCCAACAAAGGAGGGCGTTCAGCCATCGTTCGAAGCCTTTGGTGTCTGGTAATCCACCATACTTAGGCGGATTTGGGACATGCAGACCATTCTTACCACTAGTGGTAGAAACTTCAGTCAAGACAGAGACTTTGCTGTCGATCTGTCTGTAGATCTTCGTATGAATGTCCCTCAAGTATTTTGAGGGTCGAAGGGAACCTTTTCCTCGATAGGAATCGGGACGGGAAGATACAGAATATCTAGACGAGGATTGACTAGATGAATGCTGTGCCCAGCTACCTCGTCTGTGGTGAGACAAGGTCTTATTAGCAATCTCTTCCTCACTTGGGGAAGAGTGTTTGCTGTTTTCATTACTCGAGGTGCTATACAACGAGTCAGTACTACTTTCATCTCCATCGTCACCAGAACTGTCGCCATCTGGTGGCCTGTTCTTGCCTGCATGACTCTGCGCAGGATTTTTGGACCCTCCTGGTGGGGCTTTCTCTCGCTTATCATGGCAAGAGTTTTTGCTGTTCTTATCCCAAGGATTAGCATCCTTGTCGAAACGAATCCCTTGATCAGGAATCGATGTGGGTTGTCCATCCCAGATATCGCCATCGCGTATCCTCTGGAGGACTAATTTATTGTTGTCAATGTAATGTACCTTCTTTTTGGAAGGTACCTTGACTGGTGTTACTGGCGTGGTTGGACGTGGGTTAACACATTCCTGGGAAGGGGACAGTTGCTGCTCCACATGTTCAGCTGTATGAGGAGTAGAAGGTCTGGATACAGACCTACGGGAACATTGTCTGGCATAAGCAAATGCCAGATCTTTAAGTTGGGTTTCCAACTTAACAGGTTTGAAGTCCTGGGCATCCCTGGCACAGCCAAGGATATCGGTAGCAAGCTGAGCAAAATGCCAAGCTCCGAACTCTTCATCCGACTCATCCTCTCTAGGTTTCTTGAGAGGTTTCTTCTCTTCATGCCGACGTAGTCTTTCGTGTTCGTCCATCAGCATCGGCAGCACTGACGGGGCTAACTCTGGCCATTGGGCAGACAATAGTCTGGGTGTAGTATACTCCAGACATTGTTGGGGAAGATTGATATAATTAATGGGGGTGACCCAGTTATTCAGGGACTCTGAAGTTAGTTCATCCAGAGGTGAGAGTCCTTGTAACCCCGGATTAGGTCTGGGGGTTGACCGGGCGCTTTGTCGACTACTTTTCGACAAGTTAGATTTCTTTGAGTCAAGGTTGCTGTCATCCTCGACCGTCACCCAGGCTGTGTGAAGTCTGAGCACAGAGGAATTGATCGCTCTTGTAGTGGATATATGCGCTTCGAGATTCACTGCCTGTATTGTAGGAGACAGTAAATTTCTCGAGGTGCCTGTATGTGCCTTGAGTGGTTGGGGTATGCTCAAATTTTGTGCGACCTGCAATGAAGCAGGTTTGGTCTTGTTTCTGGCTCTTGCCCTGGCTGATGGGGTTGATATTGGTCTTTAGCAGTAGGGAACAAAAAATTTCGGTCATAGCAGTGGGCAAAAAGCGATAAAAGGAAACGTTGATTTGAGTGCTGGGTGCTTGAGTAACAAAAATTTTTGGTCATAGCAGTGGGCGAAAAGCAATAAAAAGAAAATGTTGATTCGAGTGCTGGGTGCTTGAGTTGGGTCCTAGCGATGGATTTGCTTCCATTGCTGATTGTGTTGGGGAATTTTCACCCTTTGCGGGAGAAGTTCAGGGTTGTGGTGATGTCGAGCGAAACTCTATACGAGTTTTGGTGTTCAAAAAAGTGTAGTGAGTCAAGGGGATCTCCTTATATCACACACCAAAAGAAGATGAATAATGTATATATTTCATGTATTGGTAGTGGTAAAAAAGATTGCTTATGTAAATAGAAGGCTGGTCCCTTTATAGGGGCCAGCCAGGTCAACAGCAATGAGATATAATATATACAAATGTGGGGTCAAGCCCCAGGTCACCATATGTTTGTACTTGTTAAGTTCTGAGCTGGAGGAAGGAAGTTGTCAGATTTCCGGTTGTACCCAGATGGTAGGTGACGGGATTCCGGGGCAAGGTTTACTTGAAGTGCTGTACCAAGTGTGGGGACAGAAAGGACTTGGCTTCAACTTATAAGAAGTTGTGCCCTTCTCCTCATCAAGTGTCCTGATTTCAAGACAAGGGTAAAGAGGAAGATCAGAAGGAATTCCCAGAGAGGATGAGCTAAAGTTCAAGATAAACTTAAGAGAATATTTGGAGTGTAATTGGGTTGGAATTAAGTGGGTGACTTGGTTGATTTACAAACTGGCTAATACAAGACAAAAGTAGCTAGCTTGAATACCAAAGTCCAGAGGCGATCTGAGTTTCTGAGGCTGTGATAATTGCAAACCAGCCTCCAAGGCAAATATCCTGAAACTGTTTCATCAAATTGGAAATAAGAGAATTTCATCTCTAGGCAGTGTTGCTGATAGGAGGTGGGCTGTGATGCAAGGCAGCTGGGAAGGGTGGCAGAAAACGATTGGAAATCTGGTCAGGGAAATTGGCCTTGACAGTACTTTGATTTATTTCCAATGGAAGATCTTCTGCAAGCCATTCCTTGACAACCATGCCCACATTTTGACATGATTCTGTAGTATATCTTATGCTCCTGAGCTCTAGAGCTCCACACAATATATTCATTTTTAGTTGATCTGTGAAAATTAGGTTGGCTCCTGCCAATTATGTGTGTGTGCAAACGATATCTCAAGAACTAATGCTCAGAAAAACAAGCTGAGAGTGGTACAGTGTCAAGGGTAATCTAGGTGAGGATGTCCCATGCAAATTTGAGCCATTAGCTCTTGAGATATTGTTTGCACATACATATAATTGGCAGGGGTCAACCTAATTTTCACAGATCAACTAAAAATAAATATATTGTGTGGAGCTCTAGAGCTCAGTTAGTAGCATAAGATAGACTACAGAATCATGCCAAAATGTGGCATGGTTGTCGAGGAATGGCTTGCAGAAGATCTCCCATTGGAAATAAATCAAACTATAAACATGACCAAATTTACAAGTTTTGCCAGTTGTGCTTGAGTCACACAGTAATATGATAGTGTGTTAAAGTTGTGGTCTGAAAAAAACTTTTACCATGCTTTGGAGTCTGACTGTCTCCTACAGACTCAGTATCAATGTGAAAACTGTATTATGTAAGAAGGCTACCAAAAGGCTATGTGCAATGCTCAAGCAAACACTCACTGAAAATCTGCACAAGTCCAGCAACAGCATTTTCCAAAAATCATGTGTTGCAGAGAATCTGCTGGGCCAATAGCATTCAGTTACAATTTTCCATCAAGAATTCATTATTCACCTTTGAAACTGTAAGACACATCATTACACATGGTGGGATACTTGAATGCTTACTCATAACATGTGCAATCAGATGTATGCCAATCACAGCAATGGGCATCCAAAGCCTGAGCTCTGTGAACTTCAATGGCCATGATTGGTACTATCAAAGGTCAGGTACTCAACCACCTAAGGGTTTCTGACACAGCAACTCTATGTACAGCCAGGAGAATGCCCTGTCACTTTACCTGGGCATCAACCAGGATGTTTGCAAGGTCTGGATGTAAGTTTTATATTTTTAGGCAAAGTGATGCTGGTCCAGTGAATATTTTTGTGGCAAGGGTCCCAAATTAGGCAAACCTAGGAACTTGGCCAGCCATGGGAACTAAGATAAAATTGCTCCCTGCTTCACCCAATGCACAACATTCAAGTTCTCAATGTTCAAATGCATTTATATCTACAGTGGAAAGTCTAATTTACATGAAAAATGATGCTGTATGCTATTTTTTCTTCATAGCAAGCTGTCTACTACACCTCATTTGTAACTCGCTGGATGCAACATTTTGGCCCACCATTAGCTCAGAGCTTGGTTCGTCACCCAGAAAACCCATTGAAGGACCTGCCATATCATGCTTAGACTGAACCACATTGTCACCTTCTGCATTTGAGACCCCAGTGTTGATCATGAGATGTTCTAACTCATGTCATATGGTTGTAACACTTAGTGCATCAGGAACTTTGTCTGTGTTGCCAATTGGTGAAGCCTTTTCTCCTGGGCCCTGACTTTGAGTTCTGGGTGCCTAGCAAGGAATCTCTTGGCCATGACTCACCAATGTGTCTTCCAGAGATCTCAGAAGCATATTTAGTAAGAGTAAAATATGTCATTGGTACTCCCCAGCAACCAAGCACCTTTGCCCATTTGACAATGATCTCTTCTTCAGCTACTGAAAGGACTCGCTGATCAACATGCGCTTCAGCACACATAGGGAGGCCCTTCAAATGGTCTCCAAGTGTGCTGCAAGGTACATCATAGAGGCTGGCAGCCTTATGCACAGTAGGGATTTGCCATTGGCTTTCTTGCCTGCCTCATTGATGACCAAGATGGCGAGCTGTATGTGATCTTCTTGGGGAAGCTCAAGAATGTCAGTGGAAGGAGGTGCAATAGGCTCTGGCATGATGTAGTAATGACAGACTAGTAGTTCAGTACTCTCAGAGTTGGGTTTGGTGTGGCATTTGACAAAAACATATGTATTTATGTTATAAACTGATGCAGTATGTCAAGGGGCAAGGAATGACCATAAAAATGCATAGTTCACATGTATGAAGACATTGCAGATGTTTTACACATGTGAATTTGTTATGAATAATTGCCTGAGCATCACCCAGAAGCAAGCAAGCAGATATGAAAAACACCAAGTATATGCATGTTGAGAAGGCATTCTGATTGAGTTTAATAGTCAAGCTACGCACCTGGAATCCCATTTTTGCCACAGCATCATCCTAGCAGAGAAACCTCATTTGCACTTGCAGACATGCAGAAGTAGGAAGCTTGATGTATGTGAACATGTATCACACAACAAATAATTCCTAAAAATATGTCATATGAATGAAAGAGGTGTGGAGGAAATGTACCATCAAACTTGAGGCTGCATGTTGGACTACAAGTGCATAATGACTGTGTACATTTGATATGTTTACAGGGGCTGAAAATCCATCAAGCACTCTTGCAAGCAGGCTCAGGATGTTGGAGGTGGTGCAACACAAGTAATTGAAGTGGATATGACGAGTGGTTGGTCTGATGCATGTATACAATGGATGTCAGCTGGAGCTATTACCATATTGGGCCACATCAGTTCCTTAGCAAATACGGCAAAACACCCTACATGATCACATCATATCTCAGTGTAGCATGATCGTCAATGAACGTTAGGTACATCACTTCCCTGACCTATCATCAAGAGATTTTAACATATACTTTCTCAATTTCCTTACAGACCAATCTTTAAATATCAAAGTGGCCGAGTACCTAGGGTGACCTATGATAGTACACTGGAGGCATTTTCCAGCTCATGTTGTGATGACATGAGTTCATCTCATATCTTTGGCAGATCATCTAGCAATGATGTGCATATGGGGCCTCCAGTAGACACATGACACTGATCCAAGACAAGTTAGACAACTGATGTAAGCCATTGCCCCAAAAATCATGATTATATTAGTCACTCGTGGAAAATGCCAGAACTTGTTCACACGTTGATTACATTGATTTCCTGTTGCCAGTGATAACCACAACACCAATTCTCCATGCCTCGCAAAGTTGTCTGCACTTGTAGTGTCTGTTTTCACTTGACATATTTGGACTCCCATGGCCAAAATGTCCCTGGCCGCCTTGTCAGTTCACAGATATGAAGAAAACATGAAATTTGAGATCAACATGATCCCCAGGATGATCCACTTCCAGCAAGGTCCACCATTATTGATGCTGAGTCACACTCTCAGGCTGCTCAATGTGTAGATCTTACACAAGGTATGCAAACACTGTTTTTACATTTACTAAATTACAATTTAGGCTTTGGATTATAGCTGTTACACCTGTCATTGATCTATGCTGTCTCATTGTTGCTTGGCTCTCCCTTCAGTCTGGAATCAGTAGAGATACTGCCAATATTCTATTGTGCCTGTTCAAGTTCATCATCCTCACTACTCTGAGGCTCATTAAACTTGCACTTGCTGCTGCTGATATCAAGACCTCAGAACTCACAGAACTCAAGATGCGACTGGATATACGGACTGTATATTCCCGATGTCAGCTAGATCCTACAATTGAGCAGGTCATTTGCTGCCCCAAGTGCTTCAAGCAATATCCTAATGGTGGTCCATCACGATGTAACTGGTGTTGCTCTCCAAAGTCCAGGCCTTGTAACACTGATCTATACACACAACTCTCTCATTCTCAAATTGAGGACCATTTGTATCAGACTTTTGCAAAATCTCAAGGGGTGTTCAATCCTGGATGGATGCATGATATATATGACAGCCCTGCCTGGAGTTCATTGCACCCTTTTCTTCAATCACCTTACCACCTTGTTTTTGCTTTATATATTGACTGGTTTAATCCTTTGACCAATAAAATTGCAGGTATGTCTGTTAATTTTGGGGTGTAGATGAAAATTAACAAATCTTTAGGCAAAGTAGTATCATGTGGTGCCATTATCCTATACTGTTTGAACTTGCCCATCTCCATCAGATTCCTTTGTGAAAACACATTTACTATTGGAATGACTCCCTCTCCACATGCCCCAACCATTTGGACAATACCACATGTTCTGGAGCCTATCAAGAAGATGATTTTAGACTTAGACCTCCCAGGAAAGGTCTTACCTACAGATCGCAACCCACAGGGCACTGCAGTAGCAGCATGACTTATTCCACTGCTTGCAGATTTGCAAGCCATTTGGAAAGTGTCTGGATTTGTTTCTCATGCTGCTGGGCTATTCTGTTCCTTCTGTAAATGTCACCACAATGACATTGAGGATCTTGATTACCATCATTGGGAACTGCGGCGTGGAACTGAAGTTCACACTCAAGCTCAGGAGTGGTGCAATCTGGTGACCATCAAGGCTAAAACAGCTATGACTAAAGAAACTGGTGTACGGTGGACACCACTCCATGATCTTCCTTACTGGGATCCTGTTCAATATGTCATTTTAGGATTCATGCACAATTTTCTTGAAGGAATCCTTCAGTATCATTTTCAAGTTCTGTGGGGCATTGGTCAAACTAAGGCTGCAATCAAATTGTTGGCAACCCTTCAACTTAATGATGATGACACAGATGCAGAGACTTTATCCAATTACTCTGAAGATGATAGTGCAAGTCAACACAGCAGCACTTCAGGTCTTGCAGAGTATTTGGACAATATGGATGTTGATGATGAAAACATTTCTACTTTTACCTCCAGTTCTACTCCTACTCCCAGTTCAAATGCTGTGCCTCTTCCTTCTGATGACTATGATGAAGATGAAGAAGTGCCTGTGTCTATTGCTGGTGCATTTCACTTTACACCTACAGAGCTGGCTATTATTTGAGCATGCATTTCAGATATTCAGCTTCCTACTTGGGTTCAACGGCCTCCCACCAATCTTGGTGAAGCCAGTCATGGAAGCTTAAAAGCTCATGAGCTCCTCATTCTATTCTCCATCATATTTCCTCTTGTCATTCCAGCACTCTGGTGGAATGGCACTGAGGTACAACAGGAACTTTTACAGAACTTTTGTGAATTGGTCTGTGCAACAAATATAATTGCAGGCTATTCTGTCAGCAATGCTGAAGCAGATGCCTATATGGACCACTACATTAATTACTGCTCTTCTATGCAGCACCTTTTTGGTGCTGTATTTCACTCAATGCCCAACCACCACTATGCTATGCACAATGGGGCACTACTTAAATTCTGGGGCCCACTAGCTCTGCTTAGTGAATTTCCTGGTGAAAGGATGAATGGAGATTATGGGCAAATCAAAACAAACTGCTGCCTTCGTAAGTCCTCAATTTCTCAAATGTACTTTCACTAAGTAGTATTTTTTGAACAGAGGATATGGAGTTGACAATGCTTCACCAGAGTGCTCATCGTGGATGCTTAAATGCACTCCTTCACAATAACAACCTCCAAGCCAATGTTTCTGAATTGGCTGAGATTTTACAACCAAGCACTCACCCCACTGCTCGGCCAACACACAACCTCAATGGCCCTGAAGTTGCTGCTGCTCATGCAAGTGGAAAGCCCCTTGATCGAAGGCACTATGACCTTCTTCTTCAATATCTGAGAGTCATTGGCCAGGACTACAATTCAGTATTCACTGGTGGACCTTATGCTCTTAGCACCCTCCTGCTCCCTCCTGCTGTTCAACAGCCTTGCCAAGTGGTCTTTGAGGATTGAACATACAGCCGCAACAATAGCCATGCAGGAAACAGCCATATTCAGTTCTATATCCCAACATGTGGAGATACCATCGAGACTGGATATATTGAGGAAATTTGGGAACTTCCCCTTGAAGGTCTCTGGCAAACATTTTTCTTTGTTCGTCAACATCGTCCACTCTCACCAGCTCAGCAAAGAAAGACACCATACACAGTTGAGCCTTGCTCAAGGCTGCAATCAAAGGCTGTCAGTTGTGAGCTATCAAACACTGTGTACATTCTTGAACCACAGCATATCATTTGCCACCTTGCTACCTATACAATCCCTGTTGGCACATATGGGTTGAAGAAGGATGTTATGCTCATTAATTGGTCACTCAACCGTAAACGTAGATAGGAAACATAATAATTACATGAGAGTCAAAAAAGTAATATTGGTGTGCACACAGGCTCCCAGCAATGGGAGGGTACCGAAGAACTACATAGCCTCATTTGTCTTAAGATAGACCTCACTCATACTCAACTACATCACATGATGTTACTTTTGCTGTGACTCATCATATGATCATATATGATGGTGGACGCGATTGCAATGCAGACTCACAAGAAACATAGATTAGAATATGTATTAGTGAGTAAGTAATTAGTGACAATTATCTATGCATTAGGTTTGTCAAACTGAGTGAGCAGGAGTGTTGGGATGACCCTGTGGCCTCTGTATTTATGGAGAGAGCACAGTCGCCCGCCGTGTCATCAGTAGTGGGGGTGGGTGCTGGGCTGTGCTGTCATCATCGGCACCATTTGAGCCATGATCCACCCCACGAGCAGTCGCTCGTGAGACTGGAGGTGGCTGGTGGGTCATGCTGGCATCCTGGCGCTGTCCAACGCCGTCGTAGGGTTGTAGCACCCACAATCTACCCAGTGAGCAGTTGCATGCTGGCGTAGAAGCCAGTGCTGGGTGGTCCCTCATGGTTGTGAGGTGCTGGGGTTGGTACAATGCCTGTTTCAGTGAGTTTGGGGGGGGTTAGCGTGACATAGCACAGATTCGGGGGTGCGTAGGTGCGTACTGTGCAGGTATCCCAGCACCCCTCTCCATCATCCAAACCCTGCTGCTCGTCATTACCTGTAGTTTAGATCTGTTAGGGCGACACCCACTATCTGCTAGCTAAGACCGTGCGGGTTCTCTCTACAAGAAGGGGGCAGGATCCACGCTCATGATGGGGGAATTGATGGTTTTGATGCGAGGGGTTATTAATAGGTGAGTTTGTTGAGATAGGCCTTTCACACCGAAAACGTAGGTGGAATACCTAAGAGAACACAACTGGGGTCCCCTAGGCGTATATTTAGGGTTTATATACCATGTTACATATATTGTACATTGTTGTTACCGACGCACTCATACATGCATGTACATTTTGATGTGTGCAAAATAAAATTCTCACGCTATCAAAGTGTAGCATCATTTGGTGTCATGTACGTAATTCAACATAATAAATAAAATGAAATTTTATTAGGTAATGGGGTGGTTTCCTAACATTACCCCCCTTTTATGCCTCGACTTCCAGGCGAGAAAATATTACATTTGTCCCCTCTGTGAAATTTTGGTAAGGCCGGAATTTCATCCCCTCATACACCATTCTCGCAATGTGATGCGGAGCATTCGGATTATGTTTAAAGAATTGGGCGATTGCATTACGCGCTCGCTTACAATTCTCTTCGGGTTCCCACGAATTATTTTTGTCGGTATAGTTTTTCCACTTTATTAAGAACTCCAATTTGTTCCGTCGAAGACGTGAGTCTAGAATTTCTTCAACTATGTATTCTGGAGCACCTTCTACTATTATTGGAGGTTGCGGAGTAGTTTGTTGGCCAGGAATAGTGGGCGGGCGGTAAGGGCATAGGCGGGATACATTAATCTCGGGATCAATCTTGAATGATCGGGGTAATTTTAGCACTACCGCATTAGGCAAGATTACTTTAGAGATCGCATATGGGCCAACTTGTTTTTCCGTAAGTTTCCTCGAAGGTCGTGGAATATTCAGGTCCTTGGTACTTAGCCATACCAAGTCACCAACTTTGTACTCTGGAGTGCGTGCTCGAGTACGATTCATGTGTTGCATCATGTCATCACGTGCTTTCTTCAATGCCGCCTCTGCTTCCTCTTGTACCTTTTGCATCTTAGATACAAAGTCTTCTATCGACTGTACTTTGACTTCCCTTCTGGGTTCTACTCCCATGTGAGGATGATATCCATAATTTGCGAAAAAGTGTGACATACAAGTAGCCAAATGGAATTTGTTATTGTGGGAAAATTCGGCAATTGCCAACCATTTGGGCCAGTCAGTTTGTTGGTAGTTGACAAACATACGTAGGTACTGCTCCAACTCCTGATTCATTCTCTCTGTCTGCCCATCAGTCTGCGGGTGATATGCCATAGATAATTTAGTTTGAATTTTCAATATGTTGTTCAAACGCGGAAGCAAATTGTGGTCCACAATCAGAGATAACAGTATCGGGTAACCCATGTAACCGCCATACCTGATTTAGATAGAGGCATGCCAAGCCCAATGATGAGGTTTCTGTAGTAGTAGGAATAATATGGACCTCCTTTGTAAAGCGGTCGCATACTATGAATATTGCATCGTACCCTTGAGCCTCAGGTAATCCGGTAATAAAATCCACAGATATATCTCGCCACGGTGCTTTAGGTACAGGGTTTGGCATTAATTTTCCTGCAGGTTTCTCTGGAAATTTCTTCCCCCTCATGCACGTATCACATCCATCCACATACCCCAACACATACTTCAAAATTCCGGGCCACCAATAATTTCTCATTACTAATTCCAACGTCTTCCATCTTCCTGGGTGTCTGGCAATCAGCATATTGTGATGTAACTGGACGATCTCCCTTCGCAAATCCTGATCCTTCGGTACATACACCTTTCCTCAAAACAACACCAACCCTTGTTCCTCAGCCCATTCATCTCCTTTGATATTACCTTTCTTCTCTCCCTTCAGAGCTTTCATGGCTTCTACTACTTCATCGTCCATTTCCGAACATTGTCTAATTTTAGACAACATTTCCATTTCCGAGCTATCTATTAATAGATGCCCTTGACGCATAGCGCAAATGCGAAAGTATTCGGGTTTGAGTAAGGTAACATTTTTATTGTCCTCCTCCACCCCCCTTTTATGATCAATACATCTGGATAATGCATCTGCTTTCCTCATTAAGCTTCCCACTTTGTGGACCAAGTGAAAGTTGAAACGTGATAGGAATAGTGCCCAACGTGCTTGCCAGCGATTAAGCTTTTTAGTGGACATGAAGTATTGCAGATTTTGATGATCCGTCCAGATCTCAATCTGATGCGTACATCCCTCCAAATAATGCCTCCATGCCTCCAATGCTCGTATTATCCCCAACATCTCTTTGTCATGCACATCATAATTCCTCTCCACATCATTCAACCCTTTTGACAAGTATGCACAAGGATGCCATTTGTCATCTTCGCACAGCATTGATAATACCGCTCCAGTAGCAAAATTGGATGCATCGGATTCCACTCGCAAAGGGCATGTGAAATCTACTGGGGCTAATATTGGTCCCTCCACAAACTTCCTCTTCAACTCCTCAAACACTGTCTGCTGCTGCTCTCCCCACCTCCATACTACTCCCTTTCGTGTAAGGTTATGTAAGGGTGCGGCAATTTTAGAAAAATTGTGCACAAAGCGACGATAATAATTTGTGAGTCCCAAGAAGGCTTGAACCTCCTTGACACAGGTGGGCGCAGGCCAATCTGTGATCGCCTGTACCTTGATCAGATCCATTTTGATTCCGTCAGGGCCAATCAATAATCCTAGGAACTCAATCTCGCTTGCCCCAAACACACACTTCTCTGGTTTCAAAAATAGATCATTCTCCACCAACCTCCATAACACCTCCTGTACTATTGCCTCATGATTTTCTTCATCCTCTGTGAATATCAGAATGTCGTCAATAAATATTATTACCATGCCTTTGTCTATTACATCCTTGAAAATGTCGTTCATCATATTTTGAAAGGTCGGGGGACTATTAGTCATCCCAAAAAACATGACAAGTGGCTCGAAGGATCCTCGACACGTGGCAAATGCTGCCTTCCACTCATCTCCTTTCTTTATTCATACATTGTTGTATCCCCATCGTAAATCCAATTTTGTAAAGACCTTGGCTTTTCCCACCTTGTCAATTATTTCTGAGATCAATGGCAGGGGGTACGCGTTCTTCACTGTCCACTCATTCAAATACCTATAATCTGTACACATCCTCTTCCTTTGGTCTTTCTTTGGCACGAAGAATATTGGTGACGTCTGCGGTGATTTCAAAGGTCATATGTATCCTTTGTGCAATTGCTCCTTCAGGAATGCATCCACTTCTTGTTGTTCCATCAGAGATAATGGATATACCTTTGACTTCTTCAGCACAAACCCTGGCTTCATCTCAATCACATGATCCCATGGCTTCCACACTGGCATTCGCTCAGACTCCTTCTTCTGGAACACTGATAGATGTTCATGATACACTTTTGGCACCCATTCCTCCACTGGCTTCTCCACCTTCACAATATTCTTGTCCCATGACTGTCCTCCACAAATTGTTCTAAAGGTTTGCTTCTGCTCTTCTTTCTCAATCATGATCGGAACTTCCCCATTTGGCATTTCCTCATCCTCCACTTCCTCCATCATAACAGAATACTTTCTCGGACGTTCTTTCTCTCTCTTTTTCCTTTTTTCCTTCTTCATCTTCCTCCCATACACATTACATTCCTTAGGACAATGAGTCATTTGTACTTTCCCAGTTTTCCAATCAATTTCGGGATTATGCTTCCGTAACCATGGACATCCTATTATTAGATTGGTTTTCCCAAGATCGCACACTTCGAATATGGCTCACTCCTGATGCTCCTGATACTTTAGTACCATAGTCACCTCCTCCTTGATAGTTCCTCCACGATTGACTGTTCCGTCAATATTGTACACCATTATAGGTTGCACCAGCTTGCGTGTGTTAATACCGTTTCCGGTAATTAAGGATCAATTAATAAATAATCCTGTAGCACCACTATCAAGCAATGCTTCCACATCAATAGCTGCATGTGTGTCCACTGTCTTCAATCTCACAGTCAAGGTGATTTCGGGTTCTATTCGCGCAGAGCGAATAAAGAATTTAGGGGATTTCGGAAATAGTGCTCAGCAATTTTCTTTGTCACATGATTGACAACAGTTGTACTCCTTTTTGTCACATGATTCAGAACAGTTATACTCCTCCTCGATTTCCTTTTCTGATTTACTCTGGGTTTCCTCGGATACTAATACATTGTAACGATTCTGGGTCACCAATGGGGAAACCTTCACTGGGACTCTTCCAAAAAATTCTTCTGCTTGCCTTCCTCTGGCTTTACCTCCTTGATTGTAGCTTCCCTTATCTTTCTTTTCTGCCTACAATTCCTAGAAATGTGTCCTAACTGCCCACAGTTAAAACATTTAAGTGGGGCTCATCTTCCTGCTTGATCAACCTCCATTGCCTCTGCTGGTGCTGCTGACTCCGTAACTATAGGTGTCACTGCCATGGCCGGTGGCTGTGCCCTTGGAGCTTGCGCCTGAGGTGCCTTTCCTTTCTCGGACTTTCCTCCAGATGACTTTCCAAATTTACTACTTCCGTACATCAACTTTGACTCTGCCTGTTCCTGCTGATATTGCCGGTCAAGGCACATTGCCCAATTACACCACTCGTCCAATTTCTCTGGCATAGAAGGTAGTCGGTAGATAGACTTGAATAAGGAGGGATTTAATCCTGCTTTCAAAAACTCTACCAACGCAGCTTCTCCCATGTCCGTTTGCAAAGCTTCTGCTTTGAACTGCAAAATAAATTCATCTGCCATTAAAGAACCTTGGTGCATGGTTTTTAATTTAGCATTGGCTGTCACCTTTGGATTAGGGTCTCCAAACTGTGCCTCCAATCTCTCCAGAAATTCCTTGAAGGTTGCAAATGGTTTATTTCCCATGGCAATTTGATTAATAGCCTCATTTCTCCAGAACTGTGCTTTCCCCCCCTGAATGTATGAGAGAGCAGACATAATCCTAGACTTGGCTGTATGAACCTCTGGCTTCCTCCCATGGATGTACAATACTATAGAGCTGATGAAGGATTTTGTATTCTCCATGGTACCGTCAAAGATTTGCGGGGGTGCGTACTTAGGTAAGTGCGCTTTTCCATTTCCGGATTTCTCCACCGTCTCATCCTCCTGCGATATCCACTCCACCATCTCCTCCATCTCATCATCTCTTTCTCCTATCGTCTCTGGCTGTACTTCCGCTTGTCTGGGCTGTGATGCTGCCAATACTGACACTAATTGCGACATTTGCGCTGTGAGTGCATCAATTTTTGCCTCTAGTGCTGGTATGGGAACAGGATTAGGACCGGGATTAGAAGTTGAAGGTTCAGACATAATTGTAGAATCTGTGATGAATCACTTCTTCGACAAATTCAAAATTTTTTCTTCGAGACCTCTCCAAACGTTTATGGGTCACATGATAAGGTTTGTTGAGGTTCGTCAATCGTTCGTTGTTTGTCAGGCGCCTAATTTGACACTTCAGATCAACAACCCTTCCAACAGTGCCTGATCTTGGGGATATCACTGAATTCAGCTTGTAACTAAAATAGTCGTCTGAATAGAGTAATGTAAATCGTAACTAAACCAGATCTGATCGGTTGTCTGGTTGCAGCTGTCCTAATGATGAGCGCTGCCTCTTGATCACTGGTGGTCGCAATGTAAGGCAAGGCCTGGCATTGGCTTATGAAAGAAAAGGTAGATTACATATATACAAGTACTTCTGGCTTGTGCCAAAAGGGTGAGTAATCGGATGTGGCACGGTGAAACAATGACGTATGCGCAAGTAAGAGAAGGTGCACTGATATGGGTAGTTGTGTTCTTCTGTTAGGGCGACACCCACTATCTGCTAGCTAAGACCGTGCGAGTTCTCTCTACAAGAAGGGGGCGGGATCTGTGCTTGTGATGGGGGAATTGATGGTTTTGATGTGAGGGGTTATTAATAGGTGAGTTTGTTGAGATAGGCCTTTCACACCGAAAACGTAGGTGGAATACCTAAGAGAACACAACTGGGGTCCCCTAGGCGTATATTTAGGGTTTATATACTATGTTACATATATTGTACATTGTTGTTACCGACGCACTCATACATGCGCATACATTTTGATGCATGCGAAATAAAATTCTCATGCTATCAAAGTGTAGCATCATTTGGCGTCATGTAGCATAATTTGACATAATAAATAAAATGAAATTTTATTAGGTAATGGGGTGGTTTCCTAACAAGATCCTAAAAAAGAAAGAACAGTGTTAGTTAGCTAGTAAAAAACAAGAATTGAGCACAAAAAACATACCTAGGCGCCTATGTTGTGTCCGATCAGCTTGTTTGCAGCTGTGGGTAGTGCTTAGTGGTGTGGGAGTGGACGTGGAAGTGGTGGTGGTAGAGGTGGGAGGGAGCCTTCCCCTCACATAGAGAGCAAGGGGCAAGGGTGTCATCATCGTTCGTCGTTCTCCTGTCATCGTCATTGTGCCCGCATGCTCGTCTGTCGCTGTTGCTTGGGTGTCAGGTGCCATCCAATCATTGTCATTGTCATCCCTGTTGCCAGTAGTTCAATTTAGTTAGTACAAAAGAAAAAGAAAAAGAAAGAGAAACAAACAAAAAAACTTACCTATGGCCCAAGAGACATCGACATCTCTTGGGCCTTTTTCTTCTTTCCCTCCTCCATGTCATCTCATCGTCTCCCCATCGTTGTCCCTGTCTTCATTTCCCCTTCCTCCTCATTTTCTCGTCATTGTCCTCTTGTCATTGTTAATGTCATTTGTTGCCTGTCATCACCCTGCTACACACCTTGCGGGCAGAGGCTTGCAGCGGTGACATGGGGTGTCCTGGCCTGTCCCAGTGTGGGTCTGTCATTACAAAATGTTGATAGCCTAAAATACAATAGATTAGTAAAAAGAAAGAAATGACAAAAACTCACCCAGGGCACAAACGATGATAGATGTCGTTTGGGCCCATCTGTGTCTGTTCCCCTGGCATTCGCATACCTCGCCGTTGCTGTCTTCATTTGGTGTTGTTTGTCATCTTGTCGTTCCCCCGTCATCTCGTTCCCGTGGTTGTGGTGCAGGGTTTGGGCATGGGGTGTCTCGGGTGGAGTTGTTATAAGTTACATAAAAACACCTAAGATAGAGTTGATTAGTAAAAAGAAACATGAAGAAATAAGAAAAAAAGCTTACCTGGGGCCCAAACAACGGTTGAAGGCTACCTGAAGCCATGAATGTGAAAGAACAATACTTACAAGAGTTGTGGCCAATCAGTCAACGCAAACATGATCAACCTGACTAGTCACCAATCAGCCTAGGCCACGACGTACTTACAAAGTTCATAAAACATAGTCATATTCATAAAGGCATACTAACATAGAGTAAGAGCAATCATAACTACTGCAGGACATATGCTATTACCATGTAAGTTGTGAGTTGCAACAAGACGTGATGGGCCCCAGGCCATTTAAGCTTGCATCTGCTCCTGCTTGCCCTGCTAGTTCTCCTCCTCCTCCTCCTCCTCCTCCTCCTCCTCGCCATCTTCAAGGGCCACCAATTCTGTGGCTGTCGGAAGCTTATACAAAGCCTGAACATGGTTCCCATACTTCTTCATGAAAGTGCATCGGGGCATATCCTTCCAATCAGGATCAGAGTCAGTCGAAAGACAATCACTCTTCAGAGGAAGTGCAATTGGGGCCGTGGCATAGTGAGCACAATTGCTGAGTGACAAGAGGGTTCCCTGCTTTGCAGCTATTGTCGATGTGGTGCAGAAAGTCAGTGATGTGGGGATTGTGTGCTTGCTTCCTCATAATGAAGAAACCACCATCAGGGTTCCTCTCATCATCAGACATGCACTCATATGAACCAGCTAGAAGCCTGATATGCTGGTTCCAGCCATGGTCCTTCAGATAAGTGCGGCGCTTGAGAGTAAGCTAGAGCGAAATTTAGTGATTCAAGTCTGAAAGATCAAAATAACTTGAAAATGGTACCAATTGGTGGTTCTTGTATGCTTTGTTCTCCTCAACACCTCAACAGACACTGCCCTTCTCTTTTGCCTCCTTTGCTGCAAGCTTCTTCATATAACCCCACATGAAATTGCGATATAATTTCTCGAGGACAGGTCTATTCTGGAGGTAAGCAAGATTCGGAGCAAGATGTTGGTAAGAAAATGTAGTAGCAGCCTGCTCAAAAGTCCAGATAGCGATTGACTCAAAAGCTCCATTATACAACGAAGTGTGTGTGCCACCAAGAAGATCAGGGCACCATGCTGGTAGACCAAATGAGTGAACCTTCAAAAAGATCAATCGAAGATCATGCTCCAGGATGCAAGCAATATTGAGGGCAATATTTGAGTCTGGCACCACATTGCATCGCCTGCGAAGCTCTATGATTGCATCAAGTGCCGCTTTATCTGTTGCTTGAAACCGGGTATTGTGGGTATTGCCTTTGAGCAAAGCATTTATTTCACCAGCAGAGGTGAAACGTTGTGAAAAGGTGTTTAAGGTATGATTATCAGGGGCCTCAGGAACTGATGTGTTGGTTACGGCACCCATTAAGACATGAAGGTGCATCTCAAGGGCAAGCTGGGTTGTACCATGTCAGAGTTCAGGATAAAATCAGAATAGTCAAAGAAACATGCACTTTGATTTGACTGGCATCATCAGGTATATCTATCTTCTTCAGATGATGAATATCTTCTTTCACACTCCTCTCCCCTTCCCCAGGAACAAAGCCCTTTGCCTGCAGATGCTTTGATGCAGTTGATTCAGATGCTTGGGGTCTCTTGTGTCCAGAAGACCTTGATGGTGGCATAGCTGGGATAGTAAAGAGGACCTATTGACCAGAAGGTGAGGAAGATATGTCGATGTAAGAAGACAAAGAACAAATGTTGTGCATGAGGCTTCAGATCCATATGGTCACCTGACAAAATGAGTCTTGACACGATGCGACTAAGATCACCTGATGAGATGATATTCCGCACCATCGAATGATTACAAATTATTATTACCAGCACAGAAATTGTATGCAATCTTTGCCAATAAAACACCTTTTTTGGGCAATGGCTTATGTCAGTTGTCTCGAAGCCTTGTGACCAGATCAGTGTCATGTGGCTGTCTACTGGAGATATGCACATCATTGCTAAGGTAGGGGACATCCACAAGCTGCCAACGTCACGTGGCATTACTTTTGAGTGACATCACAGTCCAAATTTGGTGGTGGGGTAGAAAAATGGTCTGTACTCAACCTTACACCCCATCTGCGCCGTATTTTTGTGCACAAGATTATTATAATGTACAATATGTAGCTCTCTGCCCGACGGTTTGTCAAACGAATCCAAATTCGAGCAGAAATACGAACAACTATAGGATTTTGAGCTAATAATCTACATTGTGAACGTTACTATATACTACTGAGAGGCTATCTATGTACTAAAAATGAATCAGAGTAAGTACTACGTGCAATTATTATCGACACGCTGTCATCCGAGTCCATGTCCCGAATGGTCGCGAGATTAAATACATGTAAGTAGGACTTCGATGCCGCCAATGACAAGTCTGGAATACCAGAATGATATTGTCCAAAAGGGGATTCAATCGCAAGATGAGAGTTTCCAGCCGCTGGTGCGCCCCAGAGCGATGCCAACATGTTCTTGGATGTGGAGGTCGAAACAGTGTCCATCCATGTAAGTACTTTTTGTGGTTCTCATTGACAAGAAAGATACTGATGTTGCATCCTTTTCTTTCATTAGTAAAATGATGCACTAGTTGTTTGAAGGTTACACATACTGGATTGTTTTCCTTTTCAGCATTCTCCGATGAATTACTGCCAGACTCGAGCTCCAGCTTTCTTCATTTCTTGGCAAGGGCAGATGGAAGGAATGCCTGCTTCAGATTTTTGAGGCTTTGTAGTATTGCCTTGCGCTTTCGTCCCATGTTAATCAGACACCAGTGAAGAGTTTTACAGACACGACACTTGGATATTGACGTGACTTGGACGTTCAGAATGTAAAATTTGAAAATTTGAACTGAATAATAAATGTCACGTAAAACTAACTATAACTAGATGATTGTTGTACATTTCATCGTGTTTCTGTGCAGCAAAATCTCTTATAACGTTGTTGTGGAGCGGTCAGAGCCATCTCTAATGGCATTTCTGACGTATTTGGACATTGTCACGCTGGCCACGTGACGTTGGCGGCCCTACCTTAGATGATCTGCCGAAGACATGAGATGAACTCATGTCATCACAACATGAGCTGGAAAATGCCTCCGGTGGTAGTTGGCTATTTGTGGAATCGTACATGTATCTACTAGTATGCCAGACTCCAAAGACTTTCTAATTAAAATTACTCAGGGAAGACATACCTGATAAGAAACCAGTTATTCAGGATCATCTTCATCGAGAAGAAATTGTCAACATCTCCATCCTGTTGGTCTTTAGTATGCGCTTACCTATAAACTTCCGATGCGGCCGATATCGATCAAGATACTAACGTCTTCGGTAGATCGGTCTCCTTTGTTCATAAACAGTTAGCATCGACGGTCGCGTATTCAGACTTCGTGAAATTTAGCCTGTTCCGTCAAAGTAAAGAAATCAGTGTGATGCTTGCGTGTGACACTGTGTCCGAGTCGGATTATATCCTCATCGTAACTACGTAGAACGAATCTAGACTCGTGACCACTCCGGATCCCTCGTACGGATAGGAGCGAGTATACATCGTCGCTTGCTCGTGTACTAGGGATCGGTCACAGATCTAGAACGAATCACCATTAATAAATAAGCCTGTCTCCAGACAGACTTAAAACCCCGACGCCCGTCAGACTTAACGTATCACTTTTGTGGTCAGGTTAAAAAGACAAGTCCGAGGTACGAGGACTTGCAATCCGCGGGGTGCTGTCGAAATCCTGGATACTTCGTCTCTATGGGCTACACTAGTCGAGTGGTCGAGCTCTCCTGATCGGTTACAGACTGAGGTTCGTCACTCGCAGACATGGGAGCAAGTTTGAAGGGACGTGTTCTTAGGATAACACCGAGGTAACCCCTGAATGTTGAAAATTCTTGAAATTTTATTTTAACATGTCTCGGGACTTCGCAGGGCGATTCCTTCCAACCTGGGTATATGGACTGGGCTTAATCTAAAGTGGTTTGGACGGCTTTCATGAAAGGGAATGAAGGCCCGGTCAATCGTGATGGAAGTGTCAGTACGATACCTATCTGATGGTGAAATTTGTTCATTCGGAACATGTGTTGAGGATGTGAAGTTCTTCAAGACCGCGGAATCCTTGGGATACCGTGACCTGATCATGCAGACCAGTATAACTCATCAACCAATTGCGTGCGCCCTGACCATGAGGCCTGATCACGTTTGTATCAAATATTGTATGTCAGTGAACTGTTTTTGGCGCGCGCGCTGCCAGTGGGCGGTGCGAATGATAGATCGGTTGCAGAGCAGTCTTTTAATATGTAGTAAGAGCCCCTTACCTCGTCAGGATCGGGGTGTCGGACCAGCTGTAGATAAACTTCAGCATTTGAAACTGGTGGGCTCCATAGTACATACAGTGGCAACTCCGAAAAATGATATTCCACCAAGTGCTCGCTCCGAGACGGTGCATGAAACAGAATGCCCCCAACAGATCAGCTGAAATCTTCACAAAATGTCGCTCTAGAGTCTATGCGATACCTAATACGAGTCTCAGACTAGCTGAAGTACGAGGAATCGCCTGTGCAGTCTGACCGATGCCGCTATAGCCTGAGTGTTCGCTCACTGGCATCATGATGTACGATCTGTCATCTATAATTCTGACATTGGTTACTGTACTAGTAGACAATAGAACACCGCCCACCAGGGGGGTGACTAAGATCTTTTCCGATGATAGTCATATGTAAAGCTCTAAGTAGCTCAAGCAAGAAGCTTATGGATCTCGGGTGGTCAAGAACCCGTCCTATTAATTAGTCGGGGTGAAAGGTTTCCGATCACGCGTTATATATAAATAGAGTTTGGGCGCGAGAGCGCTTGAAGTCCAAATTTTTGTTGAGCGACCTACTTACTAGTAAAGCAATATCTTAAGTTTCGGACTCTCCATAAGCCTCTACTCCTTCCCAAGGACCTGCTTCAAGTTACTGATGAAGCGTAGCGGGAAAGGGAACACGGACGGTGTCCATAAGACGCGGCGTAAACCTGGTCGAGTGTGCGTAACTTCTTCATACCATAACTAGTATTCAAACGGACGAACTTCCATATCTACTTCAGGCCTACTTCTTGTGCCGAGTGCAGGAGGTTAAAGCTTCGATGTGATAATAATGTTCGCTGCCCGAAATCACTTTGTCTCGTCGTCTGAGCACAAGGTTCCAGGTTCCCTGTGAGAAGTGTGTATCACGAGGTTGTGGTTCTATCTGTCCGAATGGTCCGTCAGATTCTTGACCTGAATGTTTAACCTGGTTGAAAAGATATGGTAGGGACCCTCACACCTGGGAAAGGGAATCGCCTCGTTCTTACCAATACAGAGGAACTTCATGACCAGATAGAACGGCTGGGTATTCGGATTCGTGAACTTGAGAATGCACTTCGAATATTGCAAGCATCCGTGTCCCCAGATCCTCACCCCCTTCTGCATGCACCATCAGGAGTTCTTCAACCGATAATCTCCGACGAAACCTTACTCTCCCCTCCTGCCGCCTCTTCTTTATCGCACAATACCTTGCCAACACAGGAATCACACGTCGAATCTCGACCACCATCCGCCGATGATGAGAGCTTTGTTGATGCATTCGGTAAGTAATCTCACAGCGCAGTCTATGTATGCCTTCATGTTGCATGCCTTCTAGGTACACTGACGCTGGGACGTCGCGGGGAGAGTTCATTCTTCGGACAAACTGCTCGTGCTGAGGTTAGTCATGCATATTATCTTCCTTGCTGTCCTGTTGGTCATATCTGATTTCTTTCCAGTACTTGATCAGTGTAAGACATCAACCCTGGACATGGAATACGAGTCGTTGATCAAGCTATGTCAGGCATCCTCGTTTTCACAGTCGAAGACAAATACACCCCCGACCCGATTTTACAAACGCTTTGCGGAGCCTATCCTTCTAGGACCTGACCCTTCAGTCGAAGGAGTCGGGAATGAACTCCTCAAGTTGCTTCCGCAGCTTCCTGAAGCAATCCGCCTATGTGAAGTATACCGAGAACATGGGAAATATATGCAAGCTAGCATCATCAACAGGTCCGTCACACAACGACTAATCCATATATAGGTACGCGCCTATCCCACGGAAAGAACTCTTCGATGAAATCCTGGAACCTATATATCGAGCAGAGTATGTGCAAATAAGTTTGAAATTTCCTGTTATCTGATGCTTTATCCAGTTCGTTCGACGCGATTCAATGCTATCATGTCATAGCCGTCTTGTTGGGCGTCTTTTCCCTTGGCGCACTCTTTGACAGCGATCGGCAGCCATTCTCCGCGGAATCTCAAGAATACTGCTATTTAGCTCGCATTGCCCTCAGCTGCAATCCCCATGTAACTCGGTTGTCTATTCTGGGTTATGTCAGTGGATCCATGTTTTCTTGACTGATTTGAACTGAGTTCAGTCACAATCTAGGCCCTAGTTGCCCAGTATCTTTTCTACAGTGATTGCGATTATACAAATTCGAACTCTGCTTGGATGTATGCGGGGCATGCTGTTAGATTGGGTCACAGCGTATATACTTCTAGCCCGTGACCTTGAGTTTCACTGACCTGTGCGCTCTATAGATTGGTCTACGTGAGGCGTTGTTCATAGTTTGTTTGCGATTGTCTCTCTTCCTAAGACGTGTACCCCAGATTTGGATAGCTCCCGGTGGAAATTGTCTCAGGAGAACATTGAACGTCGCCGTCGACTCTTCTGGCAACTATTTGTCCTTGACACTGGGGTCGTAAGTATGAGTTTCTGTAACATCGAGTTATAATAAGTGTACTCTGCTTTAGAGTTTTTTTTTCGGTCGGCCCCCCATAATGTCCTCTGCGTACATCGACTGCCCATTGCCTCGAGAGACCGAAGACGTTATTACGGATGGTGACATGCAGATTAGCTGTACGTTTGCCTCGTGCTATCCCGTCCCTTGCTGATCATGGATGTTTAAAGTTCATTCATGGTCTCAGCGATGGACGGTGTTGCTACATTCCGTTATGTCAACCGCATTTGGAGCAAAGCAGCCCTCGTATTCCGTCATCATCTCTCTTGACCGCAAGATTCGAGATTTTCCAATCCCTGCTCTTTGGCGACCAGTGTGCGACGATGCAGATATTCCTGCACCCACTGTGCCACTTGAGCTGAATATGCACCGCTGGCTCTGTATGTCCAGGAAAGAGATGAGTACGGCAGATTCATTTGCTGGTTCTTTTTTATACTGTGTCTTACAAGGCCCCGATTGCAGCGATTTTGAGTCTTCACCGACCATACTTCACCCAGGCTCTAAAGGACATGCCAACGGATTTAGCAAGGCACCGATATATACCCTCTGTGATAGCCATTTATAGGTCGTCCTGGCGAATTATCGAAGGGCTGCAGCTCACCTGGCAGCGCATCCCACAAGCTCTCCTGAGATTTAACTTAGCCTGGTCGTTTGGGCTGGCCGCGGCTGTGAGTGATTATACGACAATGTTGCTGCTTATGTTTACGGATTTTCTTTCCCTCCCACATAGATTGTGATGTGCTTGTTGGTAACTCGAGCTCCAACCTCAAACATGACACCATCTGCTCTAGCAGAGCTGGATACTGTTTTGAAACTATTTGAGGAAGGTGCAGTCCACTCGCGAGGAGTGGCTAAGTTTCTTGTGAGTTTTCTACCTTTCAACTATATTTAGTTCACCTCTGTTGTTCCAGGACTTTATCCGCAACCTTCAACGTAAAGCCCATGAATCAGTCGATCAAACGCAGTCCCACAGCACACCAACTATTACTCCATCAGAGCTCGACCGCCTCAGTGGACAGACCCACCTCTTGGCCGACGCCGGCGCTCCAGATTCTGGCGACAGCGGGCCTTCTGACTCTATCACACACACAGAACCACTTCAGGGGCAGAGCCACACAGGACCCATCGAACCTCATTTCTTCTCGAATGCGAATAGTGATAGCATGCATCCGACTATTGCACAAGATATGAGCCGCTTTGACATGGATGCTGCCCCGTCCAATAATCTATTTCTTGACTTCTCCGCTCCAGCCGCTATGTCCGGTTTACGGAGCCCTGATATCAGTCTTTATCTGACGCCGAATTACCAAGCGTACCAACCGCCGGCCGCGAGTCATAATATCACTGGGGTTGAGCCACACCAGCCCGCGCCAGTTTTGGATGCGACATGGCAAAGTTTCGTCGAGCAGTTGGGGTTCTAATGATTCATAAATTTCGTCTTGGTTTCCTAACTTCACTTGATTTGCTCTTGAGCTCTCATCTACACTTTGTCAAACAATGTATCTATATTGTACGCATGCCGTGCTAATACACTGTCCATAACACTAATATACATAGCAGGGGTTGAAGGATCCAGATACGCCGAATATCCCTAACCTTGGATTTTCACCTGGCAGACAAGCCGCACTGAGGATGCTACCACTGATACGACATGACATAGATTGGAGGACTCTTCTAAGCTAAGTCATAGCAGCTGTCCGAGTCGTCGTCGAGTTGACTGACAGTGTTCCATTGAGGTTAGGGTTCATCCAGTTGTTTGGTTTCCTTCCATTGACAGATGTTAGACAGATGCGATAGGCAACTACTGCATGGACCCTCGATTAGCCTGCTGGCTCCGTGGCAGTGCTGATTTCTCCTCTCGATGACCATGGCCCTTGATACTCAGGCAGCTCCTAGCGTGGAACCTGGCTGTACTTACGATCAAGGTGAGGGGGATACTCAAGGGATTGACACCGCCAGGTTCATGCCGGGGTGAAAATACTGTCAAAGTCCTTATTGGCACCCGCTTCCTTTGTCTCGAGGTCCGCACCATAAGTCCAAAACCTCGCCAGAATACCATTCACACTAGGAATATCATCTTTTTAGGCAGACTAAAAACTTTGTCGAAATTTGTGATTTCAGAATCACTGAAATCAATATTTTCAGAGCACCTGAAATGGGAAGTTTCACAGTTTCAGGGAAATTTTCAGGCAAGTTACTAAAATTGTAAATTTATGTACAGTTTTTAGCCAGCCTAAAAAGTTGTACTTACATGCTGGTGATTGCACCGTGACCGAAGTTCTCCCGGATCCCTCTCATCATCATCCCATGCTTCGACACTGTCATTCGCCAACGAATAACAGTGCAATAAAATCCTGCTATCGACATTCCGTCGCCAAGCCCAAGCACTAACCTGAATGCAAACAACGCTTACATTGGTAGCGGTCAAACATGGCGATTCAGTGAGCGAATTCAGTGAGCGATTCAACAACTGCAAACACCACTTCGAAAACTTTGAATCGTTGAATCGCGATTCACTACATAGCTGGCCCATCTCACATTTCCCTAAAAGGAAATTCTTACAAATCTTACAATATGCGACCAAACAATGTTTTTTTTTTTTTTTTTGGTGGAGCGTTTCCCACGATGGGGAAGCATTGGGACTCTAACAACGTTACAGTCCCGTTGCCCGCTAGGGGTTCCGGGGAGTTAAAACCGGAGTAGCATAGGGAGTGTATATACCGCGAGGAAATGCATTTACGCACAAAGTGTGGGGCTCAACCGGTCTAAACGGGACGGTGTGGCTTAACCCACACCTTCTCGTATCGACCAGCTCCTACCGACTTAAAACCCCGCTTACCTCTGTCCAGTTACTGGGGAGGTCTTCCTCGTTCTCGAGGGTGCCTTTCCATGTGTTGATTACGGTTTTGATTTTGAGGCTCTTTTTTCCAAATCTCGGGTTTGTCATGCGGCAGTCAATTTCGAGGTGATTGTCCATCATCTTATACCATCGGTTCCTTACTTCTTCGGGTGTGAGGGGATTGTTTTCATTTCTTATTACTCTCTCACAGCGAATTTTCCAGATTAAGTGTGCAGACTGCGACCAAACAATGTTCAACTGCATGTCAACAACGCCTCATCACAGGACCTACTAATGATATGTTTTGTGAAAAAAATCCTTATCCAGGTGATTTTTTTCGACCTAAGCCCCGATTTTATCTGGATACCATGGGTTTTTGAAGTTTGAGTGTGGCCACAATGTGCTAAGTTCTCGTACGAAGTTCCACAAAGCATGTGTAGTCTGTAGGGGAGAGTTCAATGTATTGTTCCCCAGCGATGTTGTGTGGTATGGACATCAGGAAAATGCGGTTACATTGACCATACTTTATTACACTATATAAAAGCTGGTATGATATAAAATGTCCAACACATCCATAAGTCTTGCAGGTAGGCTGCAGAATTTTAAAGGACAGTACCTTTGCCAAATTCATCGAGGGTAGAATAATGCCATTTACTTTCATGAAGCACCAACCAGACATAGTTTGAAGAAAGGATCATGAATGCAATTGAGCCAACCTAGGAAATGTTCATGAGCAACAGATGAAATCTGCAAATGTACAATAGCTGCATGAAATTAAAATGTCCAACACATCCATAAGTCTTGCAGGTAGGCTGCTAATGAATTTTAAAGGACAGTAGCCTTTGCCAAATTCATCGAGGGTAGAATAATGCCATTTACTTTCATGAAGCACCAACCAGACATAGTTTGAAGAAAGGATCATGAATGCAATTGAGCCAACCTAGGCAATGTTCATGAGCAACAGATTAAATCTGCAAATGTACAATAGCTGCATGAAATCTGAATTGTGATCAAGATATCTAAGAGACGGCCAGCTTTCTGTTTGTTACCATGCCTAGAAGAACCCCACCTGAGGCCATCACCCAGTATAATTGGACCAACTGCAAAGATCTTGAAGCCATTGATGACTTGTTGCAAATGGAGGAACTCGGGTGGATTGGATGTAGTGCGGATGTTGTGCAGACACAGAAGAAGATGACTTGTGCTTCATGTGCCAAAGAATTGTAACAAAATTGAAGTGGTAGGAATCCTGTCATGAGATGGAAGAACTCAAGCCATTGACTGTAGCAGAGGTATTTCGGAGCTTACACACAGCACCAGACATATCAGAAAGCATACCATGTTTCACAAGCAGAAAAGCCATTGACAACTTGTCACAAATGGAGGAACTCAGGTGGATTGGATGTAGTGTGGATGACATCCAGACACAGAAGAAAATGACTTGTGCTTCACATGCGGAAGAATTGTAACAACATTGAACCCTATCATGAGATGGAAGAAATCAGGTCATTGACTGTAACAGAATTATTTCAGGGCTTACAAGACATATTAGAAAACATACCATATTGCATAATCCAGAAGAATTATTCGTCTCAACAATGTTGAAAGGCCGTGGCAGATCTGGAGATGTGAGCATAGTTTTGTAGAATAGACAAAGATGGAAGGACCCCAGGTCAGGTCAGTCATATAAGAATTGTGAGGCTTGTGAACAATGCCTATATCTAAGCAGAAGAATAGCAAGTTGCACTTTTATTGAGTTCCTGGATGACCTGGATATGTGGTATACAGACAGAGATATCCTGTGAAGTATTGGAGACACTGTCTCTGGCAGAAGAACTATAACACAGGCAGATGACACTGGGAAAGTAACAACACTTGCTCATGATGCAAAGGGAGAAAAGGGAGCAAATTTATGATGGGAAATATTATCTCATTGGCATACATGTCTAAACATCAGATAACTATAACTCATGGTTTCGTGCCTTAAGTGCAGCCCTTTTCTCCTTTAGTTTTGCTAATGCACTATTTTTGGTGACAGGACATTGAGCAGAAGAGTAGGTGGGAGATATCTGGCTAGGTGACAGTGAGGAAAAGTTAGAGCTTGATTGGCTGGCAACTCACCGGTTCCACCAGATTAGCAAAGCATCCGCCTCATTGTTCTCATCTGCATCCTCAAGAAATTGAAGGATGCTGTTGTAAAAGTGCTCAGAATCTGTGATCGTATCAGACCGAGTAAACATCGTGGAAGATGATAGTGCGAATCTGACCTGTGAGAGCTCTAATCACAACGAGAAGCTGATGAAGACAGTGCAGCGCCGTACCTGAGTCGCAATGTAAGCGATCGACGCCATAGTGACCTGGGTCATTCCATGTATACGGGCATTTCCAGAGCGCATGGCCTTGGGTTCCTTTTCAACTGAACTCGGCGATGTGAATATGTATTTATAGGCCTTCAGGAAGGTAAAAATTAGTAGGTCGCACACTTAGGGCTCAAGAACTCACCGAGACCAAGATGGCACTTCGCAGGAGCCCATCCCAAGGATCCTCTGGGTCATACTTATGCTCCTTGTATAAGAGGATTGGCCATTGATCACTGGGCACTGTGATATCACCACTACGCAGCTGTGCCTTGACCCTGACCAAAGTGTGTTAGATGTCAACTGTGCAGCAGGCAAGAAACTATTTACTCTTCATCAGACCAGTCAAACTCCACCAGGCACAATAGTTGGCCAGTCTTGTCATGATTAAACCCGCAACTTGACTTGACATTATGAGGAATAGGGGGAGTAAGTGAATCTCCCCGAGGGATGATCCAGTCGAGAACAGCGCTTTTCAGGCCTTTAGTATCATCTGATTGTGCACTTGATGCACCTTTCTGCAGCTTCAGATGTGATTCTTCATTAGCGCAGCACAGCCTATCAGAAGTTTGTTACAGACCAGATCCACAATCATTCGCGTTTCTTTGTCCGAGCTGTTAACTAAACGCTCCTCTAAACCTGGAACCATGTTTAGAAGGGTCCTGTAGATGTGATACTCCAGCCTTTGTCTGGTGGGAATCATCAGCGGGGATATGAGGCTGGGAGAAGCACTTACTCTGTGGTAAAGGATTCTTCTGGATCATCTGCACATTCACTGTTGCACAGAAGCCCGCTAGTAATTAATGCATGAATGTTACACAAGGCATGCACAGTGGCGCCAAAGTGATGCCCATAGTGTATGAGAGGGTTGCCGATACAGCTAGTTATTCACAAGGAGTTTCGAGAACTTTAGTGAGATTAAAGATGGTAACAATGCTTACAGCCTTTTATGCAGTCCCAAATGAAGTGCATTGTCCTGCTGTTGATGATGCATGGCAGAAGAAGTTTGGTTGTTTTTATCATTGACGGGCATTATCAAGTGTCAAGCTGGTGAAGAGCAGCTAGGTCCCAGCCATAGCCTTTATATAGTCCAAGCTTCAGTCCAGAAGCTGACTAGTCAGGACTCTGAGTTGAGGGCCACAAGAGATCTGAGTGCTGAGTGCTGAGCTCCGGGAACGATTACAGCCGATATCATGTCAATGATAGGCCCCTGTTTTGTTGTTTGTTTGGTTCTACATATCAGCGATGAACCCCGTGCCGAGCCCCTATGAAGCAAGATACAGGTGCAACTTTGCCACGTACTTGGCTTGTCGGCATGTAGAGTTCCATCACTGATAGAACCAAACAACAACTAAATAGAGGCCGTTGTGAAGGGGCCCATCGACATGATATCAGCTGTACCATAGTGACAGCCTGGTCAAAAAGCAGAATTGAGTGACATATGTCACACCAGTATACTGTCAATTTTAGGCTCGATAGCGGTGTTTGTGGACACTCCAAATCCATTGAAAATAAATTCCCAAAAAGGAAAATACAAAAAAGGAAAGAGGGAAGATTGACAGCACCTCCTCGTAGTAACTGTGCATCTCACCATTTAATGAAGTGGGTCACTGGACATGAATATATTTGTGCTTGTCATGTGAAATACAGAATTAGACTAGTTATTTTGGCTTGCATACACTACACATCTTCAATTACAAAGTATATGTACATCACACATATAGGATTAGCATATGGATGAAAACCTGTTGAAATGAGGGATGGAGAAGCTTTCTGCAGCGTAATTAGTTGGGGTTAAGCACAAGATTGATAATGGATGGATGAATGTGTAACAAGAAAGTCAAAAATACAACAAATCTGGAAAGTGTGAGAGCAAAGTGAGGACCTAAAATTCCAGGACTAAGCACTCTGTATCAGCCTGTTATAGATTAAATGGCAGAAAGAACTAGGTAAACTGAGGGTATCCTGGTGGTGGAACAGGAAATTTTGAGGGACAAGATGCATGGTTTTCTTAAATTGAAGGATCACACATGGGGACTAATCATTGCAAGGAAATAACTCGTTAATTAGAAAGCAAAAAAGACGACAGAAAACAAGGCAAGGGCAGAGGAGATATGGTGGTCCGAAGATTTTCATCGAGAGGGTGGCTGTGCACACGACAAAATTTTAAATTGTGTCGTGTCGAGACCCGAAATATTGTAGATCCCCAAGACTTCAAATATCCATCAGCGGGAATACTCAGAGTGCAGGTATGAAAAGTCACAAGGGGATAAGCCCAAGAAATAGAGAGAGAGCAGTGAGACACCGAGACATTGAGATCCAGAACAGCACAAGACAACATATCGAGGTGACCTCAGTGTAGCAATAAAAGGGATGATCACAGCTGACACTATAGTGGTATTTGAAGCATGGTGGCAGACCCAGAATACTGAACATTGCAGTGGTACTAGGCTATCGAGGCCAAATGTGGCCTCAATACTAGCATGGGAACTTGATACCGGCTATCGAGACCACAAACATGGTTACTGTGCCGTCGGTCGATCTTCCCTCTTTCCTTTTTTGTATTGTCCTTTTTGGGAATTTATTTTTGATGGATTTGGAGTGTCCACAAACACTGCTATCGAGCCATGGATGCAGGGATCATGGACTTGTTACTTGCTTGATATCCACCTATGCTAACTAGAGCTAAGGATATTCACTGGCACAACTTGCCCTACATAGTAAGGAATATTTTAACAGGTTCCCTACATAATTTCTCCTCCTTTTCTGGTTCTTTTCACTACTAATAGTCTCCTTTGTTAGATCATAACTTGTATTCTCACAAGTCACCAGATCCTTGCTTCCACCATCGAAATATGTAGTAAGTTTTTTCTTTCTCCTCAACTATAACTAGAAAAATGTTCTTTTCCATAGGTTACACTGCTACAGTGTTTTCAGCTCGACAACAGCCAACAATGCATGCAACACAACACCACCCCTCCTCCCCATCCAAATGGGATGCGAGGCTCTCGTTTGGGCATAGGAGACCACAGAGGGGTGTTGGGAGACCTGAAGACTGCCAGGTACATCCCCTATTTCCATCTCCACCCACCACAACTCACACCCCACCCCCAGATCATCCACCAACCCAGCACCTGCCACCATTACATTATAATGACGGAGACAGCGGACGAAAATGATGACGACTAGTGTTTTAAGGTCCAGTTTGGTCCGGTTTTTTGACCCCAAGATGGGCAACCGGCAACCGCAACCAGTTGCAACTGGTGCCCAACTTAGGGCAACTGCAACCGAACCGACTAGGACCAGTCCTAGTCAGTTTGGTTGCCCTCGAAAAACCGGTTGCCACCAGTTTTTCCAGCAATTTTCAATACATATTTTAATTTTACTATATATTAAATACAACTAATTACAACACACCCTGCGAGCAGGTGCTCGCAGCGGTGGGGTGTTGCTAATAGAAAGAAAGAAAGAAAAAGAGCGAACAACACCTGTAAGGTGTGTCCATCACAATGAAAGAAAGAAAAGAAAAAGAAAAAAGAACCCACAGACTCGTGTTTGCAGTGAGAGCGGGGTGTTGTACGTTGTCCCGGGTATTCATTATGGTCAGCCCCATCGTTCGTTGTCCCTGCATTGTCATTTGTCATCCTTGTGTTGTTGTCCGTCATCCCCGTGTTGTTGTCCCCGTGCTGGCATTCATCGTCTCCTCCCTGTCGCCACCCTCCCATTTTTGCTGTCATTGTTGTCTTCTCCCTGTCATCCTCCCTGTTCGCATTCTTGTTTGTTGTCCCCCCATGGTAGTCAGCACCTCCATCTACATGTGCGAGCAGTGGCTCGCAGGCAGGCTGGTGGTGCTGTGACGTGGCAGCACGGTGGCATGGTGGTGCTGTGATGTGGCGGCGTGGTGGTGCTGTGACGTGGCAGCATGTTGGTGCCACGTTGTTGTGTCGTTGTCATTGTCCAGAAACGGGACCCGTTGCCACCCTGCAAGCAGAGGCTCGCAGCAGTGATGTAGGGCATGGGTACGGTGAGGGCCCAGGTGCGTTGCGTCATGTCTAGGCGACATCGTTTGCAAAAGAGACACTACAAAAAGAATTATTAGTAATTGAAATAAGATTAAACAAAAAAATCATACCTGACGGCCCAAATGACGCTGGTCATTGTTTGGGCCGTCTGCTTTGCATTCATTCGTTGGTGGTGGTTTTGGGGCAGGTGGTGTGCATGTGTTGATGGTGGTGGTGGACAGATGGGATGGGAGTTGTGGGAGTTGTTTGTTGTCGTGGGAGTCATCTGGCAATGGTGCCACTTTTCTTTTTTTCAGGAGCACATGACCACATGGTCTGTGCACGGCCACAGGGTATATAAGTACCCACCAAATAACTACCCCGACTTGTCCCACTGCGTGTAATTGTAGTGTAATGTAGTGTAACCATATGATAAATAGTTATGATTAGTACTTATGTTAGTTATAATTTCTTACTTCTAAGCAGGTACATAGTACATTGTATATACTGTGAGAAAACTGGTTGCAACCGATTGCAACCGGTTTTGTAATGGTTTTTAAATATTTTCAAAACAAGGCAACTGGCAACCGGACTGAGCTCGAAAGTAAGCAACCACAATCGAAAAATGGACCAGACTGTGTATCGGTTCAGTTCGGTCTTCGGTCTTTTCCCGGTCCTATGGACCGGACCTTTAAACACTAATGACGACAAAGGGAGGACAATGATGAGGACAACCACCAGGACAAGACCAACACTCTAATGGACTGATGCTGTGGAAAATGACAGGAAGACGACAACGTGGAGGACCATGTGGCCACTGCTCAGGATACCACAACAACAACAGCAGCACCCCCAACCCCCGCAGTGAGCAACTGCTCGTGGGTGGAAACGGGGAGCAACAGGACAGGGGATGGGACAACTTCCAGACAGTAACCACCAGAAGAGGACAAACCACGAATGGTGGGGGAGAGCGAACAACCAGAAGCAAAGGTATGGGCACCACCACCACCACTGCATCAGATGAAGGATGCTAACACATACAGGGAAAATGGGGACAAGAGACATGGAAGCGGCAGCTCACCCAACCACCACCGTGAGCAGCTGCTCATGGGGGCCGCCTCCCTGTGAAAAGTGCAAGTTTTTTTGTTTTGATCATTAATTACTTTTGTGGCCCCTACTTTTGGGCCCCTCGCTTCATGCGAGAGAGGTTAGTTAGCTCAATAAAAACCTTGAACACTTTCATCAAATACTAATATTTTAAACTGTGTGCATACTGAAGTTATTAAACAGCATATAGATGATTATACTGTTTAGGCTACCATTTATGTATACTTGACCTTCATTGAGTAAGCGTAAACTAAACGGTTGGAGCCTTAGCCAGTGCCATGTCTGAATCAACTTGTACTAGTACGAGAGTAATTTTTTTGCTAGTCTTCAACTTTCTCAATCATCACTACCTCTAGTACTTACTCTGTTGTACAACTGTATCAGGAAGGATTTTGAAATCAGATTTCGATTGCAAAGCATGGGGGATAGTAATTTGGGAGTAAAGCCATATTCAAGGTACACAACTGCCCAATGTTGAAACGTTGAAGGCATCAGGGTCATAAATGTAGTGAGGTTGTAAAAAAATGGCAGGCTCAGAGACCTGTCATGTGCGGTGAAAGCTGCTCCTAATAGGGAAGTGTAAGGGGTCCAGCCTTTCAGCTAGCCTTTTGTCGCTTTGCTATAGGATAAACATCAGTGAGCTACAGGAACTAAAGATAGGTCCAATCTCCACGTATGAGCATTCTCCTCTGCTGAGTCCTCTGCTGAACCTCCTTCTGAGCGCCCATCCATTTCCACGTCCTGGTCTTCATCTTTGTCTTTGTCATTGTCTTCAAGTGGGCCCATCTCTATGCTATCATCTGGCAACAAGTCAGCTTAATGATGTTTATACAAAATGCATGCAAACCAAATTCATCTGCAGGGAAACACTTCACAGGTTGTCTGATGGAGACCTCGAAGTTTGCATCTGTCCATGATAAGAACTGTTGGGAATGACTGTCATTGATGGTGTGCCATGCTCTCCAAAATAGTCAGTTGTTTTGGAAAACTCAATAAATAGCTGCAACCACTTGCTCAGATGTACAGCCATCTTCCTCCAGCTTCAAGTTCACCTTTAATGCCCGCTCAAGATAGAAGGAAATGGCCTTAGTTTGGCTAGCAAGACCTGTAAAATAAAAGATTCTCCATTTATCCCATGATCCAGCATGTTCTGCAAAGATGCTGAAGCTGTAGTTGCACCATAGCCAGTGCAGGAGCTCTCTACCCAGTTTATGGCAATACTTCATGGCCTGCTGCTCTTTGTACGATAAGCCATTTCAAGTATACATCTGCCAATGCAAAACTTCTTCAAGTTCTATGACATTGACGAGATTGACGATTTCAATGACTCCTTCCCAGGTATTAAATGCAGGAAGATGATTCCCTACTGGGATTGGCTGCTCTGGAGTGGCTGAAAACCCACTTGCCACCAATTCCTCATAAATATGGATAAGGAGGTGGCGAAGAAGGGTTCTAGAATTGGCGGCATGTTCCATATTTGTCAGAGTCTGGCTGCCGACAAAGGTGTGGATGATGGAGTAGACTGTATGAGTGATGGTTCCGATGCTGTAGAAATGGCCACCTAAACAGATAGTGGACTTGGGAGTGAACACAGCATGCAATGTACCAGGCCTCATATTCCTATTCATCCTGTATTATCATCCCAAATCCAAAAAGCAAAAAATGACTCACAGCTCCATGCCAGGCGTGAGGAGCACAGCTTCAAAATCATAGTTATCCACATCCACATCATCAACACCCAAGCTCCCAGTGAACAACAGGGTGCTGGCAAGTGCCTGGGGATTTTTGGGAGTTGCGATGACCCACCATTTGCATCCCCCTTCACTGATGACCTTGATGTGGGTACCAAAACCATCAGCATCAAGGTGGAACTTATGATGGGCACCCGATGTCGCTGCCAGGCCCCAAGCTAAACTAGTGAAGGGAAATGGATGGTACAAGACATTGCAGAACTGAGAATCTGCAGTCGCTCGGAAGGCATACTCATCACTTGCTAATGATGGCAGAGGCATGCAATCAATAGGTGGCAAGGGAAGTGGAAAGTGTAGGGCGTTGAGGATCTTCCCACCATCCCCCGCTCAGTGGCTTCATAGTAAATTTTCAGGAGTTCTGATGCGTAATGCTATCCTTCCCTCATCATCTTCAGGAAGGGAGTGATCTGTGAGGGTATTTAGTCTAGTAAAAGTGCGATGTTGAGTTACTGACCCTGAATAGTGATTCTTTTACTCAGCTTGGGTGAAATGGTGGACATGCTGTTTGCCTTAAATTGAACAATTTGCATAGGCTTGTCAGTGATGATGATGCATTTATGGCTGAAGATATCTTGAATCACTTCCGGTGGCGTAGAAGCGCATTCAGTTGACCACATCACATGAAAGATTGAGTGAGAGCTATTGGGTTGTAGATGAGGGGGCAGACCATCCGCAAATCCCCTGGAAACTGCATTCCATACATCACAGAAGAACTTCAACACTGCTTTGGACTGCTTTTACATCAGTAAGGCTGACAATGCATGCCAACATGACCTACATGAAAGCCAGCTGTATAATTATATGGGATTGTGGATTCAGGCCCATACAGGGGAAGAGATTGAGGGGCCACAAACATCTAAAAAATGGTATGCTTAGGAATAATAGCATCATTTACAGTCACATACCTCTGGAGGAATGTCCTCCCATGCAAAAGTAATATGAGGTTCAGACTGCTGTTCTGCGTTCAGAGCCTAGTGGTGTGAGGAACGGGCAACAGCTCTCACCATGTCTTCCTTTACCTCCGCCAGAGTAAGGTCAATGAATTCCAGTAGCCTGCCATCCGGTTGTTCCTCAAAAGTGCTCCTCCCCTCTAATGCTTCCCGTAGACCCTGGCTCTCCGTCCCCGTCCCCATCCGCTGTCTCCCTGTCTCTTGGCATATTTGCTTCCTTGTCTCCCGCCTCTTGGCCTCAGTACACTTTTCTTTCAAAGCCCCTGGCCTCTCTATCTCCTTGCGCTTCCTCTTCTTGGTATTCGAGGGGGATGTAAGTTCTGTAAGAGCACTTGATTGCGAGGAGTGTTTTCATTCAGAGCATTGAAACACTAAGGGAGAGTCTGGCTTCGCCTGTTGGCGTTCAATGCCAGCTACTTTTCCAGCCAGAATGTCCGGCAATTCTGACTCTGTGCAACAGTTGAGCTGGGCTATTTGTGACAGTATCTGCACATACCGATACCACCGTCGACATCCCTAGCGTTGTCGGTACGTTCATGTCAGTCCTGTCCTGTCATATGCGAGTCATCTTCATCTTCTCCATCAGGTGGTGGGTTGGAAAGCTGTCTCTGTTGCATTACTGGTGAATGCCCTGTTGTCTGCTGAGGGTGTGGTTGCTCAGAGAAGCACTGTGAAGTTGCCAGATGAACAATTGGAAGGACTACTCCAGGACCCAGATCCTCCTCTGATGTTACAGGCGGAAGGCATGGCTCCTCCTCTTCGTCCTCAACCGTTGCTTTCTTATGCGGGTTTCTTGATCCCTGGACGCTGCTACTAGGGTGTAGCATGGGTATGGGTAAACCCATGGTAAACGCTGGTCATAGGAATCACATAGGACTATTCCGAAGTTATGCTAAGACATCAGACAACATAGGATTCCAATAGGAATGAAAACAGCCTTGCTTAGTAATATAGTATGAAAAAGTCAACACACACACCAGAATTGAACCCTTGACATTGCAGAAGATTATGTAAGCCTAAACTGACAACAATACCATTAGGCTAAACAGTCATTACAGGTAAGTGATCATACTACACTACATACCATTCCTGTGGTGTGATGACAAAGCACATAGCTGCGTCATCACACCTGCCAGCTCATCACTCCCACCACTACCACCAATGACAATGACAAGCATGCCACCTCCATCCCCCCCACCTCAACCACCTCAACCCAGCAACTCCCACCACTCCCACTTCACCCTCATCTCTAGATGAGCCCCCAAGACTGGAAACAACTGGTTTCAATGCTGAACGACACCCAAATGATGCAATCATCGTTTGGGCCCATAGTAAGTTTTTTTTTTTCATTCGTTTCTTACTTTTGTAAACTAACTAACTGATTTGTTTTGTTTCTAGGTTCTAATGACGGACTGACACTAGCTAAACCCACACCCAATGATGACCCTGGCAACCCCCCTCCTCCCCATCAAAATGGGATGTGAGGTATCAATCATGGTCAGGAGCACGGGGAGCAACACCAGGAGACCCCAGAAGGGGAATACCTGCCCGGTAAGCACCACCCGACCCCTCCCCTTGTGCCACATTACTGATGAACTGACAACGCACCCACCCCACACCTATGAGCTGCTGCTCATAGGGTGGATCATGAGTGCATGGACCCCCATAACACCAATGACATCCAGCACCCCCCATCACCGCCGTGAGCAACTGCTCGCAGGGTGTATAGGGGTGCAAGAACATGGGAATGGCATGGAGGGACGACGATGGCACCAAATGACATGCCTACAAGCAGCTACCCATAGGGTGGTTCATGGGTGCAGACAACGAGGGGGATGAACGACAAGGGTGACAAAACGACAAGGGGAAAGGGAGACGATGACCAGAAGGGGAGACAATGGTGACACCCACCTAAGGCTCCAACTGTTCTATCTATATAACCATCTTATACGGTTTATACTGTATATGTTTATGTTTATGTATAGGGCTTGGGCCTCAAGGTGGTGTACACAGTAGTTATACAGTATATAGATTGTTAAACAGTTTGCTTATTATGATCAATGGCAATAATGAATACAAGGATGTCACAAGGGGTGGCAGAATAGGAAAAACACATATAGAGAATACCAGGGGTGTGCAAAACCCCCAGAGTAATGGTGAAGGGTATGTGAGGGTAGGGGTAAGGGTACAGGAGTTGTCACCCTTGACCTACCCCTACCCTTGGAAAGGGTATGCAGGGGTATGGCAGGGCATGATTGTGCCCTTTCAAAGTAAAAAGCTGTCATATTGTGAGATTTCAGCAATGGAGTTAATGATTTTGAGAACTGAAACTCAACATAACTAGATATCTCTTCAGAATAGTCCAGTCCAGAGTTTTTTTACCCTAAAAAATGTAGACTGAGACTGTAACTGGTCTAGGACCACCACAGGCATTGGGGAACCAGACCAGCTAGAACTGGTCTACTTTGGTTAATAGACCAAAAAAGGACTGATTAAGACTGGTTCTTTGTCATGAAATTTGTTATACCATTGGTATCTTGGCAACTATTACTTGGACCATCAGACTGAGGTATAGGCAGATGGACATTGTAATTCCACAGTGTTTGGTCCAAGTGTTAAGAGATTTCATCAAGATCTAATCTAGTTATGGGCAACACAAATGTACATTATCTGAAGTCACGCCTGGCTTCAGTGTAGTTCAGAATTTGTTGCTACTTGTCAGGGATGTTAATTGAATCAAATCTACATGGTGCAAATGTTTATGTGTGTTATTTTAATGCCTTGGATGATGTCCAATTGCCCTCAGTATTTTTGTGGCACAGGTTATATATAAGCAGTACTATCAAAGTTACTCTAATCATGACAAAATTGTGGTATGAAAATGGATTGGGTCATATCTTTCTCAGTTCTGAACCATTTTGGATGAACCAGGGAGTGGAATTGAAGGAGATATGTATGAGGGTCAGTCCTTTAACTTGCCATTAGTCCAGTCTCTTTCAGTCATGGTCATGGTCAAGGGTATTGTGTCCCTCTTGTACCCTTCATACCCCTTACCCTCACCCCCAGAAACCCCTACCCTGGTGAAGGGGTAAGGGTTTTGGAGGGTAAGAGTAAGGGTAGAGAATTTTTACCCAGGGTTACCCCTGGTATTCTCTAAACACATATCCACTTGCATTTTTTTTCTCAGCCCCTTGGTTGACCTCTTTCTGCAATGTATGGTAATTTTCCATCATGTGCAGTTCTTTTTCCCAAGCAATTTTCACAGAAAATTTCATCACTGTATAGTATACAGACTTCCTTGCATGCAATTCCTATGCTTCTTACTAGGCTAGCTGTGATTTTGAACCCATGGAACACTGGCAACTTCAATATTTTGTATGTGTTGACACAATGTTGACAAGAAACCATGCCACATCATACCCAACTTGCTGATGACATGTCAACAACTTCCCTTGGCAACCTTCTTAGCAGCATAACACACATTTTCAGTAAATCTACAGTTTCTATTGGTTCAGGGGCTATTCTACAACCATCCTCAGTGATTCATGCCCAAGCAAAGCCATTTTTCATAATTTACATGTCTATAGAACCCATTTGGTGGCTCAATGACACCTATCAGCATTGCATATACCCTAATATAATTATTGTTTTCAGTGGTTATGTTGATAAAGGAAGGAAACAATAATGTTAGTCTTTCAACTGTGTATATCAAGTGTATATCTGTTTATTAAACAGTATATAGATGGTTATGTGGTTTAGACAACTGTTTATGTATACATGGCCTTTGAGGAGTATACATAAACTAAATGGTTGGAGCCTTACACCCACCCCATGCACGCCTACGAGCATCTGCTCATAGGGTGTTCAAGGGGAGGGGGAGGGAGGGAGGGGACGATGGACAAACACTGCCACCAACATACGATGCACCACGCACCACCAGCCTTGCAAGCAACTGCTTGTGGGGTGGACAGTGGGTGGAATGACAATGGAGGGGAGACGAGGGAGGGGAGGGAAGCCATGGGGGAGGCAAGGTGAGGGAGGTGAGACACGACGGAGATGAGAGGGAGGGGAAACGACAGGACAGGGCTGATGAGACAGCCAATGCGACGCACCACCACCCCCTCCCCCCCCCTTTTGTGGGGGGGTGGGTTTTTTTTGTAGAATTTAAAATAGTATAATTAAATAGTATAATTAATTCTCCCCCCCGCATTTGCATGGGGTTTTTTTTTAAATCTATATTAGTTATATACTCCCTCGCAAAGACGTGAGGGCTCAATAAGTGAAGTAACCCTAAGTGCTATAAATGGACTTTATATTACATGTTTATTAATGCTCCTGTGGCTCAACTGGTTGAGCACTTGTTTGGTGGTCATGTGGCTTATATATCCCAAGGTTGCCCATTTATTTTGTAAGCACTTTCACCAAAGTTAAGTCTTCTGAAATGGTGTAGTATTCCGACTACCTGTTGGAATTGCATAGGACTTTACTCAGAATTTACTAGGAATTTCTTGGAAATAAGAGTACATGGTCATCAAGATACATTCTGATCAGATTCCTATTGGACTCCTATCAGAAAACTCGGACTGCTAGGACTCTGATAGGAATACGGGGGGGAGTGCAAAGTCTTGCAAGCCCAGCATCTTTTGCAGGTGCACTGTGATGAGTGCACATTCAGTTGTGAAAAGTCACATAAAGCAAACAGTGCTATAAAGTTCTACAATCCATTGACACAGGCTCATGATACAGGATTCATTCAAAACATTTGGAGCCTTCCACTGGAGGGAATAATGCACACCTTTATAAGAGTCTGCTCACATCAATCACTATCTACACAAGAGGAGAGGCAGGCACCATTCATACAGCCATATTATCACTCATGTCACAACTGTCCAGCAGCCAGTGTTACGATTTTCTGTTATCGTAACCCACGACGACCAGATGTATGCTGGCAAGACCGGGTACTTTAATTTTTCTCATTCAACTCGACTCACTTCCAACGGGAGACGCTTTGACGTATGGTGACTCCATGCACCCAAACCCACTCCCATGCATGCTGTGATATGACAGCCCTTTGACATGAGGTCCATGACGTCGGACACTCACAATCAACATGCTGCACTGCAGCATGTCCTTGACATCAGATCCTTGATGTCGGATCCATAACATCGGACACCTCATGCTAGGCATGAGGCCTGTCTTTTCTATTGTTCTTTCTATTTATACTTGATAACGATCCTGCATTCCGATTGGACAATAGGTATCTTTGAACCATATATAAGCTGTAGTAATACTGCCTGTATTCCTCAGCTTGACCTAATTCAATCAATGGTCTTAGACTCAACCAGAACACTCGACAGCTTAGGAAGCCCCTAGCTGTGATAACTTGAACTTGACAGTTGGAAAGCCTCCAACTGTGATACACGAACCAACGGTCTACTCAGAAAGCCTCTGAGTATGGATAGCCGCAATGACTTGAGGAAGTACCCAAGTGAAAGCCAGAAGCCCGATACACTAGGAAAGCCTCCTAGTGCGATACTGATATAGTTGGAAAGCATCCAACTGTGACATATGAAGCCAAGGCTGAGTTAAAGACCTATAGTCTTAACAGCCAGCAGGCACTTATGGTATTGGAAGGAAGGTCCTGGTTGTATGTTGGGCTCCCAACAGAGGGTGCCAATAATTTTGCATCCCTGGCAATGTGTAAATAGCTGTTATAACCGCAATTATGCCTTCATTCTATGCTTCATTTTCCTGTTCTGACTTCTTTCCAACTTGAAATCTTGTTCCACTTCTACTTCTTTATTCCGTTCTGCACTATCTTTAGCATACTACCTATGTTCTGTTTCTGCATATTTAAGTCTATAGTATTGTTTGTAATACCTTAGTCTGATAATCGCACTCGATTGACACCAACTTGCAACTTGTAATCCCGTGCATTGGTTCTTAGCTTGCTCATCTTGTGCGCAACACCCTTGAAGTTATGGACACACATAAGTGCAGGGAGGCACAGCTCACCACACTTGTGTAGCTGAAGCCAAGTCCATTCCACCCTTGTATGTTGCCACATGGCTCACTTGCTCTGTGCACATATTGCGCTCTACTTGTATGGCTGTCTTTTGTCAGGTCATAGATTTTCCCTTTATCTGCCTTACCCTACATCCATATCTCTCACATGTCTCGGATTGCAGCACTTGTCTTTCATAAGGTTGTAGATTTTCCCCACATCCATTTTGCCCTACATCTGTCTCTCATGTGTCTCAGATTGTAACAATAGCTTTGGATAAATAGAAAAGATGGTATTAACTTGAAATACATTAAGTGACCTTGGCAAGCATGAATATGAAGAGGTAAGTAAATCAATTACCACCATTAACCAAAATATGTATTAAACAACACCCATATCTCATTCATCACCTGACCCCTCATCACCTGACCCCTCATCACCTGACCCCTCATCACCTGACCCCTCACCTGATACATCTGGCTCATCTTCATCATCCTCATCATCCTGCTGCTCAAGTCATTCCAATTCATCTGGCATAGGTAGCTTGTATTCTGCCTGCACTTCATCACCATATTTGGCCATAAACTCCTTCTCTGGCATACTCTTCCATTTCTCACACTCATCCCAGCTGGCACAGAGCTCTGCAGGTGGCAGAGCAACATAAGTACCATTCTTGACATATTGGGCACACTCACAGATAGAAAGATTGTTCCAATAGATAGGATCAAACCAATCAATTGGGACTTTCTTTGGGAGAGCAGTGAGCTCAGATAACTTTGGCATGGGGGGGGGGGGTCTTCACGGCATCGCTCCAGTTTACAGATAAATAGAATCAGTCAAATGTAAAAAGAAAAACAAAGATCGGCCTACTTAGGGTGTCTTCTTTTGCTTCTGTTCATCTGCTTGCGCTCTTGATCAGCCTTTCTAAAGAATGCAGTAACTTTTGTTGAATGTCCCTCCTTCTCCTTGATGTGGTACACTGCATCAACTGACTCAGCATTCCCTTTGGCCAACTCATCATCTGAATGGGCCTCATTCTCTCTAGCCAAGGCCACAATGTGTTTATTGAAACCACGTGCCCTGAACATGTCCATCCTGCTATCAGCAAGCTATCAAAGTTTATTAGTAAATACAATCTGCAAATGGCATATACAGAATTCCAGGAATTACATACCACACTATGTTGTTTCCATACTCTGGTCATCTGCTTTGCTTTTGCAATACTTCCTGGATTCTTTGCCTCTGACTTGGCAATACCATGCATATATAAGAAAATGAAGCTTCAATAAAGTTTATGCATAAGTGCAAAATTGTTGACACACAACAGGTTCGTTCCCATGTGAGAGTATCCAAATGCACCCGAGACCTGCTCAAATGTCTTGAGGGCAATGTGCTCATGAAGGAGATTATACATAGACTCCGGATCATTACCCAAGACATCAGGTGCCCACTGTTGAAGCCCAAGGCATGCCACCAACCTCAACATGAGCAACAGATGGGGCACTTGATATTGTTGGCAATAATCCCAACTGAGTCTGAGATAGAGTTAAGGAGCTCGCACACTTTCATTTGGGTGCCCTGAATGCTAGCCGAGTTGTCGTCAAGACTGGCTGTGACAGAGTTCCACAACTATGCTTCAGAGGTAAAGCAGTGGGTGAAGGGTACTTTGTCATCTTCTGTGACATTGGGGGGGAGAGTAGTCTGGTGTGGTAAGCCCCAAAGGACACATAGATGAAGCTCAAGTGCAGCCTGAAAGTGATTTAGACTTTAAAGTGCTTGAATACAATGAATGTGCACCTTTGTCTTCTCAGCCTCCTTTGGTACCTCTCCTTTTCTCATGTGCCAATCACTAGGCTTCTTGGGCTTCTTGGGTTGCTTTGTGAAGGCCTTGTGGGCTTTCTTTGCTTGCAAAGCTCTTGAACCAGGGTTCATGTTGCTCAGAGAATGCTTGCACTTGCCAAGTCCAGCCTGAGATGGGCCAGCCTCCCCTGAACTAGAACTCAACTGCCTCAGAACTTGCCCGCTGTGTCTCTGCTTTGTCCCCATATGTATTTTTGCTTATGAACATATTACCTCTTGGCATACTCCCTTTGGTATCGATTCTGATTGTCTTTTATTGAATGACTTTCCTCAATCTACTATCATTCATTTTCATCATCTAATTGCCTCATCCATCGACCATGATTCTCGCCATAATTATGGTGCTGGTCTCTTGTGATTCACCCAGTTTTGCAACTGCCACCACATTTCCGAATCTTTGCATATGCCTGTGAGTGAGATGCTTCTGGTGATGTTTGTGGCTGAGTCTGGTGCTGGGGTTGTTGCAGGTGGGACTGTCAAATCTTGGCTTTCAGGTTTGGAGTTGTGGCACTCTGTGAATGGTGCTCCTTGGGCTGGAGGACAGATTCTGAAGCAAGCAAAACAGGGAGCATCCAAACTAGCTCCTATTTCTTCTACCAAAACTCCTCGCAACCCCTGTTACTTTTGATCATATGCTCTCTCTGTGTCATCACTTTGATCTTTCAAATACTCGGGATGCGGCTGTATGGGTGGTTGCTTGTAAAGCTTTTTGGGATTGTACAAGACTTGGAGAGTTGCTTCCAAAATCAACTTCTTCCTTTGACACTACTCGGAACGTCACCTGGGGGTGTCTATTGAAAAGAGGAGTTGCAGCTAATGGCCAACATTTTCTTACATTCAAGATCCCATATTCCAAGACCAGGCAGCATGCTGGAGACTGGATCAAATCAGTGAAATACTCGGATTTGGTCGACCCTGTCTCAGCCTTTGAACATCATCTTCACCTTTCTTGCTCTTTACCTTTAGATGCTCTGCTCTTTGCTTATCAAACAACAGCTGGGTGGGCATATTTGATGCGAGAACATTTCATGAGTCGTTGTTGTGAGATATGGAGATCTGCTGGCTTGGAGTCTCTGCTTGGTCATGGTTTTTGTATTAGTGGAACAACCTACAGTGTTCAATGGGCCAATGAAACAAAAATAATAGTCTCTTTTCCATTCACTCCCACTACAACCTGTTTGAAATTGTGAGTACACATGAAGATGTATTTAGGATAAAACATGAGTTCTACAGGTTCAGTTGAGTATTTTATGTCAATGTGTGGAAGCGGCACACCAAAGACTCAAAATGTGCTCTGGGCAACTCAAAGAAACAAAAGACTTGATCAGGCAATTTGTGACACAAACAATCATGTCATGCCCAAACCATCAACATGTTAGATCCTGTATTAAGCATTCTATGGCCAAATTCTGACTGTACTTGATGAACATAACTGGGACAAAAAGATCCTACAGAGAAAATTCTGTTCATATGAACATGACTCTAGAAATTAGAATGGCTCCTATTACTGTGACTAGAACATTTTCAGGTGGATGACCAAGATTGACTTCCTGTTTTGGAATGATCAAGTGAAAGCTGAAAAAAGCTGCCAACCTTGCAAAAGATCTAACATAGGATGGGCCCCATGCACTTGATAATTTGACAGCCATCCTACAGACTTACAAGAGGAGTATACCTAAGTATCTGTTGAAGAATTGAAACTGAAGAGTTAAGATTAATATGATGAAAGTGTTTTGTTTCTTTGACCCGCCTGTTTCTTTGACCCGTTGAACACTGTACCTCCTTCTCTGTGGTGTTGATCCTTGGATCGTCATGAAATTAGGACATTGGTCTTCCAAGGCTTTCTTATCTTACTGGCATAAAGTTGAAGCTATTTTGCCTCTATTTTTGTCTGACTCCACACCATCTCTTTCTACTTCTATTGCTTCTGCAGCTGTGTAATGTTTTACCTAATCCATTATCTTTCCTCCATATTCTTTTGGGGGAAAGGAGAACTTCCAGAGGATTTCTCCTTGATCAGGCTAGAGCCCTCAATTGTGGGGGAAAGGCTCGAAACAAGGGAAGTTGTTCATACTGAGAAACATAGTCAGCCGGAAGAAGGGAGGAAGCAGCATTGATCACTGTGAAGCATGGGAACTAATCAACATTGGCACATGGACCTTGGCAACAAAACACCCCTCAGCTTTAATTTCTATCTTGACATGGGGAAACAAAAAGCCAACAAAATACGAAAGGTGGTAACCACCACTGAAGAGGTGGCAGCGTCAGTCAACCTAGAAGAAGGATGGCTCAACAAGCTCCTAGAATTGCCAACAGACAAACTTCCTAAGCTTCTAGGTGACATTGCCAACCATGGTAAAGTCAAGACTGCCATCATCAAGAAGGCCAGAACCAGCCTCCCATCGTTCTCTGGTGTAAAAAGGTCTGATTTTGCTGAAAGATTTGGCCTCCCCGATAGTCTGGAAAATAACTGATTCGAGCGAGTTGTTACCCCTGTGTATCGCCTCCCACCATCCATTCATGAGATTATGTTCGAGGCAGGGTGGCGTACACAAGATGTCTATCAAGAGCGGCAGGCGCAGAGGAGGGAAGTGGCAAGGGTCAGAATCATGGATCCGGTATGTCCACAAAGCCATTTGTTATGCTTTCCCGATCTTAAGATATGCCCAGTACCTTGTTCGCATCATAGGACTATTTCAAGGTCGAGTAATTGACAAACCAGAGCAGGATATGTTAGAGACTGAGTATGCTAGTGGAGGTGAAGTGAGCATGAGGTTCGTATTAGTCTGCATCGAGATTTGTTAATCAGCCTCACCACTGTCCTACCCCAGATCTTCATGATTGGTGGAACCCTTTTTTTCATTGCTGAATTTAAACTTGACATATCTCTGGAGGACAATGTAGCACAACTTTTCGTCGAAATTCTGGGTGTGTCTGATTTGTTCTTGATATCTTAGTCAGTGTTCACCTGGTTGGTATCCAGCCACTGCCAAAGCAAACGAGAAAGTGGATTTTGTGAATCTACGCATATATGGCCTTCTTACCGACCTCATTGACTTCCATTTCTACTCTTACAATACTCCTGCCAAAGAATTTGCATTCAACAAGACCCTGGTTGTGAACATTACAAGAGACGTGGTGTTCACTGACATGATCCCAGGTATGTGCCTTCTTCTACATACATAGCTCGCAATCGACTGGGCATATCAAGATATTCAACATGATCTTGACCGCATATATCAATGGTCTGTAAGCAACAATGTTGAAGAGCATAGGAAGGAAAGAGAAAGGGGATGTTAGTGATCGGTTCTCTCGTGCGTTTTAGATGGTGTTGATTGCATTTGTAGGTTTCCTCTCCAGGCTCTGCGCCTCTCCAATGAATGCGGGCATGGAAGGCTCCATCCGAGTCAGGGGTAGGCCTACAGTGAGATGTCATCACAGCTGGTACTAATTCTAAATGCAGCCTCCACAATCACATACCCGTGATAGGGGACGGAAATCAACCGACCACTGCACTACAGCTCGCACAGCAGTGCCGTGATAAGTTCAAGGAGCCAGTTGAAATGATTGATGATATCGAAAGGAATTCAACTGCAGCATTGGAATTGTTGGCCAAGAGGTAAGTTCTGAATTTTACCGCTGCTCCCCTTTCGCCCTGAATGCTGACCACGATGTGCTGATACAAGTGTCTGGTTTATCCCTCATGTCTCACGTCTTATGGGAGCGGCCAACCCTTCCTCTACAGAAGAAATCAAAGATCTCGCTCATCGTATGGTTCACACAAAATACCTCAATATGATGAACAACAATGAATTATTCGATTACTCTTCTTAGTAGCCTGTCACCTTACAAAGAACCATGGGGCATCCACAACTGTATTCAACTTTTCAGGCTTGTGTTTTTATCTTTCATGCATGATCATTGATCATCTGTCTCCTACTCGCCTCTGTTGGGAATCATGTGTTCCGTAATCAACTTATAGTCAGTTGGAGGGGGATCCTTATTGTAGCACACATGAGCAAACATGATTACAGCTGATCGCATAATTGTTGGCAACTAAACAAACAACTGTGTAAATGTTTCCTTAGTGTCTGCAAAATACAAGCAGATTGGATGCTTGTTGTCTGCTGGCGACAATGTTATATACCAAAGCGGAGCACCTAGATATGATATTAGTGATCAGATTTCATTGTGCATATACTTCTTGCTAGTAATAGAGCCGCTAACCTTTCCAGTAACATGGTCAAGATCACAAATCACTTGAAAGCCCAGTTCCTCATCACTATTAGCTGGTTGTACAATGTCACCCTCTGACATACACTTTGCAATATTTGCTAAAGTATTTTGATCAACATTAAGCAGTCTATCAGCAATGTCGTTGAATTTTTTAGTCTCTGCCAATATAAAACCACCAGTTGTTGATGCCTTGATCTGTTCATGGCCAAATGCTACGAAGGGAAAGATAATATCACGTTGGAAACATTTATCATGGTACATTAGTAAATGTCATTTGTGGGCTTTGTCAGACATGGGACTTGCACCAATCCATCCTAGTCCAAATGGAAATAGCCATGGAAAGATTTGGAGATATAAGTTGGGATTGTTGTAAATTGACTGGGCATCTGCAGCATGGCTCACAGATAAAGCACCCCCATTATTGTTCCAGTGTCTGAGGGCAAGTCCTTTAAGAGCAGGCACTGTTTTAGTTGTCAATGACTCACCTGTAATTCCATGTACTATGAAAGGGCATTCACCATTGTCAACACCATCTTCTGTTGTCTGGTCAAAGGTGCTTGTGCCTTCCTCTACTTTATTTGTCAGTGAATGTTGATATTCTATTGTTACAGGAGGTGTATCTTCAGAATATTTTTCAAGTTCATCATAATCAATATGCAGATCTGTGTAGTCATGGTGATTTACTTTTAGCCATTCAAGGGCATGGGCCACTACCTTCCATCTAACAAGCAAGGGAGTGCGCTTAGTCTCACTATGAGTAGGCCTGCATGGGCCTGTAAACAGTACTGCCAGAACATCATCAAGTTCTTCAACTGGTGGGGGTAAGGTATGGTACACTTTTGCTACTGGAGATTCAAATGCAATAACATGAGCCACCATTTTCTGGAGGCCAGAGGAAGCAACACAAACAAAGCAACCATTCACATGCACACACTGAATAATAAGTTTTTCTACAAATCTAAGTCCAGCTAATTGCTCTGGGACTGCTCCTAACCAAAGCCCATCCGCTAATGCATGAGGGGGAATTTTGGCTGTATGCAGATGACATCTGCACTGACTACAGACACGATTACAAGAGTTGTTAAGTACAAAGTTATAGGCAAGCTTGCTGCTCAAGGGAGAAGCACTGGCAACTACATAGGGGTCCAACATTTTCTGGGTAAACATGTGGGATCTGCCACCTCCCACTGACTGGTGTGGGAGGCCTTTTAAGTGGCAGCCTGTTTCTATAAGTTGTTGAAGAATTAATTATTACAGGCATTGCCTGTTTGTAAATTGTAACCAATGTTGCAAGCTCAAAAAAAAAGAATATGCACAAGAGGGCAAAACAGGATATGATCAGTGGGTCCAAAGACAATACACTCAAGGTGTGTAGTTGGCACCATTTGATTTTGACAGGAGCCAGTTGGCCAATCATAAGTGTAGTCAGGCATTGAATATGGCACCTTGAAAAGGCTTTCATCATGTGTGTGAACTGTAGCATGTTTATGTAAGCCTGCTTGTAATAGGTGCTCATTGGTCGTACAGCTCTCCAGGACATGGGTGCTTGTGTCTTTGTTAAAATTAAAAAAATATTGTAAATGAGAAATAGCCAAGTCAGCAAGTAACGCAAGTGATGCAGCCCTGTAGAAGAAAGTACATATATCTGAGATGACTGGTTGGTAATAGTCTGGAGTTGTCTGAAGAAAGATCTTGGTCTCAGACAGTGGAGAAGTCTGGGTATATAATCATGCTTACATGTGAAGTTGCATTGAAGGCAAGCTGCCAACAGATATATATAAGTTGCAGATTGGCTAATTAGCTGGTAGCTGCAGTGCAATAGTATGGCATGAGTATAAAGTGCAAGTAGGTGTTCATGGAAAAAGGACCAATAAGGGTGAGGGGCCAGATTATGTATAAATTTCTTTATGGCATATAAGGCAGATGTTACCACATATTGAATGTGGTATAGCTGTAAGTCAGCCAGGCAAGTCATGTAGGTCTGGGAGTCTGCAATTATGGCAGGAGTATGGACATGATCCACATCACTATCAATATGGAGCATTTCCATGGTTACACAAGCTGCAGCATCATGATGTAGTTGTAATTTAGTCAGGTGGTTTATGTGGGTGTCTGCATTTATAGCAACATGATCCATGTTCAAGTTGTAGCAAATGATGTTCAAGTTGCCATTAGTATTGGGTGGTTCCAAGATTAAGCAAGCTGTGGCATTAAGCTGTAAAATTGGTGTGATTTGGGGGTTGGTGAAGAAAGGAGTTAGAGAGGATAGCTTGAAGGCCATAGCAATTGGGGTGGTAGCAGGACAAAGGTGTATGTTTTTCAGTGTTACATTGGAAGTAATCTGCAATGGTGGTTAATGCCAGCATGACTGGGGTGCATTTCAACTTACCTGGTGTGCTGGGGCAGATTGGGTGAAAGTGGATCCATTCTTCTCAATGAACATTGGGCCTGCTACGCTGTTTCCACAGAGTTAGTTGGATCAATGGTACTAAGCTGTTAAAACTACATACATGGTGATAGTAGCAGGCATTCCTGAGATTTGAGAGTCCAATGCAGCCATTAAGCCACAGGCCTAAAGCCAAAGCAAAGCGAGAATCCAGTTTGTCATTGAGGCAGAAACAGATGTGTGTGAGTAGGGGTTGTCTGCCTCCATGATTCCTCCATGGTGAAACAGCTGTAAAAGGCAATTCTGATTTGGGACAAAAAACTGTGGGTAATTTCTAGAAACTCATTTTTTTAACACTATGACACATATTGTAGAAAGTTTTGGGACAAGCTACTGGAAGTGTTCGAGCTATGTACAGGAGTGTATGGGTAGAAACCATTTGTTGGGTGGAATGGGCGATCTACATAAGATTGGGGGTTGCTAAGATAATTATGAACTGGATATTGGACGATAAGACACAACCAGTGGGCACGAGGTATGTGCTCAAAGTGTAACCAACCAATACAACAGATTCAAACAGCAGTTCTTATTGGCCCATCTTTATACAGTGTCCAGGAGGACAAATGTCTGAAATCCATGTCAGAAAAGGAGAATGCCAGCCTATCACTTGTTGCACGACCATCATATATGGGGACTGTACAAAAGGGTTGAATATTACATAAAGTGTGGGCATTACGAGCTTTCACTTGCTGTGGTCATCAAAACCCTTAGAAGCAGCATAACCTCCTATGGCACTCTTGGCAAGCAATGGAGAAGAAACAGACTTCAAAACATTTGACTTCAATATTAAGGTAGAGCTAGACACATAAGCTGCAATGGCCCTGAGCTGTCACAAGTGTGAGGGTTCAGGAAGATGCACATGTATTTTGGCTATCTCCATGGCCTTTGGCCCAAGTGCTGAATGTGAAGCCAAGGGACGTGGTCAAGCCAGCAATGATATGGAAGTCTAGAATGAGGCCCCAAAGCAATGTATCCCTTCTCATTTCCTGTGTAAATGGGGCAATGGTGATTTTGTGCATATTCCATGGAGTATGGCGGGGACTGCCTTCACAAGGCGAGAGAAGGGAGCTTTTGGTGGTGGTTCCAGTCATTATTCCTATAGTCAATGGCGTTCTTCAGGCAGTAGTTGTGTGCATATAAGTGCTTGGGATCCACTTGGGGGCCATATTAACATATTGCCCAGACTTGACAAATTGCAAGGCCTGTAAAAGGAAGCTGGAAGAGAGATTATGTTGAACATATGGAGCTGTGTGAAAGCCATGATGAACTGTACCGTTTTACGCCTTCCTGAAGTTGTTTGCAAATGTTGGTGAATGTGGTGCGGGCAGAGTCAGCCATGCCCAAAAAAGGCCGAACCTCACACAGTCGTCTAGTGCTCAAGGTTAGGGACACGTCCACCAGCTAACACTAGCCACACTTATGGCAGGTGTGGAAGGCCCTTGTAAATGGACATAAGCAATGGGTCTTACAGGCCCCCGATCATGACCATAAGCTGTCATCTTCAGTGAGAAGCGAAGCATCACCAGCATCAGTGTTGTTGCCATTGGCAGCCCTTGAGAAACACTAGCATCCATCTGATATTATTGACAGAACTAAAATAGGAGCGGAAGTTTCATACATTCTTCAAATCTTCCTCTATCCCATCCCACATGGCATCTGATTCATTATCTGCCATGTTTGCATCAGACTTGTCATCTCCACCCTCAGATGTAGGCTCCACATTTGAGCACTCCACAATATGTGGGTTGCCATCCCTGTAAAGGGTGATAAGCAGGAATACTAAAAGAATAGGAGAAGGGCTTATGGCATGAAATTAGTGCTTCGAGGTCTGGTCTGGTCCGGTTTTTTTGCCTTTTTTGGGTGAACCGATAACTGGACCAGTTATCTATAAAAGGAAATGGCCAAATAACCAGACCAGGACCAAAAAAAACTGCAAAAAATTGACTGTAACCAGTCATGACTGGTTCATAACTGAACTGCAGTCCACACCAGTAATAACCGGTCATAACCACTTTTTTCACATGTTCCCCTACAGGATGCGAACAAAAGATTCAAAAAGTTATGCAAATCGGCCAAGAAACAAGTGAGATATCATTAAAACCAAGTTTGATATCATCAAACTTGCATTCAAAGTCGGTTTTGATGATATCTCACTCAATTCTTGACCAATTTGCTTAACTTTTTGGTCATTTTGTAGCTCCTGAACGTGGCTATGTATGGACATAGCTGAACTGGTCTAAACTGGTTAAGACTGGTTTATTTGAACCAGTTTTCTGCAGTTTTTTTGTTTACATTTAACTAGGACTGTAACCAGCGGTCCTATGTAACCGGTTATGGTCTGGTCCAGTTTCTGGTCCTTTTCTGGTCCTTAGGACCAGACCTCAAAGCACTACATAAAATTGTCATCTCCAGTTGCAGTTTGAAGGTGTTTGGAGGACTGGTACAAGGCTATTAATCTGAAGAAAGGGGGGGTTTGGAATGTGGCATGTCGATGCATTGCAGTTGCTTACTCAGCAATGGTAGGGAGCTCGGAGTCCAACATTGCCAAAAGTGCTGGCAAAGGGGCTGGCCTGTATGATATGGAAATGGTGAGTTAAGAGCCACGACAGTAGGACAAGGACAGAACTTGGCTTTCAGGGTGCTGGCATCTGACTGCACAGCTGCTTTCTTAGGCTTGATTGGTTTACGAGGGGCACTGTAAGCTGGGTGAGGATCAGTGACTGGTAGCTCATTCATAAGTGCTTGCCTGGCAGCAGCCTTCTCAGTCTTTACAATGAGACGTCTGAGGGTAAGCGGTGAGTGTTTACCCTGAAAAGAAGAAGCTGATCTGGCCCTTCACTTACCTGGGGCGCTTGTTTGCTTGTGGTCTGGGTGTAAGTTAACATGTCAATGGCTCTGTGGAAGAGACTCACTCCATGGTGCCAAATTTGGTGCATTTATTACTGGTGCTAGCTTCTTGCATAGCTCTGTCCAATATAGCTCTGAGTGACAAAAAGATAAGATTAGGTCAAAACCGGTTAAGCAGAAGTGATAAATACATGATTGACACTGCAGGCAAAATGCTGTGGTGGGATTGGGCTTGCATTTACTCCCTTTCTTCTCTTGCAGAGGGCCAACACAACAAATTTGCTGAGGCAAAGTCAGTCAGCAGATCCTGTGGCTCTGGTACAGGCCATCAAATGTACATTTTGGGCAAGCTCAAATTGATTGTCCTTTGCTTTCTCTTCTCTGAAAATTTAGGCCTAAGTGAGCAGGAAATCATCAATTTTGGGGTGCGCATATGAGGTAAATACTGACAAAGAATCACCACCCAGCTCACTTGCAACAAGCCTGGAGCACAGCAATCAATGTGCCCATGATGAATTTATTCTGACACCTATGCAGCAAAGTCAAAATTCAATCTAAGAAATGCATGGTCAGATTGGCATAGGGATAAGGATCAGTTGACATTAAAATGAAGCTCAGTACTTACTTGGGGGGTTTAGCCTTGGAGGGCATGTCTTTGTTAGTTCTAAATTGACGGTGTGTAAGCCAAGGATGAAAGCAGTAATAGGGGAAAGAACCTGGATGGTTTTGTAGATGCTTTAGGCATGTTCAGTGATATTGGTTAGGGGTGCGATAGAGAATGTCAAATCCCCATCTTATATGATAGGCGGATATGTTGAATGGTGCGCCACTCATGTATGTTTCACGGAATACTGGGAACTGTATTTAATTTAATACATTTTTTCCCCCGAACCCATTGGCAGTTTTATGGATACAAGCATGATCAAGATGTCTGATAGGGCCAAACAAGAAGTTCAACTCTTTGCCGACATTAGAAATATGGACGCTCACATAGGAGGCTGTACTTGGTAGGATCTAGAGGTGTTGGCTTTCGATATTTTGTCGAATTGTGCACTCCCGTCACTCCTGGTGCTCGCAGCAGTTGATGGTCATTGCCAGAAGTTAGTATTGAGATATCTGCAGAGACGTGTTTTCAGTATAGTGAGGCCATTTGTAGAGGGCAAAGGTGTGTAATTGACCTGATGCATAACAAAATTTAAGGCTTCAACCATTTAGTTTATGTATACTTGATTCCAAGGCTTGGAATGGGTCTCTCGATGCGCTGGGCCAGAACTTGGAATGTTGATGAATGTTTGGCTTGAATTGAGCATTTGAGCCATTTGAGCCATCCGAGCCATGACTAAGTCAAATACATACAAATAAAGTGCTGTTTTCTAAGGGGTCCTATTGCCCAAAACCGCTCTCCTCGCCTTCATATTACTGCCTTCATTTGATTTTTTGATTTTGATTTTCACAGGTTCTTTTTTCTTTTTCTTTAAAGCACTCACCAACAGTTGTGAGGCACTCTTCCTCTTCCTGGACATGTCCTTTCAGGATGGTCCAATGAGCTCAACCAGGTGTCAGCTCATTTCTCCTTTGTCAACATAAGCCCTTTCAAGGTCAAGGCTGTCTTGGCCTCTTGTTTTGTTTGTGTTCAAATGCTTCACATTACGGCTTCAGTTTTGTATTGTCAACTTGGGGCTCACCAGGATCTGTTACTGTTGGCCCAGGTGTTACCATATTTGAATTCATGAAGTCCGCAGTTCTCTCTTCAATGTTCCCTGAGCAACAGAGAGCGTTCATTCTTTCACAAACATATTCTTCGGACCGTTAACAAGCTCACCCCATGCCTGGTATCACTCTAAGGCCCATATTTTTTGTCTCTATTGATGGTACACCTTTTTTTTCTCTTTTTTTTTTTTTTTTTTTCTCTGGACTCAGTTTTTATTAATCTTAAATTAAACAGCCCATATTTCCCATATACACCATCCACTCATTCCATGACACAACAGTCCCATCAGCCCCATTATGCCTCATAAGTCCTTCCATCACGGGTAACCTAGTTTATAGCCTGTCACTTTTTCTGTTCGTCGAACTAACCAGCCCATAGATCTTTATACATTTTCCATATCTCCCTCACTCATTGATTGCACAAGATGGCATTCACCAACGTGTATTCCTTCACAGCTGTGTTTGTCAAAGGAATGTCTGTAATAATCACCATAATTAGATTGTTATGCAAGAGCCTTGCTTCTAGCCATGTAATGTGTGGTTCCTGCTCTGTCTCCAGATCGGCGGCACGATGGATGATAGCCTCTCCACCAGGCACCCATTTCAACAGTAAGCCATGGCCTACTTCCTCTGAACCCATGTCCATGGCATCTGTGATAGGTGTGTGAGATCCCACTACTTTCTTGATGCCTGTGACTTTCCATGACAAGGAGCCATCCACAGACTCAAAAAATCTGAGCTTGAGGTGAGGATGGTAGTTGGGATTTGGGACTCTGGATATCAGTTCAGAAAGCAGCCAGGTAGACAAGGGCTCCAGCTTAGAACACAGCATTAATCAAAACCTGTAATACAGTTCAAGTGTGGGCATACCACGTTGGCCCTATCTGAGATGAAGGTGTGGAACATGCCCCACAGTGAATGTAAAGGCTCTTTCCAGTGGAGCATCTTGCTCACTTGCACACAGAGGTCCATGTGGCTTGTCCAATTGGCAGTAGCACATATCTGATTCTACAATGCAGCTCGTCAGCACACACCAGGAAGTCTTGCCCAACCACACATGCAATAGTTATGAAGCTTGCATTGGCAGGACTCCAGCATGATTACAATGAGGCCACACATAGCGCAAATGGGGGCCATGGTAAAGATCATTGAGAGAGAGAGGGGTGAGCAGCAAGGCTTTAGGCAGTAGCTTTCATGTCTTAGTCAACATGGATGCAACTAAAATATCCACTCGAGGCATCTGAGGCAATCACATCAACTCCCATTCATCCCAAATGAAGCTGTTGACAGGGGCAGGCACAGAACATGGAGAAACCTGCAGTACATGATAAGGGACCTCCAGGAAAAGTAACTTAGATATGAAAAGTGGCATTGGAATAAAAATGAGGAGACTAGAGTTTTCCAGGGCTTAAAACATGCTAGTCCAAGTCCATAACCTTATCCTTACCCATGCATCGATTGACTTCCTCCTCCAGTTCATATCTGATCCGCCTCTTCAGTACAATCAATGGGGCAGGGCATTCGATGGAGCATTTCTGCTGTAACAAAAGGAAAATGTGTAAGTGCTCCTTAAACTGGGTTGACTGCCAGCATACCATGCTGAACCATCTGTCCAGCAGCGCCATGGATCTCAGGACAACGAGCACCCATCGGTGTTTTTCTTTAAGAGGAACCCTAACAAAGGACAGCTGGATCTCGACAAGGTTGCCAACATGAAACATTTGGGGTCTGCATTTTTCAAACCGAAGGATTGCAGGTTAGTCCGAAAGATGATAGGCCAGGATCCATACCTCCTCTCCCCATTGGTGTTTCAGTGGCTTCTGTAATACCGTACTTGATTGTCCTCAGCATGTATAAAAGTAAGGCCTGTAGATCCCAACATCATTTTGGTTAGAATATGATGGGGGTCCACACCATTGTGGAATGGAGTATTGTGTTTGCCTGGAGTGTCCTTACAGGGTGTGAGATACCAGTTGGAGGCATCAAGGCACAGTGTTTGGGTATCACCCAGATATGAAAGAGGCCATGATTCAAGAGCACCATCCAAGAACTGCCAGTCAAACATGCCATATATTTGAAGTCTACACAATTATAGCCAGTGATGAACTTATGAGTCTCAAGGATGCTCAAAATTCCCCTGACTGGCCTGAATGGCAAAAGGCCATGAAAGTAGGGTTGGATTCATTGACAGAGAAGGGGACTTGGGAACTTGTCCAGAAACCTCCCAATACAGTTCCAATCAGTAACAAATGGGTCTTTATTGAGAAATGAAATAAGGAAGGGGAAGTCATGAGACTAGTGGTGAAAGGATGTGCTCAACAACCCAGATACAATTATATGGAAACATTTTTGCCAGTTGTCAGAATGGAGCATGTGAGTGGAATAACAAACTTGATGAGAAACTCAAGGCCCACAATTATGAATGCTTACTTTCAGATCCATGTGCATAGGCAATGACTTTGGAATAATGGCTGTCTGGGTGGATGACTCACTACTCTTTGCTTCATCTGATATAATGATGGACCATATGAAGAAAACTCTCAACTCAGAATGGGAAGTTACTGACCTTGGAGAACCAAGTAAAATTGTTGGCATTGAAATTATGCAAACTGACAACTCCATAACTATTCCTCAGCAGAGATATATGGAGAATATTAGAAATGGTTGACAAACCCTGTCAGCATGCCAATGGATCCAAATATTAAGCTAGTACTTAATCCAGACGACAATGAACCTAATTGCAGTAATTCCTATGTGAGATTATTGGGGAGTCTGCAATTCTTAGCAAATTCCACAACACCAGATATTACCTATGCAGTTAATAAACTAGCCACCTACACAGCTAACCCGGGTTCTCAACACCATGGTGCAATAAACCAGATACTTTGGTACATAGCAGGTACAAAAACTCTAGGGATAACTTATAAAAAATCTCAAGATGAGACTGAAATCAACAACCTCTTCCATGGATATGCAGACAACCACAAATCCACAACTGGCTATGTTTTTCTAGCAGCAGGGGGAGCAATCACATGGAAATCAAAGAAACAACTGTGATTGCCCTTTCCTCAACAGAAGTGGAATATGTAGCATTGTCAGAAGCTGGACGCAAGGCAACTTGGCTAAGAAACTTGTATGGTGAACTTGGATATCCACAAAAATTACTGACCAAAAGTAAAGGTGACAACAAAGGGTCTGTAACATTAATACACAACCCACAATTTCATCAATGATCAAAACATATTGCCATTTGTCATCTAGTAACTGACAAAGCACTTGATATTCAAAACTGTCATGACCCAGAACAAACAGTGGACATATTAACAAAGGTTTTACAAAAGCCTAAATTTATGTGACATAGGCGGAGATGGGAATTCAGTCAACACAATAACTCAGTAGCTTTCCTTGCATGTGAGTAGGTTTTACCCACAGGGTTTTCCACCACATAGAGGTTTTAATGCACCTGAACAAATTTTATTCTATTTACCTAATCATTTCCCCCACTCAGACCATGATAGGCTTGAGGGGGAGTGTTGGGATCAGGTGCTTGCATGCACCTGCAGTCAGCCTAGCCATGTCTGAGTACTGGTTCCATTATTGGAATAAGGTCTATTTATAAGTTGCAACATATGTAGACTGTAGTATAGGAGAATGAGAGACATTCCTCTCTGTGCTTTACACCCACTATCTCAATCCTAAGAACTCGCTCTCCCACTCATACTCCCACTACCTTGGAATGTCTGTAACAACTAGTGTTTTAAGGTCCGGTTTGGTCTGGTTTTTCGACCCCAAGATGGGCAACCGGCAACCACAACTGGTTGCAACTGGTGCCCAACTTAGGGCAACTGCAACCGAACCGACTAGGACCGGTCCTAGTCAGTTTGGTTGCCCTTGAAAAACCAGTTGCCACTGGTTTTTCCAGCAATTTTCAATACATATTTTAATTTTACTATATATTAAATACAACTAATTACAACACACCCTGCAAGCAGGTGCTCGCAGCGATGGGGTGTTGCTAATAGAAAGAAAGAAAAAAAAAAGAGCGAACAACACCTGTAAGGTGCGTCCATCACAACGAAAGAAAGAAAAGAAAAAGAAAAAAGAACCCACAGACTCATGTTTGCAGTGAGAGCGGGGCGTCGTACGTTGTCCCGGGTATTCATTATGGTCAGCCCCATCGTTCGTTGTCCCTGCATTGTCATTTGTCGTCCTCGTGTTGTCGTCTGTCATCCCCATGTTGTTGTCCCCGTGCTGGCGTTCATCGTCTCCTCCCTGTTGCCACGCTCCCGTTTTTGCTGTCATTGTTGTCTTCTCCCTGTCATCCTCCCTGTTCGCGTTCTTGTTTGTTGTCCCCCCATGGTCGTCAGCATGGTGGCATGGTGGTGCTGTGACATGGCAGCACGGCGGCGTGTTGGTGCCACATTGTTGTGTCGTTGTCATTGTCCAGAAATGGGACCCATTGCCACCCTCCAAACAGAGGCTCACAGTGGTGATGTAGGGCATGGGTATGGTGAGGGCCCAGGTGCGTTGCGTCATGTCTAGGCAACATCGTTTGCAAAAGAGACACTACAAAAAGAATTATTAGTAATTGAAATAAGATTAAACAAAAAAATCATACCCGACAGCCCAAACGATGCTGGTCGTCATTTGGGCCATCTGCTTTGCATTCGTTCATTGGCGGTGGTTTTGGGGCAGGTGGTGTGCATGTGTTGATGGTGGTGGTGGACAGATGGGATGGGAGTTGTGGGAGTTGTTTGTTGTCGTGGGAGTCATCTGGCAATGGTGCCACTTTTCTTTTTTTCAGGAGCACATGACCACATGGTCTGTGCATGGCCACAGGGTATATAAGTACCCGCCAAATAACTACCCCGACTTGTCCCACTGCATGTAATTGTAGTGTAATGTAGTGTAACCGTATGATAAATAGTTATGATTAGTACTTATGTTAGTTATAATTTCTTACTTCTAAGCAGGTACATAGTACATTGTATATACTGCGAGAAAACTGATTGCAACTGATTGCAACCGGTTTTGTAACGGTTTTTAAATATTTTCAAAACAAGGCAACTGGCAACCGGACTGAGCTCGAAAGTAAGCAACCGCAACCGAAAAATGGACCGGACCATGTGTCAGTTCAGTTCGGTCTTCAGTCTTTTCCCGGTCCTATGGACTGGACCTTTAAACACTAATCATGATTCATAAGCTTGCTATCTTTCCATGCATTTAGATTTTTTGATCTTAGGGTACCAACTTGCTGGTGAGTGGCTGATCTTGGTATCAATTGTAACCCATTTCCAACATAGACTTCAGATCCGATGAGACGAGAGGAATGTGATGCAGCTGCATTTTTTTGGTATCACTATCTTATGAGTAAATTACATATAGGTTATAGCAGGATGTAACTAAGGCCACTAGGTGAGTCTTACATTGTTCAGGCTGAACCTGGCACCAAATCTAACTTATTTTCAATGTTCATCACTGATTTTAGATCTGATGAGACGAGAGGAATGTGTCCCCATGTTCTTTTAATATAGCACTTTTATTGATTCTAACCCATTTTCATATGAGGGGAACACACAGCCGTGTTCTTTCGATACAGTGATTTATGAGTAAATTATATAGCAGATTATAATAATAGTTCTTCGTGAGTGCTAGGATCCCTACAACACCCACTTCCTATGGTAGTACACTGCCAGCCCCTGTACTCTTCAAAGTATATTTGTGTGCCAAAAGCCATGGCTTGGGCTGGGCCAGCCTAAAGCCAAGCCATGAGTGGCAGCTTTGGCTCGGCCCAGGATTTCAGCAGGCCAAGGCGGGCCAGAACATCACTATTCTGGTCTCATTCTGAACTCTGGCCTTGATAAATGAGATTGAAAATGAAAAACAAAATGAGCCAAAAATGGTCCGAAAATGTTTACTGTGAACAACCCTATTAATATTAAATAATTAGAATATTAAATCACCTAAAAGCGAGGGAGGTGGGTCTACTAAAAATGGTGACCACATGTTGTGTTGTAAGTGAGCAGGGGATGACAATCCTGTTGGGCCATCCCTGTCATTGCTGTCATCCCAACAGCTCCATGTCCAATGCATCCCATATCTCCCTATCATTGTCATCCTATGCACACCACATGACTGTGTTGTCTACATCTGTGGTGTACGATAAGATAAGATGTAGTGGGTTCATGCGCCCAGCACCGATGAGTGTTCACGTGATGGGGTCTCGGCACATTATTCACCTTTGTTCCTGTTGCCTGGCCTTTACCTAAGTCTTTCGCGCTCTCATTTCTCAACAACATCCTCTCATGGTGAAGAAGAAGGTCGCTCGTGTTGTTGATACCCCAAAGGGTAGCTTTCTCCATCGGGCAAGAAAAGGCGATAACGCATCAGCAAACCCAACACAGCCTCCAGCCAAGGATGCCAACATGCTTGTGGTGGAAGTGTGACCTGTAGTTACAGTTTTGTCACAAGTTCAATTCGGACAGGAGGGACAGGACCCCTGAAAGTTCACCCAAATACCTGATCCGGTTGGTCCTAATTTTTATCCAGACAGGTCTGGGCGGTTTTTATCCGGAAATTGCCTCAGGTGTCCAGATTGCCCGGTTTTTATCTGCACCAAACCTCAGGCATCTGCTAAAATCTCATTTTTTTTCTTCTGCTGCACAGCAAATGATGCCTTAGAGCTGCATATCATGACACTGACATGGTACATAGTACAGGTGCTGCACAGGATGCATATAACTACATTGTCAAGAGGTAGAGCCTTCTTTCGATGTCCAGCCAATGATGTCACTGCCTTTATTATGTTACTTGTTACTTGCTTGATATCCGCCTATGCTAACTAGAGCTAAGGACATGCCTCGACGGACCAATATTAAAGGCACATCTTCCACAGATGGCACGTAAATATGTTGAAGGTGAAGATGTAGGTATTAGCGCAGCCTTCCTCCGAGGTCCTAAATAGTATCCCATCCTGCTGTGAAATCTTCAATCCTTTCTCTAATATAGCTGGTGCAGAGGCAAGGGTGCAGAGAAAGGCTGATGAAGGTACCAAAGAAAACATTCCTTTCTGTTAGTACATAATAAGCACCATCGTTCAGCAAATTAACAGGTGTTATAGTCTAATGGTTACTGCTCCACTTTGTACATCCTTGTTACTTGTTACTTGCTTGATATCTGCCTATGCTAACTAGAGCTAAGGACATGCCTCGACGGACCAATATTATGGACACCTCTTCAGATGGCAAACATATAAGTAGAAATAAAGGTAGGTAGTATGAAGTAAGGCAGATATGAAATGCTCAGTCGCGGGTGCATCAAAAACCCAATGGGAAAAGCTACCGGCTGGCAACAACCACATAAGAAATGAAAAATAAAGGTTAAAACTTAAGGAACGTGAAGTGAAAGGTGTAGAAACATTCAACCCAACAGTGTGGACTGGACTGAACATGCACAGTACGACATGGCTGGGTGACGTGGCCATCTGTGAGTGTATTGAGCGATTGTCGAAAGGGTTAAAAAAAAGAAGGGTGTTCTTGAATAAAATGAAAGCGTAAATGCAACAGCCTGGATTGAACGACTGTCTGACGGCGAACTGGCGAAGTATGATGTGGCTGGGTGACATGACTGGGTGACGTGGCCACGAGTGCGCAAATTGAATGAGCGTGTTGAAGAATCAAGGGCGAGAAATACGTGGTGTGACATAGCGGTCAACATTGGGAGGATATGGGTAGTGGTTGATAAATGGTTTATGTGGGTAGGGGATGGTGATAAAATCGGGCTTCGTTTGCATCAACGACATGGGTCGCCAATTCGTGCGCTGCATTTAGACAGTGAGGCCTTCTATAATTTAACGATGCGACAGGCGGCCACTCTAGCCGGCACCGGGACAACAGAGCAACGATTTGAGGGTGGGGTGGGTGGTGATGGTGGTGGTGTTGTTGTTGTTGTTGTTGTTATTATATAGGAGGTGTTGGGTTCAATTCCTGTATGTACTTATTTTTATCCGCACTCGGACCAGGCCTTCAGCTGTTTGGTCTGTTTTTATCCGCACGACTGCCTCAGGGATCTCCCCAAAATTTCTCAGTTTTTATCCGGATTGACTCAGGCATTTCCGGATTTTTGGCCAGTTTTTATCCGCACTTGCCTCAGGCATTTGGGTGAACTTTCAGGGGTCCTGGAGGGACGTGATAAAATAAAACTGGATTCTGAAGAATAGACTACAAGTACGTAGAGTATTTATACTGTAGGATAAATAGGGGTTCGCAAGTTAAATATAAAACAGGGGTGAAGGCAGTATCGTAATAGCCAAAGGGATAGTGGGCAGGGGGGTGATGAAATAAATAGGAAAGGGTGACAAAATAAATAGGAAACACTGTCCGTTTGCAGTTGGTTAGGGTTGCGTTCGTCACAACGCTTTCCCCGCACTCCACAGCAAGCGGAGCCCCCTTTCCTAAGTCCACATCTGACCAAGCGGAGGCCGCTATGAATCTCGGTGATGACGATCTTTGGCTTTCTTGCGTTATCGAAGGCGAAACCGAGGTGTTTCCAATTGATATCGAAGGGTCATTGTGGCGCAATCCTAAGTTCACGGTAGGCTACCTGAAGGAGAAAATACAAGAGAAGCGAAAAGATGGTTCATTAGCTGGCGTTGATGCCCACAGCCTAGTACTCTGGAAGGTGCGTGCTATCGAAGAGTTGCGATCTCGGATTATATGGCTCACTTGTCATCTTTCCAGCCCAAAGAGGGGGATTCTATCAATGCGAAACCGAAACAGACTCTGCACGGACGTGTCGCATCTGCTAGGGAATCCGGGGAAGAATTAGAATCTGCGGACAGCGTCTTGACCGTCTTCCTAGACCAACCTCCACTCGATCGTTTACATATTATTGTACGGAAACCGGATACTGGTGAGTGAGGGTGCCTTGCCATGGCTGAACATCGCTGATAGGTTCTTGCCCCCTAAATTGCCGACTTTCCCTTCCAATTGCCATCGCAACCGCGTTGATTTTCCCAATCGTGCTCAACTCCCTGCACCGTGCCCATTCTTATTTCCGCGATCTCATCAGCCAACATCAGTTCAAGCTCATCTAACGAATCTAATGCCAGCTCCGTTCCATCCATTTCTAGTGAGCAGATTTGATTAGACCCAACGTCCATGACACGGCAACTCACGGCTTTTCAGACAACTGGAGCCCACGGCACGACACGGTATCTCGCTTGTATCGTATATTACGAGAAGAAAAACTCGTCCAGGCGCGTTTCTTGCTTTCACTTCGCCCGCGGCTAACCAATCTTCTCACAGGTTCGAGGGACCCCAGGCTGTGGAAAGACCACTCTTATGAACTTGCTCCATTCCTATATTCACAAAAAATTACCATCGGCTTTTGTAAATACCCAGGAATCGTGGCCACCTAAGGAGTCGGGCCCGTCACAACAGCAGCGTCTCCGGCAAGTGGACCCGGCATTTCCCCGGCCCGACGGCCTTGCTTTCCTCCTTTTTGACGAGGGGCAAGATTCGTACGACGATCATCTTCTTTGGAACGGTTTCCTCAAGGGAGTCGGTGATGGTTTTTACCCACGGTACCACGTCATCCTGTTTTGCAGTTATGGCAGCCCATCTTCTCGTCCTGTGCCTCATGATATTGGCACACCCCTAGCACTCTGTGATGCAGCTCGCATCTCTTTGTGGCCCCGAGAGGGATTGGAGGAATCGATTGGTATCTTGTTCAAGCGTTCCGAATTTGATGAAGTTGTGTCACGGTTCGAACACCGACTATCCCTGCACCCTGACCTTCTGGACCTGATCTTTGACTGGACAGTTGGGCATGCAGGTGCTGTTGTCGAAATATTGCGTATGATATCGTACCAGGCGAGTCTCCCCAGCAAAAGCCTTGTTGGCTTGAGTTGTTTGTGTTCTAACCCGCTCCCCAGAGAGTATCAGAAACCCGACGTGGGGAACAGTTCACAGTGGAAGCCTTTCATGATGAAAACCCCACTCATGCACTCGTACAGAACCTCTGCCGTGGAGCTTTTGAACGAGGCCTTCCTACGGCTAAGGAGCTCTCAGCTCATCCAGATGTGGCAGCACTGTTTAGAAACTTGCTCAAAAATGGCGCAGTTGACAGAAATGAAGATAATGATGAAGATGAAGCCACTCGCAAGTGCCATCGCCATGGGTGGATCCATGCCAACCCGACTGTGGATCCAGAAATTGTGTGCTATTCATTTCCATCCCCTCTCCACACCGTGTGTATTTCCTGGAGGCTTAAACCTATGAATGACATGCCTGATTTCACTTCCCTCTTCGATCTGGCCCTCGACGCCATCTCCAAGTTCAAACCTTCCCAGCTATGGCTCCCGATCTGCCGTGTTAGACCTATGTCCATGGACAAGCTACCCGAAGCGCAATACCAGGACGAGTTCTATCGTTCTGTATTTTCTGTCACTTTCGGGAACATTCGTGTCTCCCCTGAGTTTGCATCTGCAAGGAAGGCACATGTTGCAGGTCGTATTGACTTCTTCATTCCAGCAGTGAAATGGGGGGTCGAGATCACTCGAGATGGGAGTCGGTTGGAAGAACATAGTTCTCGTTTTGCCAAGTCTGGAGCATATGGAGCCTGGCTGAAGTCTAGTGATATGGCTGATTACATCCTTCTTGACTGCCGCACGAGCATTCCAAGGAAAAAACATCCAGGTATTGATAATTCCTTTCTGGCTAACTCTTGTGCTGATTTCTTTCTAGCGATCCAAAACTTATTTCATGTTGTGTTCCAGGATGGCTATCAAAAAGTTTTTGTGTACAATAATATGGCAAAGCAGGTGAAAGGACCCATTGTATTGCTAGAAAATCATTAGGATATGTTCTTCAAACTCTATTAGTTGTTATAGGGGCTTTTGTGCACAAGGTCTGGGTTTAGGCTAGAAAATGTTAGAAATGGTTTATTTAGGGTTAAAATATTGTTATTTCTATAGTACTTTGAATGACGAGCTAAGATTCTTGAGCACCCACTAGTTCCTTTCTACAGGTGCTTCATCAATGACATCATTGGGATTGTCTATGCTCTGACCAAAACCAAAGCTATCCAAACCATGAGTATCATTAAATTCAAAGGTTGTGTGATTGAATGGGGCACATCAGATCACCATCTGCCCTTTCTAGACATGACAATACTGTAGAGTTTCGACCAACTCTTCAAACATTTGGAAAATTTTGGTCAAAAAAAAATCAAAAGAAAAACATTTTGGATGTGTTACGATTTGTCTATCGCAACCCACAAGACCAGGTATTTCATTTTTCCTTCTGACTCGAAACGACTCACTCCGATGGAGACCCACCCCCTTATCCGACTGCTGTTGACTGACATGCTGCACCGCAGCATTCCATGACATCAGACCCTTGACATTGGAACCGTGATGTCGGACACCTCATGCTTGGCATGAGGCTTATCTTCTATTGTTCTTTGACATGCTGCACTGCAGCACTCCATGACATCGGACGCCTCATGCTAGGCATGAGGCTTAGTGTTCTATTGTTCTCTCTATTTTTACTTTACAATGATCTCTATTTCCGATTGGACGATGGGTAGTCCCAGAACCATATATAAGCTGTAGTTATACTCTGTGTAATACTCAGCTTGACCTAATTCAATCAAATGGTCTTAGACTCAACCAGAACACTCGACAGCTTAGGAAGCCCCTAGCTGTGATAACTTGAACTCGACAGTTGGAAAGCCTCCAACTGTGATATACAAACTGATGCTCTACTCAGAAACCCTCTGAGTATGGATAGCCATAACAACTTGAGGAAGTACCCAAGCGAAGGCCAGAAGGCCTGATATACTAGGAAAGCCTCCTAGTGCGATACCGAGACAGTTGGAAAGCCTCCAACTGTGACAGACAAAGCCAAGGCTGAGTTAAAGACCTATAGTCTTAACAGGATGAGTGATTTTTTTGGCTGTGACATGTGACTGAAGAGTTGGTTGAAACTCTACTTAGGGTTAGGGTGGGATGTAACTACAACTACATGATGAAGTTGATGAGGAGGGGACAAAGGGCTTGGAGAAAACTCCAGCCATCCCTTTTCACCTTTAAATAAGGCTCATCAGGTCCCATTCTCATGAAACGGCAGGTGCTTAGGGGAAGTAACTACAACTACACAATGGAGTTGACGAAATGGGATGAAGGGCTTGGAGAGAACTCCAGCTGACCCTTTTCACCTTTTATAAAGGCTCATCAGGTCCCTTCTCACAGAATGGCAGGCATGGCAATGCTTAGTGAGCGTGTCTGATGACATACAATGCAAGAATGGTGTCATTCTCACATCAACACCAATTATCAATCACAATAGCCAGAGGCCATGCTCAAATTCTGATGCGCTGTCAGAGCTAAGGTTATTAACATTGGAACTAGACATTCTACATATCTAGGGAAAATGACTTCATGAAGTGGTGTCTTGATAAAATCTCCAGATCAGGGGAAATAACAGCTGATACATGAACTGGTGTCATAACAAAATCATCAGATCTGGGATGGGATGGAATCCATGACCTGGTATCTATAAATTCTTCAGATTTGAGAAGGGACAGAATTTATAAGGTGGTCATAATTCCATCCCTTCCCAGATCTGAAGATTTTATCAAAACTATGTTATTCTAATTTCTGTCACTTCTCAGATCTGAAGATTTTGTCAGGACATCAATTCATGTATTCTGTCCCTTCTGATCTGGTAAGAGACAGAATACATGAATTGATGTCCTGACAAAATTATCAGATCTAGGAAGGGATGGAATCCATGAACTGGTGTCTTGACAAAGTCATCAGATCTGGGAAGGGATAGAATACATGAATTGATGTCCTGACAAAATCATCAGATCTGGGAAGGGATGGAATCCATGAACTGGTGTCTTGACAAAATCTTCAGATCTGGGAAGGAATGGAATTATGACCATGTTATAAATTCTGTCCCTTCTCAGATCTGAAGAATTTATAAAGACACCAGTTCACAGATTCCATCTCTTCCCAGATCTGATGATTTTGTCATGACACCAGTTCATGTGCTGTATACCATGTTGACCTGGAACCAGCAGAAAATTTTGGCCAACATTTCATGAATGGCCTCCACACCTGCAATTTAAATGTACAACCCAACAGGTGGCTTAGGACATATATTCAATTTCTGCCATGTCCAAGAAGGCTGGGATGCATAATGGCTAAACAATTTGAAAAAGTACAGTATTCTATCCCTACCAAGATCTAATGATTTTTGTATGCATGAGTGGTAGCCAATGACTAGAGTATATTCATGTAATAATAGAATCAGTGAGTACAAAAAGATGAGCATAATAAGTAATGATATCACCGATGGTCCCAATTCAAATATCAATGATAGTACCACAAGGCCAGCCTCATAATTTCTCCTTTCTGAAATATAGTGAGAAATTCTTTGCGAAATATTATATTTGAGACTAAATTTCTACAAACAGAAATTCAAAAAATTACCCATTAGAAATATACTTTGAAAATCAATATCTCTGGTTAAATTTCTCATGACATTTCAGTGTAGATACTGAAAGTATTTCTGTAAGGTGATGTTTAACTTATCAATTGCCTGAAAGGCTTTCAGAAATTAGATCAGAAAGTTTTATTTTCTGGTCATGCTTTCTGATCCATAAAAGAATTTCTTTCTGGTTGGTCAAAGTCTGTGTGAAAGCATGACTTTCACAAAGACTTTCAACAAGCCTTTCAGCAGCTGTTCAGTTTAACTTTCTGGGAGCAGAGGGGCTGGCTTTCAATCTGCAGAAATAGTTTTAGAAAGGCCAGCTTTCAACCTCGTGATTGGTATACAGTACTTTACAGTCCCTCACCTGTCCTAGTGGACTCCGACCAGACTGACCACAGTCTGACTGGAGTCCGAGTGGAGTCAATTGAACTACACTAAGTCATGTAGAGTTCAATCCCCTACTGGAGTCTGACTGGAGTCCGAGTGGAGTCTGAGTGGAATGCATTTCAACCAAATGATAAGTCAATTAGATATGAGCTCAAAGGACTTCGGACTTGGTGAATTTCATAAAGTACCCACAAAATAAATTTGTGTACTGCAGGAATTGAACTCAAGACCTCACCATAAGGAATCACATGACAAACCAAACAAGTGTGCTCAACCACTTGAGCCACAGGAGATTTATTAGAAATCAATATAAGGTTTATTTATGACTCAACTTTTCATATTCTTCGAGGAGGCATTTTTCAAACAATTAAGATCAAAAAATTTTAACTAACCACATCCCTCATGTAGGACACGAGGGAGTGGGTATAATATAATAATAAACTAAAAAAAACCCCTCTCACAAGATGTGAGAGGGGGGGATTATGACTATGTACATAAAAAACTAAACCCCTCGCGCTGAACTCGAGGGGGGGATTTGTAAGTACTAACTACAATATATATACCCCTTGTATTCGGTGCGAGGGGGGGGGCAGAGATAAACTAAAAATAATAAAGACCCCTCCCCATGCAAAATGCGGGGGAGGGGGGGTTGGGGGATGCGGTCTGGGGTGGGTGTCATCGCCCACCCCTCCTCGCCCACCCCTCCTCGCACTCGTCTGTCACTGTAGCAAGCCGCACCCATCATCCACCCTATGAGCAGAGGCTCGTAGGCATGGGGATGGGTGCCGTGGTGGTTGTAGCCCTGGTGTACCTGCCATCCACCCGACGAGCAGGTGCTCGTCGGTGTGGGGTGGGTGTGTTGTCAGTTTTGTGGGTCTCCTAGTTTGGAGGGGTTGGGGGGAGGGGTCAGTGATGTGGCATGCAAGGGAGGGGGTAGGTGGGTGCTTACCAGGTGGGTATCCTGCTCTGCAGGTCTCCCGGTACCCCTCTGCCATCTCCTATCCTTTATCGACACCCTCACATCCCATTTGGATGGGGAGGAGGGGGCTGGCATGGGTGTCATCAGGTCTGGGTCATTCTGGGTCCTGGTGCTGGTAGGCGGTGTCATTGTCATCATCATTGACTGCACACACTCACAAACCACCCTATGAGCAGGGGCTTGTAGGCATGGGGTGGGTGTGTTGGCTCATTTGCGGGTGGTGGTGTTGTTACTAGTAGATTATAACCTAGAAAACTAAAAAAACGAGTTAGTTAGTTTATAAAATCAACAATCAAACGAAAAAAACTTATGTGGGCCCGCGTTGGCTCATTTGTGGGTGGTGGCATCATTACCAGTAGATTATAACCTAGAAAGCTAAAGAAACAGGTTAGTTAGTTTATAAAAACAAAAAGCAAACGAAAAAAAACTTACATAGGGCCCAAACAACGCAGATCGTGTTGTTTGGGCCCACATTCCATCCAGTCGGCTTGTTTGGAGGTGGTGGTGATGGTGGATTGGGCGTGGGAGTGGTGGTGGTGGGTGTCCATGCAGTGGTGGTGGTGGTAGAGCGGAGAGGAGGGAGGTGGTGTTGACAGTGGTGGTGATGGTGGTGGTGGTGGTGAGTGATGAGCTGGCACATTTGATGATGCAGCTATATGCTTTGTCATACACAGCTGCACCATGGTACCTAATGCAAATAGATGATACCTTACACAAGGTACTGTGGTGTAATGGCTATATTGCGTATTATAATTACATAAGCAACCTACAGGGATCTGGGTTTGATTCCTTTTCTTACACACTTTTTCAGCAGAATCTGACTGGACTCCAACCAGACTCCAACTGGACTCCAACCAGACTCCAACTGGACTCCAACCAGACTCCAACTGGACTCCAACCAGACTCCAACTGGACTCCAACCAGACTCCAACTGGACTCCAACCAGACTCCAACTGGACTCCAACCAGACTCCAACTGGACTCCAACCAGACTCCAACTGGACTCCAACCAGACTCCAACTGGACTCCAACCAGACTCCAACTGGACTCCAACCAGACTCCAACTGGACTCCAACCAGACTCCAACTGGACTCCAACCAGACTCCAACTGGACTCCAACCAGACTCCAACTGGACTCCAACCAGACTCCAACTGGACTCCAACCAGACTCCACTGGACTAGTCCGAGTGGAATCCAGTGTTTGAGTGGATTCCACTTGGAGTCTGGTTGGACTGGACTGGGACTGGACTGGCAACTTTGCAGGCAGTTGGCTGGTGACCAGTCCCAGTGGACTCCAGTCGGACTCTGGTTGGACTCTAGTCAGTCTGGTCAGTCTGGTCGGACTCCAGTCGGAGTCCACTAGGAAAGGTGGGGGAGTGTAAAGACCTCTTGGTATAGTGAAAGTAATAATTTCACATTAGGTTGTCAAGATCATGAAAGGCAAACATTCTAATAGAGATTTCACCACCTAGAAATATTAAATTTCAAATTCATGAAAGGCAGTGCCCATCCCATGGGCAGTTGTGGGAACTGTATTAGTGGATGACTGCATGCCCAAGTTCCCCCCATAAATTACTTGATGCATATGTCCACACTTACACCAAATACACCCAGATCGATGGTGAGGGCTCGCTTTTGGCCACCAAAACTGACATCAAGCTATCCAAGGTCCAGGGTTTTGCTTGGGAGAAAATTGCTTGAGGTCTGTCCATTCTTGTACTCATCGAGTTAGGTTTCCGTTGATTGTCATGCAGTGGAAGGATTACTAAACATACTATCAAGCTCAATATACAACTTTATAACCAGAGGAGAATATCCTATGTGGTATGTGGAATGACAAGACCTCATAGAATTTGGCCTTGCTCACTTCATGGGTGAAGGACCCGATATCATTGTTGAAGAGCCGTTGGCTCTTATGAATGTCTTGCGCTATTTTGAAACAGAAGGGCTTACACCTGACAAATTTATTTGAGATCACATGCAGGTTATTAAAAGGATAGCATTTGAAGAGGCCATCCTCTTAGCTTGCACTCGTCTCTTTCGACAAGGCGCCTGGTTGGATCAGGTTTTCTGATTCCATGGGGAAACTCTGCCTTGGGCGCATCAGTCTGCTTCAATTGTGATGCAGGGGAATGGTGACACTCTCCAGGATTTCAATATCCCTAATGGGGACCCTGTTGTGCCATCTAATGGTATTGCCTTTATCGCTGACAATCCTGAAGATGTGAAGAAATGGATTAAGTTGATGCACCCTGTGTGCCTCCCAGGTCAAAATGCGGGTCCCGAGCTCATGGCGTGGTTACACCTCAGTGATGGGTGATTGCTACTTCTACTGTTCCAGGCCAAATGCTATCTGACTGGCAACTTAGATACCATTGCTGCAGCCATCTTAGCAAAAGCAATTTGATCATTGATCCCCAACGAAATTTTTGCATGCTTGGAGTCCACTCCCTTCTTTGCTGACCATTGTTTACAGATGCACGCAACCGCCAAGCAAGAGATCAATGATATGCTTGAAGCCATCAACAAGGCAGAGGATTGTTTTACTGGAGCATGGTACAATGTTTTGCGTGTCATTGCTGCATACCCACTAGATGCAAACTTTGGCTCATAATCATTGGAGGTTTAAAATGCATTATTAAAGGACAACCATCCTCTCGCCAGCCTGGACCATGCTCAACTACTCAACTCACTTACCAGATGTGATGCTATGCCTTCAGTGCTATCATCTTTGTCCATGTCTTTGAAGCGGGTCTGAACTAAAGGTGATGCCCAAGATGAAGTTCAACACATTTCTAAGTCAAGGAAGAGAACATTGAGGAGAACATCAGCAAGAACATCAGCAGGAACGTCAAGGGAAATATCAGTAGGAATGTCAAGGGGAACATCAGCAGGAATGTCGAGCAGAACATTGAGTGGAAGGTTGAGTGGCAGGTCAAGCAGAGGATCTAGGCAAAGGTAGAATGGAAGATACAATGACATCGAGGCCAAAACCTAGCACTTATGCCTTGGTTTAAGCCTGGCAATGGTTGAAATTGAGTCTCATCCATATTCAAGGTCAGTTTCCCATTTTCTCCTTTGCCTATTAATGTCACACTGACTCAAGATACTTGCATTCTATTAGCCTAGTGAATTACTGCTGAAGTATTTTGTTTTTCTTAGAGTGTGAAAGTTGTGCAAGGTTGCCAACTTTTGCCATCCAGTCTATATTCACCTGTCATTTTATGGTTCAAGCTTTCAAGGATGCAGCACAAACCCATCAACTAGCTGTAGTCCCGTTTGAAATTTACACTTCAGGTTATTACTCTCTACTTGCCCCTACCAGTCACTGTCCCAAAAGCATCAGGGAATGTACCTAGGAGACTCTAACAATATCCCAAGTATGTCCCTTGTTTTAAAATTGTTATTGTGCTAACAGATCCTCCTCTGACTTGCTCCTAGTTTGTTCTACAATTCTGCAAGCACTACCTGTCGACTTGAGCCCATCCTGTCTTCAATGTTATTACACCTACATCCTTGGACCTTGTCATACCTTGATGCCTTCCTCCTGTCTCCCTTACTATGGTACACTTGCAACTCATGTTTCAAACCCATGTATGCATGCTCCATACGTATAAACAACATCCCAAGTATGTCCCTTCCTTTAAAAAATTATTCTACTAACAGATCCTCCTCAGACTGATGGGGAGGATATACCTTGGAGAAGGCAGTGGCACCTACCTGGGATAAACAAGTATTTGAAAGAATTCAGGTATGTTGCCATGTGTAAACTCACATGTTTTCATTGAATTTGATTGACCATTAAGGAGTATGTAAAGCTTGTTTCAAAGGATGAGCTCGACCTCACAAAAGTGTACACTCATCAGAAGATGGGTAATATTCTGAAAGTTGTCGATAAATTATGCAGAAGTCACATAACTCTCTTGCGTATGAACAATTAGAATTACAGGTTCCAGAAAAGTTTCACACTGTTGACAAATTTGACAAAGCATGGCCAATCCATGACCTTGTAAGGGCACACTTGACGATGTGTTCATATGCAGCGAGGTTAAGTGCCAAGCACAATTGATCATGCTAAGAGGTATCAAAGTACCTAGCAGGATATATGACCCCATCAGGTGGTTCACATCTTCAAAGGGAGCTGCTGAAGCATAATATTCATGTCACTTACATAGGACAAACATACTAAATGTCACTCACTATGATTTAATGATTGCACAGTGGACCGTGACTTGAACTCACCCTCAGGCGCTCAGGCTTGTAAACCCTGATTCCATCTACCACAGCTGGACACTCAGCTGTCCAATCTCCAATCCAGAAAATCATGCATGGTTGCTGATTTTGTTATTACTAGTATTCAAGTTTGTGCTCATTTTATGGTTTAAGTGTGGCAACGGTTGAAATTGAGTCTTATCCATGTTTAAGGTCGGTTTCCCATTTTCTCCTTTGCCTATGAATGTTGCACTGACTCAGATACTTGCATTCTATTAGCCTAGTGAATTACTGCCAAAGTACTTCATTTCTTAGATTGCAAAAGTTGTGCAAGGTTGCCAACTTTTGCCATCCAGTCTATATCCACCTCTCACTAGTGCATGCTTGAGCTTCCCAGCTGCTTTCCATCCCAAGTGCGGATACAGATGCATGGCAGACCTTTGGATAGGTGGGCTTAAGGTGTGGGTGGTTATGAAGGCAGAGCTGACAAGGAAGATGTCCACAGAGGTTTATGATAAGCACGGGTTGTTGGTGTTTGCAAGGTAATTGATTTGCTTAAATCCCTCACAGACTCGCCATTTCCACTGAGCTGATCCAGGCAACCTGCCTCCCCACCACCAGACCTGGAACTCTCCATGCAAACCCCCCCACCCCCACATGTAACAGGAAGTGCCACCATCAGTACCCACAGCAGAGGCTCTGCAGTCTGTTCAGTTCATCCTTGTCAATGGATCCACCCATGTGCCTGCCCTCCGCCTTGTCCTCATCCTTGCCCTGCACATCAACACAATCATCACCAACTTTCCATCCACATTCCAAATGCCCTAGCAAACCCATTCGCCCATGTTCCATAGCCCTCCTGCTGGGCACTAATCCAAGGCCATAACGCTGAGCCTGCACCATCTTCCCCTCTAGGTTGAAATGTGCTTGTCCAAACCAGATGTCAAATTGGGTGTCAATGGCACTACACCATTCAGCTCATTCCGCAACCAGGCCTTCTCAATCTGTGCTGCCCCATTGAAGCTTTAGCCACATCATCCACAGCAACACCACATACGCACCCTGCCACTCCACTTGCTTATCCTTCGATGATCACATACTAAGTGTCAAATCTTGTAGCAGAGGATTTAATGGTGAGTCTCTACCACTCATATACTTACATGAAAATACATACTCATGCCACTGCTACATCTCATAGGTCTGGTATGTAATCTGAGTCCATTAGCTTCTGGGAGTCATGGCGATTGCTGGTGTGGTAGGAGGTCAAGAAAACTATGCAAAAGGAGGCGAAGAGCAAGAGAAGCAGAATGGATCAAAGGAGGTGGCAAGCTAGCTTGAACCCTCTCCCTTTTTTTGCCTCCTTTCTAACTTCTTCCAGCAGTATTATTAATAAACCAATGTTTCATCACTGGGAGCAGGCGCAATCTTCAGACAGGTGGAGGAGGAGAACCGGAGGCTTGAGCTCAGCGATCCAAGGTCCATCTAGTTGTATCCAACCTCTCTTAGTACAATGCTTCATTCACACTCTAGCACAGCAGTTGACTCTAGTTTCATCATCACCACCATTCAAGTTCACTTCAGACTTGTCAAAATGCTGCATAGCTAGGGCCTACTCACACCTTCAAAAAAACCATGAGTCCCCACAACTTCATCACTCGTCTCTTCCAAAGGTATGTTCAGCTTCTTCTCATACCTTCATGCTACTTATAATAAATATGTGTTTTATCTCCAAGTGTATGGCCAGGGCATGATCCATACTCCTCAGCCATGCCCATGCACATCTGCATGATGCCTTCTCTGCTTATATGGCAAGATCTAGATGGGGAAGCTGGATTGAGTGCCAGTGAGGGCTAGGGCCTTCTGAGCACAGGATCATTAAATATACTGTGAGCTCTTCTCATCAATTCCCATTTGTTCAATCCCTTTCTGTCTCTCTTTCTCCTGTTGTCTGATCCCCAATTTCATCTTTCTATCCACTCTCTCCTGTTGTCCTTCAATAACTCACTTTCACCCCTGCCTGCTTCTTTGCATCGTCTTGTTGTTATGCAGCGCTCTGCTTTATCTTTTACTGACACTTCTCTTTCAGCAATGTGGCTTAGTCATGGTTGTCTTCAGCTGGGAAGAATGAGGATTGTGAGTAGGGAAGGTGCCTCAACCCTGAGATGATGTTGTCTTACATACCTTTGATGCACATAGACCTAGAAAGAGAGAGAGAGAGCAAGAAGAGTCAATAAACAAACAAAACATGGATATGAGCAGGGAACATACCGGGTCTGATACTTTTGACACATGTAGACCTAGAAAGAGAGAGAGAGAACAGTCAATAAACAAACAAAACATGGATATGAGCAGGGAACATACTGTGTATGCCCCGTCTTCCTCATAAGGTTTTGCCACAGACTAGGAACCCACAGATTACTCGTATAAAGTGCCCTAATACAGTTCCCACAACTCCACATGGGATGGGCATGGGTGGGCACTGGTGGGCACTGCCTTTCATGAATATATTTCTAGGTGATGAAATCTCTATTAGAATGTTTGCCTTTTGTGATCTTGAAAACTTAATGTGAAATTATTACTTTCACTATACCAATCATGAGGTTGAAAGCTAGCCTTTCTGAAACTATTTCTGCAGATTGAAAGCCAGACCCTCCACTCCCAGAATGTCAAACTGAACAGCTGCTGAAAGGCTTGTTGAAAGTCTTTGTGAAAGTCATGCTTTCACACAGACTTTGACCAACCAGAAAGAAATTCTTTGACGGATCAGAAAGCATGACCAGAAAATAAAACTTTCTGATCTAATTTCTGAAAGCCTTTCAGGCAATTGATAAGTTAAACATCACCTTACAGAAATACTTCCAGTATCTACACTGAAATGTCATGAGAAATTTAACCAGAAATATTGATTTTCAAAGTATATTTCTAATGGGTAATTTTTTGAATTTCTGTTTGTGGAAATTTAGTCTCAAATATAATATTTCGCAAAGTATTTTTCAGAAAGGAGAAATTACGAGGCTGGCCTTGTGCAATCTTACCATGATGAGCTTGACACTAACTCAGTGGTCATGGTGATCTTCACCATCAGCTCTTACAAGGACAACCGAGCACATGAATTGGATAGTTTGGTCATTAGCCTCAACATTCAGGACATTGTCTTGCTGGCTAACTATGATTCTGCTATGGAAACTAGCACTACAAAGCGATTGGTGTTGAGGCTGAGGAGGCTGCAAAGAATGCAGATCTTGTAGTAGATGTTGAGGAGGAGGAACTTTTGTAACCATAGTTTGTTATGTATTGTCTACATATCCAATGATTCCTTCAAGAAGGGAAGGAAAAGAGTTGGGGATTGGTGCATGCACCTTTTCTAGTAAGTATACTTCATATTATCAGAAGAAATGATCTACAGGCACATGACTACTGCTTAGCTATTTCACCCAGTGTGATGCTGCTGCCAGCCCAGTGAGGCCTGCTCATTCCTTGCATGCTGGCACCTTGAGCTAAGTTCCCCTCCTCCTGCTGGACCCTGGCATGCATCATACCACTGCTTTACTGAAGAGAGATACTGAGATATCATGTTATTGAATGTGGTTTCACACTGCACAGTTGGTGCTCATCAGGGTCAGCCAAATAGTGGGAGATAATATGACACACTGATCACTGAGTATACTGATGTGACCAGTGCCCATCTGCCTATAAATGTTGAAGCAGATGCAACATACTCACTCACTGTCCTCATGGCACGTTCTCAGATGTCCAACTCTGAACTTACTGATACCTCCCAAACTTCAGCTGAAGTTCTTCTTGGACAATACCTCAGATGAGTCTCCAGATCTCACTATAATGTTTTGCATTTCAAAATCTTTCTTCTAAGTCACTCTCTGTCTGGCCATGGTAAGCACTAGACTCGCTCAATGAATAATTGTTATTCTAACTAGTGGTTTTGCTAAGGCCTACTCTTGCTGGACATGCAGTTGCACCTCAGGACCTTCATGAGCATTGTGTCTCCTCCCACTTTATGAGACCTTCCTGCTTGTGTCCTTTTAAGAACTTGTTCATAGATTGTTCAGTGAAGATCAGACTAAATGGGTTGGATATTGAATTGTCAATTGTTATGGCAACCATGGGCATGCATCAAGGCAAGTACATTGCTTAATGTGCTGAGGATCTGTGCAGATATCTAGGTGAGTCTCCTTCCCTTGGTGACATTTTGGAGAGCTGACATGAGGCTTGTGGTTGCCAGTGCCACTGGAACACATTCTCAATGAGGGACAATTCATCTTATCACCAACCTTAAATGGTGGATTGTGAATGTTTCATATCATGTTCCAAAGTATCTTACACTTGCATGAACAGTGCCAAAGGTGAAACTCAAAACCTCAATTCAGAACCTATCTGGTTTGGCCCCTCTTACTGTCAATTCACCTCAACCACCTGCACCTCATGTAAGAAGACCCCTGAAAAGAACTTATCCCATGTTCGGTATGCTGCACCTTACTTGATATTAATCCTTGAGAAACTAATGCACTAGTATGTTTTGGCAGATCTAGATGAAACATATACTGTTCAACATCTGCCTCCACCCTGCCATCCTGCTGCTACTGCTTATGTGTTTAGATTCCTGGATGCAACCAGGTTTATATGAGGAGGATTTTAGGGCTTTGTTAGGGAGAATGGCAAAGTGTATGATCATGATCCAGATGATATTCAATAACCATGGCTGTGACAGGGCTTTCTTTTGACCACTGAAAAGGGCCAGATTAGAGTGTTGTGATGAGAGCACAGATGAGAGCTCTTAAGATGGAACTGAATGGAACTGGACATTGCATCCTCCATCCTCTGCAGTATATACAATGTAAAGGCCCAAATCAGATTCAACATTTATGCTACATGAAACATGTGGTTTCATGAGCCGCTGCTCCATAATGCAATGCAGCTGTTGGTATTTTAGTTATAATATCTCTACCCAATAATTACTATGTGTGCATTGCGATGGTGCAAGTTGAGTTTAAATTATTGTTTGCTAATTACCACAAGCCTGCATCAGCAAAATCAAGGGTCAACTTATTTAGCTTATTTAGCTTAGAGTCCAATTAAGGAAATTAAGCCTTATTAAGGAAAATAAGCACATTTTTTCCTTAAAATTGATGACCAGTCAAGCAGATATAATTTACTAAGCAGATAAGGGACATTTCAGCAGATAAAGGCTGTAAGGAGCTTGCAAGTCCTTAAGGCCCTAAGGTCTGCTTGAACTTATGTTCAAAATACTGTCTAAGTCCCTCTCAGCATTGCCTGAAAATGGAAATTCATGTGTTCATCATGCAACCATGGGTTGATAACCTGGCAGACACAGTTGATGATGATGATGATGTGTACCCCTCCCTCTCTCCTCCCTCTACTACCACCACCAGTTTGTCAACATCCACACCCAATACCCACAGCTGCCACATTGCCAGCACATGACAGAAATGGCAGGCACAGATGACATCTATCATCATCTGGGCCCCAGGTATGTTTTTTTTTTTCCTGTTTTTTTTTTGTTTCAACTAACATATGTTTCAATAATTTATAGGTTCTAACAGTATTATAACAACACAATGATGCAAAAATGAAGTACCCACAGTGGAATTGACCCCAGGCCGCCACTGTGAGCCCCTGCTCACAGGGTGGTTATGAGGAGTAGTGACCACTGCCACAGAAGCAACCCCAACTGCTTGCGGGGTGGGAACAGGGAGCAACTGGGATGGTGAGATAGCTATGATGATGATGAGCAGTTGATAACACACCTATGACAGGGACATGGGTGAAAGATGATGAGAAGACAGAAACAGAAAAACCATGCCACCACAACCATGGCCACCACAACACCCCCAACTGCTGCTGCAAGCAAGTGCTCAGGGGTGGAAATGGGGAGCAACCAGGATGGATGGGGATAATGGGGAGACAACAACAAGGGAGAAAAAGGCCCAAGTGACATCATCAACATCTCTTGGGCCATAGGTATGTTCTTTTTTCTTTTCCCATTTTGTGTTCTTGTTACTAACAAAGTTTTTTAGATACAAACTTGTGATTTTGACTATGACAGCAACTACCAGCCCCACCTGATCCACCCCCCACCACTGCCACTGGGTGGCTGGGTGGTAGCAAGGACCACCGATGACAAGGGAGGATGCCAACAATGGACAACCCAGCAACAGGGACACATAAGCGAACAGGTGCAGGCAGCAGGGGAAGGGGGAGGGGGACAATGTGCCCAAACAACATCTATCATTGTTTGGGCCCCAGGTAATTTATTTTATGTTTCTTTCTTTCTTTTCATTCAACTTAATTCTTTAATTTCTAGGTTTTACTGTTGCTGTACCTACAGAAACCCACCACCACCACCCTGCACCATCACCACAAGCCAGTGCTTGTGGTGGGGAGGATGGCAGGGATGGAAAGGATGAGGACAGCAGGGACAGCAAGGACAATTATGATGGGGCCAAGGGAGAGGGAGAGGGGCACAATGATGATGAACACCACCACCACCCCTAACCTTCGCCATGGGTAAGCGAGGAGGACAGCCAACCAATCCCACAGCCCATGGATGACCAAGCACCTGTCCTCACCGCTGCAAGCAACTGCTCACGCAGTGGACCATGGGTGTTATGGACAACAACAACAGGGACAACAGGGAGGTAGGGCAAACAGTGACAGGGATGTTACCACAACAGCATCCCAAGCTGATGACAGGGGCCACATCATTTTATTTATGTTGTATGCCCACCCCTTGCATCTTGCATGAGGAGGGTTAGTTAGCAGTTATGATGTATGTACTATACTCTATTTCAATAACCAAATATATCTTTTTTATGATTCTTACTTTTTTGCTTAACCTTCTGCCTACTTAAATGTCTCCTTAAATGTCTCCTTAATCTCCTTATTGACATAGCTACCCAGCCCCCTAAGAGCTGATACTTGCAGAAAAGAAGTTTAAGCAGCAATATAAGGAAAAATTAAGCAAATAAGGTTGAATTTTGCTTAATTCAGGAAATGACCCTACCTATTCTAAGCAAAATCTCCTTAACAGCCATTGGTTTAATTCTGCTTAATTCTGCTTAATTTTGACTTTAAGGAGCATTAAGCATAGTAAGTGCATTGCATTTTCCTGATGTGATATAGGCTTGACTACATAGCCCATTTCTGCATCACCACATGCATCAAATAATTTAAATTTGGCAGAGGATAGGATAGGAATAAAATGACAGCAACAATGAAGACAAAGCTAAAGCTTGACAGTGAAAATCTTGATCACCATTGAGAGCACCAAACTACCCAATCTGAATGTCCACAGCAATGCAGAGGCTCCTAATCCACCCAACATGTCTGAGTCAGAACATTGGTGCAATGAGATGAGGAATTTCCGAGTTGTGACATCCAAATTTGAAGAGACACTGAGGTGTGCATTATCATTGCAGTGAATCTAGACAATAAAGCTAGCAAGATTAATCATACCAAAAGTGGTGCACATGCCAGTAGGTATTGGGATATCATGAGCCATGCCAATTGTTAGGGTGACACCCACTATCTGCTAGCTAAGACCATGTGGGTTCTCTCTATGAGAAGGGGGCGTGATACATGCATGTAATGGGGGAATTGATAGTTTTGATGTGAGGGGTTATTAATAGATAAGTTTGTTGAGAAAGGTGTTTCACACCACAAGTGTAGATGGAATACCTAAGAGAACACAACTGGGGTCCCCTAGGTGTATATTTAAGATTTATATACTATGTTACATATATTGTACATTGTTGTTACCAATGCACTCATACATGCACATGCATATTGATGTATGTGAAATAAAATTCTCATGTGATCAAAGTGTAGTGTCATTCAGTGTAATGTAGTGTAATTTGACATAATAAAATAAAATAAAATATTATTAGGTAATGGGGCTGTTTCCTAACATTACCCCCCTTTTATGCCTTGACTTCCAGGCAAGAAAATATTGTATCTGTCCCCTCTGTGAAATTTTGATAAGGCCAGAATTTCATCCCCTGATATACCATTCTTGCAATGTGATGCAGATCATTTGGATTACATTTAAAGAATTGGGTGATCACATTACGCACACGCTTACAATTCTCTTTGGGTTCCCATGAATTATTTTCATCAATATAGTTCTTCCACTTTATTAAGAACTCCAATTTATTCCGTTGAAGACGTGAGTCTAGAATTTCTTCAACTATATATTCCGGAGCACCTTCTACTATTATTAGAGGTTGTGGAGTGGTTTGTTGGCCAGGAATAGTGGGCAGGTGGTAGGGGCATAGGCAGGAAATGTTAATGTCGGGATCAATTTTGAATGATCAGGGTAATTTTAGCACTACCACATTAGGTGAAATTACTTTAGAGATCGTGTATGGGCCAACTTGTTTCTCCGTAAGTTTCCTAGAATGTTGTGGAATATTTAGGTCCTTGGTACTTAGCCATACCAAGTCACCAACATTGTACTCTGGAGTGGGAGCTCAAGTATGATCTGCATGTCACATCGTGTCATCACATGCTTTCATCAATGCCGCCTCCACTTCTTCCTGTAACCTTCACATCTTAGATACAAAGTCTTCTACCGATTGTACCTTAACTTCTCTTTGGGGTTCTATTACCATGTGGGGATGATACCCATAATTAGTGAAGAAGGGTGACATGCAAGTAGCCAAATGGAATTTATTATTGTGGGAAAATTCAGCAATTGCCAACCATTCGGGCCAGTCAGTTTGTCAGTAATTGACAAACATAGGTAGGTACTGCTCCAACTCCTGGTTCATTCTCTCTGTCTGCCCATCTGTTTGTGGGTGATATGCTGTATATAATTTAATTTGAATGCCCAATACATTGTTTAGTTCTCGCATAAATGCGGAAGCAAATTGTGGTCCACGATCAGAGATAATGGTATCCAGTAATCCATGTAACTGCCATACCTGATTTAGATAGAGGTGTGCCAAGCCCAATGATGAGGTTTCTGTAGTAGTAGGAATAATATGGACCTCCTTTGTGAAGCAGTCACATACTACGAATATTGCATCGTACCCTTGAGCCTCGGGTAATCCGGTTATAAAATCCATAAATATCTCTTGCCATGGTGCTTTAGGTATATGATTCAGCATTAATTTCCCTGCAGGTTTCTCTGGAAATTTCTTCCCCCTCATGCATGTATCACATCCATCCACATACCCCAACACATATTTAGAAATTCTGGGCCACCAATAATTTCTCATTACTATCTCAAATACATGGGCACAATAGCCAAAACCAACATGCAGGTATGTATTTGCCTCTGCCTTTCATTGTATTCCACCCCTCAGATGACCTCCACAGCTTCCTCCATCTTATGGGGGACATTTCTTGCCTGTGCCCTGAATTTGTCTAGTTCAACAACTAATATGCATGAAGGCAAACATATCAATGATGGGTGTGTACCCCAGGATCTGCCAACCTTTACCAGCTAGAACCAACAAATGATATATAGCCTGCAGGTTGATGACAAATTTGGTGATGGATTTATGTGTGTGTATGACAAGGAGAGCATGGTGCAATTTTGGAGGACATTTGTTTGAGAATGGATGGTGTACTTTCCACAGATCTAATTGCTGAGTCTTCTCACAATGATATCTACACAGCTGATCACTGATTTTTGACGCAACCTGCAAACAAAGATCAAAGTGTTTAATGAGGATGATGACAAATTGTTTTATTCAGTGTTGCAGGATGAGCTGCAGTATGTTAGTGAGTTTCTACTACTTCTCCTGGCTTTGTTTTCATGTTGTAGGTTGTTTGAACTGATTGTCAACTTTGTAGATGTGTCAAGAACTATACGAGTGGTGGTGCTTGTTGATCAGTCATTGATGCTCATTTGGGGTGGTTTTTTTCTAATTCTGGGGCATGTTTCAAATGGAAGTGGAAGATGAGGATGTGGTAGTATCATCTTGATTTCACACTGCTTTGATTTTTGAATCATTGGTAGTTGGAGGTTGGAGGTCGATGTACAGCATATGATGCATGATGTCCCATGATTCTTGGGCTACAGTTGTCATTTTTGTACCTTGTACAGCCAGGTCCAAACCATCCGAAGGGACTCATGCTGACTTGATGATCAGTTGGTATGAATTGGTTCATGATTCCGAGTCAGAACTAAGGATGTGATCAAAGTGTCAATAAAGAAGTATCAGTAAGTACTAGTACACATAGTTATGAAGAATGAAGGAAAATATACTGAAAGTCATGAGCTGCAACCCAATCAATGCCATGAACAGAACAAGGTTGAGCACTTTAGGTATACATACCTCTGGCCCTGCAGTGTGCATTGTCAGTAGGAGGGGTGTGCGGGGAAAGGAGGGGAGGGGGAGAGAGAGCAGGGGACAGGTGAGAAGGGAGGGGACCACTCTTTGCACAAATGCTCAGACATGTCCACAGAGGGAGAGGGAAACGATATGATATGAAAGGCAACACATACCTTGTTTGATGTCAGGTGACTGGTGAATGTTTGGAGAGGTAGGATGGCACAGAGGACATAGTTGTGGAGGAAGACACCAGTGACCAGTCACATGGCTGGTAAACATTTGGAGAGGTAGGATAGCACAGAGGATGTGGTTGTGGAGGAAGGCACCAGTCACATGACTGGTAAACATTTGGAGAGGTAGGATGGCACAGAGGATGTGGTTGTGGAGGAAGGCACCAGTCACATGACTGGTAAACATTTGGAGAGGTAGGATGGCACAGAGGATGCAGAGGAAGACACCAGTCACATGACTGGTAAACATTTGGAGAGGTAGGATGGCACAGAGGACATGGTTGAGGAAAACACCAGTCACATGACTGGTAAACATTATGAGTCCTTATGTTTACATAAGAAAGACTCGTTCTTAGATCCTAGATCTGCCAAAAAATTCAGTGCAAATGAAAAAATCAGTGCTGTTTTACCCACAGTCAGTAATTTGAACCAACCATTAGTGACTTTTGAAACCATGAGACATAAATTAGCCGAGATGCAGATTTTAGATATAAAAGGCAACTCCTGGAATCGGCTACACTTGTAACTGGTGATCATTTCTGGATCAACTACCCTTTGTGCTTGCTACCTGCAGTTCAACTGCAGGTAATGTGATTGACATTAGATGACCCTCGGCTGCCCTCTCATGTGCTGGCTCTAGGCTGTGACAGCCTATCCTATGCCATAGATGGAGGTCGTCAGTTGCCGTCCTTGAATGCCTGCTTGCTCTCTAATCACCAGTTCTCTAACCACCACCAGGATGTTATCGGCAGTTCAACTGTCGATAACATTCTGTCAACTACCTTTGTTCTCTAACCACCACCACTGGAGTATTATCGACAGTTCAACTGTCGATAACATTCTGATTGACTATCCTTGGTGCTTGCTACCTGCAGTTCAACTGCAGGTAATGTGATCAACATTACATGACCCTCAGCAGCCCTCTCATGTGCTGGCATGTATCCTGCACTGACGCTCTTTTTTTTTTGTCCACAACAATAGTGCTACCTGCAGTTCAATGTCTTTGTTCATTCTCACTTAACTACTCATTCCACTTCAGAAAGCACACCCTAAACCAACACATGACATTTTAACTCAACATGCAACAGGGGGGGGGGGGGGGTGCAGGTAATGTCTTTTTTTGTTCTCAATGCTAACATTTGTTCACCCCCTCTCCCCCCCCCCCCCCACTACAATATTATCGGCAGTTGAACTGCGGATAACTTCCCCCCTCTCAACTGCCACATCACTGGTGGTCAACATTAATCAATACTTCCATTGTATTTTACTTACACATGAATGTATTATATTAGATGTATAGACAGTTTTGTCCTGTTGACTACATATCATCATATGATATGAAACGTTGTCATAAATTAAGACATGAAAGCACACCCTAAATCAACATGTGACATTCTAACTCGGCATGCAACGGGGGGGGGTTGCATGTCGAGTTGGAATGTCACGTGTTGATTTAGGGTATGCTTTTTTTAGCACATCTACAATGAAAGTCTTGTATCTCACTCATTTCTTGTCCGATTAGGTTCATTTAACTACAGATGGGAAAGTACATCATTGGCCAGTCATCAGGAGAGTATTTGGCATTATTTGGTATTGTTGTCATGGCTAAATATAGTATCTCCTTCAGTTTTCATCCAATTTGCACAATTTAACTTGCACATGAAAAGTATGCTGTTGGTCTATTATCAAAAGATAATTACAAATATTTGGCATTATTTTGTCCATATATCAAAAAATCAAAAAGATGATGTCAGAGCTGGTTTTAACTCAATTGAGTTTATTTAACTTGTAGAAGGGTATAGCTTGGGCACTTTACACTGACAAAGGTTGTTTATCTTTAATTGTTAAATCATCAAAATACTGTATCTTGCCCATTTCTTGGCTGATTTGTTTTATTTAACTTGGAATAAGAAGATACACTATTGGCCCATCATTGCCCAATCATCAGAAGAGTATTTGGTGTTGTTTGACATTGTTGTCATGCCTAAATATAGTATCTCTTTTAGTTTTCATCCATTTTGGATGATTTAACTTGAAAATAAAAAGATACTGTTGGTAGGATATTTACAGATGTTTGCTATTATTTGTTAATATATCAAGCAGATCAAAAAGACTATACCAGAGCCAGTTCTAATTCAATTGAGTTTAACTTGTAGAAGGGTATGTAGCTTGGGCATTTTATACTATGTTGACAAAATTGTTTATCTTTATTTGTTAAATTATCAAAATGCTGTATCTTGGTCAATTCTTGGCCAATTTGTTTTATTTAACTTGGAATAAGAAGATACATTATTGGCCCATTCATTGAGATCATATTTGGTATTGTTTGGCATTGTTTGTGGTATCTCAGTTAGTTCTTCTTTAATCCAACTGATTTAACCTGCAAATAAAATATATACTGTTTGTATGGAGTGGGTCACTTAGTCACCACTACTTTTGGACAGTGGCCAAATTGGGTTGGCCCTGGTCATGAAAATCCAAGTGGGTGGTCAAAATAGCTGCGACCCTTTGCAACCATATATTGAGCAATATAAGTATGATGCAACAATCAGTGGTGCTCAGAAAAAAGTAGGGAGAATGTAAAATTGAATATTTGTGTACATATTCTCAATGCCTCATCCTTCGAAACATTGGAAAGATGCTGCTGCATGAGCACATAGTGGAAAGTCCAAGCGTGTGGATGAAGATACCGACAGTGATGAGAGTTCTTCTGGGGTGCTGTTAGTGTTTTAAGGTTCAGTCCAGTCTGGTTTTTCAACCTCTAAGAGGGTTAACTGGTCTAGACCAGTTTCAACCAGTTTTCAACTCTAAATAAATTGTAGTATATATAGTGCTTAAGGGTCTGGTTCAGTCCAGTTTTTTGACCCAAGGGTGGTCAACCGTGGACCAAACTGATGCCTAAAGTAGCAAGACTGCAACCAAACCAAATTGGCTAAATTATATTACATAGTAAATAAAACTGATTCTATTTACACCCTGCGAGCAGTTGCTCATAGCAATGTTGCTAAAAGACTGAAAGAAAAAGAATGAGATAATAAAAATAGCCCCACCATCTTGCTTTTGTAGTGAGGGTGGGGTCATTGTCCTGTGCCGTTGAAACCCCTGTGATGAGGCATGGACATCTTTTGGTCTTCATTGGACCCTATGGATATGCTTCCTTGTGTTACAGATAGTCCATGGCAGATTGTTCAAGACAACAAAAAGAAACATAAATCTAAGGTTGATCCTGATGACCTTAATACTCATGCATTTGTTGTTGCTAAAGGCACAATGCCTATTCACAATGCAGATCAGATTGTTGGAACTAAGCGTAAGACCATGGATGATGGTCTAGTATCTGGGCCTTCAAGGAAAAAGAAAGCCAGAGGTTAAGGGCTCATTCTTTTTCTTCCTTATCTACTTCATCCAGCATCATGTGGATCTTCTGGTAGGTGTCCACCCCAGTCTTTTTCTGGGTGAAGCAGTTTCAGTAGGGAGGGGGTGCTGACCCTGTCTGGGTGGGGTTCTTTCCATCCCTGTGGTCGGACGATCGGTGTCCCAGTTGGTGGCAGATGAAACACAAACCCTTTCATAGGTGTTCTGTTATGATTTTCTGTTATTGTAACCCACGATGACCAGACGTACGCCGGCAAGACTGGGTACTTTAATTTTCTCGTTCGACTCGACTCACTTCCGATGGGAGATGCTTTGATGCATGGTGACTCCATGCACCCGAACCCACTCCCATGCATGCTGTGATACGACAGCCCTTTGACATGAGGTCCATGATGTCGGACACTCACGATCGACATCGGATCCTTGATGTCGGATCCGTAACATCGGACACCTCATGCCAGGCATGAGGCTATTCTCTTATTGATCCCTGACATGCTGTGCCGCAGCACTCCATAACATCGGACGCCTCACGCAAGGCATGAGGCCTGTCTTTTCTATTGTTCTTTCTATTTACACTTGATAACGATCCTGCATTCCGATTGGACAATAGATATCTTTGAACCATATATAAGCTGTAGTAATACTGCCTGTATTCCTCAGCTTGACCTAATTCAATCAACGGTCTTAGACTCAACCAGAACACTTGACAGCTTAGGAAGCCCCTAGCTGTGATAACTTGAACTCGACAGTTGGAAAGCCTCCAACTGTGATACACGAACCAATGGTCTACTCAGAAAGCCTCTGAGTACAGATAGCCGTAACGACTTGAGGAAGTACCCAAGTGAAGGCCAGAAGCCCAATACACTAGGAAAGCCTCCTAGTGCAATACCGATATAGTTGGAAAGCCTCCAACTGTGATATACAAAGCCAAGGCTGAGTTAAAGACCTATAGTCTTAACAAAAGGTCAAGCTGATCTACGAAGTCCACCTACCTAGGTGCAGACACAACATCTTTCAGACAAAGCCCAGACAGACCTCCAACCGGAGCATCATCATCAGGAAGAACCCCGTGGTATAGATACCAGGGTCAACTAGTACGATACTCAGAACCAGCACAGAAGTGGTTCTCAAGGAGAACCAGTGATGAAGAACCCTGATACCTCAATGAAGAGGATTTTAGATCCTTCGATAAAGAAGAAACCCCAGAACGAGATCCATTCTCCCTATCTGACAACAATGCCAGCATGTCTACCAAACCCACCACATCGACCAAGGAGATTAGAATCTGAACCCCTCTGACTTCACAAGGGACTGAACGAGAACTGCAAAGTTCTTACAAGAAGTAAAACTCTATTTGAGAGTGAACCACGGAATCTACAACACTGATGAAAAGAAAATCATCTTCGTGTTGTCATTTATGAATGGAGGAACCGCCGCACCCTGGGCACAGACATGGGCCTAGGAGCATGGTCAGCCTTCAAAGCAGCGCTCAAGATGGCGTTCATGCCAATTGACAAAGCTGGCAGAGCCAGAACCAAGATGAAGACACTGAAGCAGGGACAGGACCTGGAGGACTACATTGCACAGTTCTGAATCCTGCAAGAAAAGGTGGGAACCAACGATGATACCGCCCTGATAGAACTCTTCATGGATGGGTTAAACCCCAAGCTCCTCGAGAGGATCTTTAACATGGAAACAATCCCTACGACCTTGGAAGGAATGATCAACGCCACCTCCAAGTATGATGGACAGTGGAGAAGAGCAAAGGCCATAGCAGGGAGGCTGCAGGAGACTTTTACGAAGAAGCTCCCAGCCTCTAAGGCAAAGGAAACCCCACTCGAGATCAACCGCCTCTCCTACCAGGAGAGGATTGAACACATGAAGAAAGGGTTGTGCTTTGTGTGCCACCAGCCCGGACACAGAGCAACTGAACACAAGAAAGGGGAAACAAGGACCGAGGATTGGCCTTTCCCAAAGAATAAAGGCAAAGAAGCCTACTCGAAGATCTGAGCGATCTTGAGCGAACTCGATGGAGAAGAGAAAGCGACAGCTGTTGCTGCCATTGGAAATGAGGGTTTTTAAAGGGGTGGCCTGCCTTGATGCCAGGTGCCACCAAACTCTCCATCTGCTCTGTACTACTAGCCACTTTGAAGAATCAATCTATGCGTTTAGATGTCAAAGTGCTAGGAGCAGGCAGAGGGAAAGCCATCGAAACCGAAGCCCTACTCGACTCTGGGGCGGGAGGGATATTCATGAGTCATGAATTCGCAGAGAGTGGCAGATTCAAGCTGCATCCCCTGGAGAAGGTGATCAAGGTCAAGAATGTGGACGGAACCCCAAACAAGAAAGGGGAGATTTCCCACTACACCAAGGGACTCTTGATGATCAATGGAAGGACTTTCCCAATGACCTTCCTCATTGCAGGACTGGGAAAGGAATCAGTCATCTTGGGCTTGCCGTGGCTCAGGAGAATCAATCCAGTAATCAACTGGAGAATTGGAACCTTCCAATTCAGGACGAATGACAAGACCCATCCTGAATTCTCACATGGAAGAGGAAGAACCCTTATCGGTATGGTACAAACCAAGAAAACTGACGATGAACACTTGTCATGGTGTCAGAAGGGAACCGAGCAGAAGAAGAACCCCTTAGACATGACGAAGGAAGAACGACAGGCATGGTGCCGAGGCATCATTGCTAGAGACCAAGAGAAGCTCGCCCTCAAGAAGAAAGCTGCTGAGGAAGAACGAGCACAGTGGAAAAGGCTGGCCACCAGAGAACTGGAGAAACTGGCCGCTAGAAAAGAAGAAGGACGACTGGCATTGGCCTGAATAGTCGCGAAAGCAAGGGAAAAGATAGCCCTGAAAAACAAGAAAGAAGAACTGGCAAAAGAAGAATGCCGAGAGCAATGCCGAAGAGTTGTCACCAAGGCGAAACTGATGGGAGGAGTCCTCCACGAAGAAGCAAGAAGAAGCAAGATGCCTGTCGAGACAAGAAAAGCGACAATCGAAGAAATTAACGATGAAGAGATCGTGATCATGACTCTTCAAGATGCGGAGCCTATTGGGCCACAAGATGAAGAAGAAACTGAGAAGGAAAACTCAGCACAGGCAAACCATGAACAGGCAATGGAACAGGCAATGGAACAGGCAACAGAACAACCAAAAGAGACGCCCAAACTAAGGATCGAAGACAACGAGCTACTGGTTGCCTACATCCGAGGAGAACCCATCATTGGAATATTTGAACCAGCTAGGACACCGCTGACAGAGGAGTATGACAAGCCAAGATACGGATATTCTCTGATGATGAAGACAATCTCTCGGATCATAAAGGCAAAAGGATCACCGTGATATGCTTATGGACAAAATATCTGGATTAGGGCAAAGACATCGGTCTCTCAACACCTGACACACAAGAAGGAAGGAGACCCCGAACAGAAGACCCTAGATGAACTACTCCCCGAACAGTACAAGGAGTACCAATGGATATTCGAATGGAAGCATCGGAACGATTCCCAGAATCAAGACCCTGGGATCACGCAATCGAACTGAAACTGGACTTTGTAGCGAAGGATTGCAGGGTTTACCCATTGTCACTGGCAGAACAAAAGAAACTCGACGAGTTTCTTGACGAAAGCCTGCAGAAAGGATACATCTGACCATCGAAATCGCCCATGGCGTCGCCATTCTTCTTCGTTGCAAAGAAGGACTCGGACGCGCTACGACCCTGCCAAGATTACAGGTACTTGAATAATGGAACGATCAAGAACACCTACCTGCTGCCACTGGTAGGAGACCTGTTGGTCAAACTAAGAGGGGCGAAATGGTTTACAAAATTGGACATCCGATGGGGATATCACAATGTCAGAATCAAAGATGGAGATCAAGGGAAGCAGCCTTCAAAACAAATCGAGGGCTGTTTGAACCAACGGTGATGTTCTTCGGATTATGCAACTCACCGGCGACCTTCCAGGCAATGATGAACGAGATATTCCACAACATGATCAGAGAGGGGTGGCTCATGATTTATATGGATGACATCCTGATATTCTCCAAGGATCAGAATGAACACCAGGAAAGGACAAAGAGGGTACTGCAAAGACTGGCAGAAAATGACTTATACCTGAAGCCAGAGAAATGCAAATTCGACATCCACGAGGTGGAATTCTTGGGTCTGATCATCCGATCCAACGAAATTGCCATGGACAACACAAAACTGGCAGGTATACAAGATTGGCCAACCCTGACAAACGTAAAGGCAGTCAGGTCCTTCCTGGGATTTGGAAACTTCTACAGGAAGTTTATCGGACATTTTGTGGAGACAAGCAGACCACTTAATGAACTGACAAAGAAGAACAAGACGTTCAACTGGACAACGGAATGCGAACAGGCCTTTCAAACACTGAAAAGGAAATTCGCAGAAGCGCCGGTACTGCTGATGCCAGACCCAACAAAGCCATTCACGATCGAATCAGATGCCTCAAAACATGCGACAGGAGGAGTGCTGAGACAAAGGGACACGAATGGAGACTGGCATCCGTGTGGATACATATCGCATGCGCTAACACCAACAGAACGGAACTACAAAATCTACAACAGGGAGCTACTAGCGATAATACGGTTGCTAGAGACCTGGAGACACTACCTAGTGGGTTCAGAACACCCAGTGGTAATCCTGTCAGACCACAAGAACTTGACGTACTTCCGAACAGCACAGAAACTGAACAGGCGACAGGCAAGATGGAGCTTATTCCTATCGGAATTCGACTTGCAGATCGTCCATGTGCCTGGATCACAGATGGTACAGAGCAATGCATTATCATGGAGAGCGGACCACATACCGGAAGAAGACAACAATAATGAAGACGTCATGATGCTACCAGAGACAGTATTCATGAAATTCATTGACACCGAAATGCATGACTTACTCGCAGGGAGTATCATGAAAGACGACCTGGTGAAAAGCGCAATTGAGGCGCTAAAGACCAAGGGAATGCCGCCAATAAGGTCAGCATTGGAAGACTGGAAGATAGAAGATGGCCTTCTATTCTTCCGAGACAGGTGCTACATCCCAGACAACAGAGATCTACGAAAGAAGCTGGTGCAAAAGTACCACGAAGGAGTGACCAGCGGACACCCGGGACAATGGCAAACAACCGAAATGATCAGGAGAGACTACTGGTGGCCGGGGATGATAACGTACATCAAGAACTACATTGCTGGATGCGCAATATGCCAGCAGATGAAGGTCAACACGCACCCGATGACCCCCCCGCTACAACCGATCAAATCTGAAGCAACAAGACCATTCGCGATGGTGACAACAGATTTCATAACCAACCTACCAGAGTCCGATGGTTATGATGCACTCATGGTCGTGGTAGACCATGGGCTTATGAAGGGGGTAATTTTTATCCCTTGCAGGAAAACTGTGGATGCATTGGGAGCGGCCACCCTCTATCTAGACTACATCTACAAATGATTCGGCCTCCCAGACAAGATCATCTCCGACAGAGATCCCAGATTTGCCTTGCAGCTGTTCCAGGAGCTAGGAAGACTGCTCAGAATCAAGCTGGCAATGAGCACAGCGTACCACCCCCAGACCGATGGGGAGACAGAACGGGTGAACCAGGAAGTGGAAGTATACTTATGGATCTTCTGCTCGAACAACCAGGAGAATTGGAAGCACCTCCTCCCGACCGCGGAGTTCATGCACAACCAGAGAATGCACTCCATACAGAAGAACTCCCCATTCTGCCTCATGATGGGCTATGAGCCCAAGGTGATCCCACTCCCCTACCTGAAGACAAACATACTGGCCATAGAAAAACGAATAGTTGCACTGCAACGGGCCTGAGACAAAGCGAAGGCAACTCACGAGTTAGCCAGACAAATGATGGCGGAAAGAATGACAAGGCACTTCACCCCATTCAAAGAAGGAGACAGAGTGTGGCTAGAAGCGAAGAACCTCAGAACGACGCACCAAACAAAGAAGCTCGCACCAAAAAGAGAAGGACCATTCTCTATTGAGAAGGCCCTGAGCCCACTCTCCTACCAACTGAAGCTGCCAGAACAGTGGAAGATACACCCAGTGTTCCACGCAGCGCTCCTTTCCCCATATAAAGAAACTGAGACACATGGACCGAACTTCCCAGAACCGCCGCCTGATCTGATAGAAGGTGAATCGGAATATGAAGTGGAAATGATCATTGGACACAAGAAGAAAGGAAGGACCATGCACTTCCTAGTGAAATGGGTCAGATACCCGACCTCGGAAAACTCATGGGAGCCCGAGGGAAACCTAAAACATGCCAAAAGAATTCTAGGAGCATATAAACAACAGCAATGGCTGTAGAGGTGGAACAATGCCCACAGGAATTGAGGTCCTCACCATTGTTGTTGGCACAATCCTAGCTGTGGCCATGGCCCTGACCTTTGTATTCTGCCTCTATGCCATCTTTCGACCAAGACCCGAACCCCCAATTACAGACATTGAATTCTCCATTCTACAATGCCCTATGGAGAACCCATCTCTCTACGAGATCACCACCTCACTGACACCACTGCCTGAGGCAGCACGAACCAGAAGAACCCGATCGTGGTCCAAGTTCAGACACAAGTTATTCCTCCATCACACCCCTCGACCCCAACCCATTCATCTATCCAGACCACATCTGACCAGACCCTGGAGAAGGAACGAAGATATTATTCGAAGTCAGTGACTTCGAAGATAGAGAGAGGGTGATGTTACAATTTTCTGTTATCGTAACCCATGATGACCAGACGTACGCTGGCAAGACCGGGTACTTTAATTTTCTCATTCGACTCGACTCACTTCCGATGGGAGACACTTTGACGCATGGTGACTCCATGCACCCGAACCCACTCCCATGCATACTGTGATACGACAGCCCTTTGACATGAGGTCCATGACGTCGGACACTCACGATTGACATGCTGCGCTGCAGCATGTCCTTGACATCGGATCCTTGATGTCGGATCCATAACATCGGATGCCTCATGCCAGGCATGAGGCTATTCTCTTATTGATCCCTGACATGCTGTGCCGCAGCACTCCGTAACATCGGATGCCTCATGCAAGGCATGAGGCCTGTCTTTTCTATTGTTCTTTCTATTTACACTTGATAACGATCCTGCATTCCGATTGGACAATAGATATCTTTGAACCATATATAAGCTGTAGTAATACTGCCTGTATTCCTCAGCTTGACCTAATTCAATCAATGGTCTTAGACTCAACCAGAACACTCGACAGCTTAGGAAGCCCCTAGCTGTGATAACTCGAACTCGACAGTTGGAAAGCCTCCAACTGTGATACACGAACCAACGGTCTACTCAGAAAGCCTCTGAGTACAGATAGCCGTAATGACTTGAGGAAGTACCCAAGTGAAGGCCAGAAGCCCAATACACTAGGAAAGCCTCCTAGTGCGATACCAATATAGTTGGAAAGCCTCCAACTGTGATATACGAAGCCAAGGCTGAGTTAAAGACCTATAGTCTTAACATGTTCTGTGCATTCTTGGTTTGTCAATTGGTTGATGTCAAGAGAGGGCTGTCCTTTCTTTGTCGTTTCTTTTGTCTTCTCATTCTGCCTGGTCTTTCCCAGGATTGCCATGGCCCATTTCCATTGGCCTTCATATTCTGAAGCTGCCTTTATCCAGCCTTCAAGAGTGTTGGGTACTGTCTCCATTGTGTGTACCCTCTTCAGTAATTTGGGGTGCAGTCCATCCATGAAGTACTCGATCATGGCTGCATCTTCAGTGATTCCCGTCCTGTCTTTCAGGATATGAAAACTTGCCACATATTCTTCAGGGTTCCCTGAACCTTGTTTGAGATTCTTAATCTCTGTCTTTGCCATTCTGGTGTCGTTGATCAGTGAGAAGGCTTCTAGGACCTTCCATCTGAAGTCTGTGTATTCTCTGAGTCCCTCAGATTGGTGTTGGTTGACAAATGCCTGCGCCCAGGCAGCTGCTGTCCCTCCATTCATGAAGGACAGCGTGAAGATGATCTTCTTGTCATTCATGTCATAGACCTGGTCATTGATTCACAGGTACAGGTCTATCTCCTGCAGGAACTTGGCAGTCTTGGTCCGCTCTCCTGAGAAGTCTGTGGGTGATTGGATTCGAATATCCTTTGCAGACATCATTGGTGTGGTTGCGGCAGGTTCGGACATCTTGTTATAGAGGTCGTTGATTTCATCTGTTAGGAAGTGGGTGGATGTTTCGGGTGGGGGTGTGTGTGGTTGTTCAAAGTCTTCATCAGTGAGGAAATCTCCTCGTTGTGTTTCAGTTGATCTGTAGAACCAACGCTGTGCTGGGGTTGAGTAATGGACTAGTCTTCCATTATATTGGTACCAAGATGAACCTGGCTGTGGTTCTGCTTCTCTTGGTGGTCAGTCTGAAGTTTGTCTAGACCCAGGTCATTGTGGTGTGTTTCTAGATGTATTGCCTACACCTAGGTAGGTGGGCTAGCAGATAATTTAGATCTTATGCTAAGGGCGAAGCCTTAACCACTCGATCTAGTCGATGTTGCTCAATGAGGTGCTTCCTCAATGAGTCATTTGTCACTAGTCTTACTCGGAGCATCCGACATAAGATAGATAGTGCACTCTAGCAGGCCTTCTGCATAGAGTCATTTGGGCTCATGCACTAAGGGGCTTCCTTAGTGGTTTTGAGTAAGTTCACAAGTTCACAAGTTAAAGCTGTAGATTGCCTAGATCTAAACTAACACAAGGCCAGCCTCATAATTCCCCCTTTCTGAAATATAGTTAGAAATTCTTTGTGAAATATTATATTTGAGACTAAGTTTCTACAAACAGAAATTCAAAAAATTACCCATTAGAAATATTGATTTTCAAAGTATATTTCTCATGGGTAATTTTTTGAATTTCTGTTTGTAGAAATTTAGTCTCAAATATAATATTTCACAAAGAATTTCTAACTATATTTCAGAAAGGAGAAATTATGAGGCTGGCCCATCACAAAAGCCTCCAATGTGTCCAATCTGAGCTTCACATGGGTCATAGGTTGGCACACAATTGCACAAGGCCAGCCTCATAATTCCTCCTTTCTGAAATATAGTTAGAAATTCTATGTGAAATATTATATTTGAGACTAAATTTCTACAAACAGAAATTCAAAAAATTACCCATTAGAAATATTGATTTTCAAAGTTTATTTCTAATGAATAATTTTTTGAATTTCTGTTTGTAGAAATTTAGTCTCAAATATAATATTTCACAAAGAATTTCTAACTATATTTCAGAGAGGAGGAATTATGAGGCTGGCCTTGTGTAAGGACATCCCTACTATGAGTCGCAGTACTTATACTAAGAGGGAGGTCCTTATTGTCCAACCAGAAAGGTAGATGTGTATCAGGTAAGAATAGAAACACTAAGCCTCATGCCTTGCATGAGGCATCCGATGTCACGGAGTGCTGCGGCGCAGCATGTCAATCGTGAGAGTCCGATGTCATGGACCTCATGTCAAGGGGCTGTTGTCTCACAGCAAGTGTGGGAGTGGGTTCAGGTGCATGGAGTCACCATGCATGAAGGGTGCCTTCCATGGGAAGGGGATTGAATGCATGTTGTTGGCATGTGTTGTGCGTGTGTTTGGTGTCAAAGGCATGCTCAAAGCATGAATCAAGGAGTGCCTCCTGTCTGGAAGGGATCATCGGGTGTGTCAGGTTGGTCGGGTTCCATGAGTTACAAGGAAAATTGTAACAAGGTGAAGTGTTGTTACTTTGGAATGTGGATGGACAGTCCTGTCTTGCTGATAAGTGCCTTTGGTATCCATAGGCACATGTGCAGAGGTAGTGTCAAGTTGACACATATTGCATCCTGACCTCTGATTCAAAAAGATGAGGCTAAGGTTCCTAACCCACTGAAAGTGGGAAGGCAGGATACACATTTCATCAATGAATATTGCAGGCAGCTGCATGCAATCCTTGTTGCCTCAGGATATTTTGTTCCAAAGAGTGAAGCATGAATGAGCGGCACTGAGAGCTGTATAAAACATTTGCTCCCTTACTTTATGATCACACGCAAGATTGAGCCTTGGGCTGTGAAATGAAACATCCTTCCAACACCATTGCCCATCTTGTAGAAGCTTAGAAAATGCTGCGATACCAGGGCCTGAGTGGGAATTTTGCTAGAGAAACATAGTTAATTGGGTTTTACAGTAAAATAATGTAAAGTAATACTGGAATCCAGTTTGCTTCATATACAACTGCCATGTGTTGAGCCTCTTTCATCTCAGATGCTGGCCAAGTGAATGCCTTCCCAATTCTTTCCCAGAGTATAGGACCATCCCAGGACTCCCACTCTGCATGACTAGCCACATGTTCCAATGTTGGACAGCCAAGATGTCCTAATATTAGGACCTTGTTTTCTGAAAAATCAAACAAGGCCAGAAAATATGTGTTTTGTCCAAAGGCAACCAAGAAAATGACTGGAACATGGTTAATGGGTTGAGTGGAGAGGTCAAGACATTTCTGGACAAGAGCATGGTCATGACTAGGGTCTCCAGTAAGGTTTTTTATTGTTGAGTTGTTGAGATAATAAAAGCTAGCAGAGTCATCAGAATGCTGGCTTTGATACGATTCCCAGCTCAGAAAGAAGTCCAGGACAGATAGTTTTATTAAATCTCCAGGTTTCAGTGTTTGTAGATCTAGATAGGCAGCTACCCAAAGAGTTGAATTGGCAAGGTGGATTGCTAGAGAATAAATGAATGGGGGCTGAATTGAATACATTGGCAATATCCATCTTGAACATACCGACAGTTTGTCTGAGCTGTGTTATCTCATCAGATGCATCACTTTCTGACTGAGATTTTGGAGCAGGGTTAAGTGGACTGAATGTGGAACCTGGGTGATAGTCTTTATCACATTTGTTACTAGGTTGAGAGCTGGGACAGCTCTGCGAGCTTGAAGCCTCCTATTTTTGACCCAGATGATTAGAATTATTGTTGGATGAGGACCAGGATGGACAAGGGCTCCAATCTGATGTAGACCAAGAAGGGCATGGACTCCAAGCATCAAGAGCCTGTATTCCTTCATCAGAATCCATGAGGTTGGACCAGCTTTTGGGATTTTCTAATTCAGAGGAGGATGAGTCCACTGTATCAGACCATGCTATGCATTGTGAACCCCAAGAACTAGGCATGTTCGAACAAGATGGAGAAAATGTAAAGCAGAAATAAATTATTGCATGTGAAAAACTATCCCATGGGGAATAAACTATGTAGCCATAAATAAAAATGAAAATATATAATTCATGCATGTGACTGTTCAGAACCATCACATGTGCAATAATTCATGCACATGATTGTTCCAAACAGTCACATGCACATATGGCAATAAAGATTAAAGGCCTTTGCAACAGACTCTAACAAGTAAATAATTATGTATAAAAATAATTCATGCATGTGACTGTTCAGAACCATCACATGCACATATGGCAATAAAGAGTACAGGCCTTTGCAACAGACTCTAACAAGTAAAAGGTGGGAAATAATTATGTAGTAAAATAATTCATGCATGTGACAGTTCAGAAGTATCACATGCAGGACTTCTCATTAATCATAGTAGAATATATGTAGCCATAAACAATGTATAATTCATGCATGTGACTGCTCAGAACCATCACATGTGTAATAATTCATGTGCAGGACCTGTCATTAATCATAGTGGAATATATGTAGCCATAAATAAAAGTGAAAATGTATAATTCATGCATGTGACTGTTCAGAACCATCACATGGGTAATAATTTATACATGTGATTGTTCAGAACCATCACATGTGTAATAATTCATGCATGTGATTGTTCAGAACAGTCACATGCACATATGGCAATAAAGAGTACAGGCCTTTGCAATGGACTCTAACAAGGAAATAATTATGTTCCCAATGTCTGTGGGGTTGAAGGATTCAGAAACAGTCAAAATCAAGAATTTTGAATGTGTACACAACAAGTTACAACTTCTAACCCTCATAATTGTATGATCACCTGCTTTCACACTTAGGTAAATTACTAAAAATCACCAAACCTGTCAGAGGACTTACTATGTTATATTTATGGATGGACCATGACAAGAAACCGATTTTTTTAACATCTCATTGTTGCAATAACTCTCAAACTCAGTATTTTCAGTATTTTCTCCATATCTCAAAAACTAGTCCACCAAAATTCATGATTTTGGGAACGATATGATCCTATTCATGTCCTCTATGTATCTCGAATTTTATTTGGAATTGATTTTGATGGTCAAAATTGGCCATTTGACCAACTGGTGTACTATGATCACAACACACTCCCACACACCCCTGCCGATCCAAGATGCAAAATTTTTCATATTTGTTCTGAACAAACAAACTGCCAGGGATTTGAGGTTCACCAAAAATGGAATCACACGTGGGGGAATTCACTTTGGGCTCACCCAGATCACCCCAGGATCACACTGTGACCAAGCACACACATCACCCGACCCCACCTGATCTTCCCACAAACCCAGTCTTATAATAGTGGGTGATCCCATGCCTGACCCACTATTATAATACTCGCTTCCATCAAAACCTGACACCAGCATTATTTCCCTCCCCAGGGCACATATAGACTTTATTATTTTTAAGTCCCTCAACCTGTTTTGGTAGGTGTTCGCTGTGTACTATACATGCACCTTCCTGCCTGTTCATTCCATATTTAGAACACTTCCCACACCGGCAACACATCATCAAACATGTCCACCATGCTTCCCACACTGCCCACAACACTCTCCACATCATTGAACCTGTTGTCAAGCACTCCCCTCATTAGCATCTTCTTGTCCTCCCTCGCAATCTCAACATCAAACTCGCTGTCATTGCTTCCCATGCTGCCTAGTGACACGTCATCACTGTCCGCATTGTCGAACTCAATGCCAGGCACTTCTCATTGGCCTCTTCTCATATTCTCAGGGTATCATCGTTCTCAACGTCATCTGGCTATCAGGACTTGTTATGAACAACACCCAGCATGGCAACCTCACTCCCACACTGCCAGCAATGCATCATCAATGTCAACATTGTTGAATCTGTCATGGGGGGGGCCTCTTCTCATCTTCCTTACCCATCACCGTCATTTTTGATATCATCCAGCCCTCAGACTCATCATCAACACCGGCTAACATGGCCAGGTCGCTCTCATGCTGCTCAGCAACATGTCATCACTGTCCACATTGTCGAATCCGATGCCAAGTGCTTCCCACTGGCCTTTTCTCATGCTCATGGGGATACTATATGCTCTTGACATCCTCTAACTGCCATCAACCATTCTCATGCTGCTTACTATGTTCAATAATACATGTACACTGTTCAATCAATTGTCAGACAAGAGACAATTCGGTGCTATGCTACTGGTGTTATCTCTGCAGCTGTGGGTGCCAATGTCCTTCCCTCATAGCCCTCAAGGTATTGTGTTCATGCCATCAGATATGTAGTTTTGCTTGCTAACAGCCATGTAGTTGAGACTGCAGCACCTTCACCTTGATTACTCCCTTTGCAATGGCCTCATCTCTCCTTGACTCTGCTTTCTCATTGCTGTTGAATCCTTTGACATTATTTCTGGATTAAGTTGTTATGAAGATATCAGTACATTGGGAGATTGCATGGAGCATAGAAGAAGGATAGTATTGTGCGTAATGTCCCTTTCTGCTTGATACTTGCTGCTGACTCATGTACCCATAGGACTTTGTATTTTGTATCTACACAATACACGATGTGTTCAAGTCATTGCTTGTGCTTTCAGCCCCATCTCCCAATCAGGATTGTGTCCCTGGCTTTTCTCACCTTTGGGACATTCAGAAATGCCTCAAGGGGCCATAGCTGCTTGAAAGAGAGGAGTAATTTGAAATTAAAGAATGCTCAAGTTTTATGGATATTGGAGGTACAGATATTGTGGTAAGCTAAAGGTGATCTAATTATACCATCCCTAAGGTGAGAAAAGCCAGGGACACAATCCTGATTGGGAGATGGGGCTGAAAGCACAAGCAATGACTTGAACACATCGTGTATTGTGTAGATACAAAATACAAAGTCCTATGGGTACATGAGTCAGCAGCAAGTATCAAGCAGAAAGGGACATTACGCACAATACTATCCTTCTTCTATGCTCCATGCAATCTCCCAATGTACTGATATCTTCATAACAACTTAATCCAGAAATAATGTCAAAGGATTCAACAGCAATGAGAAAGCAGAGTCAAGGAGAGATGAGGCCATTGCAAAGGGAGTAATCAAGGTGAAGGTGCTGCAGTCTCAACTACATGGCTGTTAGCAAGCAAAACTACATATCTGATGGCATGAACACAATACCTTGAGGGCTATGAGGGAAGGACATTGGCACCCACAGCTGCAGAGATAACACCAGTAGCATAGCACCGAATTGTCTCTTGTCTGACAATTGATTGAACAGTGTACATGTATTATTGAACATAGTAAGCAGCATGAGAATGGTTGATGGCAGTTAGAGGATGTCAAGAGCATATAGTATCCCCATGAGCATGAGAAAAGGCCAGTGGGAAGCACTTGGCATCGGATTCGACAATGTGGACAGTGATGACATGTTGCTGAGCAGCATGAGAGCGACCTGGCCATGTTAGCCGGTGTTGATGATGAGTCTGAGGGCTGGATGATATCAAAAATGACGGTGATGGGTAAGGAAGATGAGAAGAGGCCCCCCCCATGACAGATTCAACAATGTTGACATTGATGATGCATTGCTGGCAGTGTGGGAGTGAGGTTGCCATGCTGGGTGTTGTTCATAACAAGTCCTGATAGCCAGATGACGTTGAGAACGATGATACCCTGAGAATATGAGAAGAGGCCAATGAGAAGTGCCTGGCATTGAGTTCGACAATGCGGACAGTGATGACGTGTCACTAGGCAGCATGGGAAGCAATGACAGCGAGTTTGATGTTGAGATTGCGAGGGAGGACAAGAAGATGCTAATGAGGGGAGTGCTTGACAACAGGTTCAATGATGTGGAGAGTGTTGTGGGCAGTGTGGGAAGCATGGTGGACATGTTTGATGATGTGTTGCCGGTGTGGGAAGTGTTCTAAATATGGAATGAACAGGCAGGAAGGTGCATGTATAGTACACAGCGAACACCTACCAAAACAGGTTGAGGGACTTAAAAATAATAAAGTCTATATGTGCCCTGGGGAGGGAAATAATGCTGGTGTCAGGTTTTGATGGAAGCGAGTATTATAATAGTGGGTCAGGCATGGGATCACCCACTATTATAAGACTGGGTTTGTGGGAAGATCAGGTGGGGTCGGGTGATGTGTGTGCTTGGTCACAGTGTGATCCTGGGGTGATCTGGGTGAGCCCAAAGTGAATTCCCCCACGTGTGATTCCATTTTTGGTGAACCTCAAATCCCTGGCAGTTTGTTTGTTCAGAACAAATATGAAAAATTTTGCATCTTGGATCGGCAGGGGTGTGTGGGAGTGTGTTGTGATCATATTGAGATATGGCCAAAAACATTTTTGTATGAGTATTTTGTTGTATCAGAACAACTTTGATTGTGTTGCTTATTACCTGAGCTATAAATTTTTTTTGTACAGCTACATGACATCATAAAAGTAACAACAACACACCTAATTATCTTTACCATGTGATGTTATTCATATAACAGCCCAAATGAGTATGACTACAAACTACAAATTACAAACTAAAAACTGCAACTTGAATGCATGTCCTTTCAGTTTTGGCCATATCTCAGTCAAATCTTGATAGAATTGCTTAAATGTTGGATCAGTCTACAGAGTATTACAATCTCTATCCATGAATATAATGTATCTGAGGTAATGGTCATATTTGTTGAGATAGATGTGGGTTATTTGGCACAATAAACTTTACAACAAAAGACCGGTCCAAACCAGTTTTTTTTCAGTCCATGGACCGATCAGGACCGGTCCTAAAGGGTCCAGTTGTGGTCCTCCAATATCTGGGTTGGTCCTAGACTGGTTGCGGTTGCTGGTTGCCCCATTTGGAAGTCAAAAACCAGACCGGACTGGACCTTTAAACACTAAGCAAAGCTATAAAATAATACCAGATGAATCCTGTTGAGTGAAAATCTAGTTGAGTTTAATCTGTTGGAAATTGTGGAAACTCTTATGATGCAGGTAGATGTTATTCAGTAGGCATAGCCTTGAATACCAATACCAAAAGGAGTAAGAAGCTGTGACAATAAGAAGCATGAGACACTTACCTGTGTTGCTTGTGAGTGATGTGGGAGATGAGAAGAAAGTAACACAGGACCTCCTAGTTGCACTTCATCTGTCTTATACCTGGCATCTGCTAGCCCCTAGCACCATGGTATGGACCATGTGAAAAGGAGGCTGAGCAAAGCTCAGTATGGATAGCAGTGCTAGTCATGTGATGTTGAGGTGGTGCAGAGGCCTTTGAAAAGGCTCCTTACCCCTGGAACCCACCTTTGCAATGACCTTTGCTGCATGCTCAGGAGAGAGAGATAGTAGCCAAAACAGAGGCCTGCCTGGATGGACCTCAAAATGAAATAGGCAAGGGAGCAGACATGCTAAAGATGCTGATTGTGTTGTGTGTGGGGATGGGGGTGGTGCAGAGAAGATAGGAAGCAAGGAGCATTGAGTAGGGTGACTAATTGTGCAGACAGACATCTGGGAGTTGCTGTTCAATTCTGATAGCAGGGTTTTCCTGGATGTATATTTTCCAGGCCTCCAAAGAACAGTGTCCAACCACTTGTATGATTGATTCTGAAATCCCTAAAGAAGCCAGAAATGTGGTGTACCCAGTGCATGGAGAGTGTCCACCAAAACACTGATCCTGTAAGGGGACTAGGGAGGTGCCCTGTGTGTTTTTCCTATTTTTTATGTTCATCCTATATTTTTCCCCACCTCATTTCCTTCTATTCTTCATTTTCTATGATTTTTCCGGATTTTATTACTAATTTTCCCTTGCTATCATGTTTGTACATGTTGACACTTTTATATTTAGAGGCGGAGTACCCCTTCCGACACATACCCCTTGGTATGATGTCATTCGGCGGCCTTGATCCGCCTATCTCCGCCTTTTTCTATTTTTAGGTTATATTTGATTTTTGTCGTCTTCACATATACTGGACATCAGCAAGGGGATCCTTAGAGTTTTCTCTTCGGATTTCCCTTTGCTAGGTGCGCCCCCAATCCCTGTATTATGTAGCATAATTTTAACTTCGGATTTCCCTTTGCTAGAGGCTGAGGTTGCCCTTATAGTAGAAAACTCTCCCCTAAGGCCCGAAAATCGCGAACGTGCTGCCCAAAATAGGCAGGTACGGACTGGACGACGCTTCCCAAAGCTCCACAGAGTCCCTACACACTGTTCCAGATACTCTCACCTTTATTACGCCGCCATTTTCGCCAAACGCGCTCCCTAGCGACATGGACGCATCAGAACGCTTTGACGCGCTTGAAAGTGACGTTTCCGGAATGCGGGCGCAAATCGACTCGCTTAAATCTACAATTGAAAACTTCGTTAGGACCCTCCAGGCTAACCCTACAACTAATAGTTCCCCCTTCACAACTCCAAACGCACCCAACAATGACGTTTTGCCAAACGCGTCCACTAAGGAACATGCCCAGATCAAACTGTCCCCCCCTGCCGAATTTAATGGTGCACGTGCACAGGGACGTGCATTCCTTAATTCCTGTGAGTTATACATTAGTCTCCAGTCGCATCAATTCGTCGATGAGGCTGCAAAAATTTATTGGGCCTTCACATACATGAAATCTGAACGCGCCTATCTCTATGTGGACCGTATCCTACGTCAAACTAAGGAACTCGGTTCTCTACCTTTCTCCACTTGGGGTGACTTTCGAGCTGAGTTCATACGCCACTTCTGCCCCCTCAATGAACGCCACCGAGCAGTGACACGACTTGAGTCATCCACTTACCACCAGGGATGTCGATCCGTGGACGACTATATCGATGAGTTCAAGGATTTGGTGGACATGGCAGGATATGGGAGTGGGTTACCAGTGGTGGTGAAGTTCCAACGGGGGCTCCACCGAGAAATTCAGGACCAGATTGCACAGATGTTGGAAGGGCGCCCAGCGGACGATGATATCCTTGCTTGGTATGAAGCTGCTTCACTCTGTGACGAGAACCGACTCACAAATGCGGCGTTTAATGCTGCATTCCGTGCTCCAACTACCACTCATACACCCTACACCTTCAATCGAAGCCTCCCCCGCCCTAACCCCATTCCTGCTCGTCAAACTCCCACACCAGCTGTCAATGTCCCAGTACCAATGGATGTTGATGCAGCCCGCAGCCGTGCACGTAAGTTGGATCTCTGCTACCGTTGTGGGGAACCTGGACACAGGGCTGGAGCGTGTCCCCATTGTCAGGATATCCGCATGCTCACCCCCAAGGGACGAGACAAACTCCTGCAAGATTTGTTGGCGCTTGTAGATGTTGAGGAAGCGAAGGATCAAGTTGCAGAGGAGATTAAGTTGGAAGTTGTAGAGGAGCAGGATTTTCCTATTTGCAGCGAGTGAATTGTATGCCCTCACTGCCTGTCCATAACTGCTTTGAAGTCTTGTCAGTTGAATCCCCGGAGAATGAATCCATTTCTATGACTGCTCCCCTCTCTGACCCTTCAAAGTTGGCTAAAGACGTACCTGCTCTCCCCATCTCTCCTTCTACTCCATGTCCCAAAATTAAATCATGGGAGCGTAAACTACCACGCAAGTATATTGTGGCATCCACTCCCTCTGCACATTCCTTAAACCTAGCCATCGAACTGCAGACGACCGACACTGGACAGATACTTGGTGTCTCTGCGCTCCTGGACTCTGGTGCGACCAGTCTCTTCATCGATTCCCATCTGGTACAACAACATCGTCTAAATACTTGCTCACTCTCACGTCCGATACCTGTATATAATGTGGATGGATCCCCAAATGAAGCTGGTGCCATCCGAGAGGTTGCAGACCTGGTTCTCCATTACAAAGATCATAGTGAGCGTGCCCTTTTTGCTGTCACTCAATTAGGAAAGCAAAAGGTGATTTTGGGATATCCATGGCTTCGAGACCATAACCCAGAGGTCGACTGGCGCACCGGGGAGGTTACCATGAGCCGATGTCCATCCCGCTGTCAGACATGTTTCACAGAAGCCAGGCAAGAACGTCGTGGACAGAAGGCGGCAATACGATGAACTCAGAAGTGTCATGCTGGACCCCTGCCTATACCTGAAGTGGAATTGGAAGGGGTTCCTGATCTAATGCCGGACTTGGATGATGATGATGAGGACCCAGAGGAAGTGGAGGAGGGTGATCGGATCTTCTACACTGCGATTTGCTCATCGCATGAGGTGTGTGCCACATCAAACATATCCCAACGCCTCGCCGAGGCCTTCCACAAAAACAACGCTGCTAAATCCTCTACTAACTCCTTACTCCCTCATCTCCATGAGTTTGAAGATGTGTTCTCCAAGGAGTCATTCGACTCTCTTCCTGCACGTAAGCCATGGGATCACGCGATCGAACTCACCCCCGGCGCAACCCCTTCATCCTGCAAGGTCTATCCTCTCTCTCCGGAAGAACAACGGCAGCTTGACCAGTTCATCGACGAGCACCTGGCCTCTGGACGTATTTGACCATCGAAGTCACCCATGGCCTCTCCCTTTTTCTTTGTCAAGAAGAAGGATGGCTCACTTCGACCGGTTCAAGACTACAGAAGGCTCAACAACATCACGGTCAAAAATTGCTACCCACTACCCCTCATCTCCAAACTCGTAAACCAGCTCCGTGGAGCCCGATACTTCACCAAGCTCGATGTCCATTGGGGCTATAATAATGTGAGGATAAAGGAGGGAGATGAGTGGAAGGCAGCCTTTCATACCAACCATGGTCTTTTTGAACCGCTTGTCATGTTCTTTGGCCTTACTAATAGCCCTGCCACCTTTCAGACCATGATGAACGACATCTTCCATGACCTCATCCTCGAAGGCGTTGTCTGCATCTATCTCGACGACATCCTCATCTTCACTCGCACGGTTGAAGAGCACCGTCGCATCACGTGCCTCGTCCTAGAGCGACTTCGACGGTACAAACTCTACCTTCGTCAGGACAAATGTGAGTTCGAAAGGACCAAGATCGAGTACCTCGGCCTGATTATCTTGGAGGGTCAAGTGGAGATGGATCCTATCAAGGTAAACAGGGTCACAGCTTGGCCGACGCCCACAAACAAGAAGGAGGTGCAGTCTTTCCTGGGCTTCATCAATTTCTATCGGTGTTTTATCAAGGATTTCTCACATCATGCACGACTGCTGTTCGACTTGACAGGAAAGGAGGCATGGAGGTGGGATAATGCACAACAGGAGGCGTTCGAAAAGCTTAAGGAGATGGTCACTTCCGCTCCGATCCTTACCTTTGCTGACAATTCACGTCCTTTTCGTGTAGAAGCCGACAGTTCTGACTTTGCGATGGGCGCCGTGTTGTCTCAGCAGTCTCCGGAGGACCAGAAGTGGCATCCTGTTGTGTTCTACTCCAAAAGCCTTAGTGCTGTAGAGAGAAACTACGAGATCCATGACAAGGAGATGTTGGTGATAATGCGTGCGCTTGAGGAGTGGCAACACTTCCTCGAGGGTGCCCAACACAAGGTGGAAATTTGGACGGATCACAAGAACCTCGAGTACTTCATGACAGCCAAGAAATTGAACCGTCGTCAAGCTCGTTGGTCCCTGTATCTATCTAGATTTGACTTCTCCTTACACCACCATCCGGGTCGCAGCATGGGGAAGACCGATGCCCTATCCTGACGTGCAGACCATGGGGATGGCAGCGGTGACAACCAAAAAATTGTGCTGTTGCAGCCAGACCTGTTCACCATTTGGGCACTGGAAGGCATCGCACCCCAGGGCGAGGAGCGGGACATACTATGTGACATTCGTCGCACAAACCGTAGCAGTTTACATGAGGATGTTGTCGCCCGAGCCGTTAAAGAACTGAGGAAGGGATCGACCCTTTCCTTACGTGCGGCAGAGTGGGCTGAAAAGGAGGACTTGTTGTATTTCAGGGATCACATCTATGTTCCCAATGACCCAGACCTTCGCCGGGGCATCATATCCCAACACCATGACTCACAGATTGCTGGCCACCCCGGGCGCTGGAAGACCTTGGAGCTCACCTCACAGAACTATTGGTGGCCACAAATGTTGCAGCTCATTGGTCAGTATTGTCGCACTTGTGACCTTTGCTTACACACCAAGGTTCCTCGTCGCAAGCCTATTGGTGAGCTACACCCTCTTCCTGTTCCAGAGAGTCGTTGGGATGTTGTCAGCGTCGACTTTGTGGTGGAATTGCCAGAGTCAAACGGGTTTGATGCGGTGATGTGCACAGTTGACTCAGTGGGAAAACGCGCTCACTTCATTCCCACTCACACCACTGTCAGTGCCCTAGGTGCCGCTCGACTCTACCTCCACCACGTGTGGAAATTACATGGACTTCCTGGTGCCTTCCTCTCGGATCGTGGCCCTCAGTTCATGGCAGAGGTCACTTGTGAGCTGTACCGACTCCTGGGGATCAAACTCCTCACTTCAACCGCTTATCACCCACAAACTGATGGCCAGATGGAGCGAGTCAACCAGGAACTGGAGCAGTACATCTGCCTCTTTGTCAATGAACACCAGGACGATTGGGATGATCTCCTTCCTTTGGCTGAGTTTGGATACAACAACCATGTCCATGCTTCCACTCAACAGACCCCTTTCCTCTTAGACACTGGATGACATCCACGCATGGGATTTGAACCTCGCCAAACTCCCTCACACATCGAGACAGTGAATGAGTTCACAGAACGCATGAGGGATAGCTTGGAGGAGGCAAGGGCAGCCTTAGCAAAGGCGAAGGACGACATGGCGCGATTTTACAACCAACGGCACTCCCCAACCCCTCAGTACAAGGTTGGTGATCGAGTTTATCTTGACTCCAGTGACATTTCCACTACACATCCATCCAAGAAACTCACTCATCGCTTCTTGGGACCTTTCCCCATTGTCAAGTGCATTGGAACACATGCCTATCGTCTACGCCTCCCAGCCTCCATGTCCAGACTCCATCCCGTCTTCCATGTTGTCAAATTGCTTCCAGCTCCCCCAGATCCGTTCCCGGGACGCCATTCACACCCACCACCACCACCTACAGTGATCGAGGGAGAACCCCAATATGAAGTCGAGTCAATCTTGGACAGCCGTTTACGTCGAGGAAAACTCCAGTATTTGGTACATTGGAAGGGTTATGGGTATGAGGAGAACTCATGGGTCGAAGAGTCTGACATAAATGCCCCTCAGTTAATCAAGGAATTCCACCGATGGCACACTGCTGCACCGCGTCGCATTCAAGTCACGGACTTTGGTCGTATACGATTTCGAATGCATCGGGGCAATGCATCTTAGAGAGGGGGTGATGTAAGGGGACTAGGGAGGTGCCCTGTGTGTTTTTCCTATTTTTTATGTTCGTCCTATATTTTTCCCCACCTCATTTCCTTCTATTCTTTATTTTCTATGATTTTTCCGGATTTTATTACTAATTTTCCCTTGCTATCATGTTTGTACATGTTGACACTTTTATATTTAGAGGCGGAGTACCCCTTCCGACACATACCCCTTGGTATGATGTCATTCGGCGGCCTTGATCCGCCTATCTCCACCTTTTTCTATTTTTAGGTTATATTTGATTTTTGTCGTCTTCACATATACTGGACATCAGCAAGGGGATCCTTAGAGTTTTCTCTTCGGATTTCCCTTTGCTAGGTGCGCCCCCAATCCCTGTATTATGTAGCATAATTTTAACTTCAGATTTCCCTTTGCTAGAGGCTGAGGTTGCCCTTATACTTATTATGGGAGGAATACAAAATTTGTATGATATGATCTCATAACAAATATTCTAATGGTTCTAGCACAAACCTGGTTAATACCCAGAAGAATAGCGGAACTAATAAAACTTTGGAAGAGCACATCACAGATCATAAATCCTCCAACAAACCTTATTGCAAACATTGTAAATGACCAGGACATTGGTCAAGTAAATGTCACAAATATGCCAGTAACAAATGTTGGAACTGTGGAAAAATAGGACATAAGGAAAGAGATTGTTGGAGGAAAAAGAAGGGCAAAGAGAAGCAAAAAGAGGGATCAAAGAAAGGTACTGAGGATTTGAATGTGGGGGAGGAATTGATTGCATTTCCAGTAAATGAAGAACTTTACAATTTTGACACATATGAAGCCTGTAACCTTGATGGAAATGATGAGCAATTGATCTGGTATGACTGGTTAGCCAATTCAGCAACAACTTCGCATGTTATGCATCAAAGAGAAGCCTTTATTGCATACACACATGTGGAAAAATGTTCCATAACAGGTGTAGGTGGTAAAGAAGCGAAAATTGAGGGCCATGGAACTTTTGAATTAATTTTGACATGTAACAGTCACAACTATATTTTGCGCTTGGAGGACGTACTCCACATACCTGGAACACAGAATAATTTGATTTCATTGGGGCAATGGGATGCAGCTAGTGGAAGATATACAGGTGAAAAGGGAAGAATTACCTTTATCACTAAGGAGGGGAAGAAAATAGCGCAAGGCAACAAGGTTAACAACCACTTATACAAGATGGAATTAACTATATGCAACTGACACCCGATGCTTACAATAGAAGCCGCCGATCACTGATCATTCATCAATAATGATGTGCCACTCAATTGGGAAACCTGGCACAGATGCTTTGGTCATGTTGGGTATTCTGGCCTACAGAAATTATTGGATAGAAATTTGGTCAACAGATTCAATGTCGATAAACACAGTCCTAAACCAGACTGTATCACATGTACCAAAGTGAAGCAGCACATAGAACCCTTTCCTAAATTGTCCACGTGACAAACGGAACCCAGAGAATTGATGCATATTGACTTATGGGGAAAATACATGATCAAATCTATAAATGGCAATCAATACTACTTGCTATTTGTGGATGACACTAAATGCTACATAACTGTCCAGTGTTTGAAAGAGAAATTGGACTCAATGCAAGCAGTAATAAATTATTTGGCACATCTGATAACTCAAGGCCAAAAACCAAAGGGGATCCAAGTTGATTGTGGAAATTGGAAAAATGGTGTAATAAACATGGTATAGAAGTAAGACTAACTGCACCATACTCACCTTCACAGAATGGCATTGCAGAGCGGATGAATAGGACTCTTGTTGAACTATCATGTGCCATGATAACTGCCAACCAACTTCCCGAATTTCTTTGGGAATATGCAGTTTTACACATGGCTTATCTCCATAATCAATCATTTATAAAACATCTCCCAAAATCAACACCTTGCAAAGGATGGCATAATATAAAACCCAACGTATCACATTTACAGGAATTTGGAAGCCACATATGGATATTACTACAAGGTCAAAAGAAACCCTGTAAAATGCTACCAAAATCAAAACACTGAGCATATATCAGCTACAATGATGGCACTGGGGCCATAAAATATTACAATGTGGAAACTCGCAAAGTACTTACCTCTCACAACTTCTGGAATATTACACCTTCAGAACAACCTACATCTCCTGACCATATTGAAATTACACCTGATTTGCCACATGAGGGGGAGCCTGCAGGTAGCACACCGCCAATGGGTGTAACAGATTCTGATGATACAACTCGGAACCTTGGGGCCAAGAAGCAAAAATGGAATGAAACACAGGAAGATATAGATATTGACAAACCATGGAAGACGTGTGGAATTTGTACTGATTATAAGTACCTTCACAATCCTTTTGTATATGAGGAAGATGACAATTTCTTATCAATTGAAGAAGTCTACACAATTGTTGCTGGAGATGAACTTATGAGTCTTGAAGATGCAAAGAACTCCCTGGATTGGCCTGAATGGCAAAAAGCCATGAAGATTGCATTGGATTTATTGTTGGAGAAGGGGACTTGGGAACTCATCCAGAAACCTCACGATGCAGTACCAATCAAAATAAATGGATCTTTGTCAGGAAGCATAATAAAGAAGGGGAAGTAGTGAGGTATCAAGCAAGATTAGTGGCAAAGGGATATGCACAATGACCCAGATTTGATTATAGGGAAACATTTTCACCGGTTGTCAGGATGGATACTAGTGTTTTAAGGTCCAGTTTGGTCCGGTTTTTAGACCATAACTGGCCACAACTGCAACCGCAACTGGTTGAGACCACAGCCTCATTTTCAGACAACTGGACCAAACCATATAGGACCAGTTCACATTGGTCCAGTTGTAGTATACCAACTGGTTTCAATTGGTCATCTTTGAGACCAGTTGAGACCAGTTCTCATCAGTCCTACCTTCGGTCCAGACCAGTCTTTCTATACTATGAGACTATATACTCATCCCAGGTGTGTAAGGTACTAAGTCTGTAATAAGAATAGCCATACCCAGGACAGGAAATGAAGAAAACTCTATTAATAATGTGCAGACAAACATCCAAAGAGTGTAGGTCAGTGAAATAGTAGTAACAACCCAACGCAGAGCAAAAGAAACCATGAATGAACCCTGATGGCCACCAACAAGAATATAACTACAGAAACTTGAAAGATTAGTTGATATAGGAATTGGACTTGAAAGAGTACTGACCGAGTGAATCACTGGCATAGACACTGAAGTAGCACCCCAAAATAGGTATGCTTGTATCTATCAATAACAATACACAGCAGTCAGAACTCACAGCAGAAGAATATAATGTAATGTACCGTATTACAATCCTTATAGCTTGTTGAGATTAGACTCTGGAATTGTGTAAGAGTGGCGGTACTGTAGAGAGTCGGATGTCATCCAAACATGCTGTAATGCTATTTCAAAGAGAAGAGGGAATTTGGCTTGGTTCTGCTACTGAAAGATTAGAAGCAGCGCAGAGAATATACAATCAAACAAACTTACGTGTCGATGCCACCATGCCAGTGCAGCATTCACATCAAGTTCTTCAGAGCCATGAAGATACAGAGAAACATCATCTTTGCCAGTAGGGATTGTGCATCCAGAAGCAGGGTTGAATGTAGAAGACAGAGTCATCCTACACTTGGTAGGTGATGATGAGGTGACGAGGAAATGGAAGAAAGAATAGTTGATGAAAATGCTAGTGACCATTGGCATGTCTGTGAAGCTCTGCTTCAAGTGTTATCTCATCTTATCTGATCAGAGTAACCTGGAGAGAAGTCAGTAATCTGTTATATGTTGTAGAGGGTGAAGATCATAGAACGAGAGGTCAGAGATAATACCGTAGAAGGTGAAGATCATAGAATGAGAGGTAAGGGATAATAAGAATGATGGAATAGGACTGAACATGTTAGTATGGGAGTAGCAATGCTTCGGAGATCACAGGTGTTGCGTCTTGAAGCTATTACTTGACTCGGAAGTATTGAAGTGTTGACACAATGCGTTCAATAAAGCTCATCTTCTCTACTTAGTAAGTAGAGAAGATGAGCTGGAATGTAGAACAGAATAATATATCTGTTAGATTTAGATTGTACTAGTAGGAGTTATCTTGGCCACCAGCTTGCTCACGGGTTCATACGTTGATGCCACAAGTACCTGTGCTGATAACTTGCTTGAAAATATGTTGAATAGCAAAGAAGTAATATATTCTAATCTATTAAGTATGGCGTTGAGAAAGAGACAAGTAACATTAGTCTATCTAGTTAATAACGAGTTCATCAACAGATTTGTCCCACTCCTTGAAGTCCTGGTCTGCTATCAACATATCTTTGTACTCTCGCATTTTGTTATCAATCTCCTCCACCTGTGCTGAGTTCCAGGCTGCAAGGTCCCCGATGTTGTTCCTCCAAGCGAATTTCATCATCTGCAGCTCTTCAAACCATGCTGCCCCAAGTTGAGCCCGTCGTTTTGTTGCAACTTCTCCCCCCACAGAAAAAAGACGTTCGCAAGGTAGCGAAGAAGCTTGACAGGGAATATAATCAATCGCGATATGACGGAGGGTGGGATACAGCACCCCATTGTTCTGTAAAGATCATCAATCCATGTCGCTGATCCCAATCAATGATGCAAGCATGTACCTGCCACCGTTTTACGATATCGGTATCCTTTGTAACATCAGCTGGTAGGTCCTTCAGATATCGATGCATCTCTGGTTGCCATCCCTCATCTTCATCTTGGCTTGAAAGCAGGGCTAGGCGATGGTGATCGAACTTGGATAAGATGGATGCCTCATTAGGTTGCGCTATATCGCCAGTGGATGCAGCTGGTGCAGTGGGTGGATGGGCCTTCCAGTATCATTCCATCTAGAACCATAGAATGAGTCAGGGCAGGAACATTGATGGAAGTGCACAACTTACCGTTCTCTTGAGTATCTTCTGCACCTCATCTTGCCAGTTCTTTGCCAGTTGATTCCCCTTTCGATGCTCTGTTGCTTGTTCCTCTGCACCTCCCCATGCCAATTTGATGTAAGCAAGCTTGAAGTATGGATGTAGCACTAGTGTATCAACATCAGAAAGGCCGTAAGGTTATCAAATAAGACATACCAAGGGCTAAGATGTATGCGGGCTTCTCATCGAACTGCAAGTAGTATTTGTTTAGCTTTGCAAGTCCATTGTTGATAGCAGTTCAGTACATCACATAGCGTGGATTGTCGTGTTTGGCTTCCCAAGTGGTTTGAAGCTCTTCGATGGCAGGCAGGGCTCACCACAGTGTCGGCCACTTTTCAGCTGAGAATGTTTGTTGAATTCAGTTGGAGTCCTGAATTGTGGGAGTGAGTAATTGTGTTGTTGCTATGATTACACATGGACATACAGCCAGAATCTCACATGCTTCCACCACCTGTTCCCAGTCAATCTCGGAGAATGTGAATGCTGACCATAGTATGTGTTTCGAGACCTGGCCATCATGCTGGATAGTTGTGATAGGACCATATCGATGGTCAGCACCTGTGATAAACAAGTTGACAGGCTACTAGTCCTTTAGAAGAATAGAAATAATATGAGGAGATCAGCATACCTGACAAATTTTGTATGATACACTGAGCATGCGATGAGCAGTACCCCACCAAACATTGCTGTGAAGAGGGATTTTAAGTGTGTCTTGAAAGCCACATTCAAGTTGTAGCTTCTCAAACACTTCAATTCACTGCCCAGATGATTGAATCTGTGGCAAGTTAGTGAACTGAGATAGCGAAAACTAATACAACCAACCTTGATTGCAAGAGTCCGAATAGCCGCAATCATGTCCAAGGAACCATTCAGCACGCGGTTGTCAGGCAGTGATGGATCATACTCCCAGATAGCTGTCGCCATTTCCACAGCTGCGATCTTGGTGATATGGGTCATCATGTCAACTTCTGCAAGGTTGACAACATGACCTAAACAACTATACTAATGGGTTAGTGGCTAAGAGTTAAAAAGTTGATGTGAAACTTACAGAAGTTGATTCTCCTCTGCAGACCAGGAGAGAAGTTTTTGTCGTACATGGGTCGCTTCAATAGTTTCACATTTTGTGGTGTTGCTTGAGGCGTTGTCGAGAGTAAGAGTGTGGAGCTGTTGAGGCATCATGATCAGATATCCGATATCATAATCAGATAGATAATTAACTTTGTACCTTAGATCTTTCCATATTCATTATCCCAATCCGATCACAAACACCCACAAAGTATCGCCCCAAGTTCTTCCCACTGTGGTCTCCTGACACGGATCAAAATCCGATAACTTCCGACCACATCTCCCATGTCTCGTCACCCTCCCTTTTCACTTCAATCCAATGCGCAGTTATGCCTAGAAAAGCCGCCTTTGTCATATCGACAGTCCACATATCTGCCATTGTGGAGATTAGACCTGGAGCTGTCTGTAATGAAAGTTGATGAGTCTCGAAATTCCCTGGCATATTTGAATATAAGCACATATGTCAATGTCTTCCTTAAGCTGTGCCAACCACTTAACAAACTTGTTGTGCAGATGATTGACAACGTCGTGTGTTGTTGGCAGATCTTGCAACATTGACTTTGGCCACATTGCAACCAAGCAGTTTCAGAACGTCGTTTTTTTTGCAATGGAAAGGGACTAACACAGGTGATGAGCATACAAGAATTAGTTCTGTCAGTGAGTACTTGCCTGGTCGTCAACTGCGACAAACTGAGTCACCACATGAAGGACATTTTCGCGCATATACACAATTGGTCCTGCTTGCTTTCCGACAAACCCATCCAATGTTCCTTGCCTCCCCACCTTCTTCCCCCTTCGTTCTTCTTCCATCTTCTTCCAAATTATGCGAGGGATTGCCCAATAGTGTTCCGGTATGTTTCCATCTTTGCACAGTTGTTGATATACTTCGTAATGCTGATGAATGTGTTGCCGACAGGAGGAGTTGCCGCCAGTGTGGAACACCTTTCACTTTCCATACTGCTTCACAAATTCATCGTTGTTCCTATCAAAACTCAGTAATAATTCCTATACTTTTGCAGATTATGACTTACTTGCATATATTACACGAGTGTCCACTTGGTGTCTCCACCCTGTCATCTTTCATAATGAAAGTCACCTTGATTCTGTCAGTGTAGATAAGCCGAAGGTCCCTAGCCTTCTCCTTCTTGGTATATACCTCCGAGGGGATAGATATATGGTGATGATCATGAAGCCTGTCTCCCTTTTAAGATGTTAACTCTGTGTATAGCAGACTGACTGCAATGTTCATACCTCGGAGTCATTTGAGGATTCATGCCTGCCTTCCTGCTCACTACCCAACACCTCTGGTTCATCTTCATCTTTATCACCAGCCTCAAACTCATTGTCATCGCTAGCTTCTGTTGGCCTCGCACATTTCTTCTTTTGTGGCCTATGATCCAACTCTTCATCAGAAGATTCTTCGGAAGATTCATTCTCTGCTGGTCACTTCCGTGTTCCCTTGTTCTTGTTACATTGTGTGGCTGGTGCTTTTTTGGGAGCTGCTTTTTTTGGTGCTGCTTTCATTGGTGCCTTTGTGCATGTGTTGCCTTTGCCTTTTGCAGTTGCCGTGTTTCCTTTCGCCATGCTGTGCTCACATTTGGTGAATTCACAATTTATATTTTCAACTTTGTTTGGTAGTGTATTCTGATTGCCACTCACAGTTAGCACCTCGTTACTTAGACTTTAATCTTGCATTCAAGACCATTGATCTCGTATATATTTTATGTAGCTCTCAGTGTGCTTTCATATGTAGGTAAAAGACCGGTTGCAACCGGTGTGAACCGGTTTTCTTTGGTCTTTTCATATTACATCAAACTGTGTGACTGTCAACCAAAAAGTCTCAGGATCGGTGCAACCGCAACCAGTGGTCCAGTCTTTTGCAGTTGCATTTGGTTCGGTTTTGGTCATTTTTTCGGTCCAGTCAACTGGACCTGCAAACACTAATGGATACATTATGTGCAATACTAGCTCTTGTACCAGAAAAGGGACTCAAGTTACAACAAATGGATGTAAAGGGCACATATCTAAATGGCACTTTGCAAGAGGCAATATATATGCAACAGCCTGAAGGATGTGAAGATGGAATGGGTCGAGTATGCAGGTTAGTCAAATCACTTTATGGCTTAAAGCAGGCAGGCCGAGAGTGAACTTGATGGCAAACTCAAAGTCCATGACTATGTGTGCCCATGTGCATATATACAATGTGATGGTGATGACTTCAGAATAATGGCTATCTGGGTGGATGACTTGCTTCATCTGATAAAATGATGGATCATGATTCATATGAAAGAAACACTTTGCTCAGAATGGGAAGTAACAGATCTTGGAGAACCGAGTAAAATTGTTGGCATTGAAGTTACATGAAGCGAGGATGCAATAACTATATGTCAACAAAGATATATTGAAAATATTCTCTGTAACAAAGGAATAGCTGAGCAAATCCTACTGGTATACCCATGGACCCCAATATAAGGCTTGGACCTAATCCAGATCATAACAAACCCAATCGAAGCAATTCATATGCATGATTATTGGGGAGTCTGCAATTTTTGGCAAATTCCACAAGACCAGATATAAGTTATGCAGTAAATAAGCTGGCTGCCTACACTGCTAACCCAGGTTGAAAACACCATGGTGCAATAAAACAAATACTCAGATACCTAGCAGGTACAAAAACTCTAGGAATCACATACAGAAAATCCCAAGATGAAACTGAAACTGAAAACCTCTTCCATGGATATGCAGATGCTGCATATGCAAATGCCAATGACAAATCCATGACTGGCTATGTTTTTCTAGCAGCAGGGGAGCGATCACATGGAAATCAAAGAAACAAACTGTGATAGCATTGTCCTCTACAGAAGCAGAATATGTAGCACTGTCAGAGGCTGGATGCAAGGCAACATGGCTGAGAAATTTGCACAGTGAACTGAGATTCCCACAAAATTCACGAATGGAAATTAAAGGCAATAATGAAGGATCCATAATATTGATGCACAACCCTCAATTTCCCCAGCAATCAAAACACATCGCTATTCACCATCACTGGGTCTGAAGTCTAGTAACTGACAAAATACTTGATATACAAAACTGTTGTGACCTGGAGCAAACAGCGGACATGTTAACAAAGGCATTACCAAGGCCTAAATATATATGACATAGGGCAGAGATGGGAATTAAGTCGACACACAAACTCAGTAGCTTTCCTCACATGTTAGTTGGTTTTTCCCACAGGGTTTTCCACCACATAGAGGTTTTAACACATCTGAAAGGCAAGAAATTTAACTTTTCAATTATATATTTAACCATCCCTATGGACTCAACCATGCTAGGCTTGAGGGGGAGTGTTGAGATAGTCAATCCTAGTGCATCACTAGCATATCACATATAAAAATAGAACACAATGTATTTATAGATCATAACATAGGTACATTGTAGTATAGGAGAATACAAGACATTCTACCTTATCCTGAACACCCATCATTAAATCCCTACAAACTTCTACTCCATTCTATAATCCCAAGAAAAGGAGCTAAGTTGCCTATATCTTCAGAGTTCTATCTTCCTAAAATGGACCGCATCCTGCATTTCGAAGATATATGTAAAATTTTGAGCAAATGAACAGAGCAGGAGGCAACCACGTAATTGCAAGGGTTTTCCAACTGAAATTTGGTGGGTTACAGCGCTTTCAGTAATAATATGGAATCACATTTTGATAAATTCTGCATGTTGGTTATGTTTGGCTGCTATGTATACTGGGAGAACATTCCACAGTGCTAGTGGCAATTTGATTATGCTCATACTATCATGGCCCTATTGTTGCAAAAAAAATTATTTCAACCACTTCCCATTTACATATCTCCCTCGGATATGCTGGATGATATAGCTTTGGACTCCCCACTATGCCCCAGTTTCCTGTTCCTTTTTAATATATAATTTCATCTCCTTGACAATGACAAGCTCACTGCACTTGGGATCTCTTTGGGTGATGTGGCATGGTTCTGATGCAAAATGGAAGCATAGTGCCTCTGATGATCCTTTTCAACAAGGCTCACTGTTACACAACAAACAGAACAAGGTTTTGACACAGGTAAAATGATGAGAAAATGATGTCAAAATGATCCTTTTTATCAATGTGAAGTCCAGTGTAAAATAAGGAAAAAAAGAGTACTTTTAGGTCTGATGATGATGCTCAACCCAGAAACTCTACCAAAACCAACCAAACTGGTCTTAGGAGATATAACATGAGTCAGAGGAAGGTTGCAAGTTGGCTCCAAATATCACCGTGCTAACCAAAGACTAGCAGATGGGCTACGAAGCTTATGGAGTGATGTGAAGGCCTGCAAAACCATATGAAACACCACAAAGCATTTCAAAATGATACAAAAGAGTTTAGCTATGGTGCAAAAGAATTCAAAAATCCTTGAAATGGTTTTGATGAGTTTGGGAGATGGTGACAATAGGTGAAGACGATGTAGAAGATGACGACAGAATAGATGGACAATTGACAATAGTTTCAAGAGACTAAGTAGCAAAATGACAAAGTTTGTGGAATACTTGAGAGTTTTGGACTAAGACTGAGCTAAAACTCAAGAGCAGAACCCTTAAGTCGGATGATAGGCGATATGGGAAGATGATTTCTTGCTTTTGTGACAGTAATTACAATGGCCTATATATATTTTAGAGAGATAGTACTAAAAAGGTAAAAGGCCATGAGGCAAAACATGTGGTAGACATAAGGCAGTGAAAAAGGTGTCAAAATCACGAAGTAAATGAGAAAATGATAAGAAGGAAATGTGCAATATACATGATATATCAAATCTCCTTGTCTTGTTGTTCCAATAAAAGACATCAAAAAGCACCTCAATGCATGCTAAGGTGCTAGCCATTGTGTCTCCTCATGTTTGTTGTGGCAGAAACACAATACGTCAGTGTGTGTAATGTTGGGAATGTGTGTTTGAGGTGTGGTATGATAAGAATACAGCGGCCAAAGTTGTTAAAAATAGTTTGAAGTCTTTTGAAATGTTTCAAAGTGTTGTGTCGTTGTTTCGTGCATTCATAGGCATTCATAAGCATTTACAAAATCGTAGGACATTGTGAAGAATGTGTCTGAGTGTGATCTATTGTTTTCAGAGCTCAGCCACCAAAGTGGACCTATCATCCTCCCCCTTACTGAAATCCTGACTGTCCCAGTCAGCTGATCGGAGTCACGTGCCAAATCCGTGATCGTGTTGAAAAACCTATAAAAGTAACTCAAAAACCTCACTCTTTTTCTCTCATCCTCAAGTTGTACTTGTCTCCTACATCCTCTGATCATGTCATCACTCCTCAAATTCACACATGACATCCTCAAACATGCAAAGGCCATGCCCAAAGTTGGTAAGGTGGAAGATATTGACTTTGAGGTGTGGGGGCATGATTTTTGTGAGAAAATGGTGAGTGTTGACGTGTTTTCTGAGGTGCTTTTAGATGCTAACGACTTTTCATAGTATGAATATGACAATCTCGCAGATGATGTTGAGGAGCCTCATTTGCAGGCCATTCAAAAGGTCGTTGATGAGGTATTTGAGCTGTACACTCCTCTGGTGCATTGGGAGTGGCTGCTATGGGGTGCTGAGGTTTTATTTCAAGACCTAGCAGATGAGGTCGAACAAGAGGAGGAAGAGGCCAGGGCTGCAAAGGTGAAGGCTGAAGCAGAAGCAGCAGAGGCAAAAGTGTGGGCTGAGGCAGAAGTGGCAGAGGCAAGACATTGGGAGGAGGCTGAAGCGATTTGATGCAAAGCAGCAGCAGCAAAAGCTGCGAAGCTCAATGAATGATGGAAGGTGCTCGAGGCTACCCAAGTGACTCTTGTTGCAGAGGTTCAAGCAAAAACTATATCAAAGGAGGACTTGAAGAGGCAGAACTCCACGTTGCAGGCTGAAAGTGAGGCGATTAGATGATCAGAAGCTGGGGAAGAGGATGAGGAGATAGATGATGACCCAGTCAGTATCCTGGGTACCCAAAAGCAGCAGGTGATAGAGGGCGATGATGAAGATGACAATGACGATGGTGAGCAAGGAATTGTCACTAAATGAGCAAGATTCAAGGAGGAGGGACTTCTCGAGTTCAAAGGACCAGTAAGTCCCATGAAAATTTTTGTGGGGATTTCAAGACTCACAAAACACCTGTAGTGCGATTGATGCGCTGGCTTCAAGAGCCAGCCCATGTGTGTTGTGGACAATGGAGTGGCAAAATGCTGCAAATGCATGCAAGAAGCATAAGGGTGCTATTGGAAGGGGGTTTTGAGGCGGGGGGTTCATAAAGCAAAGGGAAAGAAGGCTGTAGGGAGTCATGGGGGAAAGGTTTTGGAGTGTCCAAAACCAGCTAAGTCACTATTCGATGTCTTTTGAAGTATTCACTAACATTTCATACTATATAGTGCCTCAAATTTGAGTTGTCGGGCTGTCTCTAGCACCGGAGGCAGGGCCATCGAGGTTGCAGGGATGGTCAAAACAAGACAGGAAAGGGAAGGGGCGGGAGATTTGAGAATGTGATGAGGGCATGTTGGGCATAGAGCAGCGCCACCAGATGATTTCAGAGGAGATGGCGAAGAAGAGGATGCAGCACCATATGCTAGATCAGGTGATAGCTGCATTGGGTAGGACAAAAATTGTTCGAAATGAGATTCATTTCTGAGACTTGTTGTTGTAAGTGTTCTGAGCAAATTGTAAGGAAAAATGAAAGGAAATGACATTACAGAATAAGGGAAAGGCTCAGTAAATCATCATGGCTGAAAAACCCTTTTTGGAGTTTGCACAACCATGCTATAATGTGATATCACAACTTGTATGATACACTAAAAGAAATTGAAATCATAGATAAGTAATTGCAAACAATGAAAAGAGAATAATTAATTGTCATTGGGGTGTGGGATGTCTTCAGGAATATCTTCATTGATGTCCAAAGTTTGTCAAAGTGTTTCGAGACATTCTGAGTCAATGTCGAGGAATTTTGGAGGGAGTGGAATGGATTTTCAAGCTAAATAAGGAAGTAGACAAAAGGCAGTGACAGGGCAATGGAGTACTGATCTGTCAAGTTTGCAAAGGATGTAGGCTCCTCCATAGTTTTAATCGATGATGATGAGGGGACCTATGCATCGAGGTTGCATTTTGCGATTAAGGGACTTTTTGATCTGCATATTGTGAAGCAGTACGAAATTGCCTGTTGCAAAGTTGTAGTCTTTGACAGTCCACTGGTGGACTTGTTTGAATCATTTCACAACTTTGAGATGTGCCAACAAAACCTTTGAATAAAGGGTTTCGAGGTTGATCAAATGTTTTTGTAAGGCAATAGCTCATCATGCAATAAGGTCAGTTGTCGAAAGTATCAAATTTGGAGGGGACTGCAAATATGTAGCTTAGGAGATGTCGAGTGGAATGAGGGGATGTGATCCTGTAACTGCAAAGTAGGGTGAACAACCCATGCATTTGTGAACTGTCAGGCATTCTGCCCAAAAGACAGAGTGTGCTCTGTCTGACCACTTGTTCTGGTCTCCATCGACTGCTTTGAACAATGATTGTCGAATGTTGAAGTGTGCTCTTTCAATGAGTCCATTGGCTTGAGAGTTGTAACCACTGATTTGGATGTGATTGATATGGTATCATTTCGCGAGATACTCCATTGCTGCAATAAATGCTGATCCATTATCACTCACAATTTTGTAAAGAGATCCCCATTGACAAATGTCATCTTCGGAGATCCAGTCACCAAGGGTTGTGGTGTTTTTGCACTGAAGCTTTTGCCATTCTGGATAGGCTGTTAATGAACATCACCCTTGAACAATATACTTGAATCCATTCAATGGGGGTATTTGCATTGTGTTGATGTAGACTTTGCCAAAAAGTGGTGCTGGGGTTGCCACTATGGGTGGAATAAGCAGATTTCGGGTTTGTCAAAGTTGGCAGAGGTGGCAAGAGCAAATGTATCATGTGATGTTGGCTTTCATATTGGGCCACCAAAATTGGAGTGCGATGAGCGTTTTTGTCGTGAACACCATCTTGTGACCAATATTGTTGTGAGCTGCATGAATAATCTCAAGGTGGCATTCAGGGATAGCGATGATCTTGTGGGCCCCTTGCAAATCTTTTCACCAAAGTTTTCCAGAATCCAAAAAGAACTTGGTGCAACATTGCACAAAGGTGACGTAGTCAGCTTCTGAGAGGTCTGGTTGTCATTGTAAATCTTTGAGCCATTTTTTAACACTAAGAAGTTGTTTGTCATCTCGTTTGGCATGATCAGAATGAGGGACATCTTCATAAGTGATGTTCTCCCCCTTACTGAGATCTGAAGGGAGGGCAAATGTTGGTTGGAGTGAATGCAATGGGAATAGGCGAGTCATGAGTGGTGATGATACTCAACCTGGAAACCCAAACAAAACCTACTAAATGGCTTTGGATGGTATAATACAAGTTAGAGGAAGGATGCGAGGCCCCCTAGATGTCACCTGGCAGACCAACCATCAAATAGTCATAAAAGGACTGCTTGTCGAAGCAATTCGAAGCTAAAAGAATGTGTTTCATGGAATTTCAGAGAATTTCATGGCTAGATCGATGAATTCAGAGTGTGCAAATATGTTCAGATGCAAGATCAGGGGACTAAATGAGTAGTAGAAGCAAAGCAAAGGCAAATCAAGGGAAACAAGAGTGAAAATAGTGTAATGCAAGGATTTTCAAAGACGTTTAGTGTAAAACACCAAACTTTGGACTGAATAAGACTAAACTGAACTCTCAAATCACTGCAATCTGGGAGGAAGACGACAACTTTCTTGTTTTTCTTTGTATCTAGTACATCTTTTTATATAAAATAAAGAAACTACCTAAAAAGGCTAGAGAACATGAGGCAAACATGTGGAAAACTTGAGGCAAAAGACAATAGAAGTATATCAGAACAATAAAGCGAGACTAGAAAGGGTGAATATAACACATGATGAAGAAATAATAAGAAAGAATAGCTAAAAGTGGACTGTCCTTGTTATAAATTGCATAAAACATCAGAAACTGCTTTGAGTGGATTGTATGCATGCACATGCAGTCAAAATGTGTTCAATATACTCGAGATAGTGTCCCATGTGTCCAGCATGCATCCGAAGATCATTCAAATAGGAAATACTGTGTCCGAAGATGTTTTTCGAGGTTTGAGGTTTTTCAAAGATTTTCAAAGTTTCTTTGGACTTTGTTCATGGCCAGAAATCAGTGTGATATTGCTCGAAACTGGTTCAGAACTCATTGACGATGTTCCAAGTGTATATTCTGAGCTGTATGAAGGTTGGGGGAATTGTATTATGGTGGGTGAAGGCTTGCAAAGAATTTCGAAGCATTTTCATGACTTTGTAGAGGTTTGTAGAGGTTTGTAGAGGTTTGTGGAACTTTGGAGGGGTTCATATGGGTTCATAGAGCTTTGTAGAGGTCTGTAGAACTTCACAGAGCTTCGAAAATGATTGTAGATGTGTTTTCCAAGGTTGAACAACAAGGTGGACCTATCAGCAGGTTGATTTGATGCATGAAACCATGTAGTCAGTCGATCCAATCTTCGAAGGACCCATCGTCAGGTTGGGCATTATCTCCATTTTGTAGAGGATGTTGCGAAAGTCCATCTGGACCATGATGTGTTCCAGCAACATGTACAAGTGTAAAATGGAAGGTAAGAATGGATACAATCCATTGATTAATGCTCATGCTTGGTGCGATGTTGGGATTTGCTAGCATACCTTTGATGTACCTGGCATTGACTTTGACAATGAGATTTCATATGCCAATAATGTACAATCAAAGTGCGCCAAGTGCACGATAGAGTCCATAGAGTTCTAGTTTGGGTTGCAAAAAGCCAGATTCATGGGCATTGAGCATGATAGATCCGAAATGACTGTAATAGTGTTTACAAAGATTTTTGGGGTTGCACTGAGCCAAGAAAAATCCAACAGTGATGTGCGAAGTGTTGACTGATAGGATGATGGGTGCATTCGAGGTGTAGTCGATTGCATGAATTGCAGAAGAAGTGATGAGAGTGAGTTTGAGATCTTCTTGTGTTGCAATTTGTCTTGGACCAAATTCAAATGGAATGTCCTTACCCATGAGGTTGATATGAGCAGCTGCTCATTTAGCAAAATTCTGTATGAAAATGCAACAAACTCCAATGGTTCCTAAGAAGGATTTTACTTCCGTGAGACTTTGACAAGGTCCCCATTTGCAGATTGTGTCGATTCAAGTTGGGTTGGCCATACAACCTTTGATGTTGCAATGATGCCCTAACACAGTGATTTCGGGGACACAAAGGAATAGCTTGGGTCCTGAGAATGTCCCTCTGCAATATTTCATGTGTTGGATGGCACGATTGAGATTTTGATTTTTGAAGTGTTCCCAAACAAAATGATGAATTCCTGGGTTCTGCAAAATAGTTTTGTAGCCTCCACTGGGGAGTGAGTAGCATGATTTCGGACCTTTGATGGGTGCATCATCGATGTAGGGGATCGTAACATGGGGAATCTCAGGTTGTAAGATAAATGAAATGTCGTTGTGCATGATGGGCACTGAGTTGGTCCAACCCATTGGTAGAGTGACTATGCAAAGTGCTCCGAAAGGTGTTTGAAAGGTAGTAAGGTCTCGAGATGATTTGGCTACCTTTTGTTCGTTGAAGGCAACATACAGGTCTAGCATTCCTCCACAAGCGTGTCCTCTGAACTGTTCTGCTAAATGTTCAGGGATCAGAACAACACCTGAGTGCGGTATAGTGACTTTGTTAAGTTGTTCAAGACTGTGGACTGAGCAAAGTGCTTTGCCATCTTTCTTCCTGATGCAAAACCAATGTGAACGATAAGACAAGTTTGAACATTTGTAGACACCAGCCTCTATTTTCTTCTTGAGCATGGCACAAACCTCTTCATAGATCCCTGGCAGAATAGGGATGTTTCATTCGATCCAAGGGGTGTGTGGAATGATGGGGAATTTGATCAGCAGGAAGAAGTCAGGGCAAAAATTTCCTCATTCTTGTTTGGTCCATGTGAAACTGGTTTCATGATTTTGAATAAAATCATGCATGAGTTCTTTCCTCAGGCCAAAGGAAATTGCCTGGATGATTATTATTGATAATCACTTTATGTTCAAGGGTGCATCGGGAAGATGGCAAAAAATGTTGGAGGTTTAGGATTAAGTTTCAGCATTTCTTTGAGAGGATCTCCTGTGATCATCCAAGTAATGTGAAATTGATCAGGAAGGTCAGTGACGACTGGTCATACTTTCAATGCAACAAGCTTGTACTTCTTCTTAGTGGCTGCAAAGGCAGGATATAGAGAACCGGAGGATAGATAGAGTGTGGCACATATAGATGAATCTGGCATAGAGGGGGCCATTGAGGCCAATAAAAATGTAACATACTGTTCACTAGCTGTCAAATACAGAAGGGCGATAATATCCAAAGGAGTAGTGGTGTTCAAAGAAGGTGAGGATTCAAAATCAGGAATGTTTGCAGTGCGTTCGATAAATATAGAAGAATTCAAATAGTCAAAAGAAATGATGAATGTGCACTGTTTGGTCTCTGAAATATCATCCTCTAATAGTGAAAATCCTCACGAACTACCTTTTGATGTTTTGTCGCCCTAGGGAAGGTCGGAATGGTAGAGGAGCATGTTGAGTTGAGATTGTAGATAGTGATTGTCTGAGATTCATCGCTCCAGTTTTTGATGGTGCTTTTGGTGACTACGTTGAAGGGTCGACCAAGTAGGATGTCATAGGCTGGGTTTCGGATTATATGAATCTGCATGTAGATTGTGATTGTACCAACTTTGCAAGGGACATTTCATGCTAATCCTAAACTTTTGTCAATGCCACCATTAGCTGATTGAAGTGGAATGTGGATGGAAGGATTGTATGCAAGACCTAATTCGTGGCAGACTTCTTTGGACATAGCGATAATCGAGGAACCGGGATCAACTACACTTTTGACAGGGTTTTTACTGTTGATGTTCATCATAACTGATCTGATCAAGTGAGATTCTTTCACAGCAATGAAGGGTTTAGGAATATCGCCGATTTGAAGAGAGCTGATATAAGTTTCATATGGGTCATTGATCATAAGTATCTCTTCATTGATGAGGTGCCCCGCATTGTTGCCATCCTGATTCAGAATGCAATGTGGAGTTAGCTGCTCCTTCCATTTTACATGAACTTTGGGTGATAATGAAAGAAGTTCTTCTGTAGTGAGGGTGATGATCAGTGTTTTCATTGAACACAAAAATATGTCCTGAGTGATTTTGTCATTCTGAATGGAGGCTACTGTGTGGTACAAAGGACCATCACATTCTTTACCTTTACTAGTAGAGGCAAAGTTTCATTTGTGAGGTGGTAGGTAAGTGTTCTCCAATGCTGTGGCATAAGGATGGACTGGGGGTTGCAAACTCACAGGAGGTTGTAAATTCGGGGTGGGTTGTGAATTTGAAGTTATCTGTGAAGCCATTGCTGGTGCTATATTGGACATAGATGGATTGGTCACAGTGGATGATATAGAAGGAGGAGCAATGGTTGGAACAGGAGGCACAACTGGTACTGCTGACAGAGCCACAGATGAAATCAATGGCTGAACTACAAGAGCTGCAATTGTGTTGGGTTTGTGTCGAGCGAAGTCTTGACCAGTTTGTAAGGCATATAATTCTTGTTCTAAATGAGCGATACAAATATCGGCTGCAGTATTCATGTCAGTGATCTGGTAGATCCCCCTAGGAGTGGGAGCTGGAATGGGGGAAGGTGTGATGCCATACATGAGGGCGGGGACAATATTTATGTCTGGGTTTCGATGAATCCACTCATTGATGTGATCTTTGATGCAATGCCCAGGAATGTTTTGTGGCGTGAACTGTCCATTCAGAAGCACAACCTTTCCTTCAGTGTTCTTCTTGCACTTTCCATCATTAATATATGTTTGACAGACTAAACAATTGTTAATGAAGTGTCCTGAAAGACTGCAGAAAATACACACTAGATTTTTGAGTTGGTCCTGGTGAAACCCTTGATTAACACAAGGGGAATTGTTGTTGTTATAGTTGGGTCAAGCTCCTGTTAAGGCAGTGATGAGAGTGGTTGCAAATTTCTTGAGAATCACTGATAAATCCTCTGTTTTGATTTGTGGAGACAATGTAGAGGTAGTAGGGATAGAGGTCAAAGTCAAAGATGAGGATGGAACTTGTGAAGTTGTGGCTGAGGGAGTTTGCAAGGATGTGGTGCCTGCTAAAACAAATTTTGCAGCAGCATGGATGTCATCGAGAGGATAAGGGTCATCCAGGTGATGATCAGGGAATTTAAGCTCAAGACATCACACGATTTGCATCCATAAACCTGGTTGAAAGCCACCAATGAATGCTCTGCTTTGTTCAGCTGCTAAAAGTTGATTTTTTGTGGTGAGGAATTTAGTGATATTGTAGAAGGACCTGTAATATAATCCTAATTTGTTCACATCATAGATACCAATGTGAAGTTGTTCACCAATAAGCTTATCCATATTGGTGATTGACCACTTGTGGTCATCTTTGGATCCAGGATACAATTTATGAATAGGGCAAGGCAGGGGTTACCCCTGGGTGTCAAATCTCATACCCTTACCCCTACCCCTGAACACCCTACCCTTAGGGGTAAGGGTATGGAAACATATAAGGGTTGCCAAGGGTATGGGAGGGTTTAGTGTTTGAAGGTCCAGTTGGTTGGACCGAAAAAATGACCAAAACTGAACCCAACCCAACCGATTGCAACTGGACCATTGGTTGCTCACTTTGGCAGATGGTTGGGTTGCTGGTTGCCTTACTTCAAAAATATTTAAAGACCGTTATAAAACTGGTCGCACTAATAAATGTACTAAATAATACTATTTATACTATATTTCCATTCCATGGGACAAGCCTGGGGGAAAAACAGTCATTTGGTGAGTGCTTTTATACCCTGTGGCTGTGCACAGACCATGTGATTATGTTTTTTCACCAAAAACAAATGTGGCACCACTTTCCCAGATGACTTCCCATGACCATGACAACAACACCAACCACACCATTTCCATGAAAACAACCACAACAACCGGATGAACACAAAGTAGATGGCCCAAATGATGAACAAGGGTTGTTTGGGCCCTAGGGTACATTGTTTTATTGTTGATTCCTTTATTTTACTAACTAACTAACTAACTAAAAGTTTTTTCTTCTTTTTTAGGTACTTTTCATTTTGATAATGACTGAATGATGCCTTTGCTGCTGCTGTGAGCTGCTGCTCACAGGGTGGCATTGGGCTCCTTCTGGACCATGACGACCACACCCAACACCACCACCACAAGCCTCTGCTTGCAGGGCAGCAATGGGTGCCACATCACACAGTGCCACCACCCCGCCCGTGAGCCACTGTTTGTGGGGGGAGATGGAGGTGCTGACAATAGTGGAACAGGGGGACATCAAACAACAACATGAAGATGACAGCAAATGGTGGGGATGACAAGCGACAGGGATGGAGAATGGTGGGGATGACAGACAGTGGGGACAATGGGGATGATGATGAAGAACAAATACCAGGGACGATGATGCGGCATCACAGTGGGGCAAGGAGATGACACAAAGAAGCAGGGGCAACACATAACACAGGGACAATGACGACAAACATGGGTGATGACAATGCCAAATGCAGGACCACAACACCAAATGCAGGACAACAATGCCAAACACAGGACAGGGACAACAATGACAGCACCACCCTACCCTCACTGCCAATGTGGGAGTGGGGTCATTTTTTATGTTTTCTTTTTCTTTTTTCTTTTTCTTTTGTTTTTTTTTCTCTCTGAATGACTCCTCACTGCTGTGAGCACCTGCTCACTGGGTGCATTGTAATTAGTTGTATTTAAAATATAGTAACTGTAATTATATATCAAAAAATGCTAGAAAGACTGGTTCCAATCAGTTTTTTGAGAGCAACCAAACTGACTAGGACTGGTCCTAGTCGGTTTGGTTGTGGTCCTTCCAATTAGGGCAACCATTTGGACTGGTTGTACTCCACAGTTGCCTCTTTTGGGGGTCAAAAAACTGGACCAAACTGGACCTTCGAACACTAGGAGGGTTTGTCAAGGGTACAAGGGTTTGGCACAAAATCAACATATTTAGAGCAAAATTCATTTGAAAAGTGTTGATAACTATTGTATTTACTATTAATATCACATATCAATACCTCTTATTAACATACATTATCATGTTGGACAATCCCAAAATCTGAATTTAATTGATGAAAATCTTGAATATGAGTCTTTGTAGCTGAAAAAATCAAATGATATTCTTACATAAGCATACCCTGGCATACCCCTGTACCCTTAGTAAGGGTACAGGGGTATGCAAGGGTATGAACTTCCCAACCCCTACCCTTACCCCTCATACCCTTAGCCCAAAAACACAAGGGTATACCCCTACCCCTGCCTTGCCTTATTTATGAATAGAAGTACAAAATTCATTGAATGAAACCCCTGTGTCATATTCTGGGATTGATTCCCAAAGTTCAGAAGTATTGATGTCGACGTATCGACAGGCATGTTTCTTCATATCTTTGGAATCAGTAATCCCACATGGTGGAAACAACATTTTGAGTTTGTTAAAGTACCTACAAAGTTCTTGAGGCTGAGTAGGATTGAACTTCAGAGCCATGGAATGCCCACGAGCTGGCATAGTAGCTTGTGTAGTCATGAGTACGATAGCTTATGGAGTAGGGGTTAGGACTTCATCATGTCTGGACCTTTGGGACATTCAGAAATGCCTCGAGGGGCCATAGCTGCTTGAAAGAGAGGAGTAATTTGAAATTAAAGAATGCTCAAGTTTTATGGATATTGGAGGTACAGATATTGTGGTAAGCTAAAGGTGATCTAATTATACCATCCCTAAGGTCCAGACATAATGGCCTTTCCAAAGCCATTCTTTGCCATGGCTTTCGATGAGGTCAGCAATGCAAAACAAGTGTACTGCATGCTGGCAGGTAGGCTGAGCAATGAGCAGCTCAAACTCAAGAGCAGCAAAGTGCTATTCAGGGTATGGATCACCAACAAGGCGCTTCTTCACTGACACTTTGGTTTTCTCAGAGCTGTCACATGCCAACTAGGAGGCTGTGGAGAACATGGACATTGACACTGGGCATTCCACTGAAGATACCGCCGCTATCTCAGGTATTGCTCCACCTGGCAAGGAGAGTTTGGATATCAGCCATGAGGGTGGAGAACATGAAGTTTTCGAGGACCTCATAGAGACACTTGCTCAATCAAAGGGATAGTAAGTGAAAATAACATTTAACCCTGTATCACTCATTGGTCTGGACCACCAGTTGTCATGTTGATGACCATAACCGTCATGATCATGTTGAAAATCAAACACACCAATGGAGTATTCAACTGTCAAAACTGGTTGATGCTTACCTCAACACCCATACTTGCGATGATGGTGAAGGTATACCCAAGATGTTAGATCAACCATCAGATCGGTCTGTTGCTCCTCCAATCAGTATGGTGGTTATTGACATTTTTTGTATGTATTGTATACTCTACCCTAATTCCATAGCTAACCTTTTTGCAGTTCATTGTAAAATGATCTTCCCACTCTAACCAGGTGATGTCTATCCAAATGAAACTCTATTGTGCCATGGTTACATCAGTTGTTCTCCGGTCCAGCCCACGTTAGCTATCTCCCTTAGGACTCTAGCCGCTTATCGCCAGTCCCACCAAACATGTCCACAGTTTAGCATCGAAGTGCAGTGTAAAATGTTAAGCCACATGCACAATGTACATAAGTTCACAGATATGTTGATCTTGTTCTTTATGGTTGTTTCTAGGTACCTTACGCCCCTTACCTCTCCATGCAATTTTCGGCAGCTTATGACACATATCTTGATATCTGCTGAGATGTTGGTCATCAAATCAAAGCTGCTCTCAGATTCAATACTGCAATTCTCAAACAAGCCTGCCCCTATTGCTTCGATAAACAAGAAGATGAACCAGAATTAGAATTCTCATGCTTGGTTTCTATTGACGGAAATAATTTGTTGAAATGCCTTGGTGCTACCATTCACCAAACAAATGACCATCTGGACTCTTGCACTATTGTCTCTGATCATTGGTTGACCAATGAAGAGGTAAACCGGTTCAAGGATGAAGTAAAATCTCGAGTAAGAATCACAAGTAATATATATTTACTGGTGTGCTGATGAGTCAATTAGTCTAACACTTTGGGTGAGGAGGTTGATCTTTGAGATGATTGGGAGGATGTCAATCAAAGTCCTGGCCTACCCTGTATTGATCGATGGTGAAACACTGGTCCTGAGAAACAGAAAGAAATGTTTGCAATGTTTGAAGAAGCTGGTATTTTTATGGCATCATGCCATCATAGGCTGGTTCTGCTCGTGTGCAACATGGTGAAAAGCAGGGAACTGTATGTCATATATCAATCTCTTATGAATCTTGTACTAATTAGCAATCAAGTGTGGAATATGCACTTGCAATTGTTGATCGCCTGATTGACATTATTGGCAGCAAGATTGGTTGCACTTACGACATTGGATGTGCCTTCTCAAAAATGCTAGAGAGCAGTAGTCTTTCTGAGAAGGTAAAAAATGCATTATTCCACTTGATGGTTGGTGCATTCCGTGGCCATGCTCACAACTGAGCCTGCCAACTGGAATGGCATCCTCTCTATATCAAAGGGACAGGTCATAGCAATGGTTAGGGATGTGAACATGTGTTCGCATCATCAAATGATCTTGCTCGTGGAACACATCATGCTAGCTGCTTCCATTGCCATCAAGCTATCAAGGAACACTTCATGTTCTGGGATCAAGATAAGTATGCCAATTTAAGTAAGGTCGTTTGATTTATTCCCAAGGCATTCGCATGACAAATTTTTATGTCAATAGGTCTCTTCATCCAAAATCATTATCGTGAAGCAATCCAGGCTGTACAATCTCTGGAGGCTGAGCTTGTAATCTTGTGTGGCCAACTGGAAAATACTGATGAAGAATTTATTCAGCACCTTGCATTGGAGAAAAAGTATCTCCAGGACCTCACAGAACCCTCCCACAACAGCCCTGAAATCACAATATGTCAGCGCGCTGCTCGATCTTTCTCAATGCAGGTATGACTTCACTGATACTAATAATACATCAGGCACTTACCCACAAACAGACAGGAATGGGTCACTGCTCGGACCACTGCAAACCAGGTCTTCACATCTGTTGCTTCTGCATGAATCAATGTGGCAATCAACCAGGTTTGGTGCTGAGTTGACACAGCTTACTCGAAACTTCAACATGCCAAGTCCTATGTTGAGACCCTTGAGAACAGCCTCAACATTGCAGAATGATGGACAGCGGCCTCAGCTGAGTACCAAACCTATCACCAAGCCAATGTCCAGACAAATTATGAGAGAGCCCTTGATGAACTGGAATGATTAGTAGTTATGTGATTATTCGAGCTCACAAAAATGAGTACATCAAGAACTGGTATGTTATTTTTATGCAAAATTTATGTAAGACTCAGCATTTGCTTCACAAGGTTACAAGCTTTGCCAGCAGATTGGAAAGGCTTTGCAGCACCATTCAGAGGCCATCAAGAATGCACTTAATCGGTACAACACACAAGCTGCAAAACTCAATCCACCACATCCTGCACTTACTTGGAAAGAAATTGTCAACTACAGTTTCATTGGTGGGTTTGATGCTTTACAACATGCTCAGGCAGACATTCGTGACCGACCATGGACCCACACTGCCTGTCGTGAAGCTATGACAAAGTATTTCAAATTGTGTCATGCATGAGAAGAGATAACACAGCTCGATGTTGAAATCCGACAGCTGTGTGCCTCTATTTGGGATGAAGCTATTCACTATGAGAAGGTTATTTCTCAGCTTTCTTCATCGAAACCATCATTAGCTACAGAGTTACATCATGTGTGGTGACTCCAGAATGCAGTTAATCAACTCCACATACAATGTCTTGATGCCATTGAGAAGTCAGTGAGATCCAGGTCCTATTTAGCATTTAACATGACCACCACTGATCCCATGGCAGACACTGAATGACACCTGTCTGTGAATGGAGGGGAGGGAGGGAGCATTAATGCAGAGGATGGGACAGTTGAAGGAGCTGATATTGACGAGACACTACAAGTTGAAGAGGGAAGGGCTGAGCTTGCCAAAATCACAGATTTTGTTTTAACACTTACAGACTAGATAGAGCATGGATTTTATGCATAGTAGGAGAACCAAGTTTGTTTTGAGTAAAAGAAGTGATGCTGAACTTGCTGTTCAAGCTTAATTTGACTTGAAGTGTACAATGTTCAAGTTACACTTGAATGGCCTCACAAAGTTGGTTCACAGCTCTAGCTCTTATTATTCTTATATCATAATCTAAGACAATGACTCAGAACTTGGAGAAGTTAATGTTCATGAATCATGATTACTAGTAAGATTAAGATATGCCAGTGTAAATACAAAATGTTTGGGATAAGAATGTGAATCGGATTCTGAATGGCAACAAAGTCATACATCTACCAGTGGCCAGGTCACTTTGGAACACTTAACACATGCTCCAGATGCAACAATAAAGGTCCACATACTTGGATGGGTAATTCAACTTGAATGCTAATACTTTCAAAATGTGCAGTCAGCAGATTAATGCATGACTCAGAATTGAGCTTGGAATTCAAGTTGAGAGAGATTACTTACAAAATCAGATGCAGATTGGACATTACAACTTTAACTCAAGTTTCAACTGCCAGTGCAATCTGAGGGTTTTAAAGTGTTGTTATGCTACTAGCAAATTGTCAAGCCTAATGTAATGGTCAACCCTAACTATTGAGCCTGCGCTTTGAATTGAGAGATTACTTATGAAATTGGATGCAGATCGGACATTACAGCTTTAACTCAACCAGTGTGGCAATCCGAGGGTTCTACAGTGTTGCTACTCAGCTACTAGCAAATTGTCAAGCCTAATGTAATTCTACTCTAACTGAGATGACAATATTACAACAGAACCATGTGTGGCTTGCATCCATTTTACATCAGTGTTAATGGGTGTGGAAATAACTCACTAGAAGAACAGCAGGAGATCAGAATGTTTCAACAGGATTCCCTTGATGATCTATTTGATGCCATGCATTCTTGAATCTATTTTTTTTTGAGCTCTTACAACTAGATTGCTGCACTTGATCATATTGACAGAGGCCTTACAGTTCTTCTCCGCTGCCCAGGGTATAAGATAGAAGGGGATGTGAAAGCTGAGAAGATCACTGTCAACACATATGTATCTCCTCGTAAACTTAAAGAAGGGGGAAAAGATATGAGTAAGCAGGTAGCATTGTTAATTCAGGCATCTGGTGCAGAAATTGCCCTGCCCCACCTGGAATGCTTTCAAGCCCATTGCCTACTGGAGGGTGCAAAACCACCCCCTGCACCTAGTATGTCAATGCCAGCTTGCTTTCCTTGATGATCTGATGTTTGTTGTCTACCCCTGGGAACCATCTTCAGGTAGATGGTGTTTCATACCTCCCACTGCCTGTTGCGAAAAAAAGTCCACATATCCGTGCTCAATGCCATGTGGCTGGGACGTATCTTCAAGATATTGCCATCCATTCCATGCATCAACCAACATCACTTATGGCACCAGCCCCTGATTCCAAGCCATCGGTTGCTGATAATAGTGCCAATTTTGAGATCAAGAATGAGTGTTGGTGGCAATCAGCAGCCGTTGTCGCAGCCAAATACGATGATCTCCCTGAATCTTTGGTCGGTGGTAAGTTGTTTAACTGTGATATCAGATTAGTCTGAGAAAAGAAATGATAGCTAAAGCACCCCATAAAAGTGCTGCTGATGGCTTTGGAGGCATTATTATTAGTCTTGGACCCAACACTGACAACATTCTCCATCGGTTTCAGCTGGATGATTCATTGGTCCCACATCTATGTGTTCTGACCAGGAAAGTTCATAACACCCACTGGGAGGCAGTACTCAGGACTCCACATTGGGGCCTGACTTATGAACAAGCCTCAAACTTATCTTGGGCTATGCTAGCTGACATGAATGGTGGGCCAACTCAACAGATACAGGTCTGTTCTTTGGCTTGACAAAGATATACTCAGTGACTGAGCTATTTTGACCTAGATTTCAACTTCAAGCTTGGTTTCTTCTTAATGTTCATAGCGATTTTAATTGCTGTATATGTGCTTTGATCCACTTGAAAATCTTGCATACTCATAGCTTCCCACTATAGACATATGCCCATATTTTTTCCCTCCTCTTGTTTCACTTGTAATGTGTGCAGCTCCCGATTTCCTATTTTGTGCTTTCTGCTCAATCTATGATCTAATTGGTTCATTTTTGTGCACAGATTTTGGTTCTGGCATGCCACATAGTTTCAACCCTGTATCCAACACTGCTTGCCTGCACCTACCTGTTTGTCCATGTGGGTAGAACACTGCTATGGGCCTGAATAAATTACCTAATGACTTGCTATAGATCGGTGTGTTTGCTGCTTGTAGCACAAATCTTAAACCTAAACCCAGGGATGTGTAATAGCTCTACCATTTTTTTTTCTAACTTATAGATTGGCTTAGCCCTATTTGGTCAGAATCAAGGAGTACGGTACCATTGGGAGCTTGAGGCATAAAAATTTAGCCATAATGTTTATTGTATTTTATTCATCCTAATATTATTCCTTGACTTCCAAATTCCAAACTGTGTATAATTTCTCAACCCACTGAGGTACTCTATCCATGAGGACTCACTTCTACCAAACATTGACAAAAGCTAGTCAAACCACCCTTGGTGTCAAGTGCAAGATCAATCGCACAAAATTGAGCCCTGATGCTCACGCTGCTCTCCTCGCTCATCGACAACAAGCTTCCCAGAACTACAAAAATGCCCTTGGCGAGACATGGACTGCTATTGACAAGCTGACACAAGAGCTTGCCACTTTGCATCACAAGAGCCTCCAGTGTGTGCAGTCCGAGCTTCACATGGGTCATAAATTAGCACGCAAGGAACAAAAAAAAACTAGCGCTTGGAATGCATTCACTTGGAAAAAATCACAGGAGAAGGAAAATGGTGTGTTAATAATGTATGATATCATAACACTTGTTCTAATAAAAATTGGTGTGGCCGCTAGATCCTAATATATCCTGTCTGAGTGGTAAAGTGGTACTGCAAGGGTTGGTGCACAGTTCTCAAGAGGAATACAATGAACTCTCCAAAGAAGAACACAAAGTGTTAGTCCATGAATTTGAAGATCATAAGGCTATGCAAACAAAGGCGCTACGTGTGTCAACAAAGTCCAAAATTAACAATGCAACTCACACTCTTGCTGCAATTGAAAACGAGGTATATCCTGGTGCTTGCATTAATTGCATCTACTACTAATTGCACATAATTAGCTAAATAATTTAAGGTTGCACACTGGTGTTGAGTCCATGCTTTTTGCTATGCGTGGAACTACAGATATGCCAATGAGAGGTGCCATTTTTTCAACATCTGGTGTTGAGAACTTTCTTGAAGGAGTGATGAGAACTGATACACAAGACTTTTTGGGGAAAATGGAAGGGTTCACAGTTCAGGGCATTCAAGGCATATATATTATTATTATTTTTTTTTAATCCCAACTTTTCCTGATGTTCTATGACAGGAGCAGCACAAAATCACAAGCAACAGATTTCAGCGATGCGTGCAGATATCCATCATATCATCACACAGAATCTTAGTGGGTGGCTAATGAACACAGTAATATATTGTACTAAGCATTCCATCCAGGAGAGACGACAGGTAGTGCTTGAAAGTCTGGTCCAGTCCCAGTTTTTTGCCCTTGTGGGCTCAAACAAAGGTCTGAACCGGTCCTATAATATTTAAAATTCTATGTAACCGCAGACTGAACCACTCAGAACTGGTTCTGAGTGGTCCATCTGTGGTTCTCAACCAGTTTTGACTAGTCCTACAAATTATATACCAACTATTTTTTGTAACTAAGATACATACAGAAAAAAGAACAAAATTAAAAGACAAGGAAACAAGTCCACCCACGAGCAGTGGCTTGTGAGGCTGGACGGTGGTGCTGGGGATGACTCATCAGTAGAAAATGACCCCTCCATCTTGCGTTTTGAGCGAGGGAGGGGTGGGTGTTGTGTTGTCGCCATCTCATGGTCCCCATTTATTCTCGTCATCATCCCCAATCATCATTGTTCATCGTCAAAGTCCTCTGCTCACCATTTGTTGTTGTTGTCCCCTGTTTGTCCCCCATTCATTGTCATCCCATTGTTGTTGTTCCCAGTTCGTCATCGCTCCATTATCCACCCCATGAGCAGAGGCTTGTGGTGGTAGACAGTGCCATCATAGTCATAAATATAAATATAGTACCTAAAAACAAACAAAAATGGTAGTTAGATGTGTAAAAGATGAAATGATAAACTTACCTGGGCCCAAACAATGTCTTAGGATTGGCCAGACAATCTACCCTTTTGTAACCTCAGTGAAACCTCAAATTCACTGAGCGACCTCAAGACACTCTACCAAAAGTGGCATTGTGGTGGAATCTATTGGAAAAAGCTCTCATCCCAGGAGTTGCAGGACTTGGATCTTCAGCATGACCATCAGATCAAGTGGGGTGAAGCTGAGGCCCCAGCTCCTCAATGCCACCGCTCTAATTTTGGTAAAAAGTGTTCTCGATCTAAAGGTACAGGTTCTAGTATGCAGAAAAAACATAAAAAATCTAGGAAGGTAATCTCTGATAAAGAAAGTAGCAAGGAAGGCAGAGAAGAAGAATCAGACAAAGAAGACCCAGATGGTGAAGCAGCCCACCCACAGAAAAGGTGCCACAGGCCCACAGAACAAGCAACCACCACTGGTCCAAGTGCCGATGAGGAGACAGCTGGACAGCATCATTGCAACCAAATGGCTCCTGCAGATGCTTGCTCCCGCCAATCCTGCCAACCCTCCAGATGCACACACCATCCCTAATGCTACTCATCCTGCCACATCCCTGGCTGAAGACACCACAGGCATCGTTCCATCTGCTTCACCAGCTGCTATTGCAGTTTCTTGCACCTAACCAGTCCTCCGATGCATTCACAGTCTCCCCCAAACATGATCACATTTTATCTAGCCACCTTATGTTCTTATTATGTATCTATGACGTATCTATGATTAAATTTTATGGTCAGTATGTTTGAAGTGATGTTCAGAACATTGAGATCACCATGAGCGAGTCTGATGCTGTGGATGGTGATGACGCATCGCCGAGCAGCATGAGAGTGACATGGCTATGTTAGCCAGTGTTGATGATGAGTCTGAGGGCTCCCAGCTGGATGATATCAAAAATGATGGTGATGGGTAAGGAAGATAGATGAGAAGAGGCCCCCCACGATGTATTTGATGATGTTGACATTGATGACACGTCACCGGCAGCATGGGAGCGAGGTTGCCATGCTGGGTGTTGTTGATAACAAGTCCCAATAGCCAGACGATGTTGAGAACGATGATACCCTGAGAATATGAGAAGAGGCCGACAAGAAGTGCCCAGCATCGAGTTTGACAATGTGGACAGTGATGACGCATCGCTAGGCAGCATGGGAAGCAATGTGGGGATATCTGGAGGTGCCAACAGCAAGTTTGATGTCAAGATCGCAAGGGAGGACAAGAAGATGCTAGTGAGGAGTGCTTGACAACAGGTTCGATGATGTGGAGAGTGTTGTGGGCAGCGTGGGAAGCGTGGTGGACATGTTTGATGATGTGTTGCCAGTGTGGGAAGTGTTCTAAATATGGAATGAACAGGCAGGAAGGTGCATGTATAGTACACAGCAAACACCTACCAAAACAGGTTGAGGGACTTAAAAATAATAAAGTCTATGTGCCCTGGGGAGGGAAATAATGCTGGTGTTGGGTTTTGACAGAAGTGAGTATTATAATAGTGGGTCAGGCACAGGATCACCCACTATTATAAGACTGGGTTTGTGGGAAGATCAGGTGACCCCTGGGTGATCGTCACCCAAGGAATACTACAGGGTTCCTGACAGCTTCAAGCAGAAGCAAACACATGTAAACCACCCAAACAAACAAAAATAGTCCTAGAAACAGCCTAGTCACCTTTTGCCATCAAAAAGTAGTCAGGAACACCTCCAAAACCTGCAAAACATACCGGTCACCCAGGTCACCCGATGCCTGGGTGATCGTCACCCAAGGAATCCTAGGACCCCTGAAATCTCCACCAAATCCCTGATCCAAAAATGTCAGTTTTTCGCAATTTTTATCTGCACCACTTTGGGCAATTTTTATCTGGAAATCACCTCAGGCCCCCAAAGGTCCAGTTTTTTATCCGCACTTGACCTCAGGCATAGGTAAAATCCTCAATTTTTTGTGCTGCAGGGGTGGGACCTTCTATACAGTCATTAGAGGTACTGTGATACACATTACACATGTCATGCGAGTTAAATCTTCCTAATCCTCTTCCTCCCCATCACCTTCTTCGACGCGAGACTTCTGTTTAAAGATGTAATTGCCTTGACTATGTAGGAGAAGCATCCTTGAGGTCTTTACACTCCCCCACCTTTCCCGTTGGACTCTGACTGGAGTCCAACCGGACTGACCGGAGTCCGACCGGAGTCCGACTGGAGTCCACTGGGACTGGTCACCAGCCAACTGCCTGCAAAGTTGCCAGTCCAGTCCCAGTGTAGTCCGACTGGACTCCGAGTGGAATCCACTCAAACACTGGATTCCACTCGGACTGGTCCAGTGGAGTCCAGTTGGAGTCCAGTTGGAGTCCACTGGGAGTCCAGTTGGATTCCGCTCAAAAATTGTGTAAGAAAAGGAATCGAACCCAGATCCCTGTCGGTTGCTTATGTAATCATAACACACAATATAACCGTTACACCACAGTACCTTGTTTAAGGTATCATCTACTTGTGCTAGGTACTGTGTGCAGCTGTGTATGACAAAGCATATAGCCGTGTCATCAAATGTGCCAGCTCATCACTCACCACCACCACCACCATCGACGGCCACCTCTCTCCCTCCTCTCTCTACCACCACCACTGCATGGACACCCACCACCACTGCTCCCATGCCCAATCTGCCATCACCACCACCCGCAAACGAGCCCAATGGATGGAACGCAGGCCCAAACAATGCAGATTGCGTTGTTTGGGCCCTACATAAGTTTCTTTTTCATTTGCTTTTTGTTTTTATAAACTAACCAACCTGTTTTTTTAGCTTTCTAGGTTATAATCTACTGGCAATGACGCCACCACTCGCAAACGAGCCAACATGGGCCCAAATGACACAATCTGCATCGTTTGGGCCTTATGTAAGTTTTTTTCGCTTGGTTTTTGTTTTTATAAACTAACTAACTCGTTTTTTTAGTTTTCTAGGTTATAATCTACTAGTAACGACACCACCACTTGCAAACGAGCCAACACGGGCCCAAACGATGCAGATTGCATCGTTTGGGCCCTATGTAAGTTTTTTTCATTTGCTTTTTGTTTTTATGAACTAACTAACTCATTTTTTTTAGTTTTCTAGGTTATAATCTACTAGTAATGACACCACCACCCGCAAACGAGCCAACACACCCACCCCATGCCTGCGAGCCCCTGCTCGTAGGGTGGATCGTGAGTGTGTGCAGTCGACGATGATGACGCCTACCAGCACCCCCCAAAGCTGACAACACACCCACCCCATGCCTGCGAGCCTCTGCTCACAGGGTGGATGGGTGGTGAGAGCCCATGCTGACGAGCAGCTGCTCGTTGGGTGGATGGCGGGCACACCAGGGATAAGATGACCACGGCACCCATCCCCACGCCTATGAGCAACTGCTCGTAGGGTGGATGATGGGTGCGGCTTGCTACAGCGATGGACGCGTGCGAGGAGGGGTGGGCGACAACACCCACCCCAGACCGCATCCCCCAACCCCCCCTCCCCTGCATTTTGTGTGGGGAGGGGTCTTTATTATTTTTGATTTATCTCTGCCCCCCCCCTCACACCAAATGCGAGGGGTATATATATTGTAGTACTTATGAATCCCCCCCTCGCGCCGAACGTGAGGGGTTTAGTTTTTTATGTACATAGTAATAATCCCCCCCCTCTCGCAAGATGCGAGAGGGGTTTTTTTTTGTTTATTATTATATTATACCCACTCCCTCGTGTCCTACACGAGGGATGTGGTTAATTAAAATTTTTTGATCTTAATTGTTTGAAAAATGCCTCCTCAAAGAATATGAAAAGTTGAGTCATGAATAAACCTTATATTGATCCCCAATAAATCTCCTGTGGCTCAAGTGGTTGAGTGCACTTGTTTGGTTTGTCATGTGATTCCTTATGGTGAGGTCTTGAGTTCAATTCCTGCAGTACACAAATTTATTTTGCGGGTACTTTATGAAATTCACCAAGTCCAAAGTCCTTTGAGCTCATATCCAATTGACTTATCATTTGGTTGCACTCGGACTCCACTCGGACTCCAGTTGGACTCCAGTTGGACTCCACTCGGACTCCAGTTGGACTCCAGTTGGACTCCACTCGGACTCCAGTTGGACTCCACTCAGACTCCAGTTGGACTCCACTCGGACTCCACTTGGACTCCACTTGGACTCCACTTGGACTCCAATGGGGGATTGAACTCTATATGACTTAGTGTAGTTCAATTGGACTCCACTCGGACTCCAGTGGACTCTGGTCAGTCTGGTCAGAGTCCACTAGGACAGGTGGGGGACTGTAAAGTACTGCCATCCTTCAGGATTCTGAAAAGTGTCCAGTCCTGGTGAGAGCCATTTCAAGCCACTCTGTACTTGACACAGAGTCAAGAGTGCACAGGAAGGCTGATGATGGCAAGAGACAAAACTGCTGCACATGTAATACCTGTCCTGAATGAATAGCCCACAACTGGACACCGAGAAAGTGTTCAAAATTTTGGATAGGAATGTTCAATACTGCCACGATATTTGACGAGTCAGAGACCAGCTTTCCCTGCCGACTTAAAATATATAACTAGAACCAAAATATTATTAGTTGCCTAGAGTAATTTGGGAAGCTCATGATCTGCTTGTTGACAATAACAATCCTATAACTATCCACAATGTTTAAAGGGAGCAACTTTATTGAACTTAAATTTCTTGAAATTTGTTGAATCACATTTGAGGGCCTGGTGAAAAGGAGTCATATATCTGGCTGTGTCTTGTCAAATTTTATCTGCATTTGGATCAGGCCCATTGCCTGTCTGCCCATTTTTATCCGCACTTTGACCCCAGGGATTTTGGCCAAAATCCTCAATTTTTATCCGCATAGGCCTGTAGCATTTTCTGATTTTTATGCAATTTTTATCCGCACCTGGCTCAGGGATTTGGTAGAGATTTCAGGGGTCCTGGAATCCTACAGGATTCCTGACAGCTTTGAACAGAATCAAACAAATGTAAACCACCCAAACAAACGAAAATAGTCCTAGAAACAGCTTAGTCACCTTTTGCCATCAAAAAGTTGTCAGGAACACCTCCAAAACAGGCAAAACATACCGATCACCTCACCCAATGCCTGGGTGATTGTCACCCGAGGAATCCTACAGGATTTCTGACAGCTTCAAACAGAATCAAACAAATGTAAACCACCCAAACAAAGAGAACTAGTCCTAGAAACAGCCTAGTCACTTTTTTCCATCAAAAAGTAGTCAGGAACACCTCCAAAACAGGCAAAACATACAGGTCACCCAGGTCTGGGTGACCAGAGGACTATAGTCTTCCGAAGTGGAATATGGATATTGAGTGCAAGGCTTGAAATCCAGTATAGCCCACTAGCTCCTGGAAAAACTTGTCAAGATCTAGTTGCAGGATTTAAAACATTTCTGAAGAGTGCATGAAAGGAGGTTGAATGGAAACCCAGAGACTGATACATGATATTTGTGACATACATGGAGGATGGGTTCTATATCTCCAAGGAACTTGGACTGCAATTTTACCATGCAAAAAATCTGATCACAGCAGAGGAGAGATGCCAAAGATACCAGGAATGGGTTGATGGAAAGTGACTGGGGATTGTGTGCACTACTGCTCTTGCTGCAGGGAATGATTATCCTCATGTATGGGTGACAGCACATTTGGGGAGTCCATATGACATGGTTACATTTCTGCAACAAAGTGGATGAGCCGGGAGAGATGGATGGATATCACAATCAGTGATCATACCAAAACAACATGGGCCAATGGTGAAAGACAATGAGATGGAGGCAAAACATGGAGATTTGCATGGGGTGAAAGCGATGCAAAAATACAGCTATGGAAATGACAACTATCCAGCCAGTTGTTTATGGTTCCAAGGGACATTATTTGTTGATGGAGTTGGATATTCCTGCTCATCATTTGAGGAAGGGGAGATATGCTCTGTTTGCTGCGAATGTAAGATTTCAAATTTCGTCAAGGTCATAACTGACTTGTAGAAATGGATAACAGACTTTTCAAGGAATGAATGGCCCAATAAATTTGATGGCCCAGAAGATAATACAAGGCAGAATGCATTACCAATCCCACTGAGAACCAATGGTTTGGCAGTAAAATGCAAACTTGATGCAGCCTTTGCAGAGAGTATTGAAAAAGTGCACAAGTTGACGACAGAGCTAATGTCAGTGAAGCAAGGGAAAGTTGGAGTGTTCCAGAACTTTATGATGGTGATTGGCAAGGGATGTGGATATTGCTTGTTGAGAGGAATGTCAGAGCCCAAGGAACATTTTGGGCATGAATGTCCATTGATGCCAAAGGTGATGAAAGAAAGGTTTCAGTGCTTCCAGAGCAGCATAAGATATCCAGCAGGATTCAAGACACAACTTCCATGCTTCCGATGCCATGTGTGCTCATTGGGTGAAGACAATCTCCATCCAAAGTTTACAACTGGTGGGCATGGAGATTGCCCAAATCCAAACTTGGTGCTACAGCTGGGATTTGGAATATTTTATGATGCAGGCTTACAGAAATCAGCTGAGATGGATCTGCAGCCAGGGAAGTGGGAACACAGCTGGCAGACTTTGGACAAGTTCAAGGAATGGATGATGGGAGAAAATGAAGAGTATTGTACAAATGGGATGGCATTATTGGCATGTACATCAAGCAGAAGAAGTGGAGTAGAAGTTGAATTCGATGTATTCATGGGATAAAGTTGAGAATGTTTATAGGATTGAACTGAGTCATCTATTAGTATTCCCTCTGGCAGTGCCCCCACCAAAATTAATTCCAAAAATAGAATAGCAACCTTTTTGCTTCTTGCCTCCCACCAACTGTACCTCTCCAATTGTTTACCAGTCATGTGATCAATGTCCCTTTTTCTTCTTTTCTTTTACTTTCCCTGACCCACCATCCACCTCTCCAAACTTGTGGTTAGAGGGCCAGGTCTGGCAGGTACGAGTCCTTATGTTTTTTTTTAACAAATTTATTTATTTTATTTAAAATCCTTTGTCTCTCTGTCATTATAAATATTTAAAATTAAGATGTTTGACATGAAAACTAAGTACTGAGATCAACTAATTAACTAGCTAACTAACTATGTAACAGCTATTGTTTGGCATATATTGCCAACACTGCAACCTTGTTGTTATAGGACATATATTTTTTTTCTGAAAAGCTAGTTGCATTACCTTCATTCCAGCACTTACTCTTTGTTGTTATTCCATCATAATACCATACATTTTTGTCAGATATAATTCATGATGTAAAATGGAATTCTCCTGAGTAAACAACACCTTTCAAAGGCAACATAATATCTTTGTTATTATCACCCTTGACTCTCACTGTCTTACTTATGGCTATTCCAGTCACATTCAAGCTAAACATAAGCATTTCTGGAGCCACAGAGAATCGGCAAGGAATCTTTTGACTTGATTGACATTGCACACAATTGCCTGCAGGCTCTTCTTGCCAATTCTGAAACCAACCATTAGTAGATTTCAAACTGCTGCTTGTTATATGCATGATATTTTCCGGTGCATCAGATGGTTCTATCTTGTTGCATGTATCGCAATGAAGTTTAGCACAACAAGGAGACTCAGGCCTAACCATTAACTGTCTAGCAAATTCTGCAATATTGGTGCCAACTTGGCCATATGGGAACAATGCATGGTTTGTTTCATATAATCCCTTTCTGACATTATCTCTTGCCATCTCAAGTGTTTTTCTGCCTCTGAGAACTTCTCTGTAGTTATATGCTAGCATTTCCAATGGCTTACCTAACCAGTAGAACCACTTTGTCCATTTCTTGGGATCCTGAATCCATATATCACATAGAATGGAAAACAAAGCATCATATGCACAGCTATAATTCTCAGAGTCCCATATTAAGCCAGCAGGGGAATCTTGTGCTGAAATAAATGTCAACTTCATCCAAATCCCTGGAGTTATCAACATGGATAAGGACTCACTGATGACCCCTAGTTCTCCACCTGTACCTTCTCAAACCACTCAAAAATGCACTTGTGCTCCCTCCCTCTCATCTGACATTGATACACCTCGACCTCACAAAGGCCATTGGTCTGGTCCTGATGCCCTCTTTGAGGTTGCTGAGAGCATTTGGGCTGTTGCTACATCAGTATTAGTATCCAAGAAGGATTCTTCTGACCATGTTTGCCATGCAGCTGCTATTGAGACCATTGAAGCTGATGGCAGTTTGACATGTAGCGAGTGCATCAAGGTCATGAAACTCTTCTGTCGAGACATTGACATTGCTGATGCATACCTTGCCATTAAAGATAGTGAACTTCGTACTGCATTCATTTTATCAGAGCTCAAGGATGCAATGTAATTAATCATCCTTAAATACCCATTTATGCTCTATAACGATGGTTACTTCTTGCAAAATTGGGATCCATTTTGACTGACTTCTTCACCCTTTGAAGATCATCTGACTCATTCACCATATACCTGCCATTGGAGTGTTGCCTTGAGGTTGCTGTCCAATCCCTCTGTTGGTTCTCTTTTTCATCAAATGACCCCGAGGCCCTCGACCATCTTCATTAAGCTGTTCTACGATCGTCATCGACAGGCTGATCAAACTATTTACTCTTGTGATGTGGTGTTTTTCTGTTGTTTCCCTCAAATTCAAATAAAAACAGTGTCACCATACAGTTTCTGTTCCCAGCAAAAAAATTCTATCTCTGCACTCTCTGTCACTAGACCAAAACTTCATCTCTATTGTTTGTCGATGTCTCCCAGAAAGCCTGCCAATGTTCGGTCTGTAGCCGTATATTTTGTTATTTTGCTGTTGTGCTGACTTTGCAATATTGTTTTCCAGTAAAGCGAAAGCTGTGTGCCATACATTTTTGTTACATTTTGTTTTAGCATTCTGCTAACCTTTTGTTGTAGGAATAATGGTGTCAATATGATGTATGTACCTGTCATTTTATATCATTCATTGCTGACCCTTATTTATAACTTATAGACTCTCAATGACCTCTGGCATCAGGTTAGATGTTTATCCTTCTCTTTCCTTATTTTACTTTCTAACCTGATGTTCTTCAGTAGCAGCAAGCATAAGGAACTGGATGACAATGGTGACTCCAGAATGTGAATTTTGTTGTGGTTCTTTTCCTACAGCTTTGTTGACATTTTTCAGCGAGTTTATTAATGTCCCTTCATCTCTGACAAAGAAAAAGAAAACTGTTAGTTCACCTCCAGCTCCAGGATCTCCAGCCTATAGGCTATTGCCCCCAGTGTTGATTTTGTGAGTTCTAATTCTCACTTTAGTTGATGTGTCTGCCTTGCCATTCTTATGATTCCTGTATTTCAGAAAAGTTGTGCAGGCCACTCTCCAGGCTGCCGCTGGAGGAGCTGCCTCTTTTGATCCTGACTGGTTTGTTGTGTTGCATTCTACACATGACTGCTCCTTCATTCCTGTTTATTTATTCAGTATTTCTGTTGCTTCTCCTTCTCCTTCTCCTGCCCCTCTGAGCCCCATGGCAGAGTCTATAGCATTGATGTATGTTGTGGTGTCCAGCTTCATTTTTTAATTTTTGATTTGACGATATCTCCCCCAGATCATCTCAAATCCCAGTTACTCGCTTGGATGCATGCCCAGAGTACAGCTTTCCTTGCAGACCTGTTGTCGTACTTACCCCTCTTCTAGGTGAGTCAAGGTGAAGACAGAAAAGGCAAAGTATGCTGAAGGCAATTCAACCAAGGAACAACCAGCTGCCTCACCATATGTGACCCTACCTTTTGTGTTATCTTAAAAAATTCTTTGCCAGATGAAAAATGGTTTGCATTCAGGACTGTCACAGTTGAGTTGTACGTGCTCTTGATTCCAAGGATGCTGATGATGTCAGGTATGATTTCTTCTAATCTTGCTTTGGTTCACACTGCTTATCTTTGTTGTTACAGGAATGAGTCTCCTCCTGTTAAGGCGGGTTGAAAAAGACTTTTGAAGGCCACCAGCCCCATTCTATCTGATCTAGAATGACCTGAAGCACCAATGTACATGTGGGTACACTTGTTTTTGCCTCTACCTCGACTGTAATTTTCTGTTTGCAGAAAATCTGGTGGTGCCCTTTTAGTGTCACCTTTTATTGATACAGAGGCGACTGAAGCAGACAAACCTGTTCAAGACTCCACCAACGGTGTTGAATTTTCACAGTATTGCTTCAGCTATTTCTGTTGAGGGCCTGGCTTTCACCACCTGAACAAAGCCTACATATTTCAACTCCTCTCGAAGTTTGTCACCATTTCCATATGCATATGCTGATGTTGACTTGGCCTGTTGCAGGTGGTTCTCTCCCCTCCTCACCCCAAAAGGGTATGTCTCACTCTATCTCTGTTGTCCAGAGCCCCATTCCTGCAAGGTGGCTGGACAACCATGTTTAGGGTGTAGCACGGGTCACACCATGGGTAAAATTTCACACACTGCACCCACACCTGCCAACACCACACCTGTCCTAACACCGCAACCGCGGTGACAGTTTTTTACCATGGTCTGTCATGAAATACCACAGGTGTGACACCGAGTGTATACACCATGGTTTTCACAATATTTTTGCCTTGTATTTGATGTTCTATATTGTTGAACATCCTGTATTTGTATTGTATAACTCCCTGACTAAGTTAACTACACCCCCTGCATTCAATACCTAAGGTACAGATTTTTTTAAATTTGAATAATGCATGTTACCATTTCCATTCCTTGATTTACATTCACAGGCAAAAAAAAAACACTGCTCAAGATGAGCGACAGAGGGATTTATTGATTGAATAATTTTATACAAAGAGTACAATACTTAAAAAGAAAAAACCTGTCTCGCCATGAGCGAGACAGTGTGGGGTGAGGCATGGCAGTACTCCTCCCCCATGTCATGGTACCCACTCGTTCTGTCCGGTCCCTCCCCCTCACCATTGCCTTTGGTCCTGCTGTTTGTTCATTCCCCCTGTGGTTCATTTCCCCCATTGCTCCAACTTCCCATCGTCCTCTTCATGTCCATGTCATTATACCCATTGTCCTGTCTCTCATCCCTTGGTGTCCCCATCCATTAGTCTTCATGCCATCTCCGGACTAGAGAACCCTGAATGGCATCAGTTAGAGCAGCTGCTGTCAGCAGTGAGATACCAAACTGAAGGACATCCGGTTCTGTGTAGCAAACATAGATCAGAATATCGTCTGACAAAAAAGAAAGAGAACAACCTTGACCTATGACAGCCTCGAACAACCTCCACCATGTTTCTTTCATCATGCAATTCCAACCCCCATTGTAGTCGAACAGCTGGCATAGTGAAGGGAGCACAACTCATAGTTCATCCAGGACTGCTTGAGGTGTCGATCCTAGTCTGTACAAAAATGAAGTAGATTCCTGATGAGAAGACATAAATTGAAATATGGAGTTTATGTGCCTCCTCATTATTGTCAGCTTCACTTTCGGCATCGGATTGCAATGATATGGCTCTACATAAACTGGCTGGGCCCATGGCAAAGTTTCTTCGGTTTCTAGGAATGGAAGATGCATTGTAGTTGGACTTTATTCTTTGTATTTTGGTCAGTCGTTCATTGAGGTTGAGGTCTGCTTCATCTTGATGGTCTTGCTGGAGTTTCCGTTGGGCAAGAAATGATGAAGGTGTTTTGATGATCCTGTATTGAGCAAAGGGGGCTTGTTCCTTTGTAGTGGGCTTGGGTGTTGGAGCATTATTAGAGTCAGTTGAGCTATCGGAACCAGAACATTAGGACAATGACAGTGTATAGCCCACAAACTCACAAAGAAAAAATTGATGAGTTGTTTGCAGCGGCGGTGGTCATGGTGGTGTCCTGGTGGCCAGTTGCCCTTGTTGTTGCTCCTCACTTCCACCCCGCTAGCAGTGATGGTGGTGGTGGTGGTGGTGGCCGGCATTGTTGTGCCTGCTCCTTCTCATCATCCCCATCCCCATCGCTCCCTGTTTCCACCCCATGAGCAGTCACTCATGGCGGCAGTTGGGGGTGCTGCAGTCCTGTGGTGGTGGTGGTGGTGGTGGTGGCCATCATTGTCATCATCGTGGTAGTCGCATCGTTGTAAGTGAGTTAAAACCTGTAAATAATGAAGTTGAATAAGGAAAAACAAGATATGAACAAAGAAAAATATACCTGGGGACCCAAACGATGATAAATGTTGTTTGGGCCCCATTTCGTTTGCTTCATGTCATTTGCCAGTTGTTTAGAACCTAAAAAACAGTTAGTTGAAAAGTAAAAGTACGGTTGAAATGATGATGCAGCTTGTTGATCAATGGCCGGCAACTTCCATGGCTGGTGACTTAAATACCTGTTAATAACCATGACACCACCAAAACGGGTATGGTATGCCACAGGTACAGCATTTTGGCAACTGTACCCATACCCATCAAACCTGTCACCTATTTACTGCAGGTTGACCTGCACCTGTGCTTTACCGTAACCATGTTACATCTCATTCCTATGACCAATGTGGTATGTCATACACATTTTTGACTACTTCATTTGTCGCTGACTGCAAACATTTCCCCAGTCCCAATCTATGACAGCTGCCCCATCAAAGGTGGCTGTGAGTTTACATACACCAATGAGGACTTCGCTCAGTTGAACAGTTGGCCCCTGTATGAGCATGGCTTGAAAGACCTGCCATGCAATTCTTTGGTGTCAGTCGGATACACACTGAATATGTTTGGTGGTGAAAAGGGATGTGGATTGAAGAGCCTGTCGACTAACCTCCACTTCATCATACTTATTGCTCTTCCTGGCGAGTGAATGAGATGATGATTTTTCTTTGATAGTTAAGGACAAAATGTGTTCGTAAATATGCATCGCAGTAAATCTTATAGAGTTTTGGCCTCAAAGTTTTTGTTTCCTAAGGATTAACTGTTACAGATGCTAATGTAGGTTCTGACACTTCCGATTCAAGTCTGATGTCGGTGCAAAAGCTGCAGCTGGCTTGGAGAAGGCATTTCTGTGGCACTGTGCATCTTCGATAGATAAGCCAGTTCACAGCTTGTGCAAAATCACTGTTCTCCCACTGCATGTTGATACCAATCTGCCTGCACTGAACAGCCCTCACAGTTATATTTCTACATGCAAATTGTCAAACTTGACCATGCCTACCAGGTCCTGGCATAGGTCCCTTCCTTACAAGTTACTTGAAGAAATCATCATGCTTAGCCTTCCCAAATCCTCCAATGCTACCCACCACTCCTCCCTGTACTCTCTATTGCATTTGCAGTGGTTGATTTTGCATTCGACTTCTGGGGCTTTCCTCACAGTTCTTTGTAACCAACCAAACCCATTCCAAACCTTCACAACATGTATCGATCATGATGAGCTTATGGAAGGAAGAGCTTCTGAATGTGTTCTTAAATGTCTTGCCAAATGGGCAGAGATATTGCATAATCCAAACCATTCACCATTGCACTGCAAATAACATTCAAACACAATAAACAATTTGCACCTGACTCCATCCTCGTGGACATTTTCAATATTCTTAGACAGGAACACATTAGCAATGCTCTCATCTCCTTGGATCTTGACATCACTTCCCCATTCATTCATAACACCATTTTTCCATTCTTCCCAAACATTACACACCTTGGAATCATGTTGTGGAGCCACAGGTTTATGCCTGGTGGGAGAGATATTGCAGGTCCAGGTTCCACACATAGTCCATCTCACATGAAGTTTGTGCTAGCAGGTCCTAAGTTGAAGGACCTTTCCAATATGCCACCACAATTCTCCCACACCAACAACCCTTGGCACTGTCCTGCATGGCACAGAAAGGTTGTTTGTAGATCCTGTCGCAGTTTTTGACAGGATAATGCGGTTGGAACTGTTGTTCAATGCTGCTAGTCTGCGAGATGTTGATCAGCTCCATTTTCCCATCCTTTCCAGCCTTATTCTCTGTGCTAGCCATTGTGGCTATAATGTAACACCAAAACTACTCATCAAGGTCCTTGCTCCATGCCTTGAAAAAGCCCAGTTATTTTTGAGTGACACCCATCTCGTCTCATTTGCTGGGAGTACTTTTACTTCAAAACTGAAATCCCTCACAGTTGGTGTTAAGACTATAGGTCCTTAACTCGGCCTTGGCTTTGTATGTTATAGTTGGAGGCTTTCCAACTGTCTCATATCGCACTAGGAGGCTTTCCTAGTGTATCGGGCTTCCTGCCTTCACTTGGGTACTTCCTCAAGTCATCATGGCTGTCCATACTCAGAGGCTTTCTGAGCAGACCATAGGTTTGTATATCACAGTTGGAGGCTTTCCAACTGTCAAGTTCGATGTTATCACAGCTAGGGGCTTCCTAAGCTGTCGAGTGTTCTGGTTGAGTCTAAGACCGTTATTTGAATTAGGTCAAGCTAAAGAATACAGGCAGTATTACTGTAGCTTATATACGGTTCAGAGATGTCTATCATCCAATCGGAATACGAGATCCTTGTCAAGTAATAATAGAGAGAACAATAGAACAACAAGCCTCATGCCTAGTATGAGGCGTCCGATGTCACGGAGTCCGATGAACTTCAGTCGGTAGGAGAGTGGGCTCAGGACCTTGTCGATGGTGAATGGTCCTTCTCTCTTCAGTGCGAGCTTCCTCGTTGCATGCATCGTCTTGAGGTTCTTTGCTTCTAGCCACACTCTGTCTCCTTCTTTGAATGGGGTGAAGTGTCTTGTCGTCCTTTCTGCCATCATCTGTCTGGCTAACTTGTGAGTTGCCTTCGCTTCATCTCGGGCTCATTGCAGTGTGACAATTTGCTTCTCGATAGCCAGTATGTTTGTTTTCAAGTACGGGAGGGGGATCGCCTTGGGCTCGTAGCCCATCATGAGGTAGAATGGAGAGTTCTTCTGTACGGAGTGGGTTCTCTGGTTGTGCGTGAACTCCACAGTCGGGAGGAGGTGTTTAATGGCCCACAGGTTGGACAGGTATGGGTACAGTTGCCAAAATGCCGGACCTGTGACATACCATACCCGTTTTGGTGGTGTGACAGGTATTGACGGGTTGCTTGAGTTGCTGGATCCAGCAGTTGCCAAACTACTGATCAACTTCAGATTTCCGGTTCCTCTTCACCCATGGGCATTGCCCATTGTAATAGTAAGTTTTTTGTTTCTTTCAACTAACTAAATGTGCTCTTTTCTAGGGTACAGTGTCAGCTCAACAACAGTAAGTTGTTTATTTCTTTCAATTAACTTACTGTTTCTTTTTTCTAAAGGTTCTATCTATGTTGTAACAACAAGATGGTGCCAAGATGCCTAGGACGACGACCCAGGATGGGACTGGGAGAACCCACTGCTGCGAGCCCCTGCTCACAGGGTGGATGAGTTATGAAGGAAGCAACGACAAATGGCCCAGCACCCACCCTAGCCCTGTGAGCCACTGCTCGTGGGGTGGGTCGCAGGTGCTAGCAGCCGATGACAAGGGACAATGGGAAGGGGAACAACGAATGACGAATGGGAGATGGGGATGCAAGGGACAAAGGGAGGAGAACGACAAAGACAATGATGAACCATGCGGGGCAGAGGATGATGATGAGGATGATGAGTGACAAGCGACAAACCACCACCACCACCACCACAGCACCCCCATCCGCCACCGAGAACGACTGTTCACAGGGTGGAAACGGGGAGCAATGAGATGGGATGACAATGCCAGGGGACAGGGACAGAGAGGGGGATGAACAACCATGACATGGGCGGCAATGACGATGATGGCAACGAGGAAGAGGACGGTGATGGGGCAAAACAAAAAAAAAGGCCCAAGAGATGCTGCCATCTCTTGGGCCATAGGTAAGTTGGTTTTTCCTTTCTCATTTCATTTTCTTGTTACTAACAACAAAGGTTTTAGGTAGTGATTTTACTATTGATGATGACGAGGGGGGAGGGGACGAGAATGGTCAAGAACAACAGGGAGAACAAGAATGAAGGGGGGGGACAAGGGGGGGACGAGAACAGGGAGGACGAGAATGATGGGAGATGAGAATAATGACAACAAACTGCTGACAAGTGGGAAGGGCACCACCATGACAACCTCTTGCCCCTTGCCATCTTGCTGCAAGCGAGATGGCAGTTTTTTCTTTTTGTAGTATTGTATAGAATTATTAAGTAAATAAATCCCTCCATCACTTGAGACAAGGGACAAGGTGTATTTTTTTGCATGTGGATGATAAGCATGATTAAATAAAATTCCATTGCTCATGTTATTCAAATTTAAAAAAGTATCTATAGCTTAGGTATTATGTACAGGGTGTAGTTAAGTTAGTTAAGGGCTTATACCATACAAACACAGGATGTTTAATAGCATAGAACATCAAATTTGAGGCAAACATCCATGGTGTATATATGTGGTGTCACACCTGCAGTGTTTCATGACAGACCATGGTAAAAACCTGTCACCACAGTTGCGGTGTTAGAATGGGTGTGGTGTTGGCAGGTGTGGGTGCAGTGTGTGAAATCTTACCTGCGGTGTGACCCGTGCTACACCCTAGCCGCTACTACTTGGCTGCACTACTTGTGCGCCATTCTCAGTGCCCTGCATACCCTGATGCAGCTCTCCAGTTGCACAACACCCTTCTCCTGCTCCTGCCTGATGCATCGCGTGCCCATCCTCATCTCTCCCATGACCATCATCTTCATACTGTCCATCCTCCCCATCATCTCCATCATCTTCAGCAATACTTGGCTCTGCATCTCACAACATCAGAAAGGTTACAAAACTGAAACAAGTATCTTACCTGGACCTCCTAGCCAGGATGCACATCTATCATCTTCAGTGCTTGACTGGAGGATCATGAGTGAGGCATCTATAGCTGCCCGCAGGATATCCTCCAGGGAGTCAGGGGAATGCGCGGCTTGAAAGAGGGCTTTCCACAAGATCTTTTCAATGTCAGAAAGAATCTTGGGGCGATGAGTGCCCAGGGCTTGCCAAACCTACAAAACCAGTCAACAACGTAACAATTTCATAGATAGTACTTGCATTAAAAATTGCTTTCTTGCTTATTTTTTGTTCAATCAGAGGCCTCTTTGTCAACAAGCAGAGAGGAGAAATCCCCAGTGCAACACAGAGGGGGATCTCCATCGATGCAGCACAGTTAGTGCCTTTGAAGGCCAGTTTCAGATCTGGGCCAGAGCCATTCACTTGCCTGCAATATTATCATGTAACAAATATTCCAATACATAAATACCCATTAACTCACGGATAAAAGTTGTCCAATATGTCGTTCGTAATCCTAAGATGTCCCTGTGTAAGAAAAGAATGGTCCTTAGCAATTCACTGAAAGCTATCAACACTATCCACAAACATTTAACCGCAGTGAAAGATCAAATGCCGATGCGATAAAGTTGTAAGACCTCTGGGCCACATTCTTGGTTGAGGCGAATTTAGAAAGGAGCTGGAAGCATGCTGCAGGCCCATTTTCCCCCATCACACCAACGTCACTAGCCAGACCCTGCACTTGGGCTAGATCCTGTCCTGCCTGCTCCAAGAGTTTTGGCCAGTCCGTGAAAACCCCTTTATGATCCTATAAAGTGCCCTGTTAGTACTGTCACATAATGGTGCAGAATTAAAAGCTACCAAGTGCATTGGCATAGACACTTCAGCAGCCCTCTGCTTAGCTGGGGAAATCTTGTCAGGAAGGAGGTTGTAAACTGATGCTACAACATTCAACAGTCGGTAGTTGAATAGGGCCCCATAAACAATGGCTTGGTGCTTTGAAATAGGTGCTCCAGGGGTAGATGACTTGGCAAGATGCTTAAGGACTCGGCAAATACGTTGAATATCAGACGTCGTCTCCAGTTGTTCCCAGCCTGTAGTAGTATCAATAAATTTCTGCAACACAATTTAAACTATCAGGATAGGTATTGAAGCTGAAGTCTTGAATTCTTACCTGAAATTCTGGGTGACTTTGGCCCAAACGCTTTGTACCCTCTGGGTCAAATAAGACGGGTGTAAACCAGGCCATTGTCCGGAAATTTGCGTTGGATATCCTTCCGACAGTGAGGCTTTGCTGGTCGAAACCCCCTGAGCGACGCATGAGTGAGACAAGTAAGACAAGTAAGACGGAGTGTCAAGCTTCAAGTTCAAGAGTTGGGTTAGTACTTATATGGCCATATGTCACATGACACAAGCTCAAAAGTGTGCATGCACACTTTTGCTCAAGGTTACATCATCAAGGTTACATCATCAATTGAGACTCTCAATCCGGAAAAAAATAAACATTCTGAGTCAGTGAGTTATTTCAGGTCGCCGTGGGCCGAATGACTTTTCACCTCTCTATTTTCAAAGAATCTGTGAATGGTACATGTCGACTGTCTCTAATGTGTCTGAGTCCAAATCCTCCTGCCAGGATTCCACATCTGAAAGCTCTTCGTCAGAGGTCCCTCCTAGCAGTTCATTTTCTAAAATTGATCATATATACAAGTATCACCCAACAGACAAAAAGACACAGTGCATCTATACAGGAGGCTAGGGGTTGTCCAAATTGAGACAGCTAAAATAAAATTCAAGCAGACAAAATGACTTCAGCATGCCAAACTAAGCCCAACTTAGACAGGGCTCAACCCTTCTCCCCTCAGCTGTATGGTAGTACCCAGAGGCATAGCCAAATGATCCGTCACCTGGTGGGAGTGCTTGGCCGGTACTGCTAGCACTTGCATCAAATGGTCCTGGATTCTGGTAAACGAACCCATCCTCTGCCAACCATTGTTGGTACTTAGGATCAACATAAGCAGGCATGAAGCTGGGGGTGTAGCTGGGGCCTATTGTATAATTGGCCGCACCGTACACATTTGAAAGAAATGGTGCCTCCCCAGGATTGGAAGGCATTCCTGGGATGTCACCTCGCAAAGTCATGGCAGGGTCAAATGGAGCCTGCCCACTATCGGAGAAAGGCTCTGCCCAGCTGTCTGGCTGCTCAGTGGGAACAGGAGCTGGCTGGGAGGATGGGCCCATTGAAGGGACGACGGCTGGGCCTGGTTCATCCCTGCTGTATCCCATGTTCCAGATTCTCCTCTGTGTCATCTCCTCTTCTGGGTCATCCCAAAGAGCCCTCAGCTGCTCAGTTAGCACATGTTGCTTGTTCTTCCATTTATCACCACTAAAGTAAGTCAAGGGCTTTCCCCTTTTACTCACCCACTTGTCTCCATCCCTGGACTTACCAGCTGCTTTTGAACTAGCATTTTTCTCAGCAACCTCCTGCAATGCTGAGCAGAGCTTGAGCAGGGGTGAGTGACAGAATGTGATCCATGACCCATGCACCTACGCAAATAGTGAGAAAGGAGATGCACCCGAAACCCAGGTGCGGCATGAAGAGCTCCTTGTTCAACATCACAGCTGGTGACTTCACGACCTCGGCCACAAAAGCCTTCAGCCCATCGCTCCCAAAGAGCTCGAAGACCTTTCCCTGTCAATAGTTAAGCTCGGTCCAACCTCTTCATACAGCATGAACTTCAGCTTACCTCTTCATCGAGCCCGTGGACGTAGCCTTGGTTGTCAAGCAATTCTTTTGCCTTGCAGGCGGCATGCTCGGCGTTCTTTCCTGCTAGCTGCTCCTCTGAGCACCCCAAAGCCTGCTCTTCTAACAGGTTCAGCTTGTAGAAGTGGTGCACATTTCGTCTTGCAAGGCTGTAGATGTTGGTCTGTGAAGTCTGGACCTGCTTGGCAACCTGTAGCTAGCATCAAAAGCATACCCCGAGTCCTCGGAATTTAGACGCACACAAGTGACCATATCCTTGGGCCAAGACGTGGAATCTGCTTCAACAACTTTGACACTCATGAGTGAAATGCCGGTTAACTGGAGTGCCGGGCACTTACCAGTTTGTCTCAACTGCTCATACTCCACCTTTGCCCAGCAGAGTGAATCGACTGCACTCTCCTGCCATGCAGCCATGTCCTCAAAGCTGAGGGTCGCAATTGCGAGCCCACTCATCCTATTTTTGGCAGTTAACTCAAAGTAGTCCATCATGTCTGAGCTGATCTTCGTCTTCTGAGAGTAGCGGGACCCAGATGCGGCAGTCTTCCCAGTGCTTGCCTTCCTGTATTTGCTTGACCTCTTCTGAGATGACTCGACATTGGAAGGGCACAAGCCTGCAGACTCTGGAGCCTCCCTTGATCCGCCTCCGCTTCCCTTTTCCACCAACCATCTCCATTGACAGTGGGGCAACCGGTGTGACTTTGGTTTTGACTCTTAGTAGGGGAAGGGACGAATCTGGAACTGCTGTTGGAAGTGCCAGTTAGAGATGAGTTTGCACATTGCTCACAAGCCTCGCCTCAAGTCAGTGTCATGACTGACATTGCCTGGAGGTCTGGAGGTCTGTCATGACATCAGCGCTTCACCAGCCTGCAGTTAACATCATGACCAAACTGGTCTAGGGTCAAGGTGACAGATCCCTGGAACCCCTGCCACCAGCATGGCACAATTTACATTTTAGCCTCATTTGCCCTTAGGTCAGGACCATGGCTGACCTTGCATATACTGATCAAGCTGCCAGTGGTCTTAGATCTGTAATGATATGGTGAGTACTTGACCAAAGCTTGCAGCGAGAGCAACATGATGCAGAGCTTATTCAAGATTGCCATGGTCAAAAAAGCCACTATTCTGTGCGAGGGTCTAGTCAGAAGAGGTGAGTGCTTTTGATCATTACCTTGCCAGTGGTATCAGTGCAGTGCCATTCCAAATCCATCGATTGAATTACTATAAATTGAATCAGCAGGCTTTCACAGAGAGAGAGAGCGAGCCATAGCACACATGTTTTAACTTTCTTCCTTACATGCTCTTGTGGGAGCCATTCATTGACAGGGAAGTAATCCTATCCTATAAATAGATCTTGATTGATCACTCAAGCACTCAAGTACTCACATAGCTGAGTGCTCTCCATCCTGACCCCACTGAGTCCGATGACTGACCGTGTCATGAATCATTGAATCTGGGGCTCAGTGCTTAAGCCTCATCTGGGTATTGAATGACCAGAGGATACTCCTGTGCATAGTTATGTATGCTGGTTTCCGCATCTCATCTCATCAGTGAACTTGAAGCTTGAAGCAATGCTTCATTTATGCAATAAAACTACATTCTGGGTTCTACAGTGCCCTACTTGATATCTTTGGCTAATTTCTTTATGGTGGACTCTGTCAAGGGAGTAGCAGTGCTAGTAGGAGTCAGTATTACTTCTACATTTCTAGTGTCTTCAGCACTTCGAGCATCCTCAATAGCCATTCTCTCACTGCCTTGAGACTGACTGGTCTCAGAAGTGCTGTCTTCAGAGATGCATCCAGCAGATGGCTGGACATCAACTTCATCCATGGAGGTGGACACCTGATTGCTGCTTTCTGGATCCCCAATTTCATGGAAATAATCCTGCATGTGAGTGATGTCCTCACTCATTTCCTCCATCCAAATATGAGCTATCTGAACTTGGTCCCGCAATGATTGCAAAACACATTCTCCCTCTAACACCCAATTTGAAGCAACCTGCAGCTCTAAATGCAGTGTATCCTGCATCGCCTGAGCTATCACCAATTCTTGATGTTGAGATTTTTTGTCAAACATGGAGTAGGAATTATCGAACTACAGAGATAATCAGTTACCCATGAATGGACACCAAAGGCTACACCCACTGTGTGGGCCCGACATGGTGACCTGATCTTTGTATAAACTGTTTGAGATCCCAAAACTTTGGAGTATCGTGTTTGTGTAAACCGGACTGGCCCTGATGAATCAGAGCACACCTGTGAGGGAGATGGTGAAGCCATGGTGATCTGCCTCAGTGCTGGGTTCATAAATGGATTTTGGTGTGAAGCAGTGGGTATCATGAACTTACTAGGGCAATGTCGCAGGATATAACCTGAAGGCTGAAACCTCAACTTACGTGGGTCAACACCTTTATGTATAGGAGGGACTATAGGTGCTTCAGTCTGATTCTGACTTCAGTCAGGGCGCTGAGTGAAAGTTGAAACGTGACATTCGAGATCTGTCACTCAAGATGGTCACACCACATACACTCAGTAAGGTGAGAAAATTTCCCAATTCATCAATTAGTCACATTGATATGCATGACATGCGTGATCATGTTTGTTTACCAAAGTTATTGCTAGTTCACTCCTTTATCAACATTGAATGACATGGATCCAAGCATCCTGGATATGACTCACATGGCCTACAAAAGCTTCCCCAACTTCACACTCATTACTCATTTCTTCATCAAGTCCATCCCCGCCATCCCCTAAGACTTGGTTGCAAGCAGGCATTGTCTCAGCAGCTTTCTTGGCATGGACTATCAAGGCTTGGCAATACAAGTTTGGCTTCAATGGCTCTGAATGTGGAAATACATGGCGGTATAGCTTGCTCTACATAACTCAACATTGGATGGCCAAATTTCTATATACTAGTATTGCCATCAAATATGTTTCAAACAAAGTGCTCCTCCGTCACACAATCATGGAAGCGAGCAGTCTCACGGGTCATGAACTTATCGCAAGATTTGCAATTTGCAAAGAGCAATGAGAATCTATCAATTGGAAGCCCACATGTTTGTGGTTGAAGGATGTACTCCTTATTGCTGGTGTGGGAAAGTGCCTTCTGGTGCTGTCAAAGCGCCTGCTCGCACTCGTGATAGAACTTGTTCTGGCTTGGGAGACAAGTGTGGCACTCATCGCACTGAGTGAAGAGAGAGGAAAACTGCTCCCGAGTGACACTGGCATCAATCACCCAATCCATTCATAATATAAGGGCATAGTCAGGAAGTGGCACGTTTGATGGGTCAAAGGTGTCGAATGCTACATCTAGTAAACAGAAAGACAAATTTATTAAGGCATAGAATAAAGGATGAATGCGGCCTCCATATGTGAACGGCCTTACAGTGGAGTGTTGCTAGACTAGGATGCTATGCTGGGGTATCTTCTCCTTGGCATCTGAGTCAAGGTGAGAACTTGCAAAATAGCCTAATGCTTTGACACACCGTGAACTGCAAAGGTAAGGCTCCGTGGTGCCTCCAAATCGGAGTTTTGCATCAGACTGGCCAGTAGCACGTGTCCTTTGCAAACTACAGCAGTCCCTTGGGGTGTGGGAGTGTGGTCTATCAAGTCAGAAGACTCGATGATGAATGCATACTCGCATTTGAGGCCACACATGATCTGAGTTGTGGAGTTGGTCATAGGAGTGGACGGCCGAGTAGCAGAATGCAACATCAAAGAAGATATGCGGGTCTTGTGAATCTGGCTGCCCCCAGCTTTATACACATTCAGCCATGTGTAAAAAACTAAATGAGCAATCAGAGAAATGACTATTCGAGGGAGCAGAGGATCAGGGAGATGACTGCTTGAATTCCTGAGTATGTCACATTGCCATCAAGCATCACAATTATTTTCCCATCTAAGCATAGCACAACTCACAGAATTCTCTGCCAATTCATAAGCTGAATTTTGACCAGGCTGCTGATCCACCGACAGAATATAGAATTAGGCTTGCATGAATTAGTTGAGTCTTGGCACTATGCAGCGCGTGTTTGATGGATGATCCAAATTTGACTGCATCCCCAACTCTCTCGACGATGCTAGTTTTCCGCATCTTGCAATCACTGTGCAACCATATGGTGTTCATTCTAGGTGGATGTTTCCCAGCCCTGCACTGCAGTGCGTTTGTGGCAAGTCGTTCTTGCAGCACCCTGCTCTGAATCATCATACGCAGATGTTCGCCCTGGCCAAAAAGCAAGTTACAAGCGCACTATCAAAGGCAAAGCAAGCATTTGGAGAGCGAAGAGAACAAAAACAGCAGCGGCAGGAAGAAAGTCTGGCAGCTCTCAATTTCAATGAGGAAGTTGTAGCATCAGTGCCAGTGAGTCTTATTGATTTTTTCATGCAAATTGAGGGCTGACTTGGATCCAACGGTGCCTGTTTTTGTGTTGACTAGTTGCCTGTCAGTTCACCTCCACCAGCCAGTCACTCAGCACCAGAAGTGGAGGTACATATGCCTTCTGGGGCTGATGTGGACAGCCACCTGTCATTGGCGCAGAGAAGGCAACGGTGCCAGGTGCGGATTCTGAACAGATACCAGGACGATCTGCCCCAGGCTTCTGCCTCACTGCCTCCTCTGAGTGAATTGTACACCGTCCGACCAGAGGAAGCTGATGGAGGTCCTAGTTCTACTGCCAGTAGTAGCTTTCCCACAAGCAACAATCTTTCGGTGGACAAGGAATCAGGCCACCCAATCTTGCGATCACCTTGCAACGCTTTTGGTTTATCATGCTGCTATTACAGCATGAAGTACCTGTCCCATGATCCAGAGGAGTTCAATGACTTCAATGCACTGTCTGATGTCAGCAACCCCCCACTGAGTCATGAAGTGGACTTGGGGCCTTACCCAAATCACAGCTCCTTTGCTCTAGGGGAATGGTACTGGGGTGATGGTGTACAAAAGACAAAAAAAAACTTTAAAAACCTCATAGACATCATCACTAGGCCGGACTTTCACCCCAACAATGTCAGAGATACCAAATGGGATTCTATTGACGATGAACTAGGTGGGGACAGAGAGGCGATGTGGGAGGATGAAGACAACTCGGCCCCCAGATGGCAGCAGACATCTGTAACCATTCAAGTCCCATTCCATTGCTTCACTGCATTGCCGGGCCTTCAGGACTATGTTGTTCATGATTTTCGCCATCACAGCATTGTATCGATCCTAAAAGAGAACTTGATTGATGATCACAAGTTCTGGCATTTCCACATTGAACCCTATGAGCTCAAATGGCAGCCAGCCCATCAGGGAAGCTCTGCGTCAGAGGACCCGTCGATCCGGGTTCACGGCGAGCTTTACACCTCACCAGCCTTTCTTAAAGCCCATATGGAGCTGCAGGCATTGCAGGGAGAGCCTGGGTGCAGCCTTCCACATGTTGTTGTTGGATTGATGTTCGCCTTGGATCAGACTCATCTTACTTCCTTTGGTGAGACAAAGCTTTGGCCTTTGTATTTATTCTTTGGGAATGACTCAAAATACCATCATGGGAAACCCTCACTTCATCTTTGTAATCATGTTGCATACTTCTGTAAGGTCAGTATCTTAGCCCATTTGATGATGGGCTTCCTTAGCTTTTTTCCCAGCTTCCAGACGAGTTCAAGGACTTCGTCACTTCTAAAACTGGGGGCAAAGGCCTCAGCCCAGCTTTTATGCCATACTGTAATCGAGAGTTGTTCCATGAACAATGGAAGGCCATCTTAGATGATGAATTTGTTGAAGCATACATCCACAATGTAATTGTAACATGTGCAGATGGGCTTGCAAGGCAGTTCTACCTTCGGATATTCACATACTCGGCAGATTACCCGGAAAAGTAGGCTATTCAGCACCACTTCATTCATGCCTTCACTTTATAACTGAACACAACCGATAGGATTTTGCTGGTTGGCATAAAAAACTTGGGGAGCCATCCATGCCCTCGCTGTTTTATCCCTCTGTCCGATGCCTTTAAAATTGGAATGGCCTGTGATGCCAGGAGGCAACAGACCCTCGCTCGGAGAGACACTGCAGCCCGTTGAAGGCACATCTCCGATACCTGAAAGTTCATCCAAGAGGGAAACTATGCTGTTGATAGTGCTCCAGTGAAGAGATTAATGGATGCCAAGTTGATGATCGCCTCTGCGGTATGCTTGCCAGTGGTTGCTTCTCTTGAGTACTGGGGTAATTTTTATCGTTTTAAGAACACATTTTCTGACATACTTGCTCCATTGGGCTTTGACATGTTTCCCATGGCTGTTGTTGACATCATGCATGAGGTGGAGCTGGGCACGTGGAGATCCCTATTCATCCACCTGCTACACATCTTGGAAAGTGCAGGGCCTACCCGCAGTACCCTTACTAGTGAGCTAGATTGACGGTGAAGTGCCTTTCACAAAATTATCATAATGATGCTGCAGCACTGATGCACTCAGATTAGATACCAGGAAGTGCCAACGTTTTCTCAAGACACAATTCAAAAGTTCTCGGCAAACTGCTCTGAGATGAAGCAGCTTGCTGCTTGTGACTTCGAAGATCTCTTACAGGTTAAGGCTACCAAAGAGTCAGGCTCCCTTACTTACTGGAGTTATTTAGTGTGCAATCCCAGTCTTCGAAGGCCTTTTGCCAGAACCTCACAATAAACAGGTTTTGAAGCTACTTTTCCTCATGGGCCATTGGCATGGTCTCGCTAAACTGCGTCTTCACACAGATGCAACTCTAGCAATCTTGGATAGTGTGACGGCATTGCTAGGCCAGGCCCTCCGCGAGTTCGAGATGAAGACTTGCTCCATGTTTGCTACTCACAAACTTAAAAAGGAGGAAAGCGCAAGCAGGCCACCCAGAAAAAAACATCCCAGGTCAAAAAAACCCCCCCAACCCAAGAGCTAGGGGGTGGTAATGGTGACAGGGCTGTGGTAGTGAAAGACAATGCAGCAAAGGCGAGTAAAGGGCTAAAGGAATTCAATATGAGCACCTACAAGTACCATGCCCTAGGGGATGTTGCTAACACGATAAGAGAATATGGCACAACAGAATCGTACTCTATGGAACTGGTAAGCACTGCACATGAGTCTCTTTGTTATCTTTATACTTCATGTTCTTGACCAGGGTGAACTGGAGCATCGCACCGCGAAGTCCAGATACAAGTGGACGAGCAAAAAGAACTACCTGAACCAGCTGGCTCAGATTGAGCGACACCAGGCCTGTGTTCGCCAAATTCGAAGGAGACTGAATGCAGGAAAGGCCTCACTATGATGAGGCAGAGTATGCATCCTCACCAATGCCAAGATACTGCATTGGAAAATCACAAAACGAACCAGTAGTTCTCCCAGTATTTTTGCAGGACAATTGTGGTGACCCTGCTGTCAAGGTGAGCAGGATTGGCAGACTGCTTTATCCGTTCTAAGGCCCCTGCTGCTAGGACTTCCTTCTGAGATTGAAAGCCCACCTTCTCCCTAGAATCCAGCTTATGGTGCAGCAGGAAGCCTCCTTGGCACTGCATCTTTCATCTTCATCCAGAGATCCTTGCAGTAATGGCATCAACCATGTCCTATTCAAAAGTGACCGCATATATAACCATCGGCTAGTTCGAATCAACTACACTGCCTACAATGTCTGCCAAGCCCAGGATGTTCTGAACCCGAACACAACACACCACAACATCATGCTCTTAAATAGTATGGGGGAACAATGCCACCCTTATCTTTACGCGCGCGTTCTGGGCATTTATCACATGAACATCATTTATGTAGGGCCAGGAATGGTCGACTATAGCCCTAGATGACTTGATTTCCTATGGGTGTGATGGTATCAGCATTGGGAGGTAGCCGATGGCAGTGACATAATGGGGTGGAAGGCTCACCATCTTGATCAGCTATCCTTCCCTCCCATGGCCAGCGAGGATGCCTTTGGTTTTGCTGATCCATCTGATGTCCTGCGAAGCTGTCATGTCATTCCCCGATTTGCGAAGGGGAAGCGGCACTCAGACGGGGTGGCCCTTTCCAAATGTGCTCAAGATGGTGAAGATTGGAAGGAGTACTATGTGGGACGGTGAGTGGATCAGAACTTGAAGCAGGTTTAACATGACTGATAAGGACACTGACTTTGGTGCCATCAGCTTTGTAGATCGCGACATGATGATGCGTTATCACTGGGGCCAAGGCATCGGGCACACTTACTGTCGCGATTCAAACCCTGTTGCTCATGACTCCTTGCCTCAAATTGAACAGCCTGAGGACAACGAAGCTGATGGCCTTGAACCGTGGATATGTGGAGAGCATGGACACAATGAAGTTGGAGGTGAAGAGGGTGTGGAGGGACTTGATGCGCTGGAGTATGGTATCGATGAAAGAGAAAATGAACCGCTAGGAGGGACCTCTGACGAAGAGCTTTCAGATGCAGAATCCTGACAGGAGGATTTGGACTCGGACACATTAGAGACAGTCGACATGTACCATTCACAGATTCTTTGGAAATAGAGAGGTGAAAAGTCATTCAGCCCATGGTGACCTGAAATAACTCACTGACTCAGAATGTTTATTTTTTTCCGGATTGAGAGTCTCAATTGATGATGTAACCTTGATGATGTAACCTTGAGCAAAAGTGTGCATGCACACTTTTGAGCCCGTGTCATGTGACATATGGCCATTTAAGTACTAACCCAACTCTTGAACTTGAAGCTTGACGCTCCGTCTTACTTGTCTTACTTGTCTCACTCATGCGTTGCTCAGAGGGTTTCGACCAGCAAAGCCTCGCTGTCGGAAGGATATCCAATGCAAATTTCCGGACAATGGCCTGGTTTACACCCATCTTATTTGACCCAGAGGGTACAAAGCGTTTGGGCCAAAGTCACCCAGAATTTCAGGTAAGAATTCAAGACTTCAGCTTCAATACCTATCCTGATAGTTTAAATTGTGTTGCAGAAATTTATTGATACTACTACAGGCTGGGAACAACTGGAGACGACATCTGATATTCAACATGCTCACCAAGTCCTTAAGCATCTTGCCGAGTCATCTACCCCTGGAGAGCCTATTTCAAAGCACCAAGCCGTTGTTTATGGGGCCCTTGTCAAGAACCATTCCTTGCCCGATCGGAACCCACATCCATCTGACTCTTTCCCACACGTCAAACATGACTTTTGTCTATGCCTCCCGATTTTGTTCCTGGCTGCCTTGCACTGCCCATGCTGCTGTGCATCAGGCCGCCTTGTACAGCATCCACGGCTGCCTTTCCAAGGCTGCCATCTCTATTGCAAATTCGACTACAGATTCCTGTGTGGCTCCCGTAGGTAATTTATCTATGCAGTCAAGATACTGCCGCAGTCTTTGTTCCTGTTCCGCATTATTCCAGACTCTAGTATTTAAGCTTAGTTAGTTTTGCTTTGTATTCCTCAGTTCATATATCGACATAGACTCAACTTTACCCTGCCAATCTAAAACCTCCTACTCCAACCCCTGTCCTCTAAGACTCTGAACTACATTCGACTCAACCTCTAGTCTCCCTCCGAAGTTCTAGTCCCATCTGAACTCAACCTAAGTCCCTCCGTACTCCTCCCCGTGTTTACCCGCACTTTCCCATTCCTACCTCTAAACCCTTGACTTGAAATTAGGACACCAGACGAGGTGAAGGGCACAGCTTCTTACAAGCTGAAGCCAAGTCCTTTCCATTCCCCCTCCCACAGAATCTGCATCGTCCTGACAATCTCCTGCTATCATCACCCGCAGTGTCCGGACGGATTCTGAAGCGACCTCTAGGATCAGTTCTTAACAGCCCTATTCAACTACCGACTGTTGGATGTTGTAGCATCAGTTTACAACCTCCTTCCTGACAAGATTTCCCCAGCTAAGCAGAGGGCTGCTGAAGTGTCTATGCCAATGCACTTGGTAGCTTTTAATTCTGCACCATTATGTGACAGTACTAACAGGGCACTTTATAGGATCATAAAGGGGTTTTCACGGACTGGCCAAAACTCTTGGAGCAGGCAGGACAGGATCTAGCCCAAGTGCAGGGTCTGGCTAGTGACGTTGGTGTGATGGGGGAAAATGGGCCTGCAGCATGCTTCCAGCTCCTTTCTAAATTCGCCTCAACCAAGAATGTGGCCCAGAGGTCTTACAACTTTATCGCATCGGCATTTGATCTTTCACTGCGGTTAAATGTTTGTGGATAGTGTTGATAGCTTTCAGTGAATTGCTAAGGACCATTCTTTTCTTACACAGGGACATCTTAGGATTACGAACGACATATTGGACAACTTTTATCCGTGAGTTAATGGGTATTTATGTATTGGAATATTTGTTACATGATAATATTGCAGGCAAGTGAATGGCTCTGGCCCAGATCTGAAACTGGCCTTCAAAGGCACTAACTGTGCTGCATCGATGGAGATCCCCCTCTGTGTTGCACTGGGGATTTCTCCTCTCTGCTTGTTGACAAAGAGGCCTCTGATTGAACAAAAAATAAGCAAGAAAGCAATTTTTAATGCAAGTACTATCTATGAAATTGTTACGTTGTTGACTGGTTTTGTAGGTTTGGCAAGCCCTGGGCACTCATCGCCCCAAGATTCTTTCTGACATTGAAAAGATCTTGTGGAAAGCCCTCTTTCAAGCCGCGCATTCCCCTGACTCCCTGGAGGATATCCTGCGGGCAGCTATAGATGCCTCACTCATGATCCTCCAGTCAAGCACTGAAGATGATAGATGTGCATCCTGGCTAGGAGGTCCAGGTAAGATACTTGTTTCAGTTTTGTAACCTTTCTGATGTTGTGAGATGCAGAGCCAAGTATTGCTGAAGATGATGGAGATGATGGGGAGGATGGACAGTATGAAGATGATGGTCATGGGAGAGATGAGGATGGGCACGCGATGCATCAGGCAGGAGCAGGAGAAGGGTGTTGTGCAACTGGAGAGCTGCATCAGGGTATGCAGGGCACTGAGAATGGCGCACAAGTAGTGCAGCCAAGTAGTAGCGGCTAGGGTGTAGCACGGGTCACACCGCAGGTAAGATTTCACACACTGCACCCACACCTGCCAACACCACACCCATTCTAACACCGCAACTGTGGTGACAGGTTTTTACCACGGTCTGTCATGAAACACTGCAGGTGTGACACCACATATATACACCATGGATGTTTGCCTCAAATTTGATGTTCTATGCTATTAAACATCCTGTGTTTGTATGGTATAAGCCCTTAACTAACTTAACTACACCCTGTACATAATACCTAAGCTATAGATACTTTTTTAAATTTGAATAACATGAGCAATGGAATTTTATTTAATCATGCTTATCATCCACATGCAAAAAAATACACCTTGTCCCTTGTCTCAAGTGATGGAGGGATTTATTTACTTAATAATTCTATACAATACTACAAAAAGAAAAAACTGCCATCTTGCTTGCAGCAAGATGGCAAGGGGCAAGAGGTTGTCATGGTGGTGCCCTTCCCACTTGTCAGCAGTTTGTTGTCATTATTCTCATCTCCCATCATTCTCATCCTCCCTGTTCTCGTCCCCCCCTTGTCCCCCCCCTTCATTCTTGTTCTCCCTGTTGTTCTTGACCATTCTCGTCCCCTCCCCCCTCGTCATCATCAATAGTAAAATCACTACCTAACACCTTTGTTGTTAGTAACAAGAAAATGAAATGAGAAAGGAAAAACCAACTTACCTATGGCCCAAGAGATGGCAGCATCTCTTGGGCCTTTTTTTTTGTTTTGCCCCATCACTGTCCTCTTCCTCGTTGCCATCATCGTCATTGCCGCCCATGTCATGGTCGTTCATCCCCCTCTCTGTCCCTGTCCCCTGGCATTGTCATCCCATCTCATTGCTCCCCGTTTCCACCCCGTGAACAGTCATTCTCGGTGGTGGATGGGGGTGCTGTGGTGGTGGTGGTGGTGGTTTGTCGCTCGTCACTCGTCATCCTCATCCTCATCCTCTGCCCTGCATGGTTCATCATTGTCTTCATCGTTCTCCTCCCTTCGTCCCTTGCATCCCCATCTCCCATTCGTCGTTTGTCATTCCCCTTCCCATTGTCCCTTGTCATCGGCTGCTAGCACCTGCGACCCACCCCACGAGCAGTGGCTCACAGGGCTAGGGTGGGTGCTGGGCCATTTGTCGTTGCTTCCTTCATAACTCATCCACCCTGCGAGCAGGGGCTCACAGCAGTGGGTTCTCCCAGTCCCATCCTGGGTCGTCGTCCTAGGCATCTTGGTGCCATCTCGTTGTTACAACATCATCTGGGTTTTGGGCCAAAAAGGTCCAGGCTTGATAAGGCCTTAAAATATCCAAATTAACAATAATATTTGCAATTCTTATATACAGTCTGAAAAGGGTATTTAAAGGACAGTAGCATTGACAAATTTCAACAGCGCACTCAGAATTGAGCTTTCGAAATGTATGGTAGTAGCTGAACAAATAGTATACATATGTGAAATTTAATGAACAGCGATATCAAGTGTGATTGATCAGTGAAATTTAGAAAAGACTGACAAAGATCTACCTGTTGTCCCAACGCTTATAAAGGACGGTAGCGATGGCAAATTCTGCCAGCTATATCAGGATGGCCTCACTGATCAGCTGCTACCTGGAAGTGATTACTTGAGAATATTTGTAAGAATTGTGAGTATAGACCATGGAGTATCAGACTGGCAAACCTCTCAAATTGGTAAAAGCATGGTGCATCAGAAAAATTTGCAAAAGATGGACAGAAAGCCACCTGTGGTCCCAACCTTTATAAAGGACGGCAGCGGTGGTGGATTCAGCCAGCTATATCAGGTGGGTTCTGCTGATCAGCAGCTGTCAGGAAGCAGTTGCTTCAGAAGTTCTGTAAGACATGCAGGAAACAGCCAGCTATATCAGGTGGGTTCTGCTGATCAGCAGCTGCCAGGAAGCAGTTGCTTCAGAAGTTCTGTAAGACATGCAGGAAAAGGCCTTGAAGCATCAGACCGACAATTCTGTGAAATTTAGAAAAGAGCAATGAAATTCCACCTGTTGTCCCAATGCTTATAAAGGATGGTAGCAATGGCAGATTCTGCCAGCAATCGCAGGAGGGTTCTGCTGATCAGCAGCTGCCTAAGAGCAGTTACTTGAGAAGATTTATATGAAGTATGTGAAAACATCAGATTGACAAACCCGCAGAATTGGTAAAAAGTCTGTAAGAAATGCTTGCATGGATCATATGCATCGGAAAGACAGGTCTGCAAATTTAATGACAGAATGAGCAAAAATTACCCATAGTCCCAACACTTGTAAAAAGGGGAAGTCTGGGTGACTTGCACCATAAGCACCAACATCAATATCTCTCGGACACTGTTCTCCAAATTCCATACATTACAAGGTATGTAGGAGAGATAAATCTGTGGCTTTAGAAAAAGACCGGATATATATCATCTGGAGCACCAATTCTGTCATTCATCAGTCATCAGTTGTCTGGACTCCATACTCTGTAAGATGGGTAAGTAATGTGAGCCCGCTTCATCCTTGTGAGAGCTGACCTGTGCAGGCATCGATCTGCTCTCTGATCAGTCACTCTAATTTCACTCAGTGGTTGTAAGAAAGCCAATTGCATTGCTAATCTACAGCTAGCTGGTATTTTACGATCCCCCCCTATTCAACGGCGCCTGCTTCAGGGCCCTTTGCTCCTTCAGTCTGGCTAGTGCGCTCTGTTTTGTTACTGCGTGATCACGTACAATGTAGCTTGGAAACACCTGGCTAATGGGGGAATCAGCTGCTGCCAATGGCTGGTACAGTGAAATCAATTCGTTGACACCTACCAGTTCCACCAGTTCAACAGATCATCCACCTCATCCTTCTCCTCTGGATCATCTAAGAAGTCCAGGACACTTTCATAAAATCATTTGGAATCCATCACGGTGTCCGACCGACAGAACACCGAAGAGGATGATAATGCGAAGTGAAGCTGGTTAGATCATCAGTGACGGGTTACTGGTGTGCTAACTCCCCACACACCTGCATGGCTACATAGGCGAGGGAGGCGGTAGTGACCCAGGTCATGCCGTGGATACGAGCATTACCTGATCTTGTCGCCTTCACCTCTTTCTCTACCAAACTGGGTGAGGTAAAGATGTGCTTGAATGCCTGAACAAGACAGAGTCAGCAGCGGATGAGGAGGAAAAATGCATGCAAACCCAAACAAGAATCCGGCTTCTGAACAGCCCCTCCCAAGGGTTTTTGGGATCATACTCCTGGTCTGCGTACACCAGCATCGGCCACTGATCCCCACGGACAGGCATTTCACCACTAGAAAGTTTTTCACACACACTAAATGGGGAGATCAGCGGTGTAAACTGCATATGCAAAGGAAGGAACACTGACTCTGCATCGTTCCAGTCTAGACCAGCAGGACAGAGGAGGGCGCCGGTGGTGGGATGATGATAGCCCCTGTTTGTCTTGACATTCCAGGAGAGGGGTGGGCAGACAGGTATGCTGGGAGGGCTTATCCACTCCAGAACAACACCTTTCAAGCTCTTAGTATCATCTGATCTTACGCTGGATATGCCCTTTTGAATCTTTAATGGATGAGAAAAGGTATGTAGATTCATGGAGCAATCAACATACTAATTCTGTGACTGCCATGCACTCTTCATTAGAAGCTTCCATAAGGCACGGGCACCATGCGCAAGAGTTGTTGGAACACTCTATGCTCTTTTCTGGCCCTGCAACATGGAAGAGTATTAGCTGAGAAGTAGATTAATCAATTATGATACTTGCTCGGGAGTGAGTGACTCTTCTACGACTTCCCCCTCCTCACCCATGCGAAGTATGCTGTTGGTCAGCAATGCTTGGATGCTGCACATCACATGCACTGCTCAGCCAAAATGTCACCTGTAATGAACTAAGGGATCACTGGCACAGCTGAGCAGTAGCATTAGAGCATGGCATGGTGGAAATACAATGGACACATGGCTTTTTCCTGTTCCCAAGCTTGAGGGCATTGACGCTTGTAGCATTGTCTGGAGGAGAGTTCTCATCCGGCATTGGGGATACAACGGGGGCCAAGGAGGATGGGGCCTATTGCTTGCTGTGCCAACTTTTAATGACCTCACTGACTCAGAGTCCATCAATCTGAGTCACAGTGGGGTGACTCATTCAAAGCCTAGCAGCCCATAAATGCCTGGCCAATTCAACCAACAAAGCCCAATGCAACACTTAGTGTTGAATTGAGCCCCTCACCTTCGTCAAGTGGTTCCTTTCTCCATGCCCGGGCATCCACAGCCACTGACAGTGACCACTGCCCCGACGTACCAGCAGATATTGCTCAACAAGGTATACAACTCAATGAATGTCATCTGGTCCCTCGAGCCAGCTACACTGAAACTGACCAAATGGCACTGGTGCATAGCTTGGAGCCTTGCCGCTGCAACTCTGATGGCCATATAAAGGCCCATCCATGCAAGGAAGTGTGTAGCACCAGGCGCACTGCGTGAACATCGCGAGCATTACCAATTCCTTGGGCCCAGCTGCTTGTGTCCATTGCTTCAACAGGTTAGCAAAGACCCGGTCTTCACTGAAGCGGCCATACACATGCCAGTCTTTGGACACTATGCCAGGGAGTACGTTGCCAAATGTGCAAACAGCCGATGCAGATACATCGGTCAGTCTCCATCTGTACTGAAGAATGCAGTAAGTGTTTACAGTGGCCCAGTGCCATTGCAGAGGCTATATCAGGTGGTTGGCATTCCAGTGTGGACGTTTCCACCTCGAGGTAAGTTGGGAGCTTTCTCCAGAGCTCAAAGTACTTACCACATATTATGAAGAAAGCGACGCATTGCACCCTCCTCCCGCTCTACATCGCTGGGAATTAGAGTGCATCCCAAGGCTGTTGAAGCAGACCTACGCAGAAGCAGGTAAGTGAAGAGCAATCCTGAAACATTCGAGCTAACCCTGGCCATAGATTTAACTGCTGAAGTGCCCCATTCCATTGAGTACATGGATCTTGGTTATGAAACCGACTGGCGCAAATTCTTGAAGCTTGATTCCATGGATAGGCCTGGGCTAACAGAGGTGGAATTCTTCGGCCTGTTTGCCAAGTGCGAGGTGTGCTTGCTCATCATGATGCGCCAAGCATTCCGTAGCCACTACTGCAGCCTGCAAAGGGAGGATGATTTGGAGCTAACTGACTGCGAGGAAGGAAGGTAGCATGGATAAACTAACCATCATTTAGACTTCTTATTTCAATCATTTTGTATATACCCTTCTAGATTTCAAATCAACCGTGTTGCATGGCCCTGCCCTCATAAAACATTTACCCCATCAGTTACATGGGGATGATCCTGAAAATAGGCGGCTCAGGAGCCCATCTATGCAAGGAAGCAGAAAATTATGAACATGCACACCACAAAGTCTTAGGGCTTTATTCCTCAATGCATACTAGTAGAATAAGGGTAAAATAATGGTTAAGAGAACAAGAAGCATGCCTTACTTCCTAGCATACATCACAATGACCATGCGTCAAAGGCTAGATATAATTAAATTTATCAATACTCATTTTCAACTATCATTAATGTCATATCTGGACTTTGACTGCTATGTATATGAGATGGTGAAAGCGACCGATGAAATATGTGGAATCAGTGGGGACCAACTTGAAGTTGGGAACTTGGGGACGAGCAGGCATGATGCATTTGAATGGCATATAAATTAAGGGTAGCTGCATAGGTACTGTTGTGTCACGGCCAAAGCAAAAAAAGATGGCATGCAAACAGAGGCATGAATGGGCTGCCAAGTAGAGGAACATGCTTGAGTGCACCTGGGCCAGGACATTTTAGCTGCCCACATCAGATATAAGAAATATAAATACCTTTTGGATGGCTGAGGGATTAACTAAGCTAGAAAGCACGTCAGCTTTCGATCTTTGATTATGTGCTGCCATACAGCTACACGTCGCTTGCGCCAATTTCCCAGGCTCGAGTAAAGGGCGGGCATTGCATACCTGACAGGGCAGAGTAAGAAGGGAGGCTCTCACCTTGGGAAGCCTGTCCGAGTCATTGCCACTACTCATGCCAACACTGATGCATACCATGAACGCCGAACGCTGCATCAGATATGGGAAGGATTAACAGCTTTGTCAAGATGAATGGGCTTCGGGATGAACTAAAGTAAATAAAAAAATGTGTCAGTTCTCGATCATTGATTGCCTGCTGTCATACAGCTACATGTTGCTTGCACCAATTTCCCAGGCTCGAGTAAAGGGCGGGCATTGCATATTTGACAGGGCAGGGTAAGAAAGGAGGCTCTCACCTTGAGGTGCCATCAGATGTGTTGAGAAGCTTATTGTCACTGCTACATCAAGCCAACACCAGCGCATACGTGGAGGCACGTCTGCCAAGCAGCTTGACCGGGCACCCCTGGAACAAAGTACTTCAGCCAACTGCATCGGATATAGGAAACATTGACACCTTTGTGGAGGTGAATGGGCTTCAGGATGAACTAAAGTAGAAAATGTGTCAGCTCTCAATCTTTTATCAGCTGCCACCCTGTTGCTATGTGCTGCTTGCACCGATTTCCTGGGCACGAGCAATGGACAGGCATTGTGTAACTGATATAGTGGGTAAAGGGGATCTCACCTTGAGGGGACATCTGACACTTGGATGTACTGAAATTCCTGTCAAGGACTCTAGGGTGAGCTGCTGACAGGTTCAAGGGGCCAGAGGTAACCCAAATGTAGGGTTGCGTGACGAAAAGTCAGACACAACCAGGCAGGTGACAAAAAGTCAGACACAACTGGGCAGGTGACAAAAAGTCAGACCTGCAGGGCCAGGAAGTAAGAGCAGCACATGCAGAAGTGAGGAAGGACGAGAGGGAGAACTTGAACAAGAAGTCGAGCACTGCCACTTCAACTTGAACTTCCCGTGACTTGTTTATAATTATGTAAGGGTGTAAACATGTCCTAACGTCACATCTGATCGAGATCGGACAAGCCTTCAAGCTTCAAGCTTCAAGTTCAGGCTCGGAGGTTCTATCAGGCCACTGGAGTCTCCACGTTCTCATTGTACTAGGAGCTAGGAAGCAAAAGACAATATATTACTGAGCAGATGAACGGGTCCAATTGTAATTTTACATGAAGTAGCGTTGATTGCCAGTTTACTGGTACAATGCAGCAGCTACTAAGTTAGCTCTGTTGCGCCATTGCACGCAGCTCATCCATCATAGAAAACAAAGAAAGACCAAAATCCTTACGTGCTGCCCTACAAACCTCTTCTGCTGCACGCTCAGCCGCCAAAGATCCATTAGCATAGCTCTCCTCCTTCTGAAACCCATGCTCAACCCATCGGAATAGACCACCAGCCACGTACTGCGTGAAGGAGTACCAAATCTCATGGGGTTGGATGGGGAGGTTCGAGTGGCTGATGACAGCCAAGGGAATGATGATGGATGTGCCTGGAGGAAACTCGATAACAATGCCACACTCCCATAGGATGAGGTGGCCGCTGCGCGTTGAATCAAACTTTCCAACATTGGTTATAATGCAGACTCTGAAGGCGAGGTTCCCCCAATCCGTATGCCGATAGCACCAAGTCGCTGGGCCGAAGTTGAAAGAAATTGCCACCCAGACGCTATCCAGAAATAGGCATTTGAGGCCTTCATCCTGCTTGTACAGGGCCCCAAGAGTTTCATGGTAATATTTATAATGCTTGGGGAACCAAGCTGCAAATCCACCATTCGCAAATTTGGAGATGCGGACAAAGGACGGGTAGCTGAGGAGTTTTCGTAAAACTCTGTGATTTGCTCAGTTGTGCACGAGGTTGCCCAGGATCACTTGTCCACCACCAAATGATACACCAGCTGCCAGGGCTGGGAAAGACCCACAGCGATGATTCAAGTCCTTAGAATCAAAGGAGCATTGCTTGCTGGCCTCCTCCATCTCCCTCTCCACATCCGCCATTCCCTTTGACCATTTTTGCTCCTCCGGCTGGTTACTGTCATATGGCTGCCCAATGCCTACACAGAAATTCCAGCCGGCGTGATCCTCGATGGGGATTGATTTTCTGTCAAATTCAAGTTCCAGCTATAGGAATTGACACAAAAGTGACTTAGCTTACCTGCCATCCCACTTTTGCAGCTTAAATTTGAAGCACGAGTTCTCTCCAACCAGATCATCCAACTCGTATGCAGTCTTATCCTTCAACTCCTCAGTGTCGCGTAGACCTATGTACCCAGGGGCCAAGATTGAAATATCTGTGAGATCGAGCTTGGCATCAATGGCCTTTGAGTTCAGGCTATGCAATTTCTGGCGGGTGGCAGGCCGAACTTCATAAGCATGCACTCCAGCCTCATGCTCCTTCCACTGCTCAGCTCTGTTGCGCTTCCGCTTTGCGTGGCTCCATTGCTTGTTGCTGCTGTACTTCTTACCCACATTTTCCAGCTGACCAGCCGAGGTTGAAGTGGTTTCCCCTGGCACCGACTGGGGATCTGGGGGGAGATTGTGGTCATCCAAAGAAGTCAGTTTTTGAGTAGGTGAGGGAGGTGGAGTAGGCTCCGGTGTGGTGAGGGGAGAATCGCTAAAAAGGCCATGTCCTATTTCCCCGCTGTCTAAATAGCCAAACATCTCCTCCCTTTTGATACTCAATGTGATTGCTGACTCAAAATCAAATGATGGGTCATGGGCACTGATGGGGGTGGGCCAAGGTTTGTCCTGTGCCAAAGTATTTCAGCCAACTTTCTCTGATGTAAGAAATATTCATTCATACTTTTTTTTCCATATGAATGGATTTCAGGGTCAACTGCCAGTGAAGTAGAAACATCGGAAAGGGGATCTCACCTCGAGGGGCCATCTGACACTTGGATGGGTTGAAAGAGGTGTTGATAGGTTTAACTTGTTACTTACCTGAACCTTTGTGTCGGCCAGGTGATCCATTGAATGAGTGACAAAAAGTCAGACCTGCAGGCGACCAGAAATGTAGGAGAGAACAGATGAGTTGTACAGATGATGTAAATATAGCGTTGAGTCTTCAAGGTGCCAAAGGTGACCCAAACGGCAGGTGGGAGGACTCGGAAGAAATCCACAGGCAACTCAAAGCTGAGGTTTGGAATCCAAGTCCAAATGTATGAGTAGGATTGAGTGACAAAAAGTCAGACTCAAGGCAGGTGACAAAAAGTCAGACCTGCACTGGGTGACAAAAAACGAGTAGGAGAAAATGGAGCGCGGAAAGAAGTGGCAAACTTCAAGTTGGAAGTACAAGGTCAGAAAGCGAACTTTGACATCCAACACCAGCAGACTCGGATAATCCCTGTACTAGTGGCAGTGCTCCAGAATGCCAGACCCTGGGTGCCTGCCAGTGAAGTACACCCCCAACCACTGTTCTACACCACTCAGGCTTTCGGAGTCTTCCTTCCATGCAAGTTGAACTTGTAGTTGAAACAATGTGTTGGAGCTGCAGTACAACATAGGACAAGCAAGTACAAGTGCATACAAAATGAGCTGGATCTGGAAGAAAAAAAAACAATCCATAAACTTGAAATGAAGACCCAACCAGTGATGCGATGACAACTACTTCTGAACCTGAACAGGTTCCTGCTTGAACTATCAGGGGGAACCATAAGCAGAAAGTATGAAATAAATGATGCACATGGTTGTACATGAACGGTGGGGAGATGAGGCTGGAATGAAAAAAATGTGCTGCTTTTTACTGCGACTCGGACTGAAAGATGGGAGACACAGTACTTGCACAGGAAAAACAAAACTCTGAAAAGCTCGTTCAACAAGATAATAAGCATCATATACAACCCAAAGGCCTCCATGCAGGTTTTGACCATTCATTCAACTCGGTGGTCAGACAGAAGTTGGCTAAAATTGGCTATAGCAGATGGTTGGGATTGAAAAAAATAAAAATGCTTACCTATGGAGGAATTCAACGTCCTCGTCAGGGTCTGGTATTGATACACCGCTACTGGCAGTTTCGATGCTCATGTTACTTTCGCGAGAGAGGTTACGGGTGTGTCCACAGCCAGTGTTCACGATGAGTCATGGGCATCGAGGATTTCAAGTTGCTGATATATGAAAAGTTGAAATTTCTGTATCATTGCCTCCAAAATATCACAAGGCAGCCACTCTGGCAATTCCACATTGTAAAGATTGGCATGATGACCACGGACTTTAAATGCCTGATCTGAGATATCCTCAATTTTGACGAGTTTTATCAACTCCCAGCAAACAGGACAGCATAGCTTTGACACCGAAATCCATTGATCATGAAACTTCAGTCTCTGCACAACAAGTTAAAATAATGAATTTAAACCTCAAGGTAAGTGGATCAAGTACCTGGCTAAGCTCTTTAGATTTGGGCTCGTCCTTCTCTTCCAAAGTCGCTACATTACAGTAGGCAAGGAAAGCAGCCAAAATAGCCTCGCAATGCATGCCTCCAGGAAACTCCAATGATGACTCAGGTGGGCACCATTCTTCACCAGGTTCTGGAATATCGAGAATATCCTAATCTGGTCCGTCCAATTGCCACTGGTATCAGCTCCAAGGACATGGTTTTTAACTTCATGGATGTACTTCGCCGTCATTATTTTATAGTTCACCGAATGGGCCTTCAATGTGTCCTCGATTAAACCCTCCATGTAGGGCCAGGAACTGATTTTCACCCTAGAGCGGGGCATAATGAGGAGATCGAGATGGATGGGTTCACTAGGTGGGAGACCACCAACATGTTTCTCCAAGGCATGCTGTGCTGAGAAGTGCCCAACAAATGCCATGATCCATTTCTGGATGGTCTGGAAATTGATCATGGTTATGTGAGATCTAGACACCTCTGTCTGCTCCTCGCCTTCCTCACCATCCTCCCCCTCCTCGCCATCTTCCCCCTTTTCGCCATCCTCCCCCTCTTCACCATCCCCCTCCTCGTCATCCCCCTCCTTGTCCTTCAAGGCAACTTGGCCAATGCCGCTCACTGCCCTGGCGACACCATCTGCCACTTTGTCAACTTGGATGTCATCTGCCGCTTTGTAGACTCCACCCTCACCGATGTACAATGTGGCCCATTTGTTATATTCATCTTTCCTGAATGCTATAGGAGGCAACATCTCACCCGGGAATAGAACTTGGAGATGTTCTTTTAATGCATTGGAGTGTGCGATGCAGACAAGAGCATTGGCATAGAAAGTGACACCATGCACCAGATTTGACACATCCTTTGTAAGTTGCTGGTCATCCTCTTTGAGTTTGGCCTCCTTCTCGTCATCCTTCTTGAGTTTGGCCTCCTTCTGGCCATCCTTCTTCCTCGACCTCAGATGCTTCATGGATACGGATGATGATTATTTAGCAGCAATAGCCGCTTCCAACCTCAGGAGGGCACTTGCATAGCCAACCAGGATGGCCAAGAGGAAGTTGTGGAATGTTGTCGCAGTGTCCTTGCAGTATATCTCGAATGAGGCTAATTGCTCCTTGGAGCATAGCACCTCTAAATATTTATCAGCCGTGTCCTCCTTGTTCCGGGAGTACTTCACCAAAACTTTCATTCTCAAATCGTCCATTGGGTCGAGATATCGAGCCAGTCTCGGGTCATGAACAGGTTTGGTCCACTCATGCTTCTGGATTGACTTCGTCAAGGAGTCGGTTGCTTTGTCTAGCATGTGAAGAATCCCAAGCGATGACCAATGGAAAATCCGTCATTTCATTCTCTTCCAACACTGCACAACGAGAAAGCGGGAAAAGCGCCTGGATTCAGTGGGTTGCGCAGAAGGCTCGGAAATCTTGTATGTATTGAGATAGGAACATACAGATTCTGTATGGTCTGCCAGTGTAGATTGTCTGACCCCGGATACATGATAAGCAATGAGGAAGTGATGCCAGGTACCGGTAGAAGCTCACTTTCTCATCAATTTCCAACAATCATCTTGATCAAAGCGAGACCACAAATCATTGCTTGAAGCCAATCTGATGCCCTTTGCAGAATTACTGCGCTCTGGATTGGCGATAGCAGTGATATTCAGTGTTTGATTGGTGTAAAGAGTAGTGACAAAATCATCATCCTCTTCAGAGTGAGCTTCTTCTGTGGACATCGCACTGGCCACTACAAGACTTCCACTGGAAGCGTATGCTGTAGAGGCAAGGACTTCTTTGTTACGCACTAGAATAGTTGTCACTGCATCAACCTTTCTGCGGACCGGTAGATTCTGGATGGGAGGAGCATCTGTGGCAGGGAGTATGGCGTTTCCCTGATTGATAGTAGTGAGTAAGCAGAGAAGAAGGGTGAGATTTCAAAATTTCATATGAAGCGCCAAATTCAAGTCTGAGTCAGGCTCTGCCTGATTAGGAGAGCTTCAAAGTATCTGCGCTGAATTGGTGGTCATTGGAACTGAAATCAAGAGGTGGTGGTACAATGATGGGTTGAGACAATGGACACCGGCGTCCGACTCGGAGTCACTGTTCAAGTTATAAACTGTATACGAATGTGAGAAAAGACTCTTGGACTCTCTGCTACCGCGAAGCTCCAGTGTTCCTAAGATGGAAATGCACCTGATCTGCCAAGCATAGGGTAGAATCGTGTAGTAAGAGGTAGTAAGTATGTGATATATCATATGATCATGATCCGGTGGCTACTTATAAGTTATAATGTCCGAGTCTCACGCTGTCTCATGTATATCGCTATATCGTGAGATGATATCATTTGCTGTGATGAACCAGAATGCCGGAATCTCTGACTCGGATTCTTTTCCTCATAACTACATACATGTGGAGCGGGTCACCTAGTGGCCGCTACTTTTGTATAGACACCAATCTGAGTGGCGAATTTTTTTTAAATAAAGTATGACTGAAAACGAGCATGAGAAGACTATAAGAACACAAGATTCAATTATTAGCCAAAAAACGGTCAGGAGTACAGTAAAGGTTAGGCTGATGGCATTGACTAGTAATTAGGGGGCCACGGCAACATTGAAAATTTGAACACGACAAATCTATGGCTGACCAAAGAAACAGCATAAAGCCAGCAGAACGAGCTCGTGCTGGGAAAATCTTGCACAACAATTTGATGCTTAGTAATTTAGTAATACACTCGCAGTTTGTATTTGGAAGCATGTTAGGGTTAAGGTTAACCATGGGCAAATGTTACACAGCCACTGAAATTTGATGGCACAGTCCCAAAATTCAAGTTCAATGTCCTAGGCCAAGGTGACATATTGAAAGAAGACAAATACATAGAAAATCTGTTATATAGAGAGATGCTACCTGTGCACAGAGATTGAAATAGAAGAAATGTTGCCTATGGGAGTATCACTGAACTGGGTCTTCAAGTTCACCATCACACTGGCCACAGTGATCATGATACAACAGCCTTAGACTCGTGACCCTCGTACAAGTATGAGCAAGCATCAATACCTCGTAGAGGGACTGGACAATGCTAAAGTGACTGTAACAATGGTAGGGTACCACATCTCCTGCGTTTGCATGGATGTGAGCAATCAGCTATGACATCTGTCGGTGAGCATGTGAAGACGGTCTGAACGTTGGATATACCATCATCATCTGAGTTGCTCAGATCACCATCATCATCACTACTGGACTGGTCTTCATCATCACTGTCTGAATCGCTTTCTTCACTGTCGCGGTCAGAGTCATCTGAGGAATTCATGTCAGAATCTGATTCCATAACCAGATCGTTGTACTGCTGTATGAAGTCCAGGTCCACAGGAGTTGCCCCGAGGCTCAGGATATCATGGCCTGCGATGTCTTTGTAAGTAGATTGTGTTTAAAGAAAGTGTAATACCTACATCTCGTGTATGAGGATAACACTCCTGCCCTAACCTTAACAACATATCTTGGTCCCGCCCACTCGAAGCCCTGGCTAACCCCAAAATGCAGATCATAAGGGAAATACTTCTTCAGTAAATCCATCAGAACATCTGCTGTGCACTCCAACACTTCACCTTGAGCATCATTCTCTTCTGCCATGGTCTTAGTATATGAGATCAGTGCTACAATATGCTGGGAGAGTAGGTCCTTGAATACTAGGCCACCATCAATGAATGATTCCTTCTCGGGGTCAAGAAACAGATAGCGTGCACACCACCAATGACAAAGGTCCCTAGATAGCCCACAGGCATGGATAGTGCACAGTTGATCATGGTCATGTTTAGGTCCAGGTCGATATTTCTTCCTGTACGCCAGAGGGTTGATGAGATCCCCAAGTTCCATGATGATGCATAACATGAACAGGTCAAGCACCCCTTCAAAGGTGGAGACATCGGGAATATGACAAGTGGGCGGTGGCGTCAACAAATCTAGTTTAGACCCGTGCTTGACAAGAACATAGTGAAGATAAGTAACCATTCTTCAAAGTAGAAGATGCACATCATGACTGTGTTCTGTGTTCGTCACCCTCTCGCTAGCAACAAACATATGATAAAGCCCGAAAACTGTGTCTTGGATCGTGGACATTGTGTAAAAATGACCTCCATGACAAATTGCAGATTCTGGTGTCACAACAAAATGTGGTGTGTTTGGCCGCATTAACCTATAGGACAATGGTTATGAATACGGGGGTGCCAAGCAGACACAACTTACATTTGGGATCCGGGACAAAGAAGGACTGCCTCAAGGTCCTACTTCTCCAGGTTGGCAGCAGAAATATTGTATTCTTCAGTGAATAGTGTAGCATCAGAGAAATGCATCAACCCAGGTTTGGGCTTTGCAACGATCCACCATTTCATGCCAGTTTGGGTGTCGATGTAAGTGCAGAAGCCGTTGTAATCAATATGCCAGAAATGGTGGGCACCTGATGTTGCCGCAAGGCCCCATCTAGTACTTGCCATTGGAAATGAAATAGCCCGGCTACACATCAGTAAATCGACGGTGGCACTGAACGCTGCAAGACCAGAAGCGAACGACATTGGAGGATGAGGGGCAGACAGCATTGGGAAGTCCAGTGCATTGAGGATTTTACTTTTCTCCCTATGACACCTCAGCATATCTTCTAAAGTACCCTTCAGATGGCAAGATGATTCAGCTTCAAAGGAGTGTTCAATTGAGTAATCTGGCACATAATCAGGATGTCCAAACACAACAAGAATATGCTTCAAACACACCATGAATTGTCACAGACTTGTACAGGTCCCCTAATGTTTTCAAACCCTTTTCGTCGAAAGCGAGTGTAGGCTCAAATTGGTCATGTATTACAACATGTTTTTGGTGGAATATTGCTTGTATCTCTTGGTCACTCTTGCTCCCGAGTTCCTGCTTTGAGAGTATACAAAATGTGCTCTCCTCCGGACAAGCCATCCACAGAGGTCGGCCATCTTTATAGCCCGCTGTGAATAATTTTGAACATTGAGCGCTCATCAGCAAACTAAGGGAGTGCTGAAAGTCACTATATTGTGGTGAATGAGTCTAGGTAGAGCTTACATGGAATGACGGGGTGTATGTAACTGGGTCATCCTTCCCAGGAGCCCATAGCAATACTGATTTGCCTACGAATCGTTTCTATAGATGGAATATGAGTTATTAGGTATGAATTATCACACATATAACCATGCATGCCTTTTGAGTTCTTGAAAGGTTTGGTTTTTCAGGTTTAATCTGCAAAGGACAATAAATTGTGTTCTTTTAAGATGGCAAATGACTGACCATATCCTGCATTAAGTCGATGATATCAACAAGTCTACTAACACCTCTGAATTCGATCTCCTCAAAATAGTTGCGCTCCACGGCATCTATAGACTGTGGTCCAAATTGAATTTTTGATTCAGGCTTTGGTTTTGGTTTTGGCCTTGGCTTTGACCTTGACTTTAACTTTCTTTTTGGCAGTAGAAGGGGCAATTTGTCTGTTTTCTTTGTTTTTGCCTCTTGCGTCGGGTTCTTTCGCTTTTTGCCAGCGATTGGACTGTCCTTTTCAGTGGAGAGTGAATCATCGGAGGGTGAAGGCATCTTGCAGGGGCTTGATTCTTTGTTTGGAGCCTTGTCATGCTCATTCATACTGCCCTCTCTCATGTCCACATCCACTGCACCAGATTGTTCTCCTTGGTTTGCAACATCTCCTGTATCTGTGTCAACATCCATTGTGCTAGGATTCTCGTCCTCCCCTCCAGCTCTTCCCAATTGTTCTACTTGCTGTGCGATGCCTGCTCTATCCACATCACTTGCTCTATCCATGGCAATATCCATACCAGAGTTGCCAGTGAGCCTTTCTGGTCGAGCACTTCCTCGGTCATTTTGGTGTCGATAAGCCCCTCTCGCAGCGCCACTATTTCCTTGTCCATGGCTATCATCTTCCTCAGAATTCCTACCTCCAAGACGGCACAATCCTTCGCGAACGTGTTTTTTGTCCTCATTACCATCCTCCTCCTCCTCCTCCTCCTCCTCCTCCTCCTCTTCCACGTCCACTGCAGCCCCAGGCCCACCACGTACAGAGGTTGCACCACGTGCAAAGGAATTAGGAGACTCCACATGATGGTTCACATGATATTCAGAGGTAACAATGGGGACCTTTAGTATTTGGATATCTGAGAAATCGAATTAAAGTCGGTCCATAGATAATATAAGAAGGTCTCACCAGCTGTGAACCAACTGGCATCATCATTACATATATCATGTACACCCATCGCAGAGATATCTGTGAATGCTTCCACCAATAACCCTGGAATCGTTACGGTTGTTTTTGTGGTGGCAATATCAAATATAACTCTTAATAGTCGTTTTTCAACCTTTCTAATTATGGTGGGTCATTTGTTACCAAATGATTTCCAGAGCTATAATAACATTTAGGAATCAGTGGCGTCCTTCCAGTTTCAAGTGCTCTCATACCTCAAACATTTTTGTCTTCCCAAAAGACACGTTTATTAACGAACGATTGACAAGGAGGAATAGCGGTGAAAGGGCAAGAGCAATAAATAAAGGGTTTTGTAACATTTCTGGTGCTATGTCAAAATTCTCATGGTCTACTGAAACACCATATCTGACACATTGTGAACATTAGGAAAGGTCTGTCATGAAATTATGCCCTTACTTTCCAAGTGCCTTCTTGAGATCGTTCTTGTCATTGGGCAAGTACAAATTACCCTGATGACTAAAGTGTTGGGGGAAAAAAATATGGAGAGCGCGGCACACATACTCGGAGAAGATAGGACAGATTAAATGCAGCAGCTGCAAAGTTTTGGATAATCTTCACCCTGTGAACATTCCCCATGGCATGACAAACTGCGTGATAACAGGCAGAGAGCCGATCATCAACAGTTGTTGCATTAAGAAACATATATGTGCTATCAGATTCCATGCTTCTGATCGCAGTTTTGACAACTTTGGGCCAGTCACCCATAGTTGCATGGCCCTGAGAGGTAGATTTTTAAACAGGCAAGTAGTGTTACAGAGAAAAAGAGACGCACAATCTTATCAACAAATGGCACTTCCCCCCTTTCTTTGGAATTGCTCTCTGATGCTGTATCAAAAATGAATGCGACTACATCCAGGAGGCTATACTTCAGAAGTTCCTTCACAAGTATGTCGGCCTTTTTCTCAGGAAAGTCACTGGTTAGACAAAATCTTTGCAGGACCACCAATTTCTCCATTCCTGTAAAGTATGTTGACCCGGATTCGCACAAGTTCTCCTGCTCACAAATCACACCCAAGTATGCCTTAGCAGAATAAGCATTAACAGAAAATAATTGAAAAGTGAGTCAACTCACACACACATGAGATACCGCTGTTTCTAGTTTATCAAGACCACTGGGGGCAGAGACAACATCCATTTTCCAAGGAATGTCTTTGAAAAAGGTGCTTGTGGTACGAAATTTCTCCTGGTTGGCCATTTCGTCCTAGCACTGCAACCTTGAACTTTCAAGTTATACACGAATGTCAGGTACTAGAGGTTTCAAGCAGTGGCACTTGAGTGACAAGAAGTCAGACTCAACACCAGTGCAGGTGACAAAAAGTCAGACCAGCAACTGCTGCCAGGAATATGGTAAGATACGACGAGAATGAGACTTGGACTTTAAGCTTCAAGAACTTTGGCAACTTGAAGGCCTGGGGCTGCCGCCACTTTGACTCGGAACTTGAATTTCGGTGGCTGTGTAAGATTTGCCCGTGGTTAACCTTAACCCTACATTAGCGTGAGAACTTGAGACAGCTGAGTCAGACGTTTCAAATTTGAATTGAAAGCTTGAAGTTCGCTTTCTTACCTCGTACTTCCAACTTGAAGTTTGCCACTTCTTTCCGCGCTCCATTTTCTCCTACTCGTTTTTTGTCCCCTGCAGGTCTGACTTTTTGTCACCTGCCTTGAGTCTGACTTTTCGTCACTCAATCCTACTTGTACATTTGGACTTGGATTCCAAGAACCTCAGCTTTACGTTGCCTGTGGATTTCTTCCGAGTCCTCCTGCTTGCCGTTTGGGTCGCCTTGGGCGACTTGAAGCCTCAACGCTATATTTACATCATTTGTAAGCCCTTGCTTGTACCTCTCTTACTAGTACTAAGTAGTATTCTCATGGCTAGCAGGAACTCATCAAAATGACTGCCATGCTTGTGGATGATGATTTGCTGAGGTTTCGAGTTGATTATAGTGTGTTGAATCTTGAGTTTGTGATGGCTTGCCCGCTGAATGTGTTCTTACAGGGCCCATCGGTGCGACGGATGGCAAAGTCGGGGCTCTCCTCTTTGACGGAGAATATTTTGTCACCACTCCTAATCGAACCTTCATCCCCGAACCGCCAGCTGGAGACCATAAAGTAATGATGTGCGCCGACAGCCTCTATGCAGATGACGATCCTATTCTCTGGCCACAGCCTTATAATGTGTTTAACTGTCACCATGGTGCAATTCCTAAGGCTAAATCACTTTCCGCCCATTTAATTATATGGTGGGAACCTACACATGAGGATTTTATACCCTTGAGGGACCCAGCATCCCCCATTCAGGGCCTTGGCAAGCTATCGGATTCGAAGCTGGGCGACCTGAAGTGTTCAGTGTCGATTTTGTTATCTCGGGTCCAAGCATTCATGTCGAATTCATCCAAATCTCAGGCGCCGCCTACCCTTGGTCCAATAGTTAAAATGATCGAGCATGGCCTCGTCCGTCTTGGGTCAGTATGGACAAACTTCTGTCAGATGGTGTTTGGCGTGAGGGATGTGCAAAGGTGTTGGCTTGATGTAATGGCGATGTTGGATTACATGGAGGTGTACAAACCCCAGATGGACTCGACTAGGTTGGCAGTGGGCTCCCCGTCAGTTGAAGTTGCTGACACTGTTGGTGTTTTCACCAATGATATTCGTGTTGTGCAGGACTTTTTCCATGCAGGCCTTCCGTTCTGGTTGACACGGCCAGCCTCGGACCTTGGCCAAACAAATATACTCGCAGTCATCCTGCTTATGGTACCGCACCACTATGGGATCTGCTTTGAGCCACACCACTTCAATTACCCTATTATATACCAGGGCCCGGCTAGTTCTCATCACAAGCATGAGGCAATCTTACTGTATGCTCGCAACTTCCTGCGCTATCTGGATCTGTTTGCCCTCCATGCCAGCGAAATGAATACATCCGCATCAGGACATGTAGAAGCCTTAGTAAGATCAAAAGACAGACCAGGCACCAGGGCCATTGGGGGAGTTAGCCAACAACATGGTGCCAACAAGGGTAAGGGAAAAGGAGTTCTTTGTAAGTAACCAGAGTTGTTTTGGCATCCGTCAACTCACCCTCCCACGACAGATAATAAGCGGAAATCTTCAAATCCACCAATGGGCCACGACAAGTTTGATGTGTACGAGAGCCCCCTCATGCCACTCCCAATTCCTGCCTGGCGTGATGCGTTGAAGGCAGTTAAAAGGGACGAACCCCCAGCATCTTATCACACGCATTATCTATTTCCTGAGGCAGCAATTTTTGCTTCCACCAATGAGGCTCGCCGTGCAAAATTCTTTGCCACATGGAAAGTATTTCAACCTGCCTGCATCTTATGAGTATTTTCAGTGGAAAGCTCAGCATCTCCCTTGTCCGGTCAACAGTGGCGTGATTTTCTTCTTGATGGGCTTGTGGCATGCAGCCATGAGCCAAGTTTAATTTGTCAACGTGAACAAGTCAAGGCCATCTTTGCAGATGCTTTGGATGAACTCCAGATTGACCTTTGTCCTCCACCATCTGACAGTTGTCCCACAGTGCCAGTTGATGAGGCACAGAAAATTCTATGGGAATTGACTGAGCTTAATTTCTGCTTTGAGCTTTTGGCCCTTGACAAGCATGCCTCAGGCTTGTCACCCCACTGGGGTGAACATGAGCGGCAGGCTATGGTGCTAAAGTGTTTTGATGTACCTTCGCTAGTCATCACCAATGTACAGCGGGCAAATTTTGGTTTGCAAGCTCATGACTGGCGAGAAAGGTTACCATTTTTGCTGGCGGTGAGGGCATTAATGAGGGATTGGGATGGACTGAAGCTGATGCCTCTTTTACTACCTGATCTGGCCTCACATAATATGTATACTGAAGCAGATGTCCAGCAACTCGAGGACCACATAGCTCATTTTTATACGCAAACTTTCTATCATTTATTTGGCTGTGCTGCAGTTGTTCCTACCCGGCTTCCATAATTACCTATGTATAGTATATCTTTCAAAATCTTATTATCTGTGAACATCTTTCTGTTTTATTAGTCCCCACATTGTCCCAACTTCCAGCTTGAGTCATTTTAGTATAACCCATCATACATGGTCAAAGCAAAGGTATGTTGCTACAACTATTGATGATATCCACTGATGATTTGGGATAATTTGAAATAGGAAACTTCAAAGTGCAAGTTTGATGGGAATGACAACAGTAAGCTCACTCATCCCTTAGCATTAACTTGAACATTTCCTTGTTCTAATACAATGCCTCCGTAGCGCACCCAACATTTACAGCCTTTTACTAATCCGGCAATATCGGACTTGGACTGTCAATTCATAAATTGACTCATACATGCTAGCGATCGTTTTCTCACGTTGAGCCCTCCAGTCAGGCTGAGGTTTCTGGACGTCGCACTGTTAGCAGAGTTCTGCCCACCACCATTCTCATTATCTTGCCATGGACCTGCCACCAGCCTGGTGTCAAGTCTGTGTTTGCAGGCGCACATTCTCTGTACTACAAGCCTATACTTTTCACAAGCGTAGTTGCCAGAAGACAAAGAAATGGCTTTCCAGTGGTCTGGAGAAAGCTAAAGAGGTCTGGCAGTCCAAGAAGCGTCAAAAAATGGAAGTAATGCAAAGCACCACTGCAGAAAGCCCTACGGACCAGAATGTAGCTATTGAACAAGAATTAAACAATGTTGCACTTGCCATGCAAAATGAAGTAAGACTTATGATGTTGGTGCAGCTCATTGCTCATTGAATCACTATTATACTGGTTAGAGTGCCTCCATGAACGACAAAGACTTGGATCAACCACTGGCAGAGCGCAGGGGTCACCAGGAAAACTGCCAACTACCCAAGCACTACCAGGATATACTACCTGAACCTCCAGCAGCACTTCCTCCAGCTCCTCAACCAGAAGCATTGGAATGCACACCGACCGCGTCTCCAGCTACCATACCAGCATCACCCTCATCCGAGCAACCCCCAAATGTTTATTCCCATGTCAGGAGACTGCTGAAAACCATATGGAATAAATTTGGCCTTTTCCGGCAGTATCATGCAACTCATTTCCCAGGCCACGATCCCAATGAGAATATAACGCGCGATGACCTGATGGATACATCCCCGGATACTTTCCCTGACCATCCAGCTGACTCTTACCACCCATATCCGAATCAGTCATCGTTTTTACTAGGAGAATGGTATTGGAATGGCGGGTTAAAGAAAACACAATCTGGCTTTCAGGATCTCATCAAGATAGTCGGGCATCCAAACTTTCAACCTGAGGATGTTTCAGGGACAAACTGGCGGCTTATTAATGTGCAGCTGAGCAAAGATCAGCTGTGCAACCCCTCGAACGATGAAGGCTGGGAGGATGAAGAGGATAACAGCGGGTGGGTTAAAACCCCAATCAAGATCAAGGTTCCATTCCCCAGAAGGTCTCTGCATCCAGGGCAAAAGGAGTTCGATGTGGGAATGCTTCATCGCCGCAAGCTGGTGTTGGTGATTAGGGAGAAAATTATGCATCCCTCTAACCATCCACACCTCCATTTCGAGCTGTATGAGTTATTTTGGCAACCAACTGAAGCTTCTAAACCAGTCAAAGCTCACGGAGAACTCTACACTTCAGAGGCATTCATTGAGGCTCACCATGACCTTCAGGATTCTCCCAGAGAGCCGGGATGCGACCTTCAGAGAGTTGTAGTGGGTCTTATGTTCACCTCAGATGGTACTCAGCTCTCAGCATTCAGCACCGCTAAACTATGGCCAATTTATCTTGCAATGGGGAACGAGTCGAAGGACAGAAGGTCAAAGCCCTCCTGTCAAGCATTTGAGCACATCGCCTACCTAGAGACGGTGAGTAGGACCTCATTAACTTTGCGCTAGTATGTGATCCTCATTCCTTTTTGAATGACAGCTCCCAGATGCATTTAAAGCCTTCGCCACAGAGTGCCTGGGTGGAAAGGGCCCAAACGGAGCATTCATGGCCTATTGTCATCGAGAAATCTATAATGCTCAGTGGGAGATCATCCTTGATGATGAATTCCTGGAAGCTTATGAGCATGGAATTGTGATTATGTGTTGTGATGGCATTCAGCATCACTTTTACCCTCATATATTTACATATTCTGCGGACTACAAGGAGAAGTAAGCCAAGATTCTTTTGAATGCCGGTGTCTTTAACTCAAAGTTTTGAAAGAATTCTTATAGCTAGCATTCGTAATCTTGGTCGGTGCCCTTGTCCTCGTTGTCTCATACCGTTAGATCGTGTTGCCAATATGGGGATGCGTCGAGATATGACACAGTGCAGGACTCTCGCCCGGATTGATGATGTGAAACGGCGTAATCATGTTGAGACAGCACGCGAGAAGATATATGAGCAGGGTTATGTGGTTGATAGTACAGCAGTGGAAGATCTCCTACAAGAAGATTCTCTTGTTCCAACAGCAGTATGACCTTCTTACCTCTCTGATGATTGACTTTAATGCTCATGCTTTATCAGTGTGCATTTTCAAGCAAGCTGGCGCCATTTGGTTTCAATACGTTCGGCATGCTCATTGTGGATCTCATGCATGAGGTTGAGCTCGGTGTCTGGAAGGCAGTTTTCATACATCTACTACGCATTCTAGATTGCCAAAATGAAAGCCTCAAGCACGAGTTAGATAGATGGCAAGTATCGTTCGAAGCCTCAGAAGGCTTGGTACTGATATTTCCATTAGATTTTGAGAGATTCCTCCTTTCGGGGTTGATGGCATAAGAAAAATAAGGTCGAACCAGTCAGAATTGAAGAAGATGACTGCTCATGATTATGAGGATATGTTACAAGTGGGTGTTATTGCTAGTATTCTCGACTTGACTGATATCATTCACATAGTGTGCTATATCCATTTTTCATGGTCTTCTGCCTGAACCCCACAATACATATGTTCTCAAGCTCTTATTTGAATTAGCCCACTGGCATGGTCTTTCCAAGCTCGGCATGCACATGGATGCGACTCTGGACATTTTATCCCGTGTCACTACATCTCTGGGAAACAGCCTATGCACATTTGAGGAAAAGACATGTGAAGCATTCGAGACTCGAGAATTGGAATGCGAGCATGCTGCTCGGCAACGACGTCAGGAGAAATCCGCAATTAATGTGGTGTCCAGATCAAGAGGACCAGTAATGCATGGAAGCAGAAGAAGCTCAATCTGAGGACTTATAAGTACCATGCACTCGGCGACTATGTTGACACCATCTGGCGCTTCGGTACAACTGACTCATATTCCACTCAATCAGTAAGCTTTTACATGATATTTTGTGTAACATTGCTTACTGTGGCAGTGGGCATCAGAGTGAGCTCGAGCACTGAACATCCAAAACTCAGTCACTTCGGTCTAGGGGCCGATCAATACCACAGCAAATATCAAGGATTGAGCGACGAGAGCGCCGTATCAGCATGATCCGCAAGAGGATGGATCATCAACGCCTTAGCCCATCCTCAGAAATAGAGCCAGAGGATGTTACACATGACCCTGGGGTATAGTACAACATAGGAAAGTCACAGAAATGTTCTGTACACATACCGACCTTCCTACAAAAGAACAAGGGTGATCCCGCAATCAAGGTGAACAATCTTTGTATTCTTCTGCTGATTTGTACTAACCCCTCACACAGAATTTCTTACCAAAGTTAAGAGAGCATCTACTTCCCCGAATCCAAACAGCATTGCTCCAGGAAGCTGAATTGCTTTCAGAGCCTTCCAGCTTCAGAACAGGCTCAGATACTGGACTATTTCATAGCCCCGATGGAAATCCATGCAATTTTGTGTTCTTGAAGAATGACTGCATATACCACCACAAGCTTATTCAATTCCACTTTACCACTTATGACGTTCGGCATGGGACTGACATTGTTAACCCAGGGACATCTCGTTGTAACGTCATGCTTCTTGCCAATGATGTGGAGAGTTTGAATCCACATCATTTCTTGTATGCACAGGTCCTCGGCGGATATCACATAAACGTGATCTATACTGGGCCTGGCATGTGTGATTTTGAAGCTCGCCGCTTCGATTTTTTGTGGGTGCGATGGTTTGAGGTTGTTAATCCAGGGTCTTCAGGGTGGAGTAATTCCAAGCTAGACTCTGTCCACTTCCCTCCTATGAACAAAAATTGTTCTTTCGGTTTTGTGGATCCAAAAGATGTCCTGTGTGGGTGTCACATCTTACCAGCCTTTGCAAAAGGAAAACAACGAGCGGATGGGATTGGCATCTCGCACTGCGCCAAGGATAGTAAAGATTACAATCAATACTATGTTAACTGGTGTGTTTATTGCTTACTTGCTACTTCTGATTTCATTCTATTCCCCTAGGTTCTCTGACAGGGATCTTCTCATGCACTACCACTGGGGGCTGGGTGTTGGCCACTTTCATGCACATCAGTCAGCACTCACTTCAGGCTGCGTTTCCAATCTGACTGAGGATGCCCAAGAAACTCAGGCTCCAGATCTGGGGCTGCAGGAAGCATTGGGAGAGTCTCTTGCACAGGACAACAACAGAGGTAGTGACATGGGTTATGAGTCGGACAAACCAGAGCTGTGTTTGGAAGACCTTGACTTGGAAGGGTGGGACGACATTGAAATGGATGACGTAGAGGATGGGGAGGGGGAAGAAGACGATGGAGAGCCTGAAGATTTTACTGGGATGTACTAGGCATACATTTCTTAACATGTGTCGGCTCAGATTGGACATCTATGTATGTAACATTCATTTGCACTTTCTTTATCTGGTTGTCATGGAGGTCTACCTTGTCTAATTCATATTTTTGCTCTTATAGGTTTTACCGCTGCTATGGAATAATATCAGGGTCTCAATGCACCATATATAGCCTTGTACTAGTACCTATCATGGCACCGTGCTCGACATCAAGTCGCACCAGAAATAGCCTGAGAATTTTCCTTCACATTTGTTACTAGTAGTAGGCCACTCATTGGCAAGAATTTTCACTCACTGACCCTTTGAGGGGACGAAGTCAAGCAGTTACGCTGCAGAGATTTATGTAGACGCTTATTGTGTCAAACCCGACTTCAGGGGAGACCCATCCCTTGCAATAAACACATCCCTCTTCAAATCACAATTTGACTATACCAAATGCCCTACATTTCCCCATTCTGGTGCATATAGTACTTTGGGAATGACATCCTGTTATCAAATCCATGGCTCTACAATGAATGGTGCAATGACTCAGTGTGGCAGCTGACTTCGGTGAGTTTGTGACCGCGTTCGAGAACTAGTGAATCATTTCTTTCAAGTAGCCACTACATTTATGAACCTAGCGGAAAGTTTTCAGATTCAACATCACAGTGCAGTGCCCACCTTGTCCTATGGGAGCTTGGCATTGTTATCGAGTTTCCTCTGGGGCATCAATCATCATTCCCTCAGCCTCATCCGAGTCAGCGGCCACTCAAACCTCCCTATCCAACCACTGGCACATGAGATTTGGTACTCCTTTGCCATGGCCAGCCGGGGTCCGCAGGATGTTAGGGACTGGACTATTAGGTGTGTTTACGAATTTTGCATTTCAATGTGTTTCCTTATCATTTTATACCTATTCTGTGTCGATGCTTTGAAGCAATGCAGGATGTTAGGGACTGAGCTATTAGGTGTGTTTACGAATTTTGCGTTTCAATGCATTTCTTTATCATTTTATACATATTCTGTGTTGATGCTACTACTTATTGATCACACTGCCAGATCTGCTTTCAGAAGAAGAAGATCAAGCCTTCAAACGAAACTCACTCCCACCCATAGCCATGGCCAACGACGCGAATGACCCATCTTGAGTTGGATTTGGCGCGTGAAACTTTTCATTGCAAGCTCAGAATAACCCAATAACTTGGCTTGGATGTGGAGTTCGTCAGACACGGAGGTGATATCGCAGGGAACAGCCTGGGTGGTGTCGGTCCAACACCGGCATGCTTGTGATTCTGCCTTGCCAAAGTTTTCTTCATCAAACTTGACTTTCATAGCAAAGTTCCTCGTACCTGGCCCAGTTCCATTGCTCCTTCGCCTCATTACAAGTTTCCAGACCGTAGTGCATTGCCAGGGAATGTGGGGTGGTGTGATGGCCCAGGTTGTCTCACATTTGAGTCATCCTGGACATCACACACACCATCATGACCTGCTTTACACTAAAATACCCTGCAAGCTTGTTGTCCCTCATTTGGATCCTGACAACCAATGCAGGAGTGGTGCAGGAATGTGGCAGTCATTATGCTGAATGACATTGAGATGGGATGAGAAGGCTGGCCAGTGTACGCTATTGGCGATGGCCACCCCAAGAGGATGTCAGCACATGTGAGAACCCCTGCAATGATATCAAAGAAATTGAGTAGTTTGGGCTCAAGGCGATTATTTCACCCTAAAGGTACATTGTGTTAAATATCATCTCTTTTTTCTTTCTTTCATGAAACAGGACAGGAATGAATTCACCATATTCAGGAAGAATGAGATGTAGCAGATAAAACTATTTCTTCCATCGCATTCAATTATCTCCTCCCCCCCTCTATCTCTGAGCCCTCCAATGGGTGGGGTATTTGAACTGAGGAGCTCAACATGGTGTCTGTCATCTAGGCACCCCTTTCCATTACACCAACAACATGTATTGTCATTCCTCAAGACATACCAGAGATCATTACAAAATGACAGATAATATCATTTCTTCCACCTGAACAACTCTCTGTTAGGATATACAAAAATCATATGTTGCAATTCTGTTAGCACAAGCGTCAGTTCCTGTATATCTCCTGCAAGTATCTGAGTATCTTATCAGCAAGTGGTAGCCACCAGGAAGAATGGGATATATAGGAAATGCCGGATAAAATCATTTCTTCCACTTGAATAATTGTGTATTGGGATATACAAAAATCATACATTCCAATTCTGTTAGTCCAAATGTCAGTTCCTGAACATCTCCTGCAAGTATCTGAGTATCCTACCAGCAAGTGGTAGGATCCAGGAAGAATGAGATATAGAGGAAATGGCAGATATAATCATTTCTTCCACTTGAACAATTGCATGTTGGGATATACAAAAATCATACATTCCAATTCTGGGAGTACAAGCATCAGTTCCTGAACGTTTCCTGAAAGTATCTGAGTATCTGGTCAGCAAACTACAAACTCTAGGAAGGATGATAGCACATGTTAAGGTCTGGATAATCTCTAGAAAGGATGTTGTTCCAGCTAAAATCATTTCTTGTGCTTGAACAATTGTATGCTATGATATAACAATATCGTACAGCACAATCCTGTTAAAGTGTCTGACCCCTCTTCATATTTGTTTGACCATCTTTTAAGGCCTGCCCAAATTTTATCTATTGATTGTGGAGTGTTAATTGGTGATCAAATCTGTCTAGTCATACCAGATCCCTGTCATTCACTGCAATTCTGTCAGAAAAAGTGTCGGCGGCTGACCCATTGTCATCTGTGTTGGATGATGTTTTAAGGCTAGATAAAATCTTATCTACTGATGGCGGAGTGTTAATCATTGATCAAATCTGTCTAGTCATACCAGACCCCTGCCGATTTCCAGATGTCATAGATAGAACCTTTAGAAAAAAGAAACAGTTAGTTAATTGAAAGAAATAAACAACTTACTGTTGTTGAGCTGACACTGTACCCTAGAAAAGAGCACATTTAGTTAGTTGAAAGAAACAAAAAACTTACTATTACAATGGGCAACACCCATGGGTGAAGAGGAACCAGAAATCTGAAGTCGATCGGTAGTTTGGCAACTGCCGGATCCAGCAACTCAAGCAACCCGTCAATACCCGTCACACCACCAAAATGGGTATGGTATGTCACAGGTCCGGCATTTTGGCAACCATACCCGTACCTGTCCAACCTGTGGGCTGTTTACCGCGGGTTTACCCATACCTGTGCTACACCCTAGGCCTATCACAGCAGGTGATGAATGCAGTCGAGAAAGCCTGGTGTACTTCAACCAGGCAACCATGTACCAGACATCAGAGACAGGGTATGCAACAATTGGAGAAGCTGTTGAAGCAGGGTACTTGGGTAAAGTGGACTACGGAATGAGTGCCCAAGCAGTGTTCATGAAGTATGCAAAGTACTTTCCAGTAAAGACAGCACCATGTGCACATCAGCTGAACTTGGACAAATAGCATTATTACTACGATTATCTGAGGACTAGCAACTGTAATAGGAGTCTTTCCTGCACCTGATAATCCCACCAATCACCTCTTATTAGAGGTGGAGCTACATATGAGGTCCTCTAATAAGAGGGAATTAAATGTGTATGGCCCTCCTCCGATAAACCTTGAATAAATATAGTGTAGACTCCTCCAAGACATCTACAGCATGTGCCGGACATCAGTACCTGCCATCAGTGTCATCGGCTACTGTCACCATCAAGGCCATCAATTTCTCCCATCACTGTTGGCTTATGTCCACCCACGTTGGCTAACGTTGTGCTCACTGTCTCTGACAGCGAGCTCACTATTTCCTTCATTCTGCCCCATTTCCCTTGGTTTCTTTTGCTTACATTAACTACATGTGTACATAGAATGACTACCTGCCATCCTTTCCGCTTTACCTGCCCTGATAAGCACTACCTTCTTGAAGTGAGAATGAGAGATTGTTGTACTTATGCATGAGGCTCTCCCTTGATATCCAGGCCAATAAAATCATGTCAAGGTCTGTGTACACAACAGGGATAAGTGTTCTAGCCCATAAGGCAGTGACCACAGTGGGAAAAAAGCGAAAATGTAGGGGAGGAGGAGAGGGTACCCACTGCTGAGCTGGCATGTGGATCAGGACCAAAGTTGTACAGCCAAAAGGGTGTAAGGGTACCATATAGAGTGGTATACCAAGTATAGAGACTAAGGGGCCAGTGGGTGGATGTCAAATTATGTGTTAGTGTGATATCAGAGATGGTGACTCACCAGCTCTCCTGTTCATCCCACTGCATGAACGAGCATCATAAATGTATAATAGAGACCTTACAAACTATGGGGAGAGCCTACCATTAAAGCTACATGGGATAAGATGGTCAAAAAAGCGAACTAGGGGTGGGGAGGAGGAATACTTGCTGCATGAGATCTGTGGCACAAAAGTGTTCGCTTTCTTCGTTTTCCAGGTCTATAGGTGAATTAAATAAAAGGTCTGTATGTCTAATGAGATGGGACTGAGGTCCTGGCTCACAGGGGCATGGGTTTCCCATCAACAGAACAGAACTTTGTTCATAATTGGTCACGCACGTTTCCTATTGTCCAAATCTCCTTCTGAGCAGTTAGGGTAGTCACCTACCCTATATTTATAGCCTACAAGTCAATTATATGATAGTCAATACTTCGAGCTACAGAGTAGGATCTACACCTACTCACCTAATCTCCTTGTTACTCAACACCAGGTCATGGTACCCATTATTGGCAACATGTATGAGCATACCAAGGTAAGTAGAATTAACACCTTGGAATGGTCCATGAGTCTGTACAAGAGGGAAGGAGAGTCAATATATTAAGATAGGTTATACTCACTCACCAAAGGCCAGCAGAGCTTCAGCTTCTCAATATGGTACATAAAATAGTGCATAGTAATATATCTTATGAAATTCCCTTGAGCTATAGTCCATCCAGATAGCAGGAGAGGCCATGCCATACACTAGAGAGGTAGGTTGAAGCAAGTGTTCCAAAAAAGGCAATAACTCGAACATAGCTCAACAGTGACACAATGAGCTATTGATCAGAGGATGGGGATAGAATTAGGGAAGTGTATTTCATAGAATGCAAGAGAGATGAAGGTAATCTATCGAGAACTGGAGGCAGGATGTTCAAGAGAGTGATGATGATGAATGGTGTGATCAGGATTGCATATTGCACATATCTCACTTGTTACCCATGAACCGCCTTCGGTCCTGCTGATGGCCTATGCAATGAATCCTCTTCTATCTATCCCATCAATGACTTTTGTAGTGAAATTGAAGTCCTCTACTGTCAGCGGCGTCCAGAAAGACTTCATTTTGTGCAGCAGAGTATTCATGCTCTAACACATCTTGCACCTGAAACTGTTTGAATTGGGCCTGGAATTTGTTCTTCACAATGGACAATGGAGAGAACTATTGGAAACTTGGTTGCAGAGATTTGTCAGCCTTCTAATCCCTATGCAAATCTGTCACAATGAGGTCTGCAGCGATCCCAAGTTAATGCAATAAAAGCCATATATCCTGATCTGGATGAGGAAACAAATACAATACCAAGAGGGGCTATTAATCTTGGTAATGATTTTGTTCTTCGAAGGGGTTCCAGACAAGTTCCACTCACCAGACGAGATCCACAATAGATGGGTAGCACAAGTAAACCGATGACTACACTTAGACATCCTGTCCACAAACAGGAAGCTGCAAGACAGAAGTGCTCTGACACAGGGAATTATACTCCAAACCTGGAGTGGAGTCCTAAAGGATGAAGACAGTCTGCTGAATAACTGGATCTGGCAGCAAGGGGTTTTAGTTGGTATTTCATCTCGCTGCCCTCTGGGGCGGAATAGATAATAGTTTAGGGCCATGGCCCTATCCTATAATCTTTGAGATGGCGAGTCCAACACTGCTGGCACATGGTAGCATATGTAAAGGTATTTCCCCTAGGTGATATTTTTGGGTCTTCAGCAATGATTTCCCTAACTCAGCGCATCCTTCCATGCTGACCTTGTCAGTTGTCGGAGTTGACCGGAGCTTCGGGCTCAAGCATTCCACCAAAAAAAAAAAAAAAAAAAAAAATTGATGACTAGCCCAAACATGTTTCAGAACAGCTTTGACTCGAACCTTTTGCTTGAACAAAACGACAATGACCAATCGAAACAACCCATCCTAGCGCAGCCAATCAAAACAACACAGAGGTACTAGACACTTCCCCCACGTCTTATGAGGTCGACAAAGCCGTCATAGATATTCAGAGGCCTGAGACACCCATCAGCCACCACGCATCTGGTATCTGTCTACCTCACGACCAATCTGTAAGGGGACTAGGGGGGTGCCCTGTGTGTTTTTCCTATTTTTTATGTTCGTCCCATATTTTTCCCCACCTCATTTCCTTCTATTCTTCATTTTCTATGATTTTTCCGGATTTTATTACTAATTTTCCCTTGCTATCATGTTTGTATATGTTGACACTTTTATATTTAGAGGCGGAGTACCCCTTCCGACACATACCCCTTGGTATGATGTCATTCGGCGGCCTTGATCCGCCTATCTCCGCCTTTTTCTATTTTTAGGTTATATTTGATTTTTGTCGTCTTCACATATACTGGGCATCAGCAAGGGGATCCTTAGAGTTTTCTCTTTGGATTTCCCTTTGCTAGGTGTGTCCCCAATGCCTGTATTATGTAGTATAATTTAACTTCGGATTTCCCTTTGCTAGAGGCTCAGGTTGCCCTTATAGTAGAAAACTCTCCCCTAAGGCCCGAAAATCGCGAACGCGCTGCCCAAAATAGGCAGGTACGGACTGGATGACGCTTCCCAAAGCTCCACAGAGTCCCTACACACCGTTCCAGATACTCTCGCCTTTATCATGCCGCCATTTTCGCCAAACGCGCTTGAAAGCGACGTTTCCGGAATGCGCGCGCAAATCGACTCGCTTAAATCTACGATTGAAAACTTTGTTAGGACCCTCCAGGCTAACCCTACGACTAATAGTTCCCCCTTCACGACTCCAAGCGCACCCAACAACGACGTTTTGCCAAACGCGTCCACTAAGGAACGTGCCCAGATCAAACCGTCCCCCCCCGCCGAATTTAATGGTGCACGTGCGCAGGGACGTGCATTCCTTAATTCCTGTGAGTTATACATTAGTCTCCAGTCGCATCAATTCGTCGATGAGGCTGCAAAAATTTATTGGGCCTTCACATACATGAAATCTGAACGCGCCTATCTCTATGTGGACCGTATCCTACGTCAAACTAAAGAACTCGGTTCTCTACCTTTCTCCACTTGGGGTGACTTTCGAGCTGAGTTCGTACGCCACTTCTGCCCCCTCAATGAACGCCACCGAGCAGTGACATGACTTGAGTCATCCACTTACCACCAGGGACGTCGATCCGTGGACGACTATATCGATGAGTTCAAGGATTTGGTGGACATGGCAGGGTATGGGAGTGGGTTACCAGTGGTGGTGAAGTTCTGATGGGGGCTCAACCGAGAAATTCAGGACCAGATTGCACAGATGTTGGAAGGGCGCCCAGCGGACGATAATATCCTTGCTTGGTATGAAGCTGCTTCACTCTGTGACAAGAACCGACTCACAAATGCAGCGTTTAATGCTGCATTCCATGCTCCAACTACCACTCATACACCCTACACCTTCAATCGAAGCCTCCCCCGCCCTAACCCCATTCCTGCTCGTCAAACTCCCACACCAGCCGTCAATGTCCCAGTACCAATGGATGTTGATGCAGCCTGCAGCCGTGCACGTAAGTTGGATCTCTGCTACCGTTGTGGGGAACCTGGACACAGGGCTGGAGCGTGTCCCCATCGTCAGGATATCCGCATGCTCACCCCCGAGGGACGAGACGAACTCCTGCAAGATTTGTTGGCACTTGTAGATGTTGAGGAAGCGAAGGATCAAGTTGCAGAGGAGGTTAAGCTGGAAGTTGTAGAGGAGCAGGATTTTCCTATTCGCAGCGAGTGAATCGTACGCCCTCACTGCCTGTCCATAACCGCTTTGAAGTCTTGTCAGTTGAATCCCCGGAGAATGAATCCATTTCTGTGACTGCTCCCCTCTCTGACCCTTCGAAGTTGGCTAAAGACGTACCTGCTCTCCCCATCTCTCCTTCTACTCCACGTCCCAAAATTAAATCATGGGAGCGTAAACTACCACGCAAGTATATTGTGGCATCCACTCCCTCTGCACATTCCTTAAACCTAGCCATCGAACTGCAGACGACCGACACTGGACAGATACTCGGTGTCTCTGCGCTCCTGGACTCTGGTGTGACTGGTCTCTTCATCGATTCCCATCTGGTACAACAACATCGTCTAAATACTCGCTCACTCTCACATCCAATACCTGTATATAACGTGGATGGATCCCCAAATGAAGCTGGTGCCATCCGAGAGGTTGCAGACCTGGTTCTCCGTTACAAAGATCATAGTGAGCATGCCCTTTTTGCTGTCACTCAATTAGGAAAGCAAAAGGCGATTTTGGGATATCCATGGCTTCGAGACCATAACCCAGAGGTCGACTGGTGCACCGGGGAGGTTACCATGAGCCGATGTCCATCCCACTGTCGGACATGTTTCACAGAAGCCAGGCAAGAACGTCGTGGACAGAAGGCGGCAATACGACGAACTCAGAAGTGTCGTGCTGGACCCCTGCCTATACCTGAAGTGGAATTGGAAGGGGTTCCTGATCTAATGCCGGACTCAGATGATGATGATGAGGACCCAGAGGAAGTGGAGGAGGGTGATCGGATCTTCTACACTCCGATTCGCTCATCGCATGAGGTGTGTGCCACATCGAACATATCCCAACGCCTTGCCAAGGCCTTCCACAAAAACAACGCTGCTAAATCCTCTACTAACTCCTTACTCCCTCATCTCCATGAGTTTGAAGACGTGTTCTCCAAGGAGTCATTCGACTCTCTTCCTGCGCGTAAGCCATGGGATCACGCGATCGAACTCACCCCCGGCGCAACCCCTTCATCCTGCAAGGTCTATCCTCTCTCTCCGGAGGAACAACGGCAGCTTGACCAGTTCATCGACGAGCACCTGGCCTCTGGACGTATTCGACCATCGAAGTCACCCATGGCCTCTCCCTTTTTCTTTGTCAAGAAGAAGGATGGCTCACTTTGACCGGTTCAAGACTACAGAAGACTCAACAACATCACGGTCAAAAATCGCTACCCACTACCCCTCATCTCTGAACTCGTAAACCAGCTCCGTGGAGCCCGATACTTCACCAAGCTCGATGTCCATTGGGGCTATAATAATGTGAGGATAAAGGAGGGAGATGAGTGGAAGGCAGCCTTTCGTACCAACCATGGTCTTTTTGAACCGCTTGTCATGTTCTTTGGCCTTACTAATAGCCCTGCCACCTTTCAGACCATGATGAACAACATCTTCCATGACCTCATCCTCGAAGGCGTTGTCTGCATCTATCTCGATGACATCCTCATCTTCACTCGCACGGTTGAAGAGCACCGTCGCATCACGCGCCTCGTCCTAGAGCGACTTCGACAGTACAAACTCTACCTTCGTCAGGACAAATGCGAGTTCGAAAGGACCAAGATCGAGTACCTTGGCCTGATTATCTCGGAGGGTCAAGTGGAGATGGATCCTATCAAGGTAAACGGGGTCACAGCTTGGCCGACGCCCACAAACAAGAAGGAGGTGCAGTCTTTCCTGGGCTTCATCAATTTTTATTGGCGTTTTATCAAGGATTTCTCACATCATGCACGACCGCTGTTTGACTTGACAGGAAAGGAGGCATGGAGGTGGGATAATGCACAACAGGAGGCATTCGAAAAGCTTAAGGAGATGGTCACTTCTGCTCCGATCCTTACCTTTGCTGATGATTCGCGTCCTTTTCGTGTAGAAGCCGACAGTTCTGACTTTGCAACGGGCGCTGTGTTGTCTCAGCAGTCTCCGGAGGACCAGAAGTGGCATCCTGTGGCGTTCTACTCCAAAAGCCTTAGTGCTGTAGAGAGAAACTACGAGATCCATGACAAGGAGATGTTGGCGATAATGCGTGCGCTTGAGGAGTGGCGACACTTCCTCGAGGGTGCCCAACACAAGGTGGAAATTTGGACGGATCACAAGAACCTCGAGTACTTCATGACGGCCAAGAAATTGAACCGTCGTCAAGCTCGTTGGTCCCTGTATCTATCTAGATTTGACTTCTCCTTGCACCACCGTCCGGGTCGCAGCATGGGGAAGACCGATGCCCTATCCCAATGTGCAGACCATGGGGATGACAGCGGTGACAACCAAAACATTGTGCTGTTGCAGCCAGACCTGTTCACCATTCGGGCACTGGAAGGCATCGCACCCCAGGGCGAGGAGCGGGACATTCTACGTGACATTCGTCGCGCAAACCGTAGCGGTTTACATGAGGATGTTGTCGCCCGAGCTGTTAAAGAACTGAGGAAGGGATCGACCCTTTCCTTACGTGCGGCAGAGTGGGCTGAAAAGGAGGACTTGTTGTATTTCAGGGATCGCATCTATGTTCCCAATGACCCAGACCTTCGCCAGCGCATCATATCCCAACACCATGACTCACAGATTGCTGGCCACCCCGGACGCTGGAAGACCTTGGAGCTCACCTCACGGAACTATTGGTGGCCACAAATGTCACGGCTCATTGGTCAGTATTGTCGCACTTGTGACCTTTGCTTACGCACCAAGGTCCCTCGTCGCAAGCCTATTGGTGAGCTACACCCTCTTCCTGTTCCAGAGAGTCGTTGGGATGTCATCAGCGTCGACTTTGTGGTGGAATTGCCAGAGTCAAACGGGTTTGATGCGGTGATGTGCACAGTTGACTCAGTGGGAAAACGCGCTCACTTCATTCCCACTCACACCACTGTCAGTGCCCTAGGTGCCGCTCGACTCTACCTCCACCACGTGTGGAAATTACATGGACTTCCTGGTGCCTTCCTCTCGGATCGTGGCCCTCAGTTTCATGGCAGAGTTCACTCGTGAGCTGTACCGACTCCTGGGGATCAAACTCCTCGCTTCAACTGCTTATCACCCACAAACTGATGGCCAGACGGAGCGAGTCAACCAGGAACTGGAGCAGTACATCCGCCTCTTTGTCAATGAACACCAGGACGATTGGGATGATCTCCTTCCTTTGGCCGAGTTCGGGTACAACAACCATGTCCATGCTTCCACTCAACAGACCCCTTTCCTCTTAGACACTGGACGACATCCACGCATGGGATTTGAACCTCGCCAAACTCCCTCACACATCGAGACAGTGAATGAGTTCACAGAACGCATGAGGGATAGCTTGGAGGAGGCAAGGGCAGCCTTAGCAAAGGCGAAGGATGACATGGTGCGATTTTACAACCAGCGCCACTCCCCAACCCCTCAGTACAAGGTTGGTGATCGAGTTTATCTCGACTCCAGTGACATCTCCACTACACGTCCATCCAAGAAACTCGCTCATCGCTTCTTGGGACCTTTCCCCATTGTCAAGTGCATTGGAACACATGCCTATCGTCTACGCCTCCCAGCCTCCATGTCCAGACTCCATCCCGTCTTCCATGTCGTCAAATTGCTTCCAGCTCCCCCAGATCCGTTCCTGGGATGCCATTCACACCCACCACCACCACCTACAGTGATCGAGGGAGAACCCCAATATGAAGTCGAGTCAATCTTGGACAGTCGTTTGCGTCGAGGAAAACTCCAGTATTTGGTACATTGGAAGGGTTATGGGTATGAGGAGAACTCATGGGTCGAAGAGTCTGACGTAAATGCCCCTCGGTTAATCAAGGAATTCCACCGACGGCACACTGCTGCACCGCGTCACATTCAAGTCACGGACTTTGGTCGTATACGATTTCGAATGCATCGGGGCGATGCATCTTAGAGAGGGGGTGATGTAAGGGGACTAGGGGGGTGCCCTGTGTGTTTTTCCTATTTTTTATGTTCGTCCCATATTTTTCCCCACCTCATTTCCTTCTATTCTTCATTTTCTATGATTTTTCCGGATTTTATTACTAATTTTCCCTTGCTATCATGTTTGTATATGTTGACACTTTTATATTTAGAGGCGGAGTACCCCTTCCGACACATACCCCTTGGTATGATGTCATTCGGCGGCCTTGATCCGCCTATCTCCACCTTTTTCTATTTTTAGGTTATATTTGATTTTTGTCGTCTTCACATATACTGGGCATCAGCAAGGGGATCCTTAGAGTTTTCTCTTTGGATTTCCCTTTGCTAGGTGTGTCCCCAATGCCTGTATTATGTAGTATAATTTTAACTTTCGGATTTCCCTTTGCTAGAGGCTCAGGTTGCCCTTATACAATCCCCAAAGAGCTTAGGGGAGCTTGAAACCCTTCTTAACATCAACATCAATAGTTCCACAGATTCATATATCGATAAAGTAATTGAACTTGTTACGATTTGTTATCTGGACCCGCAAGACCGGGCACTTCATTTTTCCTTTCTGACATGACACGACTCACTTCCGATGGAGACACCCCCCCACTCTGACTCCTGTTGATTGACATGCTGCGCCGCAGTACTCCTGGACATCGGACTCCTTGACATCAGACTCCTTGACATCGGACCCTTGATATCGGATCCATGACATCGGACACCTCATGCTTGACATGAGGGTTATTTACTATTGTTCTTCGACATGCTGCGCCGCAGCACTCCATGACATCGGATGCCTCATGCAAGGCATGAGGCCTGACATTTCTATTGTTCTTTCTATTTTTACTTGATAATGATTTTGCGTTCCAATTGGACGATAGGTATCTTTGAACTGTATATAAGCTGTAGCAATACTGCCTATATTCCTCAGCTTGACCTAATTCAAATAACGGTCTTAGACTCAACCAGAACACTCAACAGCTTAGGAAGCCCCTAGCTGTGATAAACTCGAACTCGACAGTTGGAAAGCCTCCAACTGTGATATACAAACCAATGGTCTGCTCAGAAAGCCTCTGAGTACGGACAGCCGTGACAACTTGAGGAAGTACCCAAGTGAAGGCAGGAAGCCTGATATGCTAGGAAAGTCTCCTAGTGCAATACGAGACAGTTGGAAAGCCTCCAACTGTAACATACAAAGCCCAGGCTGAGTTAAGGACCTATAGTCTTAACAAAAGGTCAAGCTGATCTACACAGTCCACCTGCCTAGGTGCAGACACAACGTCTTTCAGACAAAGCCCAGACAGACCTCCAACCGGAGCATCATCATCAGGAAGAACCCCATGGTATAGATACCAGGGTCGACTAGTACGATACTCGGAACCAGCACAGAAGTGGTTCTCAAGGAGAACCAGTGATGAAGAACCCCGATACCTTGACGAAGAGGATTTTAGATCCTTCGATAAAGAAGAAACCCCAGAACGAGATCCATTCTCCCTATCCAACGACAACACCAACATGTCTACTGAACCCACCACATCGACCAAGGAGATTAGAATCCAAACCCCCTCGGACTTCACAGGGGACCGAACAAGAACTGCAAAGTTCTTACAAGAAGTAAAACTCTATTTGAGAGTGAACCACGGAATCTACGACACCGATGAAAAGAAAATCATCTTCACGTTGTCATTTATGAACGGAGGAACTGCCGCACCCTGGGCACAGACATGGGCAGAGAAGGAAGACCTAGGAGCATGGTCAGCCCTCAAAGCGGTGCTCAAGATAGCGTTCACACCGATTGACGAAGCTGGCAGAGCCAGAACCGAGATGAAGACACTGAAGCAGGGACAGGACCTGGAGGACTACATTGCACAGTTCCGAATCCTGTGAGAAAAGGCGGGAATCAACGACGATACCACCCTGATAGAACTCTTCATGGATGGGTTAAACCCCAAGCTCCTCGAGAGGATCTTTAACATGGAGACGATCCCCACAGCGCTGGAGGGGATGATCAACGCCACCTCAAAGTACGACAGACAGTGGAGGAGAGCAAAGGCCATAACAGGGAGACTGCAGGAAGCTTTGACAAGGAAGCTGCCGAACTCCAAGGCAAAGGAGACCCCACTCGAGATCAACCAGCTCTCCTACTAGGAGAGGATCGAACATATGAAAAAAGGACAGTGCTTTGTGTGCCATCAGACTGGACACAGAGTGTCTGAACACAAGAGAGGGGAAAAGAGGACCGAGGACCGGCCATTCCCAAAGAATAAAGGCAAGGAAGCCTACTCAAAGATCCGAGCAATCATGAAAGAACTTGACGAAGAAGAAAAGAAAGGAGCTCTCGCCGCAATTGAGGATGAGGGTTTTTAAAGAGGTGGCCTGCCTCGATGCCAGGTACCACCGAACTCTCTGTCTGCTCTGTACTACTAGCCACTTTGAAGAATCAATCTATGTGTTTAGATGTCAAAGTGCTAGGAGCAGGCAGAGGGAAAGCCATCAAAACTGAAGCCCTACTCGACTCTGGAGCAGGAGGGATATTCATGAGTCATGAATTCGCGGAGAGCAGCGGATTTGAGCTGCACCCCCTGGAGAAGGTGATCAAGGTCAAGAACATGGATGGAACCCCAAACAAGAAAGGACTATGCCAGGGAACTCCTGACGATCAATGGAAGAACCTTCCCAATGACCTTCCTCATTGCAGGACTGGGAAAGGAATCAGTCATCTTGGGCTTGCCGTGGCTCAGGAGAATCAATCCAGTAATCAACTGGAGAATTGGAACCTTCCAATTCAGGACAAATGACAAGACCCATCCCGAATTCTCATATGGAAGAGGAAGAACCCTTATCAGTAGGGTACAGACCAAGAAAACCGACGATGAACACTTGTCATGGCGCCAGAGGGGAACCAAAAAGAAGAAGGACCCCCTAGACATGACAAAAGAAGAGCGACAGGCATGGTGCCAAAAGATCGTCGCCAAAGGACAAGAAAGGCTTGCCCTCAAGAAGAAGACTGCCGAGGAAGAACAAGCATGATGGAAAAAGGTGGCAACCAGAGAACTGGAGAAACTGGCCACCAAGAAAGAAGAAAGATGACTGGCATTGGCCCGAATAGTCATGAAACAGAGGGAAAGGATTACCCTGAAGAAAGAGAAACCGACAAATGAAGAACGGCAAATGGATTGCTGAAGAATCATCGCCAAGGCAAGATTAATGGGGGGAGCCCTCCATGCTGAACCAAGAAGAAGCAAGATGCCCATCGAGACAAGAAAGGCGACGATTGAAGAAATAGACAATGAAGAGATCATGATCACGACTCTTCAGAATGCGGAACCCATTGGGCTGCCATGTACTCTTCTCCCAGAACACCTGCGCCTGTGTTGCATGATGCAGTGATCAAGATCTTCAATGAAACATTGCAGTCCCTTCCTCATGAGGCCATTACATCAGTCCCATTTGAACCACCATCGGCTGGTTCTCCGTCCTGGGTACGAAAGCTTTCTCTCAGTATTCACGACAACCACCTTGGTGGGATGCAGAAAAAACTCAAATCTTTAGGCAAAGACACTTTGGCGGGACATATGAGCAGTTCAACTGGGGGGGAAGATCTCTCCAACTCGGTAGCTTCTTGTCATACCGTCGCGACATCCAGTGGGGGAGGCAGCCGTGGAGCTCATGGTTCAAGATCTCGTCAGCCTGTTTCTTGTTTGCATTAATTTCATGACATATATGCTCTTATCAGTACTAGTCAGTACTCCCCCGGCGGTTGTATACTATGCAGACACCTTATATACATATGCAGACCTTATGTACTTATGGACCTTATATGTTTACACATGTGTACGATGACAATGAATTGTATTGATCGATATATATTGTTTTGTACCAATTATAACATGGGAGTTTGACTCATACCAAACCACAAACCACGTACCGACCAGTCTACCATGGATCTAAACCATGCCCTATACCAAGCATCTAATCTCGGTCAATTCAAAGAACCCTCTCCTAGCCTGTTGGTAGATTCATACTACCCTCAGGTGGAAGATCATGGAATACCTAGCTCAGAAAGTCACTGTAGTTCACTTGTGAACCATTCATGGGACTCCTTTGAAGTGAAAGTCTGCTTTATTTATATATTATATTTGTACTCACTACTTGGCAGAGTCAAATTCCATCCTCCCACTCAAGATCACACCACAGCACTATGACAGCGAGTTCACAAGAAGGGTATTTAGCTCTTCTACAATCTCATCAGAAAATACAGCAGGAGAAACTCATTCTCGAAGGGAAACTCAATGCTCTTGAGTAAGTCACTACTCTTGTTGAACCTGGCAAAGTCTTAGTCCATGTCAATCATTAATCAAGACAGGCATATTCATTGTTAGCCCAGTCTCTAAAGCCTGCCATTCCCAATTTACCAGCAACTATTCCTGCACCTTCTTCAGTCAAGCCAGAGGATCTCTCAGTATAGTTCCTACTGCTGAATGCAAAGACTACTCACTAGTAACATTCTGGTATCGACACGAATGGAACGCTGCAGAGAATAATCAAGTCGTGCACATCGGGGCCGGTGCTCAAGGAAAACCCCATGCAGCCCAAGGGGAAAATGTTACACTTAGATTCATTGAGGATAAGAACGGGACCATTATAGATGGTTTCAGGGCCACAGTGATGTGTAGGTTTGCTCATGAGCTCTAGGTTTGCTCGCGAGCTCTGGGTGGGCCTGAACAGTATTGGGAAAGCACCAAAAACTTGGGGCAAGGTCGACACTGCGGTAGCTGCTCAATACCGGAATGAGATGGAGTGGAAATTTCCTGAGCTTCACCTCTGTGACAATCACTGGAAATCTGATTTCATAGCAACCTTGAATTATCCATCTTGGTACAATAACAACATTGAGAAGCAAGAACATTCAAAGCGCGCATCTGTCGATCCCCCTCCTGATGCCAAGAGACCTAGAGTATCCGCAGAAGATCCAGTCACTCCTTCTGTACACCCACATCCACATAAGAAGCGCACTAAGCACAGTGCTAGAATTCCAGTCAAAGGGGATTCTCAATCGTCCACGTCAGGGGTGAGTTTGTTTTTAATTTGCAAATGCGTTGATTCATCCATGACATTCGCAGGATTTCCCATCAGCAGAAGGCCCCAAGGCACCTGGATATGATGCTCACTCCCCTATACAGCATGTATGTGATCCACCGGTGGGCTCCAGGGATCCTGAAACTCATCCGAGATCCCGGGTAAGGTTTCAGAGTTTATCACTACCATTTGACAAAGACTGACTATGCATATTGAGGTCAAAAATCCTTTGTCTTCAGTTTATCCTGTGACTGCCAATCCAGGAGAGAACATCCAGCAACCAATTCCTACGGCTCCCCACATAATATCCATGCGTAGTGTGGAGTTGGCAGCGATTAGCCAGATGGAGATCCCGATGGCGACAACAGCGGGGATAGCGGTGGACCAGCCAACAACAATGACCCCAGCAGATGGCAATATGGCGGCAATGCTAGCAGAAGATCAGATAGCGATGATGCCAATGGTGGATCAGACGGCAATAATAGCGGTGGACCAGATGGCGACAATAGTGGTGGACCAGGTGGCACCAACAAACTTGAACATGGTTAGCCAGAAAGCAACAGTGATGGTGGAGACAAGTAATCCCCCCTCTCCCACTTACCCCAACATGACTACCGGTGAGACACCCACAGTCAGCGCAGAAACCTTCGACATGTCCCTCATCGAGGACTCTGGGGATGGGGCACAGGGCACTAAACCCAGAGTTTTGCTAAACCCGATAGTTCCGTCAGTTTCAACCTTTGATAATCTGACTACAACTTCTGCAGCTCTTGTCAATGCTCCTGCTACTGTGGCTCCTGTCGAAGCTCCCACTACTGAAGCTCCTGTTGATGCTCCTGTTACCATCACAGTCCCTAGTGTGGGACTTGGGACAGGGAAGAAAGCTGGGACAATGCGGCCAAACCCTCATCCGACTACTGCCCAGTAAGTGATTGTATTGTAGAAGTTCTAGGTATAGACTAATGTTGCCTATTGATAACCAGAAACCTATGTGCTTTGGATTGGAAAGAGCATAACCCTCATGGTTCCACAAGCGATTTCAAGTACTATTATGATAACCTCTCTGCAGAGCAGAAGAAGGTCTGCATGCCTTTGTATGTTCTTTAGTATCATGACTCACATAAATTACAGCACTGGAAGGATTGTGAATTCTCCATGGTAAGCTGTCCATATCTATGTGATACAATCCTAACTTCTTTTTTTGATCACAGAAAGCTGCACGCACTGCTCCTGCGGTGTCCAACTGATCAATCAATTACACATTTGGGTAGATTGGAAATGCAGGAGGTCACAGCACTGCAAACTGGCTCTGCAGGTTAGCATCATAATTTCTATGTCTCTATGGGCTCTATATATGTTCTCGCAATATAATATGTCATGCATTTTGCCTCGAGAGATTGATCGGTATCGATTCACCTTGATTAGTATTGATTGATATTATTTGGAATAGAGCAAAATTGAAGCTTAATACAATGTCATTTTGACCCTATGTATATCTATCTAAAAACATCTGACTAGATCTGGCTGCATGTGCACATGAAGCTTGATCAAAAGTATCTGAGAAGTGTCTCATTCCTCAATATATATGGAGTCATAGCTATTTACATACATTTACATCAGGACAGCAGTTTTTTTTTGTTCTAACTCAATCTAACCCTCTCTGGTTCGACCGACTTTTGACTGGGCCTCAGTTCAGAGCATTCCAGCTGCAAATAAATTAATGAAAGAATTGGCTGGCCCTTCCACCACATTCCAAAGCAGTGGAACTCTTTCCAAGCATTGAGCCTCAGTTCAGAGTAATGTCAGCATTCCAGCTGCAAATAAATTAATGAAAGAATTGGCTGGCCCTTCCACCATATTCCAAAGCATTGCAACTCTTTCAAAGTATTGTGAGCCTCAGTTCAGAGTAATGTCAGCATTCCAGCTGCAGATAAATTGATCAAAGAATTAGGTAGCCCTTCCACCACATTCCAAAGCATCACAACTCTTTCCAAGTATTGTGAGCCTCAGGTCAGAGTAATGTCAGCATTCCAGCTGCAGATAAATTGATCAAAGAATTGGCTGGCCAGTGCACTACATTCCAAGACACTGCAATTCCTGCATCCATTGTTATGAATAGGTAACCCGTTATTTACATCTGTCAAACTTGGAGGGTTTGGCAATTCCCATCTGGTTATATCTGTATCTCCACGTTTTCCTGATGGAATTCAATGTGCAAAGAAATGAGCTAGAGGGGAGTAAAGCAAATATTTTAACATGAAGATGCTGCAACATGCAAGGCACTGCATGAAACTGTCTGCTGTGCATATGCTTATAAACCTGCATTGGCAGATAAGATACTGATGTGACATGAGTAGTGCTTAGAACCCAAGTGTGTTTGCCATTTTTGCCACCTGTTTTGGAATGCATCATGGAAAGGACTGCGAGTCTGATAAGTTTTGAAGATTAATGTCTATTCTGTGATATATATTTTGGGGTTAGCACATACATCATCTGAAATTTGGCCCCAATCTTATCCAGATTGGAATATACCTAACCACCAAAACACCAAATTTTATCTGGATTTGGCAGATACATATAGGAGGATTTTCAGGGGTCCTCTCATCACTTGTGCTAATGGGCCTGTTGCTACACATGGCATGTCCAAGTTCTGTTCAAGAGGAACACAGGTAGATTCCAATGATCACATTTTCATGTGTTATTAGGTTTGGTGCCATACTTTCATAGACTAAGGACTGTCCTGTCAGCAACCCATCATGGTACCATACCATACCTGAACCTGTGATGACCCACATGGTGAAATGATCCGCTGCATAGTACATCACACCTCTCAAGTCATACCTTTGACAGATGTTGCTAGACATAAGTTCCAATGTCTCCTGAGTGAAGGCATCTTCCCCTAAGTCAATTGCAATCATAGGTGGATGACTTATGAAATTAAATCTGTGCACCAGATTTTGGGTACAAATGGGACATGTCACATATACTGGGCATTGGCAAAGGGGTCTTTAGAGTTTTCTCTTCAGATTTCCCTTTGCTAGGTGCGCCTCCACTCCCTGTAATATGTACCATAATTTTAACTTTGGATTTCCCTTTGCCAGTCCATTAATTAAGTGGCTTCTAAGGTTGCCCTTATAAGTACAAGGTTGAGTCCATCCTGGATAGCAGGTTGTGCCAAGGGAAGCTCCAATATATGGTACATTGGAAGGGCTATGGGTACGAGGAGAACTCATGGGTTGAGGAATCCAATGTAAATGCCCCATGACTAGTCAAAGAATTCCACCAATGACACACTTCTGCACCACACCACATTCAGGTTATGGACTTTGACCAGTTGCAATTTCGAATGCATCAGGGCAATGCATCTTAGAGAGGGGATGATGTACAGGGACTAGGGGGTTCCCCATGTGTTTCTCCTATTTTTTTATGTTTGTCCTATATTTTTCCTCACTTCATTTCCTCCTATTCTTCATTTTCTATAATTTTTCCTTATTTTATTACTAATTTCCCTTTCTATCACATTTGTACATGTTGACAGTTTTATATTTAGAGGCGGAGTACCCTTTCCAACATCTACCCCTTGGTGTGATGTCATTCAGCAGCCTTGATCTGCCTATCTCTGCCTTTTCTATTTTTAGGCTATTATTTGATTTTTGCAATCTTCACATATACTGGGCATTGGCAAAGGGGTCCTTAGAGTTTTCTCTTCAGATTTCCTTTTGCTAGGTGCGCCTCCACTCCCTGTAATATGTACCATAATTTTAACTTTGGATTTCCCTTTGCTAGTCCACTAATTAAGTAGCTCCTAAGGTTGCCCTTATAATTGCAAGGTAAAACTCGGGAAAACAATGTTGTTGACCTCATGTATAGTCAATCACACCAAGAATATTACACAGTGATATCAAGAGGTGTGAGTGCTGCAGGTACCCTGATCTTAAATAGCTTCCATCCCAGCAAAATCACTGGAGGTGCATCAAGTGTGCTCCAACAGGAATTCAGAGAGCTTGAGCTTTTGGATGATATAACAGCCAGGTGTTTTGAAGGCAAGCTACCAAGAGAAGTCATGGTGGCTGATCACAGAAATACAGTTATTACTCTGTTCTGTGAGCATAAAGGTTTGCAATACATGCCATCAAGGATGCACTCAGCACTGAGATGGAGTAAACATGATCCATACCTTGAATGGAAAGGTGATGATCTCAACTGGTGAATACTGGAGGCTAAACCAAAGGAGAAATATCAAGCTGAGTAGCAGTCATATATAAATAAGATTGAATCACATGCGCTAAAAAGGACACCGTCCCTCAATTTATGCCAGCCCCATTTCAAGAAGCAGAAACTGGATTCTGACACAGGCCTGGCACAAGGGGTTCAACCATCGGTATCTATTCATGCACTTGTTCCCATTGGCATGCAATGGCAGAATAACAGTTGTGCATATGATGCAATCTGTCCCATCCTCTTCAACATGTGGCTTGAAGACCCCATGACAATTGCACACTCATGGCATGAGATGCAGAGTGACTTACTGGATTTGTTGCTTGCATCCGTCAACTCCCATGTAAGTGTTCATGGGGCATCCACAACATATTCACTAGAACAGATACGAGATTACCTAAGGTCTTATTTGGCAAGGACTAACACAGAATTCACATTCAGACAGTATGGAAGTGTGCATGCTATTATGGATTGGTTACTCAAATGTACCCACACTGTTACGAAATCAATATCTTGTTAGACTTATGCTTGACAGATTCTGGTGGAATTGTAACAGTATCCACCCCCACAGGCTGCACTGTCCAACAATATATATCTGATTTCTCAATACCATTGTCAAGGTGTTGCCCACAGTGCAGAAAGCATCTGATTCATCAATTTACATTTGCACATCACCCTGCACTGTTTGCAATTGAACTATTGCAAGATTTGGCTTCCATCAATCTGATTCTGGAGATCCACATTGATGGATCATGCAGGCAATATTCATTGTGTGTCATAATATACCTTGCAGGTGACCATTTCACTGCATGTGTAATAACATGCACAGGTATGGTGTGGTTCCATGATGGAATATTCACTGGCAGTTCGCTAGTGTATGAGTCAACTGATGTAGCCTCACTCTCAACTGGTGTTTAAAAGTCCAGTTCATCAAACTGGAAAAAACTGGCAACTGGACCGGACTGAACTGGAAAAAAACCAGACCTTCAGTCCAGTTTGGTCATCCCGGGATTGTAAAACTGCTCTGAACTGAACTGAACTGGACCAGTTTGGGTCAGTTCAAACCGCCATAAGGTACCCCTCTTAAATATGCATCTTTTGACCACTTTTTTTAAGAGAAATGGTCCAGAATTGCATGTGCTATGGCCAAAATGAAATGCTACTGCAAAATCTAACTTGCACGACATCTCATAGTTGTGTATTTCAAGATGTAGAGGATTGTTGTCACTATAAAACATTTACAGTTGACTAATATACACTGTGTACTATTGTTTACAACTGGTTTTATGTGGTAAGACCAGTTTGAGTCAGTTCAAACCAGTTCAAACTGGTTACAACTGGACTTCAGTTCAAACTGGTTCAAACTGTTTTAAACCGGTTTTTTCAGGTTCAGTCTGGTTTTTTGGGGTCTTACCATAATAGGCAACCAGTTATGGTTGCAGTTTGTCCAAATGGGGCAAAAAAACTGGACTGAACCGGACTTTTAAACACTACTCTCAACAGAGAATGCGGTAACAGCTGTCTACACAAGAACATAAGAGAACTCGGACATGCCATATGGAGTAGTGGCCTACTAGCTCAAGTCAGTCCAGACCCAGGCTGGCACCACTGCTTGCTCTCATGTAAGGGTCTGGTATGGATCTAGTCGTGATTATATTTGTATTGTTAGGAACAGTTTTTCAAATATTTATGGTCCATAACTATACTATCTGACATGCTTGGTAGTGTTTGAAAGTCTGGTTGCATGGGCTGAAAAAAAACTGGCAACCAAACCAGACCCAACTCCAGTCCGCTCTGTCTTGCAGCTGCAATGGAAGTGGTTGTGGACTGGTCAGTTGCCAGTTGCATGATTTTAAAATTATTTATAGACTGCTAAAAGACCAGTTGCAACCAACCACAACCAGTGTTTTGATGGTAAGTGATCAATCAATCACATGCAATCAATCACTGATCAACTACACAACAACAACAACAACAACAACTTGAACAATGACCATCACTTCCCTCCCTCCTCCTTCCCACAACCACTCCCTCTCCATGAATAGTATTTGAAAGTCCAGTCCAGTCCAGTTTTCTTGACCCCACCAGGGGCAACCATGGACCAGACCAGTGTAAGAGTTGCTGCACTGAACTGACCCCAAACTGGTTCAGGACTATGTTTTACAAATAAATTAATGAGCTATAATACAGACTTCTACAAATAAATTAATGAGAAAGGAAAAAGCCCCTCACAGAGCAGAGGCTGTGAGCAGGCATCTGAGAGCTGGTAGTTGTAACCCCCCATCATCATCCCCCACCCATCATTGTCCATTGCCCCTCCTGTCCATTGTCATTCATTGCCCCCGCAGGTTGTCATTTCTCATCCCCCCCCTTCATAGTCATCACTTGTTGTCCCCCTCCATCATGGAAGTCATCTGTCACCTCCCTGTTGTTCATTGTCATTGTCATTGCCTTCCCCCTCCATTATGGTGGCCTGCTGTCCCCCATTGGTCTGTCATCCATTGTTCATTTGTCATTCAAGTCAGTGGTGGTATGGCAGCAGTGCATTGTTGTCACCTTCATCAACACAGGACCCCGGATAATACCCTTAGAGGCTATTTGCCCATCCAGACAAATTTTCAGGAAAATAGGCCCTTTGGCCAGTTCCAAACTGGACAGAACAGGGCAAAAATGGGGGTATAGCTAGATCCGGCCACCAGACAGGAGGGCCCTGTTCATGAGAAGGCTACATCCACATCCAGACAAAGTTGGTTGGTCTAGTGGTGAAGTGGCTACTGTCAGTGCATTCATGCTATAGAGGTCCTGTGTTCGATACCCGTTTGGTGCTGTATATTTTGTTGCACCTCGAGTTTTGTTTGCACTGCTTTAGTTCAATGTTCAGTTGGGTACTCTTGAGCTTACAAATGAAGATGGTGATCAGTTCAAAACTCTTGACAACAGTGCCACAAAATTCAAGGATGCGATGAAACTGTCAAGAAAGCGAGGAAAAAGGAATTGGGTGGAAGACAACGAAGTGGACAACGAAGAATGACTTTTTTTACTGTTGTCTATTGTCTAGAAGTAATATTATGTGTTTGGAGTACATCCTTAGCGATTTTGGGGCTCTGAGGAGGCTGTTTCCCGCAATCCGGACAAATTTTGGGGTCTGGAAGGGCTGTTTCTGGATTCCAGACAAACCCTCGAAAAAGTCCACTATGCTAGTTCCAGACCGGACAAAATTGCCAAATCGAATCTGGACAAATTCTTGGAAATCTTGAAATTTTTGGAATAGCCTCTAAGGGTATTATCCAGGGTCCTATCAACACCCACAATCCCCCATGTGAGCAGTGGCTCATAATGGTGGGGGCAGCTGCTGGGTCGATATCATCATTGGTGTCATCCATTTGGGGCACCATCACATTCATAAAATCACTGTTAGCACCTGCATTCCCCTGTACAAGCTCACAACAGTGGGGGCAGTGATGATACTCAACCCAGAAACCTAAACAAAACCCACAAATAGGCCTCGGATGGTATAACACAAGTTAGAGGAAGGGTGTGAGGTGGTACTAAATATCACTGCTGTTAACCAAGAGTAGGGGACCAAAGTTCAAAGAGGTTCAACAAGATTCATCAAAGTTTGAAGGGGTACAAAGTTCTGCAAAGTGCTTCGATAAAGGTTTGAAGATGTTTGAGAAAGTTCAAAGGAGTATGACATGAGTTTGAGGAAGTTTGGAAAGAGTTCGAGGAAGTTCAAGGGGTTTGTAGAGAATGAGAATAGTTTCAAAAGATGATGAAGATAGACCATAGCAATGTGGAAAGGTCTCAAGAGGGGATAGACAATGGATGATAGTTTTGAGAAGCTAGTATGGAATTTTCAAAGAAGTTTGTGGTAACCCACTAAACTTCAGGACTAAGACAAGGAGGCTTGGACTCAAGAGAATTACTCTTAAATCAGACAATAGAGATGAGAGGATGATCTGTTCTGTTCTTCTAGGTAGCAAATACAAGGTTATATAAGTTTTGAGCGATAGTACTAAAAAGGAAATAGAACATGAGGACTACATGAGGCAAGATATAAAACAATAAAGGACTTCCAAATCAGAAAATAAATGAGAAATGATGAGAAGGGAGACATGTAGAGTCACAATATATCAAAGATACTTGTCCAATTGATCCAATATATCATTGAAATGTCAAAACACCACAATCGTGTCCTAACAGTGCATTGTCGTATCTCCTCATGTCTGGTGGTGCTCAATATGCGACATGCTAACTTGTACAAGGTGTGCTGTGTGTGTCTGAAGGGCGGTGCAATAGGCATACAGTGGCCAAAGGTATTCAAGGTGCTGCGAAGTTATTTGAACTCATTTGAAGTGTTGCAAAGTTGTTTGAAGTCATTTGAAGTGTCACAAAAAAACTTTGAGAAAAGTTCATAAAGTTCATAAGCATTCGAAGTGCCATGGGAGTTGACTGTAATGTGTGGAAATGTTTTCCGAGCTGAATCCATGAAGTGGACCTATCAACGGGTGCTGTGTGGATGTCATTGTCATTGAGCAGGTGGGGTTGTAAGTGGTGATGTAGCAGGCTTATGGGCTTGGGTGCTTACCTTATGTATCTCACCACACAGGCAGAATGCCCCCCTCCCACTGTTGTCTTGGCTACTGTCTACCCCTGATGTCAGATGACACCCATGTTCCCCCCTGCCAGCAGCAGCTCACAGTGGCAGGGGCAGGTGCTGGGTTGATGTCATTGTTGTTGAGCTGTTGGGGTGGTAAGTCATGTGGTGAGCTTACAGGTTGGTGGTGTGCTTACCCTGGCTATTCCCTACTGCATGTTGGCTTTAAACCTACAAAAAACATGTTAGTAGTAAAAGAAATGATGCAACAATGAAAATAAACTTATTTTGTATGTACATACACATGTTGGCATTTGGTGGTGTGGCAGTAATCAAGGTGGCCACTTATGTTGAGGGGGATATAATGGACATGTGGTGGTTGTGGTTGTGGTTGTCGCGAGTAGTTGTGATTGTTGAGAGTGGTTGTGGTTGTCAAGAGTGGTTGTGGTTGTCAAGAGTGGTTGTGGTTGTCAATGGTGTTGTTGAGTGTGATGATTGATGATCAATATTGATCAACAGCATCATGTGTGATCAATTGATCACTTACCCATCAAAGACTGGTTGCAGTCAGTTGAAGTTGGTCTTTTAGCAGTCTATTAATATCTTTTAAACAACACAAGTGGCAACTGGACTGATCCACAACCACTTCCTTTGCAGCTGCCACACAGACTGGACCATGGTTAGGTCCAGTTCAGTTGCCAGTTTTTTTTTCAATCCATGCAACTGGACTTTCAAACACTATCCATGAACAGCCACCTCAACCAACCCCATGCCCCCTCAACCACACCAAACAGCAGCACCCATGGCTGCAAACCTGCCACATCATGTGTGTTCTATGCATTCAACAACTAACACCCATGTTGCAGAAGGCTCCCACACATAAAAAGTAAGATTTGCTTCATTATTTCATTATTTTATTCACTACTAACATTGTTGTTTTCTTTTGTAGGCTTAAACTTATGTCATTACCACCCCGGTAGGTAAGTACCCCACCATCCCAACCTCATGAGGGAATGGCACCATATTGATGCAACACCGGCACAAGCCCAACTGTAAGGGGACTAGGGGGACTAGGGGGGTGCCCTGTGTGTTTCTCCTATTTTTTACATTCTTTCTATATTTTCCCTCACTTCATTTCCTATTGTAAACTGGCCCCAACCTGAAGACGCCTCACATCTAGAAGGCTTCCTGGGCCTAACAGGCCACTTCCGGGACCTAGTGAAAGGGTACGCAAAGGTGGAAAAGCCACTACGAGACATCCTGCAAAACGTCGACGTGCCAAAAGGGGTTGGGAAGCAGAAATACCAGAACATCATGAAGGCATATAAGCTGAAGGCAATCTGGATGAAGGCACATTTGGAAACATTTGTGAAATTAAAAAGCCTACTAATCTCTGAGCCTGTCCTCAAACCACCATGCTTCGACGGAACCCTGTTCATCTTAACCACAGATGGGTCAAAGGACGCATTTGCAGGAGTCCTATCACAGAACATCACGACAACACTAGCAGGGGGGAAAAAGATCACTCGCCTACACCCGTTGGGATTTGCATCAAAATGCACGTCAGCCATGGAGGAGAAGTACAAACCGTTTTTACCCGAATTTGCTTCACTAAAGTTTTGCTTTGATAAATTTGCAGATATTCTATGGGGAATGCCAGTGGAGATTGAAACCGACTGCCAAGCACTACGAGATGTCCTCCTGAGCGACAAACTGAATGCCACGCACGCTCGGTGGTGAGATGGTGTTTTAGCATACAACATCGTTGATGTCCGCCACATACCAGGCATCACCAACATAGCTGATGGCATCAGCAGGCAGTACAAAGGAACCCCAAAAGGGTTCGGAGATGGAAGTGAGTGGACAGTCAATCCAGACATTGATGAGGTTACTGGTGTTGCACAGGACCTATTCTTGGTGGACGCACCACCTGAAATGGCTGCGCTTAGAGAACATTTCGCCAACGAACCATTATTCCTGGAGGTCATCAATGCAATACTGGAGCTAGATCATGGAACAAAGCTCCAGGAGAGGAAGCGAGCATGGCACAGGGCTTCCCAATACGCAATAGAGGATGGACGGCTATGGCACATTGGGGGTGGCACGAGAATACAGGCATGGCTGCGACAGGAGTGTGTAACAAAAGCAGAGGCGGTGGAACTGGCATGGCAGGAGCACGAAGGGGGGGGTCACTGGCACCGGGACAGCATACAGACTGCCCTCCTGGACTAGATGCATGCATTGTCTCTGCAATACTCGCTGCAAAGGTTTCGGCGGATCACACCTACACTCACTGCTCAACCCAATCACGAGGTGCCACCCCTTCAAGCTACTGGTCGGAGACTACCTTTCAATGCCAATTGGGAAAGGGGGCTTCAACAACATCGGTTTGTATCTTGACACCTACTCCCAACACGTTTGGGGTTTCATGTGCAAGAAAGTGGGCAGCGGAAGCACAACGGTGAAGTCCCTAACCAATATCTTCCACAACTTTGCGCCATCAGAAACCTTTATGACAGATGGTGGACCCCACTTCAAGTGCGAAGAGGTGGAAAAATTCTGCAAGGGATGGGGGACAAAAATGCACGTTGTGGCAGCTTACTCACCTTGGGTGAATGGTCTGGTAGAAGGTATGAACAAGCTACTGTTATACATATTGGCCAGGCTGTGTGCTCCAGAGCTAGGTGATCACAGTTGGAGGCTTTCCAACTGCTGAGTTCGAGTAATCACAACTCAGAGACTTTCTGAGTTGTCGAGTTGTTCAGATTGAGTTTAAGACTGTTATTTGAATTAGGTCAAGCTGAGTACTACAGGCAGTATTACTGACTCCTCCCTACACACTGTTCCAGACAGTCTCGCCTTTACTGCACCACCATTTTTGCCAAATGCGCCCCCTAGCAACATGGACACATCAGAGCACCTCAACACGCTTGAAAACAATGTTTCCGGAATATGCGTGCAAATTGATTCACTTAAATCTATGATCTAAAACTTTGTCAGGACCCTCCAGACTAACCCTATGCCCAATATTCCCCCCATTGCGACTCCAAGCACACCCAACAACGATGTACTGCCAAACGCGCCCACTAAAGAGTGCGCCCAGATCAAACTGTCTCCCCCCACTGAATTTAATAGTGCACATGTGCAGGGACATGCATTCCTTAATTCCTGTGAGTTATACATCAGTCTCCAGTCGCATCAATTCATCGATGAGGCTGCAAAAATTTATTGGGCCTTCACATACATGAAATCTGAATGCACCTATCTCTATGTGGACCGTCTTCTGCATCAAACTAAAGAACTCGGTTCTCTACCTTTCTCCACTTGGGTTGACTTTCGAGCTGAGTTTGTATGCCACTTTTGTCCCCTCAACAAGCACCACCAAGCAGTGACACGACTCAAGTCATCCTCTTACCACCAGGTGTGTTGATCCATGGACGATTATATCGATGAGTTTAAGGATTTGGTGGACATGGCAGGATATGGGAGTGGGCTACCAGTGGTGGTGAAGTTCCAATGGGGCCTCAATCGAGAAATTCAGGACCTGATTGCACAGATGTTGGAAGGGCGCCCAGCGGACAATGATATCTATGCTTGGTATGAAGCTGCTTCACTCTGTGACAAGAACCAACTCACAAATGCAGCATTTAATGCTGCATTCCGTGCTCCAACTACCACTCATGTGCCCTACACCTTCAATCGAACCCTTCCCCACCTTAACCCCATTCCAGTTCATCAGACTCCCACACCAGCCATCAATGTCCCAGTACCAATGGATGTTGATGCAGCCCACAGCCATGTGCATAGGTTGGATATCTGCTACCATTGTGGGGAAACTGGGCACAGGGCTGGAGCATGTCCCCATCATCAGGATATCCGCATGCTCACCCCCGAGGGGCGAGATGAACTCCTCCAAGACTTGTCGGCGCTTGTAGATGTCGAGGAAGCGAAGGATCAGGTTGCAGAGGAGATCAAGTCAGAAGTTGTAGAGGAGCAGGATTTTTCTATTCACAGCGAGTGAATTGTATGCCCTCACTGCCTGTCCATAACCACTTTGAAGTCTTGTCAGTTGATTCCCCGGAGAATGAATCCATTTCTGTGACTGTTCCCCTCTCTGACCCTTCAAAGTTGGCTGAAGATGTACCTGCTCTTCCCATCTCTCCCTCTGCTCCACACCCCAAAATTAAATCATGGGAGCGTAAACTACCACGCAAATATATTGTTGCATCCACTCCCTCTACACATTCCTTGAACCTAGCAATTGAACTGCAGATGACCGACACTGGACAGATACTCGGTGTCTCTGCGCTCCTGGACTCTGGTGCAACCAGTCTCTTCATTGATGCCCATCTCGCACAACAACATTGCCTAAATACTCGCTCACTCTCACGTCCGATACCTGTGTATAATGTGGATGGGTCCCCAAACAAAGCTGGTGCCATCCGAGAGGTTGTAGACCTGGTCCTCTGTTACAAAGATCATAGTGAGTGTGCCCTTTTTGCTGTCACTCAATTAGGAAAGCAAAAGGTGATTTTGGGCTATCCATGGCTTTGAGACCATAACCCAGAGGTTGACTGCCGTACCAGGGAGGTTACCATGAGCTGATGTCCATCCCGCTGTCATACTTGTTTCACAGAAGCCAGGCAAGAACGTCATGGACAGAAGGCCATGATACGACATACTCAGAAGTGTCGTGCCGGACCCCTGCCTATACGTGAAGTGGAGTTGGAAGGGGTTCCTGATCTGATGCTGGACTTGGATGATGATGAGGAGGAGCCAGAGAAAGTAGAGGAAGGTGATCAGATCTTCTACACTGCGATTCATCCATCGCATGAGGTGTGTGCTACATTGAACATATCCCAATGCCTCGCTGAGGCCTTCCACAAAAACAATGCTGCTAAATCCTCTACTAATTCCTTGCTCCCTCATCTCCATGAGTTTGGAGACATGTTCTCCAAGGAATCATTCAACTCTCTCCCTGCACACAAGCCATGGGATCACGCGATCGAACTTACCCCCAGTGCAACCCCTTCATCCTGCAAGGTCTATCCTCTCTCTCCTGAAGAACAATGACAGCTTGACCAGTTCATTGACGAGCACCTGGCCTCTGGATGTATTTGACCATCAAAGTCACCCATGGCCTCTCCCTTTTTCTTTGTCAAGAAGAAGCATGGCTCACTTTGACCAGTTCAAGACTACAGAAGGCTCAACAACATCATGGTCAAAAATCACCACCCATTACCCCTCATCTCCAAACTCATAAACCAGCTCCATGGAGCCCGATACTTCACCAAGCTTGATGTCCATTGGGGCTACAATAATGTGAGGATAAAGGAGGGAGATGAGTGGAAGGCAGCCTTTCATACCAACCATGGTCTTTTCGAACCGCTTGTCATGTTCTTTGGCCTTACTAATAGTCCTGCCACCTTTCAGACCATGATGAACAACATTTTCCATGACCTCATCCTTGAAGGCGTTGTCTGCATCTATCTCGATGACATCCTCATCTTCACTCGCACAGTTGAAGAGCACTGTTGCATCATGCACCTTGTCCTAGAACAGCTTCGACGGTACAAACTCTACCTTCATCAGGACAAGTGTGAGTTTGAGAAGACCAAGATCGAGTACCTCAGCCTGAATATCTCAGAGGGTCAGGTGGAGATGGATCCTATCAAGGTGAACGGGGTCATGGCTTGGCTGATGCCCACAAACAAGAAAGAGGTGCAGTCTTTCCTGGCCTTCATCAATTTCTATCGGCATTTTATCAAGGATTTCTCACATCATGCATGACCACTGTTTGACTTGACAGGAAAGGAGGCATGGAGGTGGGATAATATACAACAGGAGGCATTCAAAAAGCTTAAGGAGATGGCTACGAGCAACTGCTTGTGGGGTGGATTGCAGGTGCTAATGGCTAATCAAACAGACAAGAGACAACAAACAACAGACAAGGACAACAAACAACAGACAAGGAATGCCAAGTGAGGGATGACAATTGGCGAATGAATGATGGATGACAAATGACAAATGACAGATGACAGATGAGGGACTACACACAACCAGATGAGGGACAACCAGAGACAACCCCCCACACTCACTGCAAATGTGGGATAGTGGGGGTAGTTTCTCTTTTTTGTTTGTACATTAGTGGGGACCCCTCACACATCCTGTGGGGGGATTAGTTTATTATTTGTACTGCCCCTCCACTGCTGTGAGCCTCTGCTCACAGTGTGTGAATATCTATTAGTAGCTTACAATTTGTATTACTTACCTGGTCCTGATGGGTCCTAAACCAGTCCAGTCTATGGTTGCATATACATTAACAGGAACTGGACCGGACTTTCAAACACTTATGCTTGGCTCTCAAAACTCTGATGTAATAATGGCATATAAAAAATCTGTTTCTAACAATACATGTAGAATACTATCCTGAACATATTTCCCCATACAAACTTGTCTCAGTAATGTGCCGTTCAGGATATGTCATTCCTTCCCAAAAAACGAGTACCTTTGGCGGGCGAAAACTCCGACGTCGGGGGTTTAAATGTGGCTCGGAACGAATTTGCGCCGTGCGGTACGCGATCACATGACTCAGATCTCCTGTGACATGGACAGTTGTCAACCACCACTGTTCCTGACACTGTGGAGTGAGTCTATATCTATCTTACAGCTCACTCAACGTCCCTGTGATCTTATGTCCGCTCATCATGGTGCGCATCTGGCTGGTCAATTCAAATCTGGAATTCTGGAGAGCTTGGTTAGGCAATATCTCTCCTGTCTTTGATCCCATCCTATCAACATCTAATAAACTCTAGGTGTTAGTTTACGGTTTGCATAAATATAGGGAAGCTGATATCGTACCCTTTGCAACTCCGCCTTTCGCCTGTAGATTTCTCCGAATCCTTACGGAAAGTCACTCAGTGGAATGCCAACCATGGCAACGTTCAAATTGCTGCGATTCATCGCGATGCAACCTCGCGAAGAGAACGCTGATCATTTGATCACTGTGATAGTGAGTTCTTCGAGCTTCTTTGTGGCCCATTCAGACCTCTTCGCTTATGACCAGCCGAACGCGTGCTCTCTTCAAAAAAGCCTCAATTTTCGGACAGAGGCCAGAAAAAAATCGGATGTTCATGTAATTGAACAGAGGCGCGCCGCTTTCGAGTTGTTCGCGCATTCAATTATCATTGGCTCCCTGGATGTCTGTAGCGCCCCTGGTTGCTGTGGTACGTTGCTAGGGTCGGATGGAGTGCACAGCAACAGTCGGGATGCAAGGGACTATATACAGTTGGCAGTCATTTGGTAGGATCTGACGGATCAAGCTAATCTACGCCAGGTTCCCGCGACATGCCGCCAGCGCTCTCACTTCGCACATCGCCTGATATCCTGATGGCTAGGAAAGTTCGGTAGTGAAAACTTCACACACGACCAGGATACTAGTGTGTCGTTATGTATGTGCTAGAAGACTGGTATCTGGGGAACAGGGTAATGCGTAACGACGTTCATGCTGATTATTTTTTATCAGGAGGCTCGACCTCTGGTCAATATCCGCAGTTTCTGGCCGTCCTGATTCGGGGTACTATGATTACCGGTTGCACACTGTATTCCATGGCTGAAGGCGACTCCGACCTGCCTGTGTTGGCAAGTCGCAACTATTTTGCGCCCATTCACGCCTGCCTTCATTTATGCAGTGTAGGCTCAGCTACATGTATACGACCGTTTGACAACGAACTTTCCTTACGACTTGAAGATTTTTCAATATAATTAGTTGGGTGCTGGCAACGTGTCTTCTCACGTCTGGAGTGAGTAGCGCTCAAGCACCTGGCTCACTGGCTGAAGGCATCTATCTATTATTTTCAAAGTTTGAGTAAGTCATTCCATTACTATACTATAGTAGATTGTTAGCTTACATAATGTCTCCAGAAGTTGACAAGTTACTAAGTTACATATGCACTCCATTCCACGCCCTACTTTATATAATTGACAGCTCGTTACGCTATAAATCCTCCTTCCGACTCCACGTTTAAGGGTAGGCCCGCGGCACCGCACAACCATATACTAATAAAAGAAAGTTTGCAAGGAACTCTTCCTCCTAGGCAACCGTTGGAATGTAAATCCGGATATGATATCAATGGTATAAAGCAAACATGTAATTCGGTTTTCCGTTTCTCAAAAATGCTGCTCACAACTTGTGTCTTGTTTCTCACATATACTTGTGTTGCGGTCTCTTCACAGAGGACAGTCGTCGTCCCTCATACCGGGGACCAAGATGACACGCCTGGTCTTCTTGCGGCGCTGCCGTCCTGCACTTCGGATTGTGTCATCTTATTCGAGAACGGTATCTCATACAATCTCTTCACTCCCGTCAGGTTTCCGGTGCTGCGAAACGTGGAAATTCGAATTGAAGGGAACTTGACGTATCCGGACAGCATCCCTCAAGTTCAAGGTGTGTAAATGATGATGGATTAGTAGTATGCTACTTATGTCTTTGTCTTAACGGCAGCCGCCGTCCAGGCTGCAGTAAGTTCTCGCTTATGCAATAACCGGAACATGCACTCATTCTCCAGCATGATAGGGCGGTTCTCTGGGATGGTAGAAGACTCTCAACATTTTACCACTCTTCCCACTGATATTTATACCCCAGGATGACCTTCACCGGCGGGAACAACGTTACCCTTCGTGGATCCACTGACCCTCACTGGGGATGGATAAACGGCAAGGGTCAAGCCGTGCGTTTTTCTATCCGGGTTTCTCTTCAAATCATGATTTTCTGACATAGATCATTCTCACATCAGTGGTGGGATAAGAAAGTCCTGAAAAACCGCCCAAGTGGGGTTGAGTTCACAAATATTAACAACGGTGTTATTCGGGATATGAAGATCTGCGAGGTACGTACGTGACATCCTGCAGAACTGTCGTGGTTTAGGTTGTTCTTGGTACGCTTCGAATAGCCAGTCGCATGGAACTTTGGCACGAGTGGGTCAAATGGCCTGCATATATTCAACAACAGGATATATGCAATTTCCTCAAATCCAGAAGCCGTACGTATACATCGTTACCCAGCTTAGTTTTGCGTGTACCCTGACTCCACAGATTTAGGCCTTCCCAACTAACACGTACGTTTTTTCGACATTGTGGACTGACTCCTGTCCAATCAATTGTTCGTGCAACTGCTGTGGATGATGTAGCGACGGTATGTACACACTTTCTCCCCACTATATGGTCCATGTCAAGTCACCTACAGGTTTCTCCGCCCGAGGCAGCAATTTACTCTTCGAAAACAATCATGTCGTAAATGGGGATGACTGTCTCACAGTTGGGAGCGGTGCCAATAACATCCACTTCCGGTACCCAGATGGCCATATAATATACCATTAGTGAAGCTCATGGCAAGAGATAGTGATTCATACTGTGAAGGTGGACATGGCCTGTCAATCGGTTCACTCGGAAAGAGTGGGTCAGCTGCGATTGTGTCGAATATTCTGTAAGTTTCACGCCCTTGCCCTTGATCATGAACGCTTTTTGACACGAGTTTCGTAATATCGTAGGATTGAGAATGTTACCATGGTAAGGGACACTAGTGTTATCGTCTTGACTGATGGTATATCGGATAACACCAGAAAAATTCCGATTATGGTGCTCGTTTCAAGAGCTGGAACGGGGGGCATGGCTCCGCTACGAAGTACGTCACCAGTGCTGACGTATGGATTAATCTCAAAACAGTGTATCCCTCCCATCAGTGTCACTTGGAAGAACATCATACTCGATAACGTTCGACTTCCCGTAAGCACCTCACCATTTGCGATTCCAAGCTCTCATTCTTCCTTCTTCCCTCCGCACTCAGATCTATGTCACTCAAAAGTAAGTCTCTCCTCTGCTGGTGCTGGAAAAACAACAAACAGACAACCAACTACCAGCTACTGGGATTCAAATGCACGTTCCATCTCCCTACTATGTAATAAACCGTATTCGTCTAACCAAAACATCACAGATGGGCCCCAACCCTCACAATGCAAGCCCGAGCAACAACGTCCACCTCCAGGACTTCCTGTTTAAGAATTTCTCGGGTACCATCGCTGAGTATGTCCCCCTCTCCTCATTGCAAGCAGCATATGGTGTGCTTATCCCTGGATAGCTCTCCCGTTGTGCCTGGTTCTAATGGGACAGAAGCCATCATTTTCGATATATACCCGAACACTGGTACATTTGCTTCTTTTTGAATTTCTATGGTTCGGGATGAAGTTCATTGGTTGTTTCTACAGCATCCAACATCGTAGCAAACGGTATTTCTGTTGCGAACAAGAACGGTGCTCCCGTCATCGTCAAGTGCGACCCTGCTGCGGTAAGTCTCGCCTTATTATCCTCTGAAGTGAGCAAAGCTGATTTGATGTGTTTCTGTTAGATTTCAAATGTTGGATTCAAATGTCAGAATGGACCGTTCGTCCATACAGCGGTGGGACTGAAGAGGGCGCTGCGACGCCATGCAAGGGCCGCCAGATTGTCCTCATGATTGAGGTCGGGCTTCTTTCAGCATTGGAAGACGACAAATGCGACTGGAAACTGTAGTGCCACAGCGTGAGCTAGGGTCGTAGGTTGCAATATTGTACATCATGAGATGTTGAGAGGCAAATGCCAAAAAGCACAAATTTGCGCAAACAAACTCATTTGAACCTTGAAGCTGAAGTTGTATTGAACCATAGCCTACTCAAATCCTTCACTAGGCTTTACTCACCGGCGCCTCTTCTCAAATCTATACTGATGTAGGCCCGGCGGACCGTTCAATGTCAATAGAATTCTCATGTGTAAATTCTTCCGAAGATTGGCAGAAGTTCCTCGGCGACGATTACTAGTACAATCCACAACGCTATGGATATCGGTATAAAAGCGGATGTATGGCGCTGTTACTGTGGTTTCCTGGTTTCCTCCAAAAAAAATGTTGCCCTCAACTTCAAGTTGTGTCTTGTTTCTCGTACTCACGTGTGTGGCGATCTCTGCACGGAAGACACTCGTTGTACCTCATACAGCAGGTCGGGATGACACGCCTGCTCTCATGGGAGTACTGGCGCACTTCAGCTCAGATTCGACTATCTTGTTTAAGAAGGGTATCACGTACAATATCTTCACACCTATCAAGTTTCCCATTCTGCATAACGTGGAGATTTGGATCGAGGGGAACTTGATGTATCCAACGAACATTCCTGCTATACAAGGTGTGTAGTGATAATGCATGTATGACAGTGTTGCTAATGTTTTTCTTTGCACGGCAGCCATCGTTGCATCTTCAGTAGGTTCTCAACAGTCCTGCTAAATGTGCACTGATTTCCCCACGTGTAATATTAGAATTTTTCTGGTTCTTGGTAAGATGACACTCACCATTCGTTCACTTACTTTGACTGCTCATAGTTATTCCGCAGGTTCACATTCACCGGAGGAAGTAACGTTACTCTTCGTGGATCTCGCGACCCAGCATGGGGGTGGATCGACGGCCACGGCCAAGCGGTGCGATTTTCGAAATTTCTTCAAAATAGCAAGTTCCTGATGCGTATCGCAGTGGTGGGATGCCCAAAACCAGATCAACCGTCCACGTGGTATCGCATTCAACATGATCTCCGGCGGTGTTATTCGGGATATGAAGATCTGGAAGGTACATCTGTATGCAACATCCTGTATGTATATTGGTTGAATTCGGGGGCCTTCGAATAGCCGATCGCATGGAATTTCGCAACAAGTGGCTCATCTAATCTACTCGTGACCAACAACCAGATCCATGCAGTGTCAACTGACCCACAGAGGGTACGTGTATATTGTTACGCTGTGAGGATCTTGATTCCTGAAATTTTTGTTTTAGGCGTTCCCGTTCAACACGTACGTTTTACCGGAATCCTAGAGACGGAATTACGTCTGGATCTAATCTTGCGACTACGTCGAATGACTTAGCGATGGTATGTCGTCATTTTCTTATGATATGTCCTCCAACCACACCATCTCCAGGGTTCTCCGCAGGAGGCACTAATTTGCTTTTCGAAGACAACCACGTCGTGAACGGAGACGACTGCCTCACCGTGGGCAGTGGTGCCAAAAACATCCGCTTCCGGTGCTTCTCATTTTATCAACTGCCGCGTAAAGTAGAGAGGCTAACGGTCATGATAGTAATTCATACTGTGAAGGCGGGCACGGCCTGTCAATAGGCTCGCTTGGGAAAGGTGGAGCTCATGCTGATGTGGGAAATGTTGTGTAGGCTTCGCATCCTTGCTTATGATAATGTTTTTTACCTACTTTTGAATATGTAGGATCGAGAACGTCGTTATGGTATGAAACTCCCTGTTGATATCTTCTCAGTCTCACCATATGTGAAACCAGAAAAATACGCTGTACGGTGCCCGTTTCAAAAGCTGGACTGGAGGGAAGGGTGTAGCTCGAAAGTGTGTCCTCGTCCTTTCCTAGTGTGACTTGACCTCAAGATGTTATTTTTCGACAGCGTCACCTATAGGAACATTACATTCACTAACGTTCGGTTTCCTGTGAGTTCCTCATTGTGTTCACGACTCCCACTTCCCCAATGCCCTTTCCCCCAAATCCAGATCTACATTACACAAAAGTAAGTCTACTGCTCTTGCTGAGGTATAGCTAACAAGGACCCACTGCAAGCTACTGGGACCAAGGGGTATGTTTTCGTTTCCACCCCTTACCGTAATGTAAGAAGTTTAACTCCATACAACAGCTCGGACCGGCCCCCAACACGACGAGCACAAACAACACCCGCGTGGAGGATTTTCTGTTCCAGGGCTTCAAGGGCAGTATCAATGAGTATGTTTTATCTCTTTTGCGTGATTTTCTCTAACGTCTTACATAGCTCTGCGAACTTCTTTGAAGGGTCTTGTGTCACTAATCCGTGCTGGTGCGTCTCAGTGACTTTCAATTTGTGGTGTAAGTGAGGATGCCCATGAATCTGTATGTCAACAGGTACTATGTACCCGGTGCAACTGGGAGGGAAGTCGTCATCTTCGATCTTCATGCTAATACTAGTACGTTACCTTCTATTGTTTGTACTGAGGACAAATCCGTCATTGTTGTTGTCACAGCATCTAATATCGTAGTCAAGGACATTTCTGCTGTTAACGAGGACTCCGCACCCGTTGCTGTCATGTGTGATCTCACGACGGTGAATCTATACCTTCGTCCACCCACAATTCGCTGGACTGACTTGATTCTGCTAGATTTCGAACGATGTTGGATTCAAGTGTCAGGATGGGGCGTTCATCCCTACGAAGGTAGGGATGTGATTGTGAAATTAGGCAGGTCGCACATGTCTTATTATAATATGTTCTTAAACATAACACTACATATTTTGTGAAACGAGATTGACACCATGGCGAACATGACATTCGCTGATAATCGTAACTCGATGTCGACCCCATAATGGATCGTATTAAGCATGCTATATCATACGCATGATACATACAATTCTGTGCAATGGGGTGTATAAATATACGGTAGACGATATGATGATACACGGCCATAGACCTAGAACGATATCACAGAAGCAAAAACTGAGAGAGAAAAATAAAGGAGAACTACGAGACTAAAGGAAACCAACGAGGGGGCGGGCGACGTGTTCAAGACCTTTCACCCCTCAGACGCCTAGCCAAGGCGAGATCCTTCGGCTGACTAAAGTAGAATGAGTCAGCATCTGGGGGACCCGGGCGTGTGAAGGGGAAAAGGTAACCCACATGGTGACTCGCTTAGCGTGGATGGCAGCCAAGTTGGTGTCTTCGAATAGAGAGACGAGGTACGCCTCAGCAGCCTCCTGCAGAGCCATGACTGCGGAGGACTGGAATCGCAAGTCAGTCTATAAAAAGTAGATTAGACATGAGCAACAATAGAAGACAACACAATAGGCAAACCTTAAAATCCTGGGCAATTTCACGGACAAGCCTCTGGAAGGGAAGCTTCCTGATGAGCAGCTCAGTCGACTTCTGGTAACGCCTGATTTCACGAAGAGCGACAGTTCCGGGCCTGAAGCGATGGGGTTTCTTCACACCACCAGTGGCAGTCTAGATGACAAAAATTGAGTACGACGACATCGACGACGGTGGCACAACGATGATGACAAACTCACTGTTGCTGTTTTCCTGGCGGCCTTGGTTGCGAGTTGCTTACGAGGAGCTTTGCCTGAAAAAACGGATATGTGAAATGAGTGAAAAGTGACTTTGAGATAACGGACCTCCTGTGGATTTGCGAGCGGTTTGCTGCGGGATGTGGATGACGATGAGCAAGTATATAGATCAGTAATGGTAGATAGTAACCTTGGTGCGAGCCATTGAGAGAAGTTGTGGAAGACTGGAGGAGTATTTGCTTGTAGATGGGGAGTATCGAAGTGGTGGGTGGAAAGAGAGAGGTTGGGATGATGAGGCGATTTGAAACCGTTGGAAACCCCGAAACCAAGGAAGAATTTCTCACGCTGTTGGAAGACGCACGAGCCAACAGATTCTGAGCTCTTTTTGACTCGGAAGATTGGTGCCCATTTTCAAAAGACAATTAAACACTCATTTGTACCTCTCGAGTTCCGATTTTTTGTAGGCAGGCTTGAAGCACTGAATACAACCCTCGTGCAGCTTCGCTTGTGCTCAGAGTTTCTCAAACAGTAGCTGTGAGAGCCTCTAAAACGACGGTGAATTGGATGTTGTACCTTGCTTCGGGAGAAGCCGTGACAACAAGGACAAACATTCCCCGTCGCAAACTCCAGTCTAAAATCAGCTCGCGGGTATTTGGGACAACTCTCACGCTGGTGATGACTCCCTTGTCAAGCTGGCCTCACAACTGCTGGTACTTTCATAGTCATGCGATTGGGTATTGACTTGAACACTCTCACCTTATGTATGGACAATTCCAAACCGTTGAAAACAACTGACATCCGAAATTCACAAACAAACTTCAAGACAACCGCAAAGGACCATTCCCCCATTGGGTTGTTACCGTCTCATTGGCACCGCTTGTTGTGCTAGATAAATATCTGGCGCCCATGTACAGACTTGTGGCGGAATTGTTGGGAGTCGACTTGTTGCTATATAGACTTGCAACATCGGCATATGAGTGTTTAAAGGCACTTCCGAGTTCCCCCCGTATTCAAGTGCGCTCTCCCTGACTTATACCCTCCGATGTCCCTCCGAACAGATCGTGTGGACGTAGTCGCCTTAATCAAGAAGCGAGGCGATCTCAGTCAGGAAGAGTTTGGCTCGAGAGGCATGGGAAGCTCTTTCTCTCCATTGATATTGTGAAGAATCTTCTCATATACAAGCAGGTGAGCAGTAGTTTTTGTTCTGTGCTCAGCTGCATAGAGAGCATGAAGCCTGCAAGGTATTGGAGGGTGGTTGCGTCCCTCCTTTGTGGTAGGGCTGTCCCTATTCGAGTGCAATGCTTTGGCTGATGAAAGTATATTTGACTATAGGTGAATATTATGGAAGACCCCAATCACGCGCGTATTCAAGTTGCCATCGAAGATGTCATTTATTACCTCTTGGTCTGGCACCGTTCTTGGATCAGGATCTCAAGGCAAGGAATTGAGAAGATCGTCGTTGATCATCTGGACCCCAATCTCTAGAACTTGCTTCTTGCGTTCGGCTATGTCTGTACGTGAAGGTTATGACAATATCGGCTCATGACTAATTCTAGACAAGGTCGCCTGCGCTTCAGATGAGATCCTATACTTAGCTACTCCGAATTTGAAGGATTTGTGTACTTGCTGTAAGGCTGCCCCTCGGCCCCTTACCGCAACCCAAGGACATCAGACGCGGCTATTACATATCAATACTTCTATTACACTTTGCTGTCACAGACTTTTACTATATCCTTTCATTTTCGCCTTCGTTGCCTCCTCATCCTGACTCTGTGCAACGAAGGTTAGTTCATTTCATTTCATTACATATTTACCTGTGCAACGAAGAACACAACTTTGTCCTGTCAGACATAAGACTTGCACATATAACCCCACGACCTCGAAGTTCCCCATCTGAATCTAAAAACCTATAGTCATGTCCCTTCGAAAGGACCGGGTTCGCGTACTTGCGCTTCTCAGAAAGAGGGAAGACATCAGCCAGGATGAATTCCACCGCTACTGGATCGAAGTGCACTTAAAGGTCTTCACTTCCATAGCGGTTGTAAAGAAGGATCTTACCAAGTACGAGCAGGTAAGTAAGTTCGACTTTGTTATAAGCGAAGCTAATCATCACAAGTTGCATAAAAATCATGAGTTCTGCGAAGCAGTGGAGAAGATGGGCTTTTCCATTCCGCAGTGGGACGGAATAGCCTTATTTGAAGCAGAGAGCTTTGAGAAGATTCTTGCGGTATGTGTTTTGTGATTGTAGCCATAGTGCCTTGGCAAACAAGGCTGATATGCGAATGCAGATATTCGATGATGAGGAGTACAAGAGGGTTGTTATTCCCGATGAGCTCAAGTTTATCGACCGCCCGAATTGCATGTTTTTCCCTGTCAATTTCGCGACCATTTTTGAGAGAGAAAGCCCCAAATGAATATTTCAATTGTACTTCATTAGGACTTATCGCGTCGTGTATTCCACTTGACAAAGCGTAGTCCATGATATCATTGCAAGCAATGGGACAATGTCGATAGACTTTTGACGAGGGCATGTTTGGGGCAAGTTAACCAAGATGTTAACACCCAGCAATTAAAGTTAAGCGATGTCTATGGGCATTGATCCCTGTACTCTTTCGCGCAGCGAGCTCGGGCTCTAGGTCATCCATACTGTGATATTGAAGCGCTGCCAACTCTCGCCAACTGAATCATAATCGACTACGACCAGATGATTTCTGCCTTGCTTGAGACCGCGTAGAGACGGTATTTTGTGCGGTATACGTTATAGGTAACGGTCAACGTGGTGAAAGAGGGAGAGAACTGATATGTTGACCAGGGGATGACCGAGTTGAGCACGAGGGAGCGGAGGTAGTCTCGAGTGTGAACCAATGGTTCAAGGTCGGAAAACAAAACATGACGTCTTCGGAGGTTTCGTCGAGTGGAGGGAATGCAGGATTTTGAGACCTTTGAAGTTACTGTCCTCAGTTGTGGTAGCGGCATGCTCGAATTCCAACTCTCCCAATTTGGAGCAGAGAAGACTTGCAGTGGAAATTGACTTCAGAATGTTTTCTCTCCTCTTCTCCAATGTATCAGGATAACAGGTTGAATCATACCACATTCATCCACTGGCTTTCCCACCAAGCAAATCGTCATAATAAACGGCGCTCCTGGTTCATTCTCAGATGTTATATCATGGACTACCTCTGGCGGTGAGGGCATTGGCATTGGGAAAGCAGTGGGCGCAAGACCAGGCTAAGAGGCGGGAGCTAATGAGACAAAGAAGATGGCACAATTGAAGGAGCTCGAACTATAGAGAACAGAGTTGAACCTAGAACTAGAAGAGACTCGAGGGACAGAAGAGGAGGCAGAAAGTAAGCCTTTTCCTGATGATGGACCAAAGGATTGGTTGGTCCTCCCCAAGTCGAGCATGCTTGCAGTCAAGTCTCAGACTGCAGCGAGGAGGCGCGATCAATTGGTTGATCAACGTAACGCTCTCGTGAAGCACCCCATCAATATGCAACATCTCCAGCTTGGTAAGATGGATGGTTGGGAAAATGATTTCATCACTATTGGCACTTGATATCGCGTCAATGATGGTAATCTGTTGGAGCGAAGGCATTTCTCCCAATATCTTTATTTGATTCATGACAGTCGGCGCAACATCCAATGCAGTTATCTCGTGCATGTATAGCCCCATTAAAAATTCAGGACTGGAGAGGCAAGGTCAACAGCGCATCGGTGTAGATGGAAGTGCCGTATACCAGGAGCATGATCATTAAACAACACATCTTTGAACATGCGTCCAGCATTGAAAAGAATGCAAATGTTCATGGAGCGTTTCCCACGAGGGGAGGCATTGGGGCTCTAACAAAGTTACAGCCCCGTTGCGCGCTAGGGGTTCCAAGGATTCTTGACCTTAGAGTAGATGTGCTCAAGATTTGGCGTCGGTTGCCGAAGAAAATGGTCACATGAGTTCCAACTTCCCAGCAGGATATCGTCACATGTAGGCAGAAAACCCATTACATATGTAGCGCGCTGGCGCGGCAGAGCCCGCTACCTTGCCTCCTTCTGTCCCATAAAGCACGGGATCTCCAAACCTTTGATGTCCAATCCGAAACGTTATAAGAGGCCTTTTTTGGGAAAATGTGAGAAGGGGTGGCGAAAAAAAGCGGCAGAGGTCACGTGACCTCGAAAACCTTAATAGTGCACTTTTCGTTCATGTCCCATCTGTTTTGCACTGAAAGGAAATTGGATTGCCTCGTGACATGCTAGAAGTTTTACAGTGAGAATGATATAAATCTAAATCTATGTAGACATACTAAAGGAACTGGGAGTGGGAGCAACTTGGTGGGATCGAGGATCCAGAATCTATGGTTATGGAACCAATCGATATCCTCGATTCCATCTTTGTCGCCCAGGGGTGAGCTGAGAGCATGACTACAGAAACCCACACGAGGAGCAAGCCTAAGGTGCATCGTAGTCATGATGGAGACTCACCCGTGGACAGAAGTCAAGCCTTAGGGGAGCTTCTCGTGTGCTTCTGGCCTGTTCGTGGCTTGAGAGGAAGCATCTCGATGTGAATTGCACCCAGAGAGTCTAGGCATCACCAGTACTCCAAGAATGCCTGAGAATGCCATCGTCTGAACTTCTTCACTATATCTGGTGACACCCCAGAGACGAGGTAGAAAGTGGTTCCCCCAATCTGAAAGCAGTGCCCTGTAATGCAGGGGTATCCCTTGCCTGTTGCTCTGAGGATTCTGTTGATGCGGCTTACAAACTTGGATCTGGTGAGCGTTATGACATTGTCATGTGTGTCATGGTATGCAGCGATGGGATGCTTGATGTTCAGCCTATTCTTGATAAAGTGCTTGTGGATGGCATGAATAGGGTCGAGAGGAGCTTCCTGGTGCAGAATCCAGATGTCGTTGCCTCTGGCCTTCTGAGTTTTAGACCATGGCAGGTGGACGTTGCAGGCTCCATTCTCACCTGTTGATTCTGCAATATGCATGAACATGGCATGCTTTCGAGGGTCGAATTTTCCCAGGTCCTGCATGGGTGGCAGGATTTCAAGTCCTCGAGCATTGAAATTGTCACCGGTGCCCTCTTGCTGTGGAACAACGCTGCTGGCCTAAGTTCTTCCACACCCTTCAGAGTCCTGCATAAACAGTCACCTCCTAGCCATGCCAGACCAAGACTTTTGTGCTCTTTCCTTATCACCAGTAACTTTGCTCCCACCATCCTCCTAGCCAGTCACCCTGTGTAGGAGGATGCCCAAGTGATGAGAACATCCTCCCTTGCAGGGAGTGCATCACTCTTTCTGATTCCAAGACCCTCACAGAATGTCAGGAATTCTTGTAGTCGGCTAGCATCTTTTCTCTGTGTACCCTTGTTCACAGCCATGTCCTGCATGTGCTTGATCTTATCCACCAGGGCAGGAGGTAACAAAGGGTCTGGGCATGGTTGGGTCTTATGCATAGATGGGATGCTAGTGGTGTAGGGTCAGTGTCAGCTGTAATGGTGCAGAGGTTTCCTGCCATGAAGTTCGGCTAGCTGTGATAGGTTGCTCATGTGCATGTTGGACGTGTGGATGGATTGAATGTGTTGGAGAGGAGGCATCACAGTAGTGCTTGATGTGGCAGGGGTTAGAGGTGTGAATTTATTGCCAGTCATGCAATGTGTATAATGATTAATGAATGTTCATCCCCCGCTGTAGTCTAGGGTCATGGTAATCTACTGCTTTATGTATGAATTTTGTTAAGACTATAGGTCTCGACTCAGTCTTTGGGTCATGTATCACAGTTGGAGGCTTTCCAACTGTATCGATATCACACTAGGAGATTTTCCTAGTGTATCGGGCTTCCTGCCTTCACTTGGGTACTTCCTCAAGTAGTCACGGCTATCTGTACTCAGAGGCTTTCTGAGTAGACTGTTCATTTGTGTATCAGAGTTGGAGGCTTTCCAACTGTCGAGTTTGAGCTTATCACAGCTAGGGACTTCCTAGGCTGTCAAGTGTTTGGATTGAGTCTAAGACCGTTGTTTGAATTAGGTCAAGCTAAGGAATACAGGTAGTGTTACTGTAGCTTATATACAGTTTCAGAGATGTCTATCATCCAATCAGAATGCGAGATCCTTGTCAAGTAATAATAGAAAGAACAATAGAACAACAAGCCTCATGCCTAGCATGAGGTGTCCGATGTCACAGAATGCTGCAGCACAGCATGTTGGTTGACAGCAGTCAGATCAGGGAGTGGGTCTCCATTGGAGTGAGTCATTTTGAGTCAGAAAGGAAAAATGATAACCCAGCCTTGCCAGTGTACATCTGGTCATCCTGTGTTACGATAACGAAAATCATAACATCACCCTCTCTCTATCTTTGAAGTCACTGACTTCAATCAAAATCTTTTCCTCTTTTCTAATCAGGAGGTGGGGTGGGGTTGTGGGGTGCGATGGAGGAATAAATCATGTCCAAACTCGGACCATGATTGGATTCTTCTCATTTGTGCTGCCTTGGGCAGTGGCATCAACAAGTCGGTGGTGTCATTAGAAAGGGGGTTCTCCATAGGGTGTTGTAAAATGGAAAATTTGATGTCTGTAATTGGGGGTTCGGGTCTTGGTCCAAAGATTGCATAAAGGCAGAATGCAAAGGTAAGGGCTGTTGCAACAGCCAGGATCGTGCCAACAATGATGGCAAGGATCTCTATTCCAGTGAGCATGGTTCATCTTGTCATGCCATCGTGGGTCTGTCTTTTTCTTTTCTAGAGGTGGTTTCTCTGTAGTCAGTTTGGTGGGTGTTTTGGTTTTGGTTTCTACAGCTGTCGTCGCTGTTTATATACCCCTAGGATTGTCTTGGCATGTTTCAGGTTTCCCTTGGGCTCCCACAAGTTCTCTGAGGTCGGGTATCTGACCCACTTCACTAGGAAGTGCATGGTCTTTCCTTTCTTCTTGTGTCTGATGATTGCTTCCACCTCATACTCCAATTCGCCTTCTATCAGGTTGGGCAGTGGTTCTGGGAAGTTCAGTCTGTGTGTCTCAGTTTCTTTGTATGGGGAAAGAAGTGCCGCATGGAATACAGGGTGTATTTTCCACTGTTCTGGCAACTTCAGCTGGTAGGAGAGTGGGCTCAGGACCTTCTCAATGGTGAACAGTCCTTCTCTCTTTGGTGCAAGCTTCCTTGTTGCATGTGTTGTCTTGAGGTTTTTTGCTTCTAGCCACACTCTGTCTCCTTCTTTGAACAGGGTGAAGTGCCTTGTCATTCTTTCTGCCATCATCTGTCTGGCTAACTCATGAGTTGCCTTTGCTTCATCTCGGGCCCATTGTAGCGCAACTATTCACTTTTCTATGGCCGGTATCTTTGTTTTCAAGTAGGGGAGGGGGATTGCCTTGGGTTCATAGCCCATCATGAGGTAGAACGGGGAGTTCTTCTGTATGGAGTGCATCCTCTGGTTGTGCGTGAACTCCACAGTTGGGAGAAAGTGCTTCCAATTCTCCTGGTTGTTCGAGCAGAGGATCCGTAGGTATACTTCCACTTCTTGGTTCACCCATTCTGTCTCCCCATTGGTCTGGGGGTGGTACACTGTACTCATTGCCAGTTTAATTCCGAGCAATCTTCCTAGTTCCTGGAACAGCTGCAAGGCAAATCTGGGATCTCTGTCAGAGATGATCTTGTCTGGGAGGCTGAATCATTTGTAGACATTGTCTAGGTAGAGGGTGGCCACTCCCAATGCATCCACAGTTTTCCTGCAAGGAATAAAAATTACCCCCTTCATAAGCCCATGGTCTACCATGACCATGAGTGCATCATAACCATCAGACTCCGGTAGGTCAGTTATGAAGTCTGTCATTACCATTGCAAATGGTCTCATCGCTTTGGATTTGATTGGTTGTAGTGGGGGTGTCATCGGGTGGGTGTTGACCTTCATTTGCTGGCATGTTGTGCATCCAGCAACATAGTTCTTGATGTATGTCATCATTCCTGGCCACCAGTAGTCCCTCCTGATTATTTCAGTTGTCTGCCATTGTCCTGGGTGTCCACTGGTTACTCCTTCATGGTACTTTTGCACCAGCTTTTTCCATAGATCTCCATTGTCGGGGACATAGCATCTGTTTTGGAAGAATAGAAGGCCGTCTTCTATTTTCCAGTCTTTTAATGCCAATTTTATTGGTGGCATTCCCTTGGTCTTTAGCACCTCGATTGTGCTCTTCACCAGGTCATCTTTCATGATGCTCCCTGTGAGCAAACCATGCATTTCTGTGTCAATGAATTTCACAAATACTGTTTCTGGCAGCATTGTGACATCTTCATTATAGTTGTCTTCTGCCAGTATGTGGTCCGCTCTCCATGATAATGCATCACTCTGTACTATCTGTGATCCAGGTATGTGGATGAGTTGCAAGTTGAATTCCGATAGGAATAAGCTCCACCTTGCCTGTCATCTGTTCAGTTTCTGCACCATTTAGAAGTATGTCAGATTCTTGTGGTCTGACAGGATTACCACTGGGTGTCCTGAACCCAGTAGGTAGTGTCTCCAAGTCTCTAGTGATTGCATGATGGCTAGTAGTTCCCTGTCATATATCTTGTAGTTCTGTTCTGTTGGTGTTAGCACATGTGATATGTATCCACATGGATGCCAATCCCCATTCATATCTCTTTGTCTCAGCACTCCTCCTGTAGCATGTTTTGAGGCATCTGATTCAATCATGAATGGTTTTGTCAGGTCTGGCATCAGCAGTACCGGTGCTTCTGTGAATTTCCTTTTCAGCGTCTGAAAAGCCTGTTTGCATTCTGTTGTCCAGTCAAACATTTTGTTCTTCTTTGTCAGTTCATTGAGTGGTCTGCTTGTCTCTGCAAAATGTCTGATAAACTTCCTGTAGAAGTTCCTGAATCCCAGGAAAGATCTGACTGCTTTTACATTTGTTGGGGTTGGCCAATCCTGTATACCTGCCAGCTTCATGTTGTCCATGGCAATTTTGTTGGGTCGGATGATCAGACCCAAGGATTCTACCTCCTGGACATCAAACTTGCATTTCTCTGGCTTCAGGTATAAGTCATTTTCTGCCAGTCTTTGCAGCGCCCTCTTTGTCCTTTCCTGGTGTTCATTCTGATCCTTGGAGAATATCAGGATGTTGTCCATGTAAATCATGAGCCATCCCTCTCAGATCATATCATGGAATATCTCATTCATCATTGCCTGGAAGGTCGCCGGTGAGTTACATAGTCCAAAGAACATCACTGTTGGTTCAAACAGCCCTCGGTTTGTCTTGAAGGCTGCCTTCCATTGATCTCCATCCTTGATCCTAACGTTGTGATATCCCCATCAGATGTCCAGTTTCGTAAACCATTTTGCCCCTCTCAGTTTGTCCAACAGGTCTCCTACCAGCAGCAGCAGGTAGGTGTTCTTGATTGTTCCATTATTCAAGTACCTGTAGTCCTGACATGGTCTCAAGGCATCCGAGTCCTTCTTTGCAATGAAGAAGAATGGTGATGCCATGGGCAATTTCGATGGTTGGATATATCCTTTCTCTAGGCTTTTGTTGAGAAACTCATCGAGTTTCTTCTGTTCTGCTGGTGATAACGGGTAAACCCTGCAGTCCTTTGCTATAAAATCCAGTTTAAGTTTGATCACATGATCCCAGGGTCTTGATTCTGGGAATTGTTCCAATGCTTCCTTTTCGAATATCCATCAGTACTCCTTGTATTGTTCGGGGAGTAGTTCATCCAGGGTGTTTTGTTTGGGGTCTCCTTCCTTCTTGTGTGTCAGGTGCTGTGAGACCAATGTTTTTGCCCTAATCTAGATATTCTGTCCATATGCATATTGTGGTGATCCTTTTGCCTTCATGATCTGAGAGATAGTCTTCATCGTCTGAGAATATGAGTACCTTGGTTCATTGTACTCCTCTGTCAGTGGCATTTTAGCTGGTTCGAATATTCCAATGATGGGTTCTCCTCAGATGTAGGCGATCAGTAGTTCATCATCTGTGATTTCTTGTTTGGGTGTCCCTTCCATTTGTTCCATTGCCTGTTTCATTGCCTGTTTGTGGTTTGCCAGTGCTGGGTTTTCCTTCCCAGTGTCTTCTTCATCTTGTGGCCCTATGGGCTCTGCATCTTGAAGAGTCATGATCGTGATCTCTTCATCGTTGATTTCTTCGATTGTCACTTTTCTTGTCTTGACGGGCATCTTGCTTCTTCTTGGTTCTTTGTGGAGGACTCCTCCCATCAGTTTCGCCTTGGCAACAACTCTTCGGCATTGCTCTCAGCGTTCTTCTTTTGCCAGTTCTTCTTTCTTGCTTTTCAGGGCTATCTTTTCCCTTGCTTTCATGACTATCTGGGCCAGTGCCAGTCACTTTTCTTCTTTCTTGAGGTCCAGTTTTTCCCTCTCTTTTGTGACTATTTGGGCTACTGCTAGTTGTCCTTCTTCTTTCTTGGTGGCCAGCTTCTCCAGCTCTCTGGTGGCCACCTTTTTCCATTGTGCCCATTCTTCCTCAGCAGCTTTCTTCTTGAGGGTGAGCTTCTCTTGGTCTCTAGCAATGATGCCTCAGCACCATGCCTATCATTCTTCTTTTGTCATGTCTAGGGGGTTCTTCTTCTTTTTGGTTCCCCTCTGGCGCCATGACAAGTGTTCATTGTCGGTTTTCTTGGTCTGTACCCTACCGATAAGGGTTCTTCCTCTTCCATATGAGAATTCAGGATGGGTCTTGTCATTCATCCTGAATTGGAAGGTTCCAATTCTCCAGTCGATTACTGGATTGATTCTTCTGAGCCATGGCAGGCCCAAGATGACCGATTCCTTTCCCAATCCTGCAATGAGGAAGGTTGTTGGGAAAGTTCTTCCATTGATCATCAAGAGTCCCCTGGCATAGTGGGAAATCTCCCCCTTCTTGTTTGGGGTTCCATCCACGTTCTTGACCTTGATCACCTTCTCCAGGGGGTGCAGCTCAAATCTGCTGTTCTCTGCAAATTTGTGACTCATGAATATCCCTCCTGCTCCAGAGTCAAGTAGGGCTTTGGTTTCAATTGCTTTTCCTCTGCCTGTCCCTACCACTTTGACATCTACACGCATAGATTGATTTTTCAAACTGGCTAGTAGTACAGAGCAGATGGAAAGTTTGGTGGTACCTGGCATCGAGGCAGGCCACCCCTTTAAAAACCCTCATCCCTGATGGCAGCGACAGCTGTCGCCTTCTCTTCTCCATTGAGTTTGTTCAAGATCACTCAGATCTTCGAGTAGGCTTCTCTGCCTTTGTTCTTTGGGAAAGGCCAGTCCTTGGTCCTTGGTCCTCGTTTCCCCTTTCTTGTGTTTGGTTGCTCTGTGTCTGGGCTGGTGGCACACAAAGCACAACCCTTTCTTCATATGTTTGATCCTCTCCTGATAGGAGAGTCAGTTGATTTCGAGTGGGGTCTCCTTTGCTCTAGAGCTCAGTAGCTTCCTTGTCAAAGCCTCCTGCAGCTTTCCTGTTATGGCTTTTGCTCTCCTCCACTGTCCATCATACTTGGAGGCAGTGTTGATCATTCCTTCCAAGGTCGTAGGGATCGTTTCCATATTAAAAACTCTTTTGAGGAGCTTGGGGTTCAGCCTGTCCATAAAGAGTTCAATAAGGGTGGTGTCATTGTTGATTCCCACCTTCTCTCGCAGGATTTGGAACTGTGCTATGTAGTCCTCCAGGTCCTGTCCCTGCTTCAATGTTTTTATCTCTGTCAGCTTCGTCGATCAGTGTGAACGCTGTCTTGAGCACTGATTCAAAGGCTGACCACATTCCTAGGTCTTCCTTTTCTGCCCATGTCTGTGCCCAGGGTGCGGTGGTTCCTCCATTCATGAATGACAGTGCGAAGATGATCTTCTTCTCATCGGTGTCGTAGATTCCATGGTTCACTCTCAAATAGAGTTTCACTTCTTGTAAGAACTTCACAGTTCTAGTTTGGTCCCCTGTGAAGTCAGATGGGGTTCAGATTCTGATCTCCTTGGTCAATACGGTGGGTTCAGTAGACATGTCAGTGTTGTTGTTGGATAGGGAGAATGGGTCTCATTCTGGGGTTTCTTCTTTATCAGAAGATCTGAAATCTTCTTTGTCAAGGTATCAGGGTTCTTCGTCACTGGTTCTCTTCAAGAACCACTTCTGTGCTGGTTCCGAGTATTGTACAAGTCAACCCTGGTATCTATACCATGGGGTTCTTCCTGATGATGATGCTCCAGTTGGAGGTCTGTCTGGGCTTTGTCTGAAAGACATTGTGTCTGCACCTAGGTAGGTGGACTTTGTAGATCAGCTTGACCTTTTGTTAAGACTATAGGTCTCAACTCAGTCTTTGGGTCATGTATCACAGTTGGAGGCTTTCCAACTGTATCAGTATCACACTAGGAGACTTTCCTAGTGTATTGGGCTTCCTGCCTTCACTTGGGTACTTCCTCAAGTAGTCATGGCTATCCATACTCAGAGGCTTTCTGAGTAGACTGTTTGTTTGTGTATCACAGTTGGAGGCTTTCCAACTGTCGAGTTCGAGTTTATCACAGCTAGGGACTTCCTAGGCTATTGAGTGTTCAGATTGAGTCTAAGACCGTTGTTTGAATTAGGTCAAGCTAAGGAATACAGGTAGTGTTACTGTAGCTTATATACAGTTTCAGAGATGTCTATCGTCCAATCAGAATGCGAGATCCTTGTCAAGTAATAATAGAAAGAACAATAGAACAACAAGCCTCATGCCTAGCATGAGGTGTCTGATGTCATGGAATGCTGCAGCGCAGCATGTTGGTCGACAGCAGTCAGATCAGGGAGTGGGTCTCCATCAGAGTGAGTCGTTTCGAGTCAGAAAGGAAAAATGAAATACCCGGCCTTGCCAGTGTACATCTGGTCATCCTGGGTTACAATAACAAAAATCATAACAAATTTTGTTAGGTGAAAAGGTACCTTAGGTGGAAATGTGAGCAATGGATCTTTCCCCAGGAAAACACCCCTCGATGGGCCATCTGCAGGATTCTCTGAGGTCGGCATCCAGGTGGTGGATATCCACAGATCATGATCTTGAATGAGTCTGATGATTTCATGCAGTATCATGTTCTGTTGGGTGCCCCACAATCTACCTGCTTCCAGAGTGCCCACAACCCCCTTGTTGTTGGAGTACACAATTACATGGGACTCTGTGAATCTCCCTGTGATGAGTGTCCAAACAGCCAATTTGACTGCCACCATCTCTGCCCATCCAATCTCATGGCCTTCTGACAGCCATCCCTCTTTGAACTGCCACACAATCCACTTCCCATTGAGGATCAGGCCAATGCCCCACCTGGTCAATGCATCCACAAACACTCTGTTCCTGAGAGGTGCGGGGGGGCAGATAATCTTCATTCCAATGAATCTTTCCTGCAGGCATTGCCTCCACCATGCCATGTCATCTGCAGTTCCTGTGGACAGCCTGTGTCTCACTTTGCCTGCATGGCTGGTCTTGAAACCTCCCCAAAATTTGTACAGCGAGACCAAATGAGACCAGCCCTCTGGGACAACTAGGCAGACATGATTCAGGGTGCCAATGACAGTCTCAGCTTCCTTTGCACTGTGGGATGCCCCATGCATCCATGTTGATATTCGCTCAAGATACTTCACTTTCTTCTTTTTGGGTAGTTCCACCACCCTAGCTGAGAGGTCCCACCGGAAGCCGATGTATGTGAATGCAGTCAAGAAACCGACAAACTTGGCTGGCGCCCAAGGCCAGCCTAGTTCCTCTGTGATATTCCAGATGAGATCTGCTGAGTATGTGAATTTGTAGGTGCCATCTGGCTGATGGCAGGAGGAGTAGCATATGAAGATAAAGTCATCCACCCACTTGATGACTGCTTTGATTCTGCACTGCAAGAGAATCCTGACCATGGCATTGGCCACCCTGCCAAAAATCCCAGGGGAAGGAGATGCACCAAAGTTTAGGACATGATCAAGGTGGATCAGTCCATTGATCATGATAGCGAGGAATTGCCGTGCTGATGGATGGATGGGAATGTTGCAAAAAGCAGTGTCAACGTTGAATACAGCTGCCTGTGTCCCTTCTGGTGCATCTGTGACCAGCAGGTAACATTTGGAAAAGGACCCCCATGCGCACTGGAATTTCTTGGAGTCAATGATGGTGTTGATGGAAGTTTGGGTAGGATCGATGATATATTTCTGGGATCCATCACAGGGTAAGCTTTTGAGATCAATGCAGTGTTTATTTTCTGGGTATGAATGATTTACAATTACATGGTGTTTGCCACCGCTTCAATCGATAACTGCGAGAGGTGCTGTGTGAAAATGTCCAATGAGTGAGAAAAGGAAATCTGGATCATAACCATGCGATATTCTACCAAGAGCCATTTCCTCAGCATATTTTGTGATAACAAAGTCCTCGTCTTCCTGCGATGTGTAGTGATTGGGGGGAATGGATGTACATGTGAGCAAAAAATCTTCTAAGCCACAGAGGAAGCCTTGCCTGAGGCCCACCAGAATGTCATTGAACTCATTGAGAATGCCTGCATCCCTCAACATGAGCTCCCAAGCGTCTGCTTTTAGCTTGGTTACAATTGGAAAAATGTTGTCAGGTGGTGCATCTTGAGGATCCATGTGTGAGGTAACCACACAAGGAGCAGGAGTGACTATAGGTGCAGGAGGCACATTGACATCCAGAGGAACCAACATTGAAGGAGATGCATATGATCCTGCCCCCAAGGACCTTGTTGTAGTGAGTTGGGGGAGGTGTAGCTTAGCTCAACAATCCACAATGACATGACTAATGTATATTATGGGGGGTTGACAGCTTAATCTTACTAACTAATTAGTAATCTGCTGGTTTTTATAGGAACCAGCAGCATTGTAAAATAATAGATACAAATGTTCCAGCCTGGGGGGGCCAGGATCACTACACTCTCCCCCTTTAGATTCATCCCTGGGTGAAGCTAACAAATGGGAAGAAGGCCTTGAGCATTGATGCCCAAGGAAATTGAGAATAAGTCTGAGTCACACTCTGGAGACTCAGGAAGGATAACTGCCAGGCCCAGCCAGTGGCAATCACACAGGACTTTGAAGAGAAAGGCTGAGTAACCTCTGAGGAACTCAGCATAGGAGATATTGAAACAAAATAATACTCTGAAAATTTGGTTGGTACCCACTCGACCTGGCCAATGGTATGGAACATAGAAAAGAAGAACACCAAGTAGCACTAGATGAACCTGGTTGGGAACATACTACTTGACCCTGCAAGTGGTCAAGACCAGGCAAGTTCTGAGGCAAACACATGAATGCATTAGATTGTTGTAGTGTGACACATGACTTTTGTCACACATTCCAGCTTGATGTGAGTATCCCTCAAACCAACATTCATGTTTCTTCTTTGGGGTGTAGCACACCCCAAGCTTCTCACAAACTTTCTCTGGCCCCTCATAGAGGTCAGAGGCGATTGGAGCCACACCTGGTAAGTATGAACATTTATCTCGGTCCAATGCAAAGTTTTTACCTTTGCTTTAGATACAACATTTGAAATCGAATGTTTCATGCATATGGCATCACTATGATGCTGTCTCGACACTTCAAGATCACAACCCCACATTTGTTGATGGGAACATGGGAAGGTTTGGGATACAGCAGCTTGGGAGCCGTAAGAGTGGCAGTTACACATTTTCAGACACATTGGGACTGGAGTTACAGGTAATCCCATTACCTGCATGTAAGGGGACAGTGCCTGTGGCACTGTCCATCATTTTCTAATGTTGTCTCTTACAGAACAATGGATTTCATCTTTGTGGGATACCAGGGCATCACCAAGACGACGATGACACAACTCCTCACAGAATCGTGGGTGGCTCAATGATATGACCATGGGGCCATATATTGGATCATAATGTGCCGGGTGGTGAGTTGGATTTTGGAATACGGGTGCATTCATCACCCATATGGTTGGGGGCAGTGCTGGGTGCGCTGCCCATCATTCACTGACATTTTTCTTTCCAGAACAATGCTGCTCATTGCTCTGGCAGGGCCTGGCATCATCAAGATGAAGAAGACATGATTCCTCATGGAATTGTGGATGGATCAACGATACAGCTGCTTGGGGCCTGTAGGATTCATAACGCGTGTGGGGACACATTAGGACTTGGGATACAGGTGAGTCCCTCACCTGTATTGTTGGGGACAGTGCCATGGGCACTGTCTGTCGTTGGCTGACGCTTTCCTTTACAGAACAACGAATCTTGTTGTTCTGGCACGACATGACGTCAGGGAGGAATCGCGGGTGGAGGAATGCTACAGCCATTTGGGGGTCGTAGGAGGGTTTGATATGCGTTTTTGAGCATGTAGGTGGTGGGCAACAAGGTGAGGGTCTTGTTGAAACTGCAGGGGGTGGTGCCATAGGCACCACTTGTCGTTTACTGATGTTTTTGTTCATTGAACAATGTATGTTTTTGTTTATTGAACAACGTATGTTTTTGTTCATTGAACAACGTATGTTTTTGTTCATTGAACAACGTATGTTTTTGTTCATTGAACAACATATGTTTTTGTTCATTGAACAATGTATGTTTTTGTTCATTGAACAACGTATGTCGTTGTTCCTCAGGTCTGGTACTTGACACGACCACATTGAGTTCATCTCTGTGTTTGTTGGGATGCTGTTTTCCAACTGACCAACAACAGTTGCTCAAGAAACCCTGGGCTCTGTAACGATCCCAGGGTGGAGTCGATTCACCAATGGCAAGTTCAGCATCATTCCCTCGTTTCTCAATGAGGTTTTCTGATATTTCAACATGGCATTCATTGGTATGATGCACCATCTCTCTTGACAACTCCAACCAATGTGCAATGTTGTTGTTGTCTTGCTGGGTGGTAATCCAGTGTCCTCTATGAAAGGTAACGGAAGGGTGGAATACACCTCAGTAGTTTAATCCACCAGAGGTTTCAGCCTCTTGTTCGAGCAAGGGGATCACAAGCCTTTCAGCCTGTGTGTTGGACTCTCGGACAATCCATGCATATGTGCATGGATTGTAGTAGAAATGCTTATCAAGTAATTCATTACTATGTACTCCATACCTCATGTAAGGAATATAATCACAAGTGATAGACTTATGAGGAGGTGTATGTTGCCCAAGGGCATCGAAAGACAATCTAGCCTTGAAGGTCCGAGATTGGGAATGATAGCTCATAGTAGGAGCCCTACTAGGTGGGTTGGACACCATCGAGGATGATCGATCAGGCTGATAGGGAGATCATGGGTTTTCATGGACTTGTGCACCACAAGATCGTGAGGTGGCACAATGCTTGGAAGCATCATGCTGTTGTCTCATGCATCCATGCTCTGAGAGAGGGTTGTCCAGCACCCAAAGGGCATCCGATTGCTTCTGGGCATTGCTGGGATGGTGCCAGTGGGGTTTTTCAGGGTCGATGTTGATGGAGTGATAAGGATTGCGATAGTGATCAGAGGATGGCATAGCAAATAGAATATATGACTTTTAATGTCAAAAAAAGTATAGTGAGTCGGGGGAGGTGTAGCTTAGCTCAATGATCCACAATGACACGACTAACATATATTATGGGGGGTTGACAGTTTAAGCTTACTAACTAATTAGTAATCTGCTGGTTTTTATAGGAACCAGCGGCATTGTAAAATAATAGATACAAATGTTCTGGCCTGGGGGGGCCAGGATCACTACACTTGTCAACCCATTTACCCTGTTTGTTGACAAGTCAGGTCGTGCTCCCCTGGTGGAGCTTGTGAGAGTGGCCCTCACCGCAGAGGTAGCACCTGAAGGTGGTCAATTGCTGAGAATGGAGGGGAGATGGAAAGGTTTGCACTAGGTATCCTCCCTGGCCAGGGTTGAACGTGCCTCTGCTCTGAAAATTGTGGTTTCTGCCTTGTGAGCCTGCTCCCCCACTTCCGCTGACAGTACCCCCACTCCTGCTGGCCATAATGGATGATGAGCCAGCTGCAGGTTGTCTGAGTTGCTCAAGGATTGCCAGTACCAAATGCATCATTTTATATTTGTAGAAACACTGCTTGTCAAATATCAGACCATATGAGTCATCCTTCCTGCTGACCCATGAGGTGTATGACTTGATGATATACATAGCCTTGATATGATGGCCAGTCCTGCATGTAATCCGGCCTAGCTGCGATAATGCTGAAGAATTCTGTGAACATATCTGTGCAGTCCATGGCTCAATCCCCACCAGGTCCCACATCCTCACCCATGACCAGGTATTTGCACATTCTGCAAATGAAATTTTCATGAACCTCAGTGAAGTTGTCAGTCATGAGGTAGTGGTCCTTCCCTGCCATCATCGCCTTCTGTTTCAGCCTTATCTCGCCCTTGTCATTCCATCCAATTTCAGTGTCAATCCCATCAGTGGAGTGGGATGTGTTCAAGCATGCTTTGTGTGTACAGAGCACTAGCGGGATGTAGTTTTTGAATCAGGCTTTCAGCTCCTTGATGACAGGAATTGGTAAATCACTTGTGGTGTTTGTGATGGCATGCAAGAAATACTTCCTAGCTGGAAGCTGAGCTTTCCCTGCTTGTGCAGGGTTTGTGCTGCTGAGACCTATCACTGCTGCAATTGCTGCGATGACATCTGGTGTCAGTGCATACTGCGGTGCTGTGGACACGTGCGATGCCTGTGGTCCCAGACCATACATGTGCACTTGCATAGCAGTCTGCTGTCCTGCCTACATGCAGGTCAGCATGGCCCTTCAATGTGGGTGTGTGCAATGTACCCCATGTTCACCTGCCTGCATGGCCATTGGCAAGACCAACTGCCGGTCTGACTATATGCGAGTCAATGCATGCAGTGCAGAGGAGGTGTGAGAAAACGAACCCCCTGCATGTCTGCTCGCATAGCAATCTGTGGACCAGGCTGGGTGTGCACCCCTGCAGCCTGCAAACTCTGCAAGCATCGTGGATTGCTGCCCTGGATACCCTGCGGGCCCATCTGCCTTCCACCAGCATGTGATTGTGAAGAGCTTTTGGCCTAGGCTTGATCCTCAGCCCATTGGTTAGCATGATTGAGGTGAGTGGACCTTGTAGGTGATGCCACCCACAACCTGCACTGGTGTGTATCCCACCATGGTGAAGCCTTTGGGGATTGGGACAAGACCTTCTGTGGCTGCCCATGCGGCATTGCTGTCCTGAGTGCGCAGAGTTGTTGATTGCTGTTTCATGGGGGATGGTGTCTGGACATCCATGGGATCCTCCCTCCAAAGTGATAGGTTCTGCAAAATAGGGCTCGAGGCAGCAGTGTGGACTGGGGCATCCAGCTTGGTTCTCATTGGTGAGAATTGGTCAGGGTTTGGTTGTGATGGGCCCATCAGCGGGATGAGCCCATCGCTGGTGGGTTCATCAAAGTGGGTGGGAGAGAGAGAAATCTGCTGCCAAAGCCAGTTTCCTGGAGGTGGGGCCACGATGCCCATCATCTGGAGCAGTGCTCGTTGCTGAGCATTTGCATCCTACTAAAGTCATTGTGTCAGTCCCAACTGAGGTGTAGCGATGTCCCAAAGGCCACCTGCATTCCCAGCTGGGTCAATTGGCCTACCAGACTGTCCAGACTCCTCACCTACAGGCTGAAGAACCTGATATGCGTATCTGATCTTGTGTTTTCTGCCTGGAAGTGCCTCAACAATGTTCTGGTTGGAAGGGTGTGACATACTTGGATTCACTGATCCTGATCTGGAAGAGGCAATGCATGTTGACCATCAAACGAGCATCTGTGATGAACCCTCTGGGGCTTCAACATGCTGACTCAGCCCTCTAGTTCCTCTCCCTGCTGTGACTGCCACAAAGACATCCGAAGGGGATTCTGTCCCTTGACTGCTGTCAGCACTGGATGATGTTGTCCCTGTCTGTGGGGGCTGAGTGTCCACCATTGTTCTCCAACTTGCCATGGAAAAAAGAGTGGTTTCAAAAAGAAAACAAGTGCAATGAAACCAGGCAGCAATGAGCAAGTGGAGAACACATCTATGTGGGAAGAGGAAAGGAGTGAATGTGTCATGTGGTCACAATGCATCATATTTCTATGTGCAAAACCTCTGTACACTATGCTTGTTCCTTGCTCATCTACCTCCAAAAACAGGTCCATGAAAACAGATCACAGGGATGGAAAAACATTAATTCGGTTCACTGCTCACGAGGTTGCAGCAAATCACAGGACCCAAATTTGGCTGGATCACAGATTTTCACCAGCACCCCATAAACCCACTACTAAAGTAGCGGGAATATTCTTGATGTGTGGTTCAAGAGCAGCTCCAACACCCCAAGTTCACCATTGGGTCTATCTGATATATTGATGTGGAACACGAACTACCGATGTCCAGGTAATTGAGTGTAGGATTTAGCAAAGCAATTCCATCTTTGAGCCTTGGCTGCAATCATAAGAGTATGCAGCCTGCTCGGTGAGGTTGCTATGACCAGAAACAGATCTTTTCCATTGTTGAGGTCCATGCCATGAATGAGCTGGTGTTTATGAAGAGATGGAACTTTGCATTTCTCATAGGAGGGCATCCAGCCTAGGGACTACCATGGATGGACCTGGGTCCATCCAGGTGAATATCCATGGATGATGTACTAAAGTCCATGGGTATCCATATGAATACTACTATTTTTTATGCTCTCAAATGCTGTAATATATGTACCATAGTCTATTAAAATGGTTTAGCAAGGTCAATTACCTGTTGGAGTGCCTTGTTGGCACACATAGTGTTGCCACTAGCCAGGCCACTTGTTTTCAATAATCTGGCTATAGCATCACAAATGAAATAGGTAAATATCTCAAAATATTTGACATGGTAGAGGACCTCAGAAGCTGGAGGGTCTTCTGCAAACATTGGTTGATCCCATCAGTTATTGGTAAGCAATCTTAATTTAGCCACTTGCCATGAGCCAATGGCCAATAGAACTTCTATATCTCAATGTTACAAGTCCTTAACAAAGTTAAGACTTGTTCTTCAAACCTGGAATCAATGAAAAATTCAGTGTGACCATTTTTCCATGTCTGTTTTCCCCATGGTCAGTAATTTTCAGCAACCATTACAAAAATTACTGACTTTACTACCCATGGGAGTCAAAAATTTATAGTGATGTTATACATCATTCTAACCAGTTTCTGAGCTGAGTTCAAAAATGATATTGGGAGAGTCATGTGACTTACCATAAATGGAATATAGTGATGTTATATCCATTCTAACCAGGATTTTTGAGCTGAGTTTGAAAATGACATCTACAGACTCTCATTGTCATTTTTGAACTCAGCTCAAAAAAACAGATCAGAATGGCATATAACATCACTATATTCCATTTATGGTAAGTCACATGACTCTCCCAATGTCATTTTTGAACTCTGCTCAACAAACCAATCGGAATGGTATATAACATCACTATATTCCATTTATATCATGGTCACATGACTCTCCTGATGTCATTTTTGAAATCAGCTCAAAAAACCAATCAGAATGGTATATAACATCACTATATTCCATATATGGTTGGTCCCATCACTACATACATGTCATTTTGAAACTCAGCTCAAAAAACTGGTTAGAATCTGGATGATGTATGACATCACTATAAAATTTTGACTCCCACAGTTAGTAAAGTCAGTAATTTTTGTAATGGTTGCTGAAAATTACTGACTGTGGGGGAAACAGACATGGAAAAATGGTCACACTGAATTTTTCATTGATTCTGGGTTTGAAGAACAAGTCTTAACTCCATGTAAACCACTGTTTATTAACACTATATATAACATACATAAGTGTTATCTACCAAAAAAAAGCAAAGGGAAAAGGGCCAGGAATGAGTGGAATAGCATGCAGGGATGATGAGTGTGACACTAGCTGAGGCTGTGGTGCATGTTGATCAACCATGGGAGACAGTGATCAGGTGGTGATTGGCATGAGAACTGGTGGTAGGGTTTTGATGCAATCAAGCCTAGGAATAGTGAGGCAGACAGGGGATGCCTCACTATTCTTAGGCTTGTATTGTGGGAAGGTCAGGTGCCAGTACCTGTGATACCTGTAACAAAGGGTATAGTGTTCAGCAATCCCAAACCTGTACCCATGATGGGATTATCCAGCATTACCCACTGTATCATTCCTTATCCATATTTACTCATATATCTATAGTAACCATCCATTCATCTATGAATACCACCCATGTGATATCCATATCCATTGCCATCCATCCATATATGCTATCCACAGATGGTCATCTGGATCATGGCCATCCATGGCAGTCCCTAATCCAGCCACTGACAAGAATTGACTTCTTGAGGCAATGAAACTTCTGCAGCTTCATTAGCCATGTGCAGAACTAGTCTCCTGAGAAGGCAGCCAGACCAGAAGGGAGTGCAAGATGCACATCAGTAAATTGGGTGTTGGTATCTACTGGTACAGACTGGTACAGATCACTCAACTAACTTGCTTAGCTACGATCCATTTCTCTGATGCATGCAGAGCCAATGAGACAAGCAAAAAAAATCAAAACTTAGATTCAATCCAAGGGGGTGTTCAACATAAACGTGGGTTCTGAGGGTAAGGAGCATTTTTGTAGGCCTCTGCACCACTCTGAAAATGATCTCATTGATATCAGCATCGTCCAATCACATTCTCACTCCAATAGGGACATTCAAAGCTGGGCACAGCTCGCAGCACGCATAGCCATCAGCTTGTATAATGTTGATTTAAGAGTCCACACTGTGACCCTTTTGCGACAAACACATCCGATGTGTCTTTTCTTGTAGACCTTGTTTAAAGCCACTCCCACACACTCCTTTATCTGTTTCTATTTCCTTATTAACTGTCATGGCCCATACTGCCAGTGACAAGGCTGAGAAACCCCAAATTCCTGAAATAAACTGGTCAGCAAACAATTCCAAAAATGTCTCAAGTTGCCATAGATAGTAGGAAGGAGTCTATGAGGTCTTTCCTCAGTGATTTCAAGGGCATAGTGATGATGAGGGAGCCCAAATTTATCAGAGATTAAAGATTTGAATCAGGTGTGACATTCACTCTAAGCAGACACCTAAATCTATGTTATATAAGCTGATGGCTATGCATGCTGCAAGCTGTGTCTGTGAGCTGTGCTCAGCTTTGAACATCCCTAATCATGCTGTTTGCAGCTCAGTGCTGCTGGGTTTGAAAGTGGGTAGGCATTTGAAAACTCAATATTGTGCCTTGTTCCCTTGGACTTGGGACCTCTGCATTCTTGGAATAGGTGCTCGTAACATATATCAGTATGGATAAATTTTGTTTGAAGGAAATCAGCTGAGTTTTGGTGAAATTACAGGAATGGTAAGCAAAAATTCAACTGATTGGGAGGAAACAGCACTGGAAATATTTATGTGGACCATGATCTCTAAATTTTTTTTTATACCTATGATCCTTATATAGAAGACAAGCTATGTACAAATTTTTGCAGCTAGGGATTGGCTTGGAGAATTTGAAATGAGCATGACAATCCTGATGAGTGGGGTTTGAAGTACATGTCACATTGAAATAGAACAGTCTAATCACACATTCAGGATTTGAGAATAGGGAGCAAGTATAGCCAAAAGAGGTTGTGCCCTGATACCAGTGACACAGCCTTTGTGAATTGTGCTTGTATGGCTAAAGTAGGACTACAAAAGAAGAAGTATAGACAATCACTTGAAAACTATAAGATGTTGGCATGGGTGCATCAAAACCTCGTGGCATATGAAAAACCCAGTGGGAAAAAACAACTGCTGAATGAGGAAAGCTACCAGCACAAGAAAGGGCAGGTACAAGTAGGGAGGGTTAACAAAGTGTGGAGTATGCAAAGCAACTACTAAAAACACAAGAGCTATGAGTTCAAGAACAGGAAGAAGGAAGAAAGGTATACCAAGAACACGAGAGCTGTGAGTTGAAAGAAGCAACAAGCAGCTCTTGCATTCTGAGTAATCCTCATAACTGAGACACTGTCATCATAGCACCAGTGCAGGCCTGAACCACGCATGCTGACCAAGAAAAAGCCATAAGGCTTGAGAGTGGTATACTGGAGTACACTGGCACTTGAGAGGGAGCTGCAGAAGCTCACAAGCACTCAGAAGTGCAGGTCATTGCTACTTGTTGCACTACCTTCATGGTGATCAGCCTTAAGTAAACACAAGTTTAAATTTGACTAATCATGCATTCAGGATTCAAGAATAGGGAGCAAGTATGGCCGAAAGAGGTTGTGCCCTGATACCAGTGACACAGCCTTTGTGAATGGCACATGTATGGCTAACAAGGGCTAGTTAGGAAAGTAGAAACTGTGTATGAATGGGGTTATTTGAGATACAAGTGTAGTAAGCAAAGTAGGAAGATACAAATACAATAATAGGCACATGAGTATTACATATGAATGGCAATGATGGAAGTGCACAATCATGGATGTTGACTGGTAGGATAACCAAATAGAAGTGCAGCTAATAGAACAGGATGTGTACAAATGTAAATTTTGAATGCTTCAGTAGACCATCACCCCATTGCTTGGATAATGTGTGGTGGTAAGCTGGCTTCTGCAAGTGCAGTTGCACCACTGGCTCACATGGAATGGCCACCAACATCATTGGGGAAATAAATGTGAAGCCATCACATGAACCACAAGTAGGAATCAAGCCATCAGAATGTAACCATAACTCGGGACTGCAAGGGAAAAGATGATCACAACTGGAGAGACAAGAGACAAATGCACTGTAAGGGTCATCATCTGTGTTTGTTTGTTAGATGATAACTTGATTGCCTTCAAGAACACAGTCCCCTTTATGGCTGGGTAAAAGAAAGTCAAAGGACTTTTGATGTAAACTGACAGTGTGTCACAAAATAACTTTGCGATAATCTTGTATGGTGTCTGCCCATACCAGCTCACCCAGCTGTAAAAGACCATGGAAGCCTGTGAGAAGGATAGCAAAGAAAAGTTTGTCATTGTGGGAGATGGAAGAAGAGAACTGTTGATGCAAAGCTCCAAGCTTGGACCTGGTAAAAGGTCACTTGCAAGAAGTAGCACTTGGGTGAAGCTTCCTGCATCCTTTCAAGGTTCTCATCACAAGTGAATGATGACAATATGAGTGGACATCAGGGAAGAACAGCTCAAGTTGGTTACAGATGCCTGAAAGGTAGGAGTCGACTGATTTGGGTTTAATGTGATGACACATGTAAACCATATAGAAACTGAGAGTATTGGGAGTGGGATCTACAGGGAAGTGATGGGCTCAACAGAAGGTGATGTAAGGGTTAAGGGCTGAAGAATATGTGGACAAAGAGCTGGGATTGATTGCACTACCAATCATGATGGCACGTTCATGTTCAAGACATGCACATGTCCAGGGCTTGGGGTGAGGCTGCCTGGATGATGTAGCAATGTCAATCATAATTTGGGTGCCATGCAACATATGAGCAGTGGTGTTGTCAAGCCATGAAAGAGTGTCGGCAACTTGGTTTTCACTATAGGGAATGTGGAAAATGTGAAGTTGAATCCCTGAGGTGATCATGAAGTTGACTGCTGTGATAAGGATAGGATTGTAGGCAAGAAGGGCATGGAGAGAGTTGAACATGTCAAAAGTGTTACTGTTATTGGTGAGGATAGCAAGTTGTGAGGGCTTGGGTGCTGAGTGTTTGCATACATGGAAAAAAGCAGACAAAACAGACAGTGCTTCAAAAAAGAATATGCCATTATGAGTAGAGCCAGGGGTCAGGCAGAGAAAACCCTCACAGGTTTTCAGTGACCAGTAGCCCATGGCTGATGGACAGGCATCTGAAAGTAGTGCTTTGAAGTCCAGTTTGGTCTGGTTTTTTCCCCTTTTGGGCCAAAACCAGTAACCAAACCAGTTATACATTTTTTGCTATACTACAAAACCGTAACTGCAACCGCGATAAACCGGTTTATCATGGTTTGTCTGTGGTTTACTAACTGGTTATAACCAGTCCTACACCAGACCCAGTCCTAACCAGTTCATCACTCGTCAGGACTGGTTATTGGACTGATACTATGTACTGACTATGTTGTAATGTATGTATTATGTACAGCATATGTAATAAAAGTAAAAGTAAAATGAAACAAACAAAAGAAAGAAAGCACCTGCAGTCCCCCCCATGAGCAGTGACTCATGAGGCTAGAGGCAGGTGCTGCATGTTCATCGTCCCCCACCCTGCATCATTGCTGTGTTTGTCATTTCCCCTTGGCATTCCCTGTGTTTGTTGATTTGTCATCCTCATGTCGTGGTGCTTGCCAATGTTGATGTTGGCTGCTGGGTCATCCATCATGGTTCAGCATTCCCTGTGTTTGTTGATCTCCCCACTCTTGCTGTCCTCATGTCGTGGTGCTCACCAATGTTGATGCTTGCTGCTAGTGCCCGCGATCCACCCTGCGAGCAGTGGCTCACAGGTGAGGGGCAGTGGGTACTGTTGCTCTCATCTTGTTGGTGGTCAAGCGGGTTAGGGGGGCGTCAGTGATGTGGCATGGGCAGAGGTGCTGGGAGGCACTTACCTGGCAGGTATCCCCTGGCATCCTCTGGTGTCTGCTGGATCCCCTCCCTCTGTCTCCTGTCCATTGTTGTGGCCTCCAGTGGGTGTGGGCATGGGTGTGGGCATGCATTGCATGTTTTGCATTGGCAATGCTCATGACCTGTAGTGTAGAACCTAAAAAATGATGAAACAAATTAGTTAGTTAATAAAAATAAGAGAACAAAAGAAAAAATGAAACCTATGGCCCAAACAATGGTAACCATTGTTCAGGCCTGCAGTTGTCATTGCGTAGGTGGTTGGGTTGCATGGCTGTGTTGCTGGGAATGAGAGTGGTAGGAGTAGTGGGTAGTGGGAGGGAAGGGAAAGGAGGGACAAATGAGGGAGGTGGCATCATCGAGGGTGGTGGTGGAGTGGAGAAGAGTGGTGTGTGTGTGAACAAAATTGATCAATCATGTACCTTAGCAACATGACCTGAATAACCGGTTCTAGACTGGTCTCTACTGGTTTTGGATGGTCACATGATCTGCGAGAACTGCAACCACAACACTTCAAAACTTGGAAAACTGTAACCGATAGTCCAGTTACAATCGGTGAAAGTTTAGTCCAGTTTGCAGTTATTTTGTGGTCTTATGCACTGAACCTTAAAGCGCTATCTGAAAGGTATGTGTCATCTGCATCTGACCTGGCCCACTCTTTGGAAATGATGATATGAACACCATCCAAATCTGACAGGCACAAAGCTAGTGGAAGTTGGGATATTTGTCCATGGGATCCATAGGTCAGAGAAGTCTGCAAAGTCTGTGAGCTCCAAGTCTCTTCTTTGGGCAACTCAAATCCAAATGGCTCAGTCATAGCTGATGACATGGGAATGATGTTGGATTGGCAAGGAGGCAAAGTATTGTTGAATATGTCTGCCATACTGCTGAAGTTTGACTTTTGGATGTTTGAAGACAAATATAGTGGCATCAACGAGTGGATCCCAAGTGATAACCCAGTCTCCATGGGTTTTGACAGCTTTTGCCAGGGCCAATGAGCCATGGATAATTTTGAGCTGTTTTCCAATTGGAACTGATTCTTGGTTGTCATGGACAATAGAGTAAATGTTTGAGAAGACATGGTTGAGGTCAATAGAATTACCCCTGAGGAGATTGAGCTATCTGGACTGGGGAAATTGTGGTAGCTCTTTCCACAGTTGAGAAGATTGGCGCAGGCTTGCTTAATGTCCTTGGAGAAATTCTTGAGGAGAGATTGGGTTTTCTGAAGTGACGCCGAGAGCCTTGTTGATCATTGATGTTCGAGGTCATCTGGTTCATTCCATGGCAAGGTTGTATAATTGAGACAGGTATGTTTTCTATACTTGTCTCCATCCTCTGAAACCAAGTCGGATGAATGGGTTCACTTAGATGGGCCAATAATGGGAGTTTCTTGTTCTGCATCCTCATTGTTCACATGTCCTGTGTTTGTGAGACCAGACACTCCTTGTTGCCCTGATTCTGTGGCACCATCTCAATATTGATCAAAGTTGTTGAGCATTTGCATGTAGGCTCCATAAGCTGTGATATAGGCATCTTCATTGAATTCTTATGAGGTATTGTTTGCAAGAGGAGCAACATGGCTTTTGGCTTTGACAATTTGCCCACTCTGAATTATTGAATGATTTCAATGAACTTTTTGATGACATCTGCTTGGGGTCTATAACTTTCATCCTGGATGCTTCTAGAAACTGCCAATTGCTGTGTGGTACCACTTGTAGATGGTTGAGTAGAGCTGCTCATTGATGTTTCACCATGCTGGGTCATGATACAAAGTAGATGTGAGGAACAAATATATATTAACAAAGTGTGGAGTATGCAAAGTGACTACTAAAAACATGAGAGCTGTGAGTTCAAGTCTTCAAGAACAGGAAGAAGAAAGAAAGGCATACCCAGAACACAAGAGCTGTGAGTTGAAAGAAGCAACAAGCAGCTCTTGCATTCTGAGTAATCCTCATAACTAAGGCAAGGCAGGGGTAGGGGTATACCCTTGTGTTTTTGGGCTAAGGGTATGAGGGGTAAGGGGAAAGTTCATACCCTTGCATACCCCTGTACCCTTAGTAAGGGTACAGGGGTATGCCAGGAGTATGCTTATGTAAGAATATCATTTGATTTTTTCAGCTACAAAGACTCATATTCAAGATTAAATTCAGATTTTGGGATTGTCCAACATGATAAAGGCTTTCATATGTTAATAAGATGTGATATTAATAGTAAATACAATAGTTATCAACCCTTTTCAAATGAATTTTGCTCTAAATATGTTGATTTTGTGCCAAACCCTTGTACCCTTGACAAACCCTCCCATACCCTTGGCAACCCTTATATGTTTCCATACCCTTACCCCTAAGGGTAGGGTGTTCAGGGGTAGGGGTAAGGGTATGAGATTTGACACCCAGGGGTAACCCCTGCCTTGCCCTACTGATAACTGAGACACTGTCATCATAGTGCCAGTGTGGGCCTGAACCATGCACACTGACTGAGAAAAAGCCATAAGGCTTGAGAGTGGTGTACCAGAGTATACTGGCACTCAAGAGGGAGCTGCAGAAGCTTGCAAGCACTCAGAAGTGTGGGCCATTGCTACCCATTGCACTACCTTCATTGTGATTAGCCTTAAGTAAGCACAAGTCTAAATTCAATTAATTAGCACATTGCAGCATCACAGTGTTGGCAGTAACTGCCAAGCAGGAACTGAATTGGCTGGCCTGAGAATGTGACTAGTGTGACTGATTTATTTTCAAACACCCACCTTTTGCAACTCACAACACTGGTAAGGCTCTCTCCACTCTATATCTAATCATTTTTTTACATGGATAGATGTAATAGAAGCATATGTACCTTTGACAGAAAACTGGAGGTCCAAATTGACCTGGAAGTATAAGTTGGAGACAATTTTTCAAAAACTTTTAAACACCTACCCAACGATAGTAGGGTTCTAGCACAAGAGGCTTCAGATCTTCTGATTACGGATGTACAACTCCCATGGGTGGGGTACCACCACATGGCTCTGACAGCAAATGAGTCAGAGCAATTTGCCATCAATCTGGCAACAGAATTCAAACCTTCATCCTCTCAGTTGGTCACTTCCAATGCATTGCCTCAGCAAGATAACTGCAACATGCATGCCAACTAACACTGTATATATCGTCCATGTTGGATTATATAATCTGTCACTGCTTAATCAGTGCTTAACAGACCATAGTTTGCACACACACACAAGTGATGTGATAGTTGTAGCAATCTGTGTCTGGTTATATGGTATCCTTGTTCTGTTGAACCCTATAAGACCTGATAGCTCAGTTGGTCAGAGCATCTGGTATATGTCTAGGAGGGCCTGGGTTCAATCCCCAGTCTGGTCATCTTTTCTGCATTCCTAACAATTCACACTCTCTCCTTCTCATATCCATAACTCTCTGTCAAATAGTTCAACAAAGGAGAATGTTCAACCAACCTCAAATGGAGTTCTTTGCAATATGTATTATGAGCCATGACTTCAGATTTTGTCTGAGTATTTGTGGTCAATTGAGCATGAATGTCAAATGTTATGTCTCAATACAAAGCAGAGAAGCATGCTCAACATGCTCAAAAGCCTACAATTTCATGATTCATGCTGCAAAGATGTCCACCAAGAAATCTTGTACCAATGTTCCTATCAAGTGCAAATCCTGCTCAGATGTACATTGGAAGTACAACATTCATTGGCTTCTTCAAATATGACATGGCTCATGGGACCAGCAAAGTGACCACACAAAGTTTCATAAGAAAATTATCATCTCACCAGTGGAGGAGGAAAGGTTGGGGATACCCAATGACCTTGTCAGTTGCTCTGTGATGATGCACCTCAATTATGACACTGCTGATATGGATCACCTACCAATGATATGACTTACATGGTGAGTCCCCTTGACAAGCTTGTCATACTCAACATTATACACAACTGATCTACAACCCAGCACCTGTGCCATTTGAATTGCCTGCTTATGTTCATTATCATTCTTACACCCAGCCACAAACTGATGTTTTTTGTTGAATGAATAAGCTACTATTAAGCTCCACCATCTGTGTTGTTGCCAGTCAAATTGATTTTATTCTTTCTGCTGAGCTGTGCCAACCATGGGAAAGTGATGTGTTGGCTGGGCACACATTTGAATCTGATGTCCACCATTGGTGGATCTGTGACCTCTTGTTCTAACAGAGGCCTGGTCACTTCATGCACTTCATCAGGAAACTTCACAGCCATATTGATGGCTTTATGTGACATCTTGGACAAAATTCACACATAAGTCACATCACCAGACATTAGGACATCACACAAGCCACTGAAAGCCATCAATATCAGAATTGGCATTCACATTGTGGAATGTCATCAATGTCATCAATGGCACAGATGTGCAAAATGTCCCTAGTTTGAAAATGCATTTGGGAACACCTAATAAGGACCTGAAGGTAATTTTATATACTTTACATATGTAAGTAACATGTCCAATACCAGCACTAACAGGAAAATGTAAGGGAAGTGATGTTCTGGAGTATGACTAACCAGTGTGTCATTCAGTCATTTCAAATTCAGCCATTTCAAACTCAACTTCAACATGACACAAACAACCCACAATGTTCAAACTCTTGCCCCATCCCCCATCTCACTCCTTATCTATTTTTCTCAATGTGCCCTCACCATGCTGGTGTGCTCAGATGACACATGCTAGCTCCTTTCTCTATGGTAAGCACAACTTATTTCTGTTTGTCTATTGGATCTGATCTACTTGCATACTCAGGCATGCCATTGGCCCATCACCAGAGATGCTGCTATGAAACAGGTGAAGTTTTCGAATACCAGTGAGTTTCCTTTCTAGTGTTTTAGACTGAACACTGGAGAACCAGTCCCAGAATGATTCATTGGGTTTCATAGCAGTGGAGAGGATGCAACAATGGATCACAGGGACCCAGTCTGGGTCCAAGTAGTTACTGTGTAATTCTGCCATGAAGAAGAAGGATAAGGCTAAGATTCTAGTGCAATCCCCACCAATCTGTGAGAATGTGAATGTCATGGAATACACCCAAGATTTTGCAGATTTGATCCTCTTCCTTCCCATCCTTTTCTCCAAAGAAATTCATACAACACAGCTCAAAATCCCACATCACTTGGGTATTGATGTCACCAGTGAGCACAGGGGATTTGGACTGGTGTAGATGTTCAACCATGGCCACTTGATTTGGCACAAAAGACATTGGTAAACATGAGCAAGCAGGTGCAAAATCACAATGTGAAGAAGAGTCTGAGTTGGACAAAGGTGAGAGGGCTGGTGGAGGTGCAGGAGGTGCAGGAGGAGGAATGTGGGAGGTTGGAGCTGCAAGAGTGTGTGTATGCGCATGCATGTATGCATGTCAGGTGGGATGGGTTTATGCATGTAGGATGTAAGTCTGGTACCCTCACAGACTTACTACACACACACAATATGCATGCAAAACAGCCATACACACCAACACACATAATGTGCATGCAAAACAACCATATATACCAAAAACACTCCAATGCCATGCATGCATCAATATCCACATCAAAGAACTGCTAAATGTAGAATCAGGCCATGAAACAATGCCTACTATGTGTTGCCATCATGTTCCCATCAATTCCCCATCAATTAGTGCCCACTTGACACCCCCATCACTTTTCCATCAAATTCCCATCAATCCCATCAATCCCCGAGAATGACGCACTCCCATCATTCCAATGTCATGATGCGACCCTACTGTGTATAGAAAGTCTTGATGTGGCCATATTCTCAATATGTACAAGGTGGATAGCTATTTTAGCATACTATAGGTAGTAGGCTGTCTTTCCCTTCATTGCCCCTGTCCCTTCCTCTCTTGCAACAAAGGTATAGTTAATTATTCTTTCTACTGTATAGTACTAATGTCCCTTCCTCTCTTGCAATGAAGATAACATATTCCTGTCTGTCTGTCTGTCTGTCTGGCTACTGAGGTTCCCTAACCAGGCAACCTTTCATAGGATGAACTCAAAACAGGAAGCAGCATCCCAGAGGAGATGGGAACAGGTGAAAGTGAGGGAGCAGAGGCAGTCCCAAGTAATGGACCAGAGTTCAGACATATGGTGGGGGTGCTGGGGGCAGATGATACACCATGCACCAGACATGATGAGGCATGCATAGGAACAGATGACAGTTTATGAGACAGTTTGAATCAAAACTCTCATGTGCAGACATAACAATGGTTTCCTAAAATCTCTGCAAACAGCTAGCAGCTGTGTAGATGCAACGATGGTTGGCAGGGTGTTTTCTTTGGTTGGTACTTTCAAAAAAAATGGAAGCTCACCTTGGTTAGAGCTAAGCTACACTCAGATAAGCCAAACAGAAAGTAAGACCAGAGTATATCAGGAAGTAGTAGTAGGGAATACACAGGAGTCACTGAAATGAGAGTGGAAGTGGGAAAAAAAGAGGAAGAGAATTGAGGTCCATCAGTATGTATATATGAGGGAAAACCTCGGAGTCAATAGCCATCAATATGGATGAGTAAGTGTCAGGATTACATAAACATCCCTTAAACTGACCTCATTCTCAATACTGAGAACTCGGAATATGTTTCTTGCTTGTAATTGATCCATGTCCATGAGTACTCACATGATCCAGATCCCTTATTCCTTGGAAACAAAATTCCTCATCATAATTAGCTGCTTTCACAGTCACTCCAAATGCCACACATTTTGCAATGTCAGCCAAAATATCTTGGTTGGCATTTAGCAAACACTCTCCAACATCCTTAAATTTACTTGTTTCTGCAACCAAAAAGGATTCTGTTGTTGCTTTAATCTGCTCATGACTAAATGCCACAAATAAAGAGGCTATGACTGTTTGAAACCATTTATCATGGTTAGTGCTGTTTCTGCCCAGCTTGGCCTGGAAGCCCTGGCTTTGGCCTGGCCTGAGGTTTTAGGAAGCCAAAGCTGCCTCAGGCCAGGCCAAAGCTGCCACTCATGGCTTGGCTCCAGCTGGGCTTGGCCCAGGCTGTGGCTTTTGTATGTAAAAATGAATTTTTGTGTACTCCCACAGGTAGACAATTTGAGGACTATATGTATATCATAAATATATTACTACTGTATAGTATATAACATTGACAAAAGGAATAGACAGTGGAAAAACATAAAATCCCTTGAGTTTTCAAGAGGCAATGAGATCAGTCATAGTCACCCACCATATTTTCTCAGCCATTGTCAGCATTGCTATCCATGTTAGTTGCCATTCCTGATTATCCACTCCTCACCCCTAGTGTTGCTCATCATTTGTCAGCTAAAACCCCTGTTGTCACCTGTTGTCACCTGTTGCCCATTTGCACCATGAGAGTAGGCACTCACTGCAGTGACTTGGGTCAAACCTGGAGTGAGCTGTCTAAGCACCAGAGTTGTCATCAAATCTTTAGATCCTAAAGATAAATGAAAACAGTTATAGGTAGTTGAAAGAAATGTACAAGTACCTTGGTTCCAAACCAGATATCCAGTTTCTGGTGTTGTCCTCCAACATGTATGGCAGCAGAATGATGTAGGATGGGTTGCAGTGTCATCAAGAGTATAGGGTCACATTGTCAGGGGATGTGTTGTCCTAAAAACACATGAAAACAATGGTTACTTGAATGAAACAACAAAGATAAATACAAAATAACTTACCTAAGACTCAAACAATCTTTATCATCATTTTAGCCCACCTCATGGCCTTGCTGCTGTCATTCTCTGCCAGCAGTTGAGGATAAGGGCAGAACAGTTATCAATGCTGTTGATCACATGTTTCACATCTGAGTGTTGCAGTGTGCCTACTGTATAGTTTCAAGTTTAAGGTTTGATGAAGAAGTTTTCCAGTGTTCATGCACATCAAATCTAATTGTAAAGTAGTACTTGGGTAGTAATTATAACTCACCGAAAAGCTGTAGCCTGGCAGCCTGGCTGTAAGGCATGACAGGGGTATGAAAAGGGTTTAGAAAGGGTTTGGCTATATCTTCAAATTGTTATCACAACTACCTAGCAAGAATTTTATCCCAGGTGGGCAATATATAGGGCTATGAGAAACCTCAACTTTTTATGCCATACCCTTCCATTTTTGTTAAATGCAAATATCCTCTTATGGCTTAAAAACTGTAAGCCTGCTTATGTACACACATTGACTCTTATTTGTACACGGTTCAAGAACTAACCATATTAACTACTCTTAATATCACATCATTGTCCTGTCACTTTGGTGATTTGACATGAGTGTTATATTAATCTTTTCTTTTACCAGCCTTTTCAGTGTTACCTATCCCCAACTACAGGGTAGGTTTCCACTTTTTTTTTGACAACGACAACACCCATATTAGCCAGGTTAACATTGTCTATCTAGATGACTAAATGTTGCTCATCCCAAAACCTGTCTCACCGGCCTTCAGTCAACACCTCTCTTACCACATGTAGTAGGGTGAGGAAGACAAACACTACCAACTCTGCCACCCCAAACACCACTAATGCTGCATTGGTGAACTTGCTTGCACCCATTAATTCAATTGACATGCATACATCCACTGCTCCTGCCCTTGCTCCTGCCCTTCTTGAAGCCGCAACCACCACTTTAGATGTGCATACATCCACCTCTCTGACTGCTGCTTCCCCACCTGCACCCAGCCCTCCAACCTCACCCTCCTCACCTGTCAGACCACTTCATAAACAAAAGTCTTCCTCCTCCTCTGATGAATACCATGTGCTTTTGTTAGCACCAAAGATGTCCTCCACTGGCATGACTGCTGTTTTGAGCCTCAACAATGGCAAACGTCCTATGATTTCTGCAGGTACAATGACACCTGAGCTACTACACAGGTTCGAACACCATGCACAAGGTTATTAACAGAACAAAGACGGCCTCACTGCTAAAGATTTCATTGAACATATTGTATATTCTTTTGAAGACCCTCTCTTCTCCAACTGGTACCAGTTGCAACAAGATCTCTTGTCTCCCCTCTCTTTCCTCAAGTTCATGTCTAAAGTCCATGCAAGTTGGTTGCCTAAGCAATGGCAACAGGATCTTGCACAAAAGGTTCACTTGACGAAACAGAATAAAACTCCATTCTTGGAGTTCGTCGACTCCTTGCACTGTGACAACCTCCTCCTGAAGAATTCTCAATATCACTTGTCCCCTCCTCAACTCTGCACTCAGATCGAATCCAACATCTCCCCAGAGCTTGCTTCTGCGTTTGACTGATGGAAAGACAATCATGACTCTTCTGATGATGAGTCAGACAAAGAGAATGAAGTCTCTGATGGACCTGAGGATGCTGCAATTGCAGTGATCATCAAAACTAGTACCGCTGCACTCAAAGCCGAATCCAAACTACAATCTTTCATTGATACACTCACCAAACTTGATCAGAAGCTCTTTGAAGACCGCAACACTCATAGACATGATGCTGAGGAAGCAGCATGCAGCCTGAAATGCTCGAGCTCTGCAGTTGGGCTGTCCAATTCCTCTTGTTGCCCCCCCCCTGCCTGTTCCCAACTGACTACTTCATCCCATATACAATCAACACCTTCCTCATCATCGTTGTCATGTCCCCCTAGACTTATGGACTGTGAAAGGCTTTATCTGGAGAACCACAACGGTTGTAAAAAATGTCACAGCTTTCTCTTACCAGATGGACATCCTTGCGAGTTTCCAAGCAGCGATGGATACATCAAATGTAGTGTTCCAAAGTCTGGTCAGGTTTGGTTTTCAGCCCTAATTTGCCATAACTGAACTCTGACCAGTTCGTCATAGCTTCAAAACACTTCAGAACCTGACTGAACCCCACCTAACCAGTTACAAGCAGTCAGGCATGGTTCAGTAACCGGTTCATGTCAGTTCTGACTCAACTCAGTCCTAACTGGTGGTAACTGACTTGTTATATTAGTAATTAGTATATAATTGTACTAAAAATATATCATAAGTGGGCACTGCCCAAGGTTCGAGGTGATGTTGGGGCAGCTTATATAGGTTTGGAAGATGCACAGACCATTTGTCTCTATTTGCTAGTCATGTGTGGACAAAATGGTGGTGATGTATGTGTGCTGGCATATAAAATACCTCATAACTTGGTCAACTATGGACCGATTCAAAAACAGATAGCGGTGTTCGAACCAGCATAAAGATCTGGTTCAGACAGTATATAGACATCTGGGTTCCCACCACTTCTCAAAAACATGAAATTTTATACCATTTTTAATTTGAACATTCTATATACTGTCTGAACCACCTTTTTTCGCTTATTTGAACGCCGCTATCCATTTTTGAATCAGTCCACAGCTGACTGACTTATGAGGTATTTTGTATGCCAGCTCACATCTATCAATATCATTTTGTTCACACATGACTAGCAAATAGGTACAAATGGTCTGTGCACTTCCCAAACCTATATAAACCTCTGAACATCTCGCTGTAAAGCTTGGGCATGCCCCACCTATTGTATTTTAGACTACTTTTATTGTGTTTTTTACTATAAAAATGTAATTATATTCTTATATCCTTAAGTCCCTTGAGCTCGGTCATAACTGGTCAGAGTTGGTCAGAGTCGGTTCACAACAGCACGGGCAGGTCCCTCTGACTGAACCATGACACGCATGAAAGGCCCTGACTGTGACTGAAAGTTTGGTCAGTTCTGGTCAGAGTTTGGTTAGGTTCCGGTTATTTCTGGTTAGGGTAACCTGACTTCAAATCACTAGTCAAATGCACAATGGCTTCTGTAAATGAAGCTAGAAAATGCATCAAGTTACCTCCACTGCCGATCCCTTGCAACAAACATCTGTCATCTATTGCTTCCATGGCCAACATGTCCTCGTCCTCAAACATCATGTATCTTCTCAACCTGCAAACCGATGATGGCTCCTCCTGTGCTGCCCATTGTGGCAGTGCTGGGTACGTCTGCTTACCCCATCGCATCTGTCTGCCCACCGAATGATTTGTCGATTCTAGGTGGGGGGGGTAGTGACCTGTCTCAAGACTCCAATGACTCAGTAAGCATGCACATACCTTTCTTCCTGCCCCACCTTGTTTGAAAATGTGCAATTGAAAGTCATGATCCTTCCTCTCTCTCTCATACACCTGTTGAAGCCTTAATTGACCATGGCTCTGGTCCAGTTATAATTGATCAAAGCCTCATCTCTCGCTTGCAATTGCCTTGATGCTTACTTCATCAACCATTTCCTGTCTCTGGTGCCTTTTTCAATGGCTCAAATATGACTCCTCAAATTTTGCTTACCCATTGGGTGAAACTCAAATTGCATGACCATAATAATTGGTATTCTTCTTGGACTGTTTGCATGCTTGTTGCACCTGGTTTGTGCCATCCAATAATCCTTGGACTTCCTTTTCTGTACCATAACAACATCACAGTAAATGTCCGTAATGGTTCAGCAATAGATACTACTTCAAATTTTGACCTACTGCACCCTGTCACCCCACCTGTACATAAACCTATTGTTAAATTATGAGAAGTCATCTTGACGAATGTCTCGAACCAAAAACTTTTGCTGAAAGAACTGAAAGAAATGTGTGCAGTATGCCAACCATTAATTGATGCACAATATGAAACTGTGAGTGGTATCGATGTCATTGCTGCAATTCATGGACATATAGAACAATTGGTGGCCATCAAACATTTGGAAAAACTTAACAGCGAAATTCACAAAATGTAAGCCGACATTTTCAAACTGATCCCACATGTGGACGAAATGCCAGATACTGTTCAGTGTAAAATTAAATTAAAAGATGCAAATAAAACAATTACAACATGAAGCTACTCTTGCCCGCAGAAGTTCCGCAAAGCTTGGAGTGCTCTCATTCAACGACACTTGGAAGCTGGTTGCATTTGGCCATCCTCATTGGAACACACATTGCCTGCTTTCCTAGTTCCTAAGGTGGATATTACAGTCCTCCCATGTTGGGTCAATGACTACCATCAACTTAACTCAAACACTGTCACTGACTCTCACCCTTTGCCCCATGTTGATGATATCCTTGCAGATGCAGGACATGGCAAGATTTGGAGCAAACTAGACATGACCAACAGTTTCTTCCACACAAAGATGGATCCTGAGAGCATCCACCTCACTGCAGTCATGACACCATTGGGGCTGTACAAATGGATTGTGATGCCCCAAGGCCTTTGTAATTCTCCTCCTGTCCATCAGCGATGTGTTATGGCTTGCTTATGCCCTTTCCTGGGGATTTTTTGTCACATTTACCTTGACAACATTGTGATCCCCTTGAACACTCTGGCAGAACACGCTGAGCACATCAAGCAAGTTATGAATGCCCTGCACAGGGATTGGCTGTACTGCAACCCTAGGAAGTCAAAATTTTTCCTGTCAGAACTAATCTTCCTGGGTCACTGGATCTCTCAAGAGGGGATTGAAGCTTGCTCGTCCAAAGTGGACAAGATCTTGAATTGGCCAAAACCAAATTCTGCGACAGACATGAGGAGCTTCCTAGGCTTAGTGCATTACATTGCTGCTTTCCTCCCTAACCTGGCAGAGCACACAATGACCTTGACCCCTCTGACTACAAAGGAATGCAAGAAGCATTTCCCTAGTTGGACTGCTGAACACCAAATTGCCTTTGAAACAATCAAAGGTCTGGTTGTCAGCAGAGAATGCCTGACAGTAATTGATCATACAACACCTGGTGATAACAAAATCTTTGTAACGTGTGATGCCAACAATAAGCGCACTGGTGCAGTACTTAGCTGGGGTCCCACTTGGGAAGGAGCTCAGCCAGTCATGTTTGATTCAATGCAACTCAATGATGCTCAAAAAAATTACCCAGTACACAAAAAAGAGATGCTGGCAATCGTTCGCACTCTGAAAAAGTGGTGCTCTGACCTGCTAGGCTCACAGTTCGTGGTGTACATGGATCATAGAACTCTGGAAAATTTTGATACTCAAAATGACCTGTCACAACAACAGGCCCATTAGATGTGTTAGGGCGACACCCACTATCTGCTAGCTAAGACCATGTGGGTTCTCTCTACAAGAAGGGGGTGGGATCCACGCTCGCGATGGGGGAACTGATGGTTTTGATGTGAGGGGTTATTAATAGGTGAGTTTGTTGAGATAGGCCTTTCACACCGAAAACATAGGTGGAATACCTAAGAGAACACAACTGGGGTCCCCTAGGCATATATTTAGGGTTTATATACTATGTTACATATATTGTACATTGTTGTTACTGATGCATTCGCACATGCGCATACATATTGATGCATGTGAAATAAAATTCTCATGCTATCAAAGTGTAGCATAATTTGGCGTCATGTAGCATAATTCGACATAATAAAATAAAAATGAAAGTTTATTAGGTAATGGGGTGGTTTCCTAACATTACCCCCCTTTTATGCCTCGACTTCCAGGCAAGAAAATATTATGTTTGTCCCCTCTGTGAAATTTTGGTAAGGCCAGAATTTCATCCCCTCATACACCATTCTTGCAATGCGACGTGGAGCATTCAGATTACGTTTAAAGAATTGGGCAATCACATTATGCACTCGATTACAATTCTCTTCAGGTTCCCACAAATTATTTTTGTCGGTGTAGTTTTTCCACTTTATTAAAAACTCCAATTTGTTCCGTCAAAGACGTGAGTCTAGAATTTCTTCAACTATGTATTCTGGAGCACCTTCTACGATTATCGGAGGTTGCGGAGTAGTTTGTTGGCCAGGAATAGTGGGCGGGTGGTAAGGGCATAGGCAGGATATGTTAATCTCAGGATCAATCTTGAATGATTGGGGTAATTTTAGCACTACTGCATTAGGCAAGATCACTTTAGAGATTGCATATGGGCCAACTTGTTTCTCCATAAGTTTCCTCGAAGGTCATGGAATATTCAGGTCCTTGGTACTTAGCCATACCAAGTCACCAACTTTGTACTCTGGAGCGTGTGCTCGAGTACGATCCACGTGTTGCATCATGTCATCATGTGCTTTCTTCAATGCCACCTCTGCTTCTTCTTGTACCTTTTGCCTCTTAGATACAAAATCTTCTACCGACTGTACTTTGACTTCCCTTCTGGGTTCTACTCCCATGCGAGGATGATATCCATAATTTGTGAAAAAGGGTGACATACGAGTAGCCAAATGGAATTTGTTATTTTGGGGAAAATTCGGCAATTGCCAGCCATTCGGGCCAGTCGGTTTGTCGGTAGTTGACAAACATACGTAGGTACTGCTCCAACTCCTGGTTCATTCTCTCTGTCTGCCCATCAGTCTGCGGGTGATATGCTATAGATAATTTAGTTTGAATTCCCAATATGTTGTTTAGTTCTCACATAAACGCAGAAGCAAATTGTGGTCCGCAATCAGAGATAACGGTATCAGGTAACCCATGTAACTGCCATACCTGATTTAGATAGAGGTGCGCCAAGCCCAATGATGAGGTTTCTGTAGTAGTAGGAATAATATGGACCTTCCTTTGTGAAGTGGTCGCATACTATGAATATTGCATCATACCCTTGAGCCTCGGGTAATCCGGTAATAAAATCCACAGATATATCTTGCCATGGCGCTTTAGGTATAGGGTTCGGCATTAATTTTCCTGCAGGTTTCTCTGGAAATTTCTTCCCCCTCATGCACGTATCACATCCATCCACATACCCCAACACATACTTCAAAATTCCGGGCCACCAATAATTTCTCATTATTAATTCCAATGTCTTCCATCTTCCTGGGTGTCCAGCAATCAGCGTATTGTGATGTAACCAGACGATCTCCCTTCACAAATCCTGATCCTTCGGTACATACACTTTCCCTCGAAACAACACCAACCCTTGTTCCTCAGCCCATTCATCTCCTTTGATATTACCTTTCTTCTCTCCCTTCAGAGCTTTCATGGCTTCCACTACTTCATTGTCCATTTCTGAACATTGTCTAATTTTAGACAACATTTCCATTTCTGAGCTATCTATTAATAGATGCCCTTGACGCATAGTGCAAATACAAAAGTATTCGGGTTTGAGTAAGGTAACATTCTTATTGTCCTCCTCCACCCCCCTTTTATGATCAATATGTCTGGATAATGCATCTGCTTTCCTCATTAAGCTTCCTGCTTTGTGGACCAAGTAAAAATTGAAACGCAATAGGAATAGTGCCCAACATGCTTGCCTGCAATTAAGCTTTTTAGCAGACATGAAGTATTGCAGATTTTGATGATCCATCCAGATCTCAATCTCATGCATACATCCTTCCAAATAATGCCTCCACACCTCCAATGCTCGTATTATCCCCAACATTTCTTTGTCATGCACATCATAATTCCTTTCCACATCATTCAACCCTTTTGACAAGTATGCACAAGGATGCCATTTGTCATCTTCACACAGCATTGATAATACCGCTCCAGTAGCAAAATTGGATGCATCAGATTCCACTTGCAAAGGGCATGTGAAATCTACTGGGGCTAATATTGGTCCCTCCACAAACTTCCTCTTCAACTCCTCAAATGCTGTCTGCTGCTGCTCTCCCCACCTCCACACTACTCCCTTTCACATAAGATTATGTAAGGGTGCGGCAATTTTAGAAAAATTGTGCACAAAGCGACAATAATAATTTGTGAGTCCCAAGAAGGCTTGAACCTCCTTGACATGGGTGGGTGCAGGCCAATCTGTGATCGCCTGTACCTTGATCGGATCCATTTTGATTCTGTCAGGGCCGATCAATAATCCTAGAAACTCAATCTCGCTTGCCCCAAACACACACTTCTCTGGTTTCAAAAATAGATCATTCTCTGCCAACCTCCGTAACACCTCCTGTACTATTGCCTCATGATTTTCTTCATCCTCCGTGAATATCAGAATGTCATCAATAAATATTATTACCACACCTTTGTCTATTACGTCCTTGAAAATGTTGTTCATCATATTTTGAAAGGTTGGGGGACTATTAATCATCCCAAAAAACATGACAAGCGGCTCGAAGGATACTTGACGCATGGCAAATGCGGCCTTCCACTCATCTCCTTTCTTTATTCGTACATTGTTGTATCCCCATTGTAAATCCAATTTTGCAAAGACTTTGGCTTTCCCCACTTTGTCAATTATCTCTGAGATCAACGGCAGGGGGTACGCATTCTTTACTGTCCACTCATTCAGATACCTATAATCTGTACACATCCTCTTCCTTTGGTCTTTCTTTGGCACAAAGAATATTGGTGATGTTTGCAGTGATTTCAAAGGTTGTATGTATCCTTTGCGCAATTGCTCCTTCAGGAACACATCCACTTCTTCTTGTTCCATCGGAGATAACGGATATACCTTTGACTTCTTTGGCACAAACCCTGGCTTCATCTCAATCGCATGATCCCATGGCTTCTGCACTGGCATTTGCTCAGACTCTTTCTTCTGGAACACTGATAGATGTTCATGATACACTTTTGGCACCCATTCCTCCACTGGCTTCTCCACCTTCATGATATTCTTGTCCCACAACTGTCCTCCACAAATTGTTCTAAAGGTTTGCTTCTGCTCTTCTTTCTTGATCATGATTGGAACTTCCCCATTTGGCATTTCCTCATCCTCCACTTCCTCCATCATAACAGAATACTTTCTTGGATGTTCTTTCTCTTTTTTTTTCCTTTTTTCCTTCTTCATCTTCCTTCCATACACATTACATTCCTTAGGACAACGAGTCATTTGTACTTTCCCAGTTTTCTAATCAATTTCAGGATTATGCTTCCGTAACCATGGACATCCTATTATTAGATTGGTTTTCCCAAGATCGCACACTTCAAATATGGCTCGCTCCTGATGCTCCTGATACTTTAGGATCATAGTCACCTCCTTGATAGTTCCTCCACGATTGACTGTTCCATCAATATTGTACACCATTATAGGTTGCGCCAGCTTGCATGTGTTAATACCGTTTCTGGTAATTAAGGATCGATTAATAAATAATCCTGTAGCACCACTATCAAGCAATGCTTCCACATCAATAGCTGCATGCGTGTCCACTGTCTTCAGTCCCACAGTCAAGGTGATTTTGGGTTCTATTTGTGCAGAGCGAATAAAGAATTTAGGGGTTTTCAGAAATGACGCATGACAATTTTCTTTGTCATGTGATTCACAACAGTTGTACTCCTCCTCGATTTCCTTTTCTGATTTGCTCTGGGTTTCCTTGGATACTAATACATTGTAACGATTCTGGGTCACCAATGGGGAAACCTTCACTGGGACTCTTCCACAAAATTCTTCTGCTTGCCTTCCTCTGGCTTCACTTCCTCAATTGTAGCTTCCCTAATCTTTCTTTTCTGCCTACAATTCCTAGAAATGTGTCCCAACTGCCCACAGTTAAAACATTTAAGTGGGGCTCGTCTCCCTGCTTGATCAACCTCCATTGCCTCTGCTGGTGCTGCTGACTCCGTAACTATAGGTGTCACTGCCATGGCCAGTGGCTGTGCCCTTGGAGCTTGCGCCTGAGGCACTTTTCCTTTCTCGGACTTTCCTCCTGATGACTTTCCAAATTTACTACTTCCATACATCAATTTGACTCTGCCTGTTCCTGCTGATATTGCTGGTCAAGGTGCATTGCCCAATTATACCACTTGTCCAACGTCTCTGGCATAGAAGGTAGTCGGTAGATACATTTGAACAAAGAGGGATTTAATCCTGCTTTCAAAAACTCTACCAACATGGCTTCTCCCATGTCCGTTTGCGAAGCTTCTGCTTTGAACTGCAAAATAAATTTATCCGCCGTTAAGAAGCCTTGGCGCATGGTCTTTAATTTAGCATTGGCTGTCGCCTTTGGATTAGGGTCTCCAAACCGTGCCTCCAATCTCTCCAGAAATTCCTTGAAGGTTGCAAATGGTTTATTTCCCATGGCAATTTGATTAATAGCCTCGTTTCTCCAGAACTGTGCTTTCCCCCCCTGGATGTACAATACTATAGAGCTAATGAAGGATTTTGTATTCTCCATGGTACCATCAAAGATTTGCGGGGGTGCATACTTAGGTAAGCACACTTTTCCATTTCCAGATTTCTCTGCTGTCTCATCCTCCTGCGATATCCACTCCCCCATCTCCTCCTTTTTCTCCTATTATCTCTGGCTGTACTTCTGCTTGTCTGGGCTGTGATGCAGTCAACACTGACACTAATTGCGACATCTGCACTGTAAGCACATCAATCTTTGCCTCTAGTGCTGGCATGGGAACAGGATTAGGACCAGGATTAGAAGTTGAAGGTTCGGACATAATTGTAGAATCTGTGATGAGTCACTTCTTCAACAAATTCAAAAATTTTTCTTCAAGACCTCTCCAAACATTTACGGGTCACATGATAAGGTTCGTCGAGGTTTGTCAATTGCTTGTCGTTTGTTGGGCGCTTAATTTGACACTTTGGATCAATAACCCTTCCAACAGTGCCTGATCTCGGAGATATCGCTGAATTCAGCTTGTAACTAAAATAGTCATCCAAATAGAGTGATGTAAATCGTAACTAAACCAGATCCAATCGGTTGTCTGGTTGCAGCTGTCCTAATGATGAGTACTGCCTCTCGATCACTGGTGGTCGCAATGTAAGGCGAGGCCTGGCATCGGCTTATGAAAGAAAAGGTAGATTACATATATACAAGTACTTCCGGCTCGTGCCAAAAGGATGAGTAATCGGATGTGGCGCGGCGAAACAATGATGTTGATGATACTCAACCTGGGAAAACCACCTAAACTGCCGATGAGGCAATTGATGATATTTGCGATGAGTCAGAGGAAGGTTGCGAGTCGTTCCGAATGTTCATGGCCCAACCAATGGAAAGATGACCAGTTGGTACTAGTCATGAAGGTAGTGTTATGAGAGAGGAAGGCATTTGGCACAGTCTGATCAAGTATTGATCGATATTGAGGGTGATCGATGAGATCGACGGCGAACAAGTTTATTGCCGATGGTCGATATGTGAATTCTGTGGACCTTTCAATAGGTCGATGGTATACGAAGGGTGCGGCAAATGGCTATGAAGTGTTGGAAGGGTTGCTAGAACTAATGACAAGAGGATCAAGGGAGGATCAAGGACATGACAATCGCAGAGGTTTCTCGTCAATCGAGAAAACCCGCAGAGACTTAGATTGTTTTAGAAAGTTGATCGGATGCTTAGAACTGCATATGAGACGATATGTGAAGATGATTTCTTTTTATTTCCAAGTAGATACTACAGAGTTTTATATGTTTTAAAGATACTTCCTAAAATGGAATGAGAAACATGTGTAGAACATGAGGCAAAAGATATGAGTTAAGGCACAAGGCCATAAAGGAGACTGGAATCCAAACAAGAAAGATATATATATCATATGATGAAAGAGTAATAAAGGGAAAGAACTAAAAGAGACTGTCCTTTGTGTATAAACTGCACTAAGTCTCGCAATAATGCATCCAGCGGGTTCTGTGCATGATAGGGACTTGGAATGAGGCTGACCTATGATCAGCAGGTTTGAGCATGAGTTGGAATATGTCCTAGTGCATGGTCTTCCACCATTTAGATAATGAAGGCGGCGCCCGATGTCGCTCATAGTTTCTCGATATCGATCGATGACGCTTGACAATGCTCGATCATGGTTGGGGCTGTTTGAAGTTGATCAGGGATGTTTGATGGTGGTGTAGGGGGATCTTAGGGGCTTTTTGGGGTAGTCCTAAGGTTGTGTGATGTGGGCTCTTGATACGATTGATGTTGCTGGTGATGTTTCGACGTGGTCAATATGATATCGTGATTGATAGACTGGGTCATGCTGTGTCTGGGACATTGTAGGAGTTAGCCAATGTGATTAGAATGATGCTAAAGTGGTGAATCGGTCCTTGAGCCAAGGAGACGACCTATCAACATATGCACAAGTAAGAGAAGGCGCACTGATACGGGAAGTTGTGTTCTTCTGTTAGGGTGACACCCACTATCTGCTAGCTAAGACCGTGCGGGTTCTCTCTACAAGAAGGGGGCGGGATCTGCACTCATGATGGGGGAACTGATGGTTTTGATGCGAGGGGTTATAATAGTGAGTTTGTTGAGATAGGCCTTTCACACCAAAAACGTAGGTGGAATACCTAAGAGAACACAACTGGGGTCCCCTAGGCATATATTTAGGGTTTATATACTATGTTACATATATTGTACATTGTTGTTACCGATGCATTCACACATGCACATACATATTGATGTGTGCGAAATAAAATTCTCATGCTATCAAAGTGTAGCATAATTTGGCGTCATGTAGCGTAATTTGACATAATAAAATAAAAATGAAAGTTTATTAGGTAATGGGGTGGTTTCCTAACAAGACGGAACATCTGTCACAATTTGACATGACTATTCACTACATTCATGGTGAAGATAACACAGTCAGTGATGCTCTTTCCCACTTACCTGAAGACCCACTTGAGGAAGTATCTGAAGATGTGGATGTTGCCGACTCACCTTTATGGTGGGACAACTGGTTGAAAGTTGAAGGATCGTGTAATGTGATCTTGTCAATCTCTGCAGATGATTTGTTCTTGCGTGACATACACTTGGGATACAAGAGTGACGATTTTTGCCAAAAACTCTCTGTGGCTGATGAAAGCATCCCTAATATCCATTATGAGAATGACCTGTGGTACATTGGTGACCAACTCATGATCCATCACTTCAGAACACTCTGTGAAGATCTCTTCCAACTCGCACATGATACACTTCACTTTGGGGCTGATAAGTCCTATGTGAGCATTTGCAATTGTTACTACTGGCTGAACATGCACAGGGATCTTGAAAATGCCTATGTCCCAGCTTGTCTGCAGTGCCAACGCAATAAAAGTTGTACTTCCAAGCTGAAAGGACCACTGCACCCTCTCCCAATCCCTGAAAATAGGGGAGACTCAGTGTGTTTGGACTTTGTGGGTCCTTTACCTGTAGACAATGGTTATGATTGTGTCCTGACCATAACCGACTGACTGGGTTCAGATATCCGACTGATCCCCACTCAGACTAATATTACCACACCGGAGTTAGCATTCATTTTCTTCAATGAGTGGTACTGCAAAAATGGGTTGCCTTTGGAATTGATCAGCGATCATGATAAGCTCTTTGTGTCCAAATTCTGGAAAGCACTCCATGAATTAACAGGCATACATCTACAGATGTCGACCACATACCGTCCTCAGACAGATGGTGCTAGTGAATGAATGAACAAGACCTTGAATCAATGCATCCGTTTCCATGTCAAACAAAATCAGAAGGGATGGGTATGTGTGTTACCTACCATCTGGTTCAACATGATGAACTCTATCAATGCATCCATGGGGTACTCTGGTTTCCAAATTTGCATGGGACAGAGTCCACGTGTCATTCCTCCCTTGGTTCCTGGGATCATCATGGAATCTAGTGGAGATGGAATAGCTGCTCGGGGTATTATCTCCCAAATTAAGGCTGATGTCGCTGATGCTAAGGATGCCTTATTGGGTGCTAAAATACTGCAGGCATTCTACACAAACAAATCTTGAGGTCATGAAGATGCCTATGCTATAGGCAATTGAGTCATGCTCATGACACTACACCAACATCAGGAATACAAGGCCAGAGACAACTCATGTGTTGCCAAGTTCTTCCCCAATGGGATGGTCCTTACACTGTCACAAAGGCATTCCCAGAGACCTCCTCTTACACATTACATCTACCTAACTCCCCTGAAACTTTCCCAAGCTTCCACACCTCACTACTCAAACGACATGTCAAAAATGATGCGACACTGTTTCCATCCTGAAAACATGAATGACCTGGACTGGTATTGACCGAAGAAGGAATGGAAGAATACTGGATCAAGAAGATCATTGATGAGAGGAAAAGAGGTTGTGGTTTTCAATACCTGGTGCAGTGGGCTGGCTATGCAGAAAGCAACGATCTATGGCTACCCCAACGTGAACTTGTGGATTGCAAAGCGCTGGATGTTTGGTGGTCTCATAAGGCAGAGGGAACATGGTAGCTTTTTCCCACTGGGTTTTTTAATGCATCCGTCATTTGGTTGATGATGGGTTGGATTTCTAATTTCAGAGCTTTTTCCTTTTCATTTTCATTTCTCACCCAGACACTTTTCTAAGGGTGGGAGGGTGTAAGCCTGCTTACGTACACACATTGACTCTTATCTGTACATGGTTCAAGAACTAACCATATTAACTACACATTGCATCATTCTTCCCCATTCTTCCTTTCCCCCATACATTCCAATTGTCCTTTACTCATATATCATTGTCTACTCTTAATATCACATCGTTGTCCTGTCACTTTGGTGGTTTGACATGAGTGTTATATCAATCTTTTCTTTTACCAGCCTTTTCACTGTTACCTATCCCCAACTACGGGGTAGGTTTCCAAAAACTTGAGGTTTCTCATAGCCCTATATATTTCCCACCTGGGATAAAATTCTTGCCAGGTAGTTGTGATAACAATTTGAAGATATGCCAAACCCTTTCTAAACCCTTTTCATACCCGTCATGCCTTACCTTGCTGTGGCTTTTCAAACATCCAAGCTGGGCCAAAGCCAGTATGAAGCCATTGTCAAGGCTGGGCCAAGCACAGCACTAATCATGGTACATCACCAGAAATTTCTTGTGTGCTTTGTCTGACAATTTGGTGGTGCCTATACCCACATAACCATATGGAAACAGCTAAGAGAATATTTTTGGGCATAAATTTGGATTCTTGAGAACTGACTGAGTGTCTGCACTCTGTCCAACTGATAGTGCTGCACCAGTTGTTCCAATGCTTTAATGCAATTCCCTTCAATGCTTCTACTGTCTTTGTTCTCCAGTAATACCATGTACCACAAATGGACAATCATCTTCCTCAACTCCATTATCCATTGCTGGATAAAATGTGCTTGCACCCTCTGGAACCTTGTTTGTGTGTGCCTGCTTGAATTAGTAACTGGTGGCATGTCCTTAAGGTACTTTGCAAGCTCATCATATGATATGGTCAAGTCAGCATAATCTACATGACTCCTTTTGAATGCAGTATGGACAGTACTTAGGTGCTGACATCACCTAAGTCATAGATGTCAAAAGTTCAAACACATTGCATGTGGAATCACATGCTAGAAAGTGAACTTAATTACTTATGTAATTTGTGTATTACCCAAAAATTCATTTTCCTAAACTGAAAATTTCTACTGTTGAAGTCCATTGCTTATATCTTCCATACACCATTCCTGACAAGCTTTTTTTTTGTGATCCTAGTGCTCTGGTGGCTCATCTACTCCTATACTCACTCAGTCTTTGGAGGTCTGGTGCAATATAACCCCAGCTTAAAATGAGATCAAATCATGGCTAACCCATCAGGAAAACACTTTCAGGTTGTAGCACTCTGCCAAGGTACAATAGCCATATATGGGCTCCAACACAATATATATTGGTCAGATCTGGTAGCTATATGCAGCCCATGATGACCTGATCATTTCAAGGGAGTGTCTCAGTAGTGCCTAGTATCAAATTGGGCTGATATCCATAGCTGATGTTTGCTGTAGGTTGTGGTGAGTCTGGTGTGGTCCTAGTAGCCAAGGTATGTTGTGGAAATAGACTTGTCCATTAGAAGTCTCTAGTGATTACAAACATATCAGGATTAATGTGACTGTTCACCCAAAAACCTGTTGCCTTCTGCAGTACATTGTTGGTTGTCCAAGTGTGATCCAGAACTCTACCAGCTCTTTCCATCAAATGACTAAGGCATGACAGGGGTATGAAAAGGGTTTAGAAAGGATTTGGCCATATCTTCAAATTGTTATCACAACTACCTGGCAAGAATTTTATCCCAGGTGGGCAATATATATGGCTATGAGAAACCTCAAGTTTTTAAACCATATCCTTACATTTAACAAACAAAAATGTAAGGATATGGTTTAAAAACTTGAGGTTTCTCATAGCCATATATATTGCCCACCTGGGATAAAATTCTTGCCAGGTAGTTGTGATAACAATTTGAAGATATGGCCAAACCCTTTCTAAACTCTTTTCATACCCCTGTCATGCCTCACAAATGACAGCCTTGAACAAAATGATCCACTGAAACAATCTCAGTGTTGAGATGACAATCATCAAACCACATACATGCCAGTAACATGATCAGGCATACTGAGAGGAGTGAACCATTTGATGTAAGCTAATGGACAGGCATGCATACCAAATTGTGGAGGAAGGTCAAAAATAACATGAACTTGGGCAACACGGAGACCTGTAGACATGATTGATAAGGGATTAGTAGCCATTGGTTAAATGATATTCAAGTTCTTGAAGACTCACCCTCTAGCAATGAAGAAGGTCTGTAGGAAGTAGGGTTTTTGACCACAAATACTGTATCAAAATGTGCTATGACACCTAGCACTTTGAAGTCCGGTTCGGTCCGGTTTTTTCCCCTCTGGGCCAAAACCAGTAACCAAACTGGTTATACATTTTTTGCTATACTACAAAACCATAACTGCAACCACGATAAACCAGTTTATTGCGGTTTGTCTGCAGTTTACTAACTGGTTATAACCAGTCCTACACCGGACCCAGTCCTAACCAGTTCATCACTGGTCAGGACTGGTTATTGGACTGATACTATCTACTGACTATGCCATAATGTATGTATTATGTACAGCATATGTGATAAAAGTAAAAGTAAAATGAAACAAACAAAAGAAAGAAAGCACCTGCAGTCCCCCCCATGAGCAGTGACTCATGAGGCTAGAGGCAGGTGCTGCATGTTCATTGTCCCCCACCCTGCATCATTGCTGTGTTTGTCGTTTCCCCTTGGCATTCCCTGTGTTCATTGATTTGTTGTCCTCGTGTTGTGGTGCTCATCAATGTCAATGTTGGCTGCTGGGTCATCCATCATGGTTTGGCATTCCCTGTGTTTATTGATCTCCCCACTCTTGCTGTCCTCATGTCATGGTGCTCGCCAATGTCAATGCTTGCTGCTAGCACCCATGATCCACCCTGCGAGCAGTGGCTCACAGGCTAGGGGTGGCAGGTACTGTTGTTCTCATCTTGTTGGTGGTCAAGGGGGTTAGGGGGTGGCATGGGTGGAGGTCTTACCTTGCAGGTATCCCCTGGCACCCTCTGGTGTCTGCTGGATCCCCTCCCTCTGTCTCCTGTCCATTGTTGTGGCCTCCAGCAGGCATGGGCATGGGCATGGGCATGCATTGCACATTTCGCATTGGCAATGCTCATGACCTGTAGTGTAGAACCTAAAAAATGATGAAACAAATTAGTTAGTTAATAAAAATAAGAGAACAAAAGAAAAAATGAAACCTATGGCCCAAACAACAGTAACCATCATTCAGGCCTGCAGTTGTCATTGCATAGGTGGTTGGGTTGCATGGCCGTGTTGCTGGGAATGAGAGTGGTAGGAGTAGTGGGTAGTGGGAGGGAAGGGAAAGGAGAGACAAATGAGGGAGGCAGCATCGTCGAGGGTGGTGGTGGAGTGGAGAAGAGTGGTGTGTGTGTGAACAAAATTGATCGATCATGTACCTTAGCCACATGACCCGAATAACTGGTTCTAGACTGGTCTCTACCAGTTTTGGACTCACACGATCTGCAAGAACTGCACTTTGAAACCTGGAAAACCATAACTGATAGTCCGGTTACAATCGGTGAAAGGTCGGTCCAGTTTGCAGTTATTTTGCAGTTATTTTGCAGTCTTATGCACTAGACCTTACAGTGCTAATGACACCAGGTCACTGACATTGACACTCACAGGCTGGAGTTGTCCATATGTGTTCAATAATCAGATTTGTGCTTATATATTGATTAGGTGCCAGGATAAGTGAGATTTGTTTATAAGCATTGAAGTGGTCATACTTTGATGGCATTGGTGCATTGGAGGTGTGTTTCTGGATGAAGCTAGTGAAACCTGTAAAAAAAATGGAGACATGATGGTTGTCAAGACTGATTCCTCCAACCAGATTTCCAATTGTTTTCTGCTGTCTTTTCCAGCTGCCTTGCATCACAGCTTACCTCATATCTGCAGCACAGCCTGGAGATGAAATTCCAATTTGATGAAACAGTTTCAGGTCATTGCCTTGGGAGGCCAGTTTGCAAATTATCACAGCCTCAGAAACTCTGATCATGTCCAATCCTTAGTATTTAAGCTAGCTACTTTTGTCTTGCATTAGGCAGTTTGTAAATCAACCAAGTTAACCCCCCAAAATCCTCTCCTAAGTCTGCCTCAAACTTTACCTCATTCTCCCTGGAAAACCTCCAGAACTTATCTCTCTCTCTTTACCCTTGTCTCAAAATTAGGACACTTGATGAGGAGAAGGGTGCAACTTCTTAGAAGTTGAAGCCAAGTCCTTTCTGTTCCCTTACACTTGGTGCATCATGCCAAGTGGACTCTGTTCTGGATTCCCACCAGATTCCCTTTCCTGTTCTGTCTTCATTTTATCCTTTGACACCTATTGACCAGGTCCAGCCAGAAATCCAATGTCTTAATTCATTTCAGTTCAGAACTTAACAATGGTGAGTTTTGAGGTGATTGATAGAAACATTGGCAAATGGGAGATTCTTAGTGACTCTCCAGTGTTTTGAAGGTAGGATTGCCATCCATTTTACAATGGCAGACTGGGAGACTAAGTCCTTGAGATCTTCAATCTCTAACATATCTTGTTCAGAACCATCATTGGTAAGATCTGGTTGAGGATGGGACAACAGATTGCCACCTGCTCCAGGAAATCATGTTTGTTACTTGCAAGATATGCCTCCTTCACAAAGTCAATATGCAGTCATTCAGATAACTCAGTGTTGTATCCATCAGTGCTGCCAAGAGAGCAGATTACATCGATGTAATGCTGGATATTGTGAAGTTTGGGAATGTTAAAGTGCTTCCATACTCAAAGCTCGATGAACACAGATTTGTGCATGTAGTGTTTTAAGGTTCGGTTCAGTCCAGTTTTTCGACCCCTAAGAGGGTTAACCGGGACCATAACCAGTCTAGACCATTACCCTAAGTCATATGGACTGTAACCAGTTTTACAAGCTAAATAAATTCTAATATATAGTAAATAAAACTATTTAACAATCACACCCTATGAGCAGGTGCTTGCAACAGTGGGGTATTGCTAAGAGAATAGAAAAAGAAAAAGAGTTAGAAAGAAGAAAAAAACAGCCCACTGTCTCGTGTTTGTAGCGAGGGTGGGGTCATTGTGTTGTCCCAGCCATTTGTTGTCCCCGTGTTTGTTGTCCCTGCCGTTTGTTGTCCCTGTGTTTGTTGTCCCTGCTGTTAGTCATCCCTGTGTTTGTTGTCCCCACCATTCGTTCTCCTTGCCATGCATTGTCCCCACATTCATTGTCCCTGCCATGCATTGTCCCCGCATTCATTATCCCTGTCATTTGTTGTCCCTGTGTTGTCCATCCCTGTCGTCCCCGCTGTTTGTTGTCCCCATTGTCCCTGCCATTTGTTGTCCCCATGGTTTGTTGTCCCTGCCCTTTGTTGTCCCCACTATTTGCTGTCCCCCATTTGTGGTGGTCGTCATTGTCCAGGAAAGGGCCCATTGCCACCCTGCAAGCAGAGGCTCACAGCAGCAGTGTAGGGTGCTGGCATCTGTGGTCATCATAGTCCAGAAACAGGCCCTTTGCTTCCCTGCAAGCAGAGGCTCACAGCGGCAGTGCAGGGCTTGCATTGGGTGCCTGTATGGCTTGTGTGTGTCATTTGGCAGGTGGGCGATGTCATTCTCAAGATGCAGAAACCTAAAAATGAAGAAATCAATTGGTTAGAAAAAGAAAGAAATCAACTAAAAAAAAACATACCTGAGGGCCCAAATGACATTAGTTCATCATTCGGGCCCCTTGTTTTGTGTTTGTTGGTTTGTGCAGGCATGGGTGGGGACAGGATGGTGATGAAGCATCGAGAAGGTGGATGAGGGAAGGAGGAAAGGATGAATTGGCAGAAAGAATGTGTACGTGCATTGTCGATCACTCGTTCCAGCAATTGCTGGATAGTGATCAATGCAGTGAGCGTGTTGAGTTCAACAACCCCATGGCCTCCTCCACTGTTGCCAATGGTGAAAATACTGTTGAGACATGTGGGGCAGTATTGTATTAATCTACTACAACTTAAATTTTATTTTTCTGTGGAGTATTGCAAATGAATGAGAACTCAAGTCAAACTCAAGTCAAATTCAAGTTGATCAAGTCCATAAACCAATGCATTTTACAGTATATCTGGCCACAACCCTTCAACATCACATTAAACACTTAACTACTTATTCCAGGGCATACTGATACACTCTGTGATTCACTTCCAAGCCTTTGAACTATTTTCTGACATGTGTTAAGCTCACAAATGGCAAACATGTGAGAAATAACAACTTGCCATTTTCACTCTGAAATCTATTCTATATTCTTGGGGGATCTAGAACTGCATGGCTTTTTAAATTTGACTCATTGGAAGATAAGTTATAGATGTAAAACTATCAAATTTTTCACTTGCCCTGTTACTCACTTTCTTTCCTATCAAATAATATTTTGACTGTTGGGAGGTGAGGTTTGGAGCATAAATATAATTTACTACATGTTTACAAGGCCCTACTTATTTCTGGTGCTCGACGCGCAGCAAAGTGACATCTGTGCACCCAGCATCATATTGTGTGACAATTGCCAGACTGAGCAATCGTGCACGCATGATTCTTGGAAAATGGCACCACTTTTATTTTTTATATATTATCTACATTAGTTTACTTTCCTGTAGTTTAAGTAGTCTGAATGCTAAAAGACCAGTTTAAACTGGTTTAAACTGGTTTTGTAATGGTTTTTGAATGTTTTCAAAACAAGTTAACCATTAACTGAACTGCAGTTTCAGTTACTCATTTTTTCAGAAAAATGGACCGGACTGATGCATGGACTGCAGTTTGGTCCAGTTCTGTCTATGGTCCTATGGACTGAACCTTGAAACACTATGTGCATGTGAAAGGATTCGGGGCATTGTTGAAGGGTTTTGGTGATATGAGAGTGGAGTTGCAAGAAATACATGAAGTTGATAATGGCACGTACAGCTGTGAGAACTTCATCACCCACTGCACCTGCCCACACACCAACAAAGATTCACTTCATCTCCTTATGCTCCTGCCCTGTCCACTGACTCATGAACAAAATTCCCTTTTTAAAGTGTCATAAACCTGAATAGCCAGTTATGACCTTAAAATGTGTGTCAAGTTCATCCTCCCCAATCAATTCTGTACACCATTTTACTAGGTGGTCCTTGAACACAGCCTTATGTAGCTGATGGAGTATGTCAGGTAAAACAGTTGAAGATATCGGTATGGGGTAGGTCCTTTGAGAATGCTTGTAAATTGGCTGTAATCCTTGGTCATCAAAATTCTCAGTTGATTTGTCATTTCTGCACTTCCTTCTCTTGTCCTGGTTTAGGAGCTTGATGGTTTCTTTGGTTTCTCACCATAAGGACAAAACAAGATCACCGTGTTTCTCTGGATCAACTTTGCATCATGGGCATCAGTTTTCTTTGCAACATGCAACCAAGCACTGTTCAGGATAATCAGCAACATAAGCAGCAAGGATTGGGAAGATACATCAGATTTTTGAATCAGCACAGGTCATTTCTGCACCATGCTTACCTGCATTGATAAGAGGCTTCAGTATTTGGGACATGCACTGGTGGAATAGATGGTATCCAGCCACTGAATGGGACTTGTCATCAAAGCACTCCAATTTTGTGACAGGTAAGTAATCCACAAGTACAGTGGTATTTGACGATACCTGATATAAAAAATACACACCAGTTTCTGCAGCTATTCATGTGATGATGAATCTGGCACCTTGCCACCTTCTCAATATTCCCAAGTGTAAGATACACTAGTCACACCAATTTATCACCTCAAAATTGTGTTAAGTGTGTCTTATCTGATGCAAGGATGACTGGTGCTACAACACCCCCATCAGGAATTCTTTCCTGGGAAGTGAAATGTCAACTTTGGTGCCACATCAAAATGTGAATGACTACCTGTGTTTTCCACCACCAGTCTGCCATCCACACTTAATCAATCACACAATTGGTACATCCTTTATCTGTAAAGAACTGGGCTGGCTCAAATGACATTTGTCTTTGAAAGCTGGGTTGCCAATCAACTCTTGCATATATTCAAGAGGGTTGCAATGCCAGAGCTCTATGTCCTTGCTCATATTCTCTACATCCTCTCCCTCACAGTCTCCCAACACAGTCACAAACCCAATCGGGACCCATTGGCAGCTGATCAATCTTTTTCAAGAATGAATAGGTGTTATGGAATGGAAGGTGGCTGCACTCTTGAATCTCTGAGGAGGTCAGTCTTGCTCAGGCTCTGTATGTGTGTTCACAGACTTACAATGGGTAATTTCAAGTACTCATCAATCAACTTCTGCCCAACATTCCTTATAAGCCACTGTACTAAGTCCCATTCCTCATGGTTGGCAAGGATTGTCAACATCCTTGAAGTCCTCAATCTTGACAGACTGTTGCCTAGGTGAAGCAGCCTGAGGGATATCAGCATTTGGTGTCAATGGGAGCTGATCATCAGGAGGAGGAAGTGTTTCATCAAGGCTTTCCATTTCAATGTCAGAGTCATTCCCAAGGGTATTATAATGCACTTGTCAATGTCACTATTCTCCCCAACCTTGGCAGAGGTGAGCTTGATGAGACCTCCTTGCCATGCTTGGAAGCATGCTGGTGGTGCATGATGTGTTGGTTTAGTGCCATCTGCATAGGCTTAATCTCATGGAAGTATCTGCAGTGGTGTGACTAAGAAGGCATCTGGTACGATGCCATCTCCCAACTGGCTGGCAAATTGTTTGAACTACAAGTCTCAGCTTCCATCATCACATTGCATTGTGGAATATGTTTATCTACCAGGACCTAACCCTATGTTCTCTTCTGGGTGTGTCACCTTATTGTGAACCCCTATGATGTGGTCACATTTTCAGTTGCACCATGGTTCATTTCAATTTCTTCATTGATTTCTCCATTGAATGTTGACCTCTATTTCCTCAGCACACAAACTCAAACAGAAAACTATAAATTGGACATCTTGCCACCTCTAGTGAATGACACAGGAATGCAGACCCATGCAGGTAAGTAGCATGGGTATGTGAGGGTATAGGTACAGGTACGAATTATTGTACCCCTGAGAAATCCGTACCCCTCAGGTGGGTTCACTGGGTACTGGTCACACTTAGGGTACCCATGATCTGTGCCTGGTACCTGTCACCAAGAGGCTACTTACACATTGCTAGTGTTTATTTACTAGTTTTGGCACTCAGATGAGTGCTGCAAACCCTTTATTTACTTATCTACTGTGTTTAGGTAATGATATACTTATTTTATTTGGGGGGAAGCGATGCCCCAAAGAAGGGGTAGCTTGTGGAAGCAGCATCTTATATATTAATTGATATTTATTACTGTTTGGTTCCAGTAAATGAACATGAACACATCACGTGTCACCGTTCATGTTTGTTTACTGGAACCAAACAGTAATAAATATCAACTAATATATAAGATGCTGCTTCCACGCTACCCCTTCTTTGGGGCGTCGCTTCCCCCCAAATAAAATTAGTATATTAGTACCTAAACACAGTAGATAAGTAAATAAAGGGTTTGCAGCACTCATCTGAGTGCCAAAACCAGTAAATAACACTAGCGACATGTAAGTAGCCCGACCACTAGCTGTACCCTTGACCCTTATCTGCCCTTACTCTTACCCTTCATTCATGGGTATGGGTATGCATCGGTAAGGGTACAGGTCAGATTTTTTTACCCCAGGGTTTCCCATGTCATTCACTAGCCACCTCATCCACCTCTCGCTGTCTATGCAAACATTATTGCAATACCACAATTTAGTTGCTCAGCACACCAAACCAGTATTCAAGCAGCAAAAGAGAACATTGCTTCTCATGGGACCAAGTTGACATCCACTGCAGGAAACAAAGTCTCATACAGGGAACCTTCTGGTTGCCAATGTCAACCCACCAAGAAGGTTGCCACTGTTTGTATGGGTCACCTCACCCATTGTCACTAGAAAACAACTATGTACCTGACTTTTTATCTTGTCACAGATGCTGAAGAAGTGGCTGCTACTGAGTGGCATGATGCAGCCAAAGCCTGGAAGCTTCAACAGGCTCACTGAGCACTTGAGAGCAGTGATGATGAAGGTGACAGCACTGACAGGTATCAAAGTGATGATGTGGACACACCAACCACTGTAAGTCTGCTTATTATTGGTTGATTTGCTAGCTCTTATTTTACATTTTCTAGTTTACAACTCAGACTGTAGCTTCCAAATTGGTGATCCTCAAGAACAAAGCTCTTGCCAAACATGACTGCCAACTTAAAGCTGCTCAGACTCAGGCTGCTCATAAAGCTGAAGATACCTCAGATGAAAATGTACAGTAACCTCTTGCTGCTTAATGACTAAGTAATGTTTAAATCTCTAGCATGGATGCTCACTTGTGCAATCTCAGGCTCATGGTCAATGTATGGCCCCCTCCAGTCCCTCCCCTAACAGAAGTTCCAATGGCAGTCATGACTTCGATACTGGTTTGAGCAGGCCACTGGTGGATGCATGGCAGGTCCAAGTTCTCAGCAGCTCTGATGTACAATGCAGATGTTGCACTTCTTGTGAAACACTTCCACAATGTGTTGTCACTGTTCACAAAGAGGATAAAACATGCCCATGCCCTCATGGCAACACCTTTCTCTGTCTTCCTTACTATGACCTTCATAAAATGTACCACTTCCCCTATTGCTTCTCTTACTGCCATTACTGCTGCCTTTGCACATGTAGGGTTGCATCCCAGACCTCTAGACACCCACTTCAAAAGCATGAGTCAGCATTGTAGTTAGAATAGATAATTGCTCATGCACTTGATGCAACTTCTTCACTGTCGAAGATTTTACTTGGAGCATCATAAGCACAAATATGGAATCAGAATGTGTCAGTACTTGCAATTTTTTGGCCTCTCCTCATAACACTAGAGAGTGCACATCAATAAACATGCACAGACAATGCAAATGGCTCACTCAATGCTGCTGAGACAGAAGTGGTGGATGTAGTGATGGCAGTAGGTACTTGGGAGGGACTGTAGTATGCTCCTACAACAGAGAGAAAGTATGAGAGGAACTGCAACCCATGAAAAACTAACATAAGTGGTCTCACATCAGGAAAGATAACATGCATATATTCAGCTCAATTGGTCACAATAGCCAGTTCATCTGATTCTGAGCACCATGGTTTTATTCTCAACTTGTAGAGAACTGAGAGAGAAGGAGGACTCCATGCAGGGGGAGAGACACATATGGGATGCATGGTTGAGGTTAAGAAGTTTAGGATGCAGATACTAGTCAGGATAACTGAAAATCACATGGGTTCAATGACTTAGATAATAGGTTGAAAACTTCAATGTCAATGAAGTATTTAAGTCAAAGCAAAGAAGTACACCAACACCAATGTCATTCATAATGTGTAACAAGTCAAGTTGGTCAACAGTGAATGATTTATTAATTCCTGTCAAAGTCAGTTGATCAACAAGATTTCAATATCAAAATATTTTGCATTTGCTTCAGCTTGAGCAGACAAATATAGAAGTAAAGGCTGTGTCAAGCATTTCAAACCCTGACTGCAGATTGCTGCTATAATACATATCAGGACATTGAAATCATTGGCAGAAGTCAAGGATAAAAACTGAGTTCTCAATACTGAGAACTCAGAACCTGGAACCTTGGATGGTCTCTCCCACAATTGTCAGAGTCCTCTCATAGTCCTTCATGCACACCTTCAGTTGACCCTGAGGATGTTCTCATGTTCAAACAGTAGGCATCTTCTTGCAACTCCCTCCAAGAATTGAAAGTACTTAAGACCTCAAGTGGATACCCAAAGGCAGCTGACTACAATGACACAACAAAGGCTCTTATTCTCACTGCTATCTCTAACTACAGATCAAATATCAGTATGGTCAGTGCCTTTCTGGACAATGCAAAGGAGGTGGAGATACTTGGACAAGTTTGGAAGGATGCATGTGTGCAGCTTGACATAGAAGCTCACATCACTCCTCAAATTGCAAAGCTTGTTAAGTATTTCTGACCACTGTAAAAATTGACAGATATTAATTTCTGACTGGCAGATTACTAGCTGTGGTTCCCAGTTCCATGGTGAACTCAAATCAAAGATGTGCCCATTAGTGGAAGCCTTTTTTGGGTTTGAGAGTGGGCTCAACTGGAAGATTATTGCAAAGAATTGCCAGACTGCAGAAGATTTGAAGGGTGGTAAAGGTTTTGTTTATAAGGTGTTATTCTCTGCTGCACCTTTTTCTTTATAATGATGTTTGAATGCATGGAAATGACTGATGCCAATACAATGAAGCACAAAGGCATGTACCAGGTAAAGATATTACAGAAGGTTGTGAATGTGATGTGGTTCCGCAACAAGCAAAATGAGGGTGTCATTCATCCAGTCTTCTCATTAACTTCTCATGTCTTTAATTAGATCAAGTGCTGCACTGACAAGTGGATTATTACTGCTCTCTACAAGGACATTTATGAAGACCACATCTGTTGCCTTGAGCACTTCAACAAGATCACAAAGCAACACATTCTCACTAATATCCTTATCAAGCTCTTGAACCATGGCAGGTAAACAATACATGGCTCCTTGGTAGTCTGACTGGCTACTCAGTTGCTCAGATTTCATGCTGGCACACAGCCAATTTCCACTGCTAGTGCACCCACCATTTCTGATAAAGCATTCCATGCTGCCCTGAAGGAATACAAGGGTGAATCTCAGACTGAATCTGATGGCAAGAATGGGGATAGCACCTAGATACCAGGTTCTGTTACATTATTTTTATTTTACTTTTGACTATTTGTTTTTGTCAATCTAATCTTTCTATCCCATTGTGATATTTTGAATACATTGCTGATCATAGATTGAACTATATAGTATGTTGTAGAGATATACAAGGGGGTGGCAGAACAGGAATTTTTCATGACATCAGTTTTTTTTCTCACAGCTCTTGAGACCCCCCCCCTCCTGTCATATATGGTATGTTTTGATCACATGCACATGTTATTTTTGTGAAAATATTACTATCAAACAGTGGCCTGTTGGCCACATAAGAGTCTCAGATAAAAAGTGCATGTCTGTGAGTGATTAATGGCACTACCTGTTGTTATACATTTTTAGTAGGTCCAGCTGCTGGGACTTTGTCCAAAATGTTGGGAAGCAGTTGATATACATTTTACATTTTTATCTGTGATGTGGTGCACAACTGTAGATTTTTTCTGGCAGGTACTTCCAATTTGAGCAAAACCAGCACATCAGCCAGGTGTGAGAAACTATACTCATATGACACATCATCGAGAGGTGTAAATGTATGCAAATGGATATTTAAACTCATTTAAAATAGGTTTATGGCTGACTAGGAGCATGCAACCCTTTGTGCTACTGTACAGTGACCTAGGTGGAGCGTGTGACACTTCAAAACTTTCAGCACTTAAGTGCCATGTATCACATAAATGGAAGGCACAAATTCCTGTGATTCATATGTGAGCAACAACACAGCACCATCCAACTTTGAGATTGGCTGCAAACTGATTAAACATCTGTGTGCAATCACAATTTTGTGGGAGGGAGAATGTTTGAGCCAGAATAAACTTCATTTCATCAATATATGGCATTCCTCCAGCAAGATATTTTTATCGAATCCAGGATTGAACTTTGAAGTCATTGAATATATTTTACAGAGGTGCCATAAACATTAGCCAATGTATCAAAGCACAGAAAGTGCCATAAATGACAAATTGTCACTTGACAATGCCTACTAGTGACTTCTTGCTGTAGTTTTTTTTTAAATTCAGCCTCTGGCAGGACCCCCCTACATCTGTTCAGGGATTCCTGTCCCACCACCCCCTTGGAGATATAACAGCTACTGCTTTACAGAACTATAGAAACTATGTTGTGCAAGGTCATTCTCACAGGTGCTACTGTAGCAGTGATAGCACTATAAATCAGGAGGCAGTCTATGGGGCTATGAGTGCTACAATCACTGCATACTGCTACCTACTATGGAAGGTCGGGTAGTCAGCCATGTAAGAGTCCAGGATGAAAGGGGATTGAATATGAATGATTAATGGTGTTTAGCTGTTATTGGACCCTTGTCCAGGATGTTGTGAAGCAGCTGACATAGGTTTTGTATGTTTACATTCAGTATTATGCACACTGTGAATATTTTGCAGCAGAGACTGCCAAATTAAGCAAAACCAGCAAGTTGGCCAGGTGTGGGAAATTATGTTGATATGCTGCACATTGTCGTTGTGGAAAGTGTCTTTGACTGTTAACAGGTCACCACTTTATATACAGAGGCATAATTGTATGCAAATATGCATTTCAACTCATATAAAGTAGTTTAATGCCTTAAAATGCATTTGAGTTGTCCCTCCTTCTCCTTGCAACATTCTCAGCCCCCATCAATGCAGCAGAAGCAATGCAGCTCAGAGAAGCCTTCAAATTTTTCATAAATACATGTCCACATCTTATTATTCCATTATAGCCTCTGTAACTCTCTCTATGCTTCTGGTGCAAAAATCTGGCTGAGGCAGCATCAGAGAGGGATGAGGAGGTTGGCTGTTAGAGGAAGAAGTTACCTTGGTTGGGTGCCTTGAGAGTCTTATAATAATATTTAATGATACAGCTATCTACCTGCATAGCCAATTTTTCCCCAATGTCACCCTTGGACAAAAACTTCATTTTGAAGTACGGGTATGCAAAAAATGGTGTTTTAGTGTAAGTATGTCACATATGAGAGAACAAAAATATATAGAAATAGTGGGGTATCATTTAAAGGACAGGAATAGTGATGAGAACAACATACAAGAAGGTTGAAGGTGGCAGCAGGTCCATGTGCTTGCAATCATCAACTCAAGGTCACAGTGATCTTAGGATCAAGAAACATGTTACCCAGCCTTATGATAAGTAATTAATGTTCCAAAACCCATAAATACATGCAAATGAAGAGCAGACTGGGATGTGATAGATGTGCTTGAGAAGTGCAACAAGTTTTGAGGCAAGAGGTGAAGAAATGATGCTCAACGCAGTGGATTACCATATTGGGCACAAGCAGGAAATAAGAAAACATGAAAAAATAACATTTTGGCACACATCAAGCCATCATATCTTGGCAACAGATCACAATCAGTGAACGAGGTGCAATATACACCTTTCTTAGGTCCAATTCTCAAAATTAAAACACATAACTACCCGAATTAGCCAAGGGGGTGACAGGCCACAAATTTTAGACATCCACTCATAATTTTTTTAAAGTGGCCATCTGGGACCCCCCCCCCCCCCCCCATCCTTCTATATATGGTAGTTTCCCATCACATGTCAGCCTATTTTTGGTAACTCCCTGGATCAAAATCATCAACCAGCCTGTCACACACGTGTCAAACTCGAGTCAATGAGTGGACGAGGTGTTTTGCAACCTGTGTGATCAACTCCCTCAGTCATCACACCTCCTATACACATTTAGTGTCTGCTACCTTGTGCACTGAAGGCTCTTCTGTAATTTTCCCATTCTTCCTCTCTTATCAGGCAGGTATTTACACTTGATTTACTAGTACACCAGTGCACCTATTACTTACTTATTTGGTAATCTCGCAAAGGTGAGACAACCCCAATCAGATATTTTTGTTTGGCCTTGGTGAGCTCGCGAGGTCAA